>OY829519.1:9926736-10623736 GCA_963691665.1 Clepsis dumicolana
AAAAGCAATAAGATTCAAGGAGAGGGTTTTTTGAATTTACGTAGGGATCCCACCGCCGCGTTTCATAAAGACCTAAAAACCCTTCTGAAAAATTCTGCATTTATCTTTGACACCGAACAAAAGAGGAGCAATGTGATTCCTATGAATCCGCAGGCACCAATTTTATATGGTTTACCTAAAATTCACAAGGATGGTGTTCCTGTTCGCCCTGTTGTTTCATACGTGAGTGCTCCAGCGTATAAAGTAGCGAGGAAGTTAAATAGCATTGTTCGGGAAAAATCTTCTTTTAAGCCAATATATAGTTTAAAGAATAGTTCAGATTTAGTAAATAAAATTAAAGACATTAATATACCGCCAAACTCAACATTACTTTCTTTAGATGTGGATAGTTTGTTTACCAACGTACCATATAGTGAAACCTTAAATATTCTTAGATGTCACTTAGAAAGGAAGCGTTTACATCCGGGGGAGGTTTGTGAGTTAATAGAATTAGTAACTTTATGCATGAAACAAAATTATTTCAGATTTAATGGTCAATATTATTTGCAGAGTGATGGTTTAGCAATGGGGTCACCTCTTAGTCCTTTAATGGCTGACGTTTTTATGGATAACTTTGAAAAACAATATATAGTGGGGAACAGCAATTTAGTATATTATTATAGGTATGTTGATGATTTAATTTTATGTTGGAAGGGGAGTATGAGGCAGCTAGATTTGTTTATTAGTGCTCTCAATAACAAACATCCAAAAATAAAGTTCAAACGAGAATTAGAGGAAAATCGTTCATTAAATTTTCTGGATTTAACTATTACAAGAGTAAATAATAGGCACCAGTTTCAAATTTACCGTAAGCCTACGTACACAGATACTGTCATACCTGCAAATTCTACTCACCCATGGCAGCATAAACTGGCTGCTTTCCATTGTTATGTACATAGACTACTAACTGTACCTCTTTCGAAAGAGCATTATGATTCTGAGTTACATACTATATATCAGATAGCAACAACAAATGGTTATAGTACAGCAATGGTTAATAGTCTGGTTCAAAAGAAGCAGGGACGGATAGTGAATAGCATGCTTTACTCTGCGTTGCCATCTCAGCCTACTAACAAATTTAGATCTAGTATTACTTATGTTGGCCGGTTGTCTGACAAGATTTATAATATTTTAAAATCAAATAACATCAATGTTGCCTTTAAGACTACTAATTCTTTACGTTCTAGACTTTGTAATAACAAAGAAAAGGTGGATAAAGGGAACAGGTCGGGCGTATATAAACTCACTTGTGGCGACTGTAGTCAAGTATACATTGGACAAACCGGTCGAAGCTTTGATACTAGATTTAAAGAGCATGTCTCGTCATATAGGCATGATCATCCAGAGAAATCAAACTTTGCCAAGCATTTATTAGAAACGAATCATTCGTTGTTAGACTCAGATACGTACGAAATTTTACATTATTGTGATAAGGGTTTGCGGCTATCGGTTTTAGAACAATTGGAAATAATTAGGTACAACAACATGGGGTCTATTATTAATGAACAAGTTAATTTGGTTTCTTCGCCTTTGTTACGACTTGGTTCTAATTTTAATAATGTGTCATAGTAATAATGAGAACATGACTTCTCTTTTTACCGTACTCGGTTAAAAATAACGGGGTACCTGGCGTAGATTAAAAATAAAAATAAAAAGGGTAGTTTGGAATTCATTTCTTAAAAAAGGGTAGTTTAGGACTTACATAAAAGGGTAGTTTGGAATTTATAAAATATTAGTGGGTACGTTGGTTTTGTCATTAACTAAGTTGAGTACATGGTTTACATATGTCAGTAGTGGAAGTGGTGGCATGTTGAGCGGTTGTTGTTGTGCTTCGTAAATGGCCTCGTGGAGAGTGCCGAAACGCGTCAGCGTTTAGTATAGTGGTGGTGGTGATAGTTGGGTCTGTGTGGCATGTGTTGATTCGTGTAGCAGTGGAGGTGGAGGAGTTGCATGGAAACATACATTTGCCGCACAGATATAACTATTTGTCATTAGTGGTCGCGGGTGAGCAAAGTAATTGTTTTTTAGTTCATAAATATGGACCTCCGCAAAGTAACGCCTGATTCAATAAATACTAGCTAGTTAAAAAATGCTTACAAAGGCTTTGTAAGTGGTTTCATAAAACTATAAACCCTCCTTCTCCTTCTCCTTGTACTGTTTTGTGGTTTTCAATAAAGAATATTTGTATTGTATTGTATTGTATGAAATTTCCTTTCGTAACCATCTTAAACACTGGATATAGATCACTTTTAGCATGAGACTTTCATCGAATCTTGCGTAATTCAAGCAGTGGTCTATCTCGAAGGTTAATAGTTGGTAAAGAAAATAGAGTCATTAAATTTAGGTAAATTGTATGTTTTATTTATTAGCAAACATTAAGCTTTGAAAAACCTAGTAACAGAACTTTGTAACCAACTAAGTATATAAGTCTATAATTTCCAAAGATTTTAAAACGGACACCAATCCACTTTCGAATATAAAACGGAGCACTATCACAAGATTTTTCGCCATATCGGAGCTAAAAACAAAACTAAACTTACAAGGGAAACACACAGGGTTGAGTCTACATTATCCTGCAAAAATTTATTGATGAGCCGGCATTATCTAAACAGAATCATCGATATCCATATCACGTAGATCTCATAAAGTGGAAGCTTCGACGGGACTATAAAATACTTGAGGAAAACTAGTCGCAGTAAAACTAACGATAGACGTATCAGCAAGGCTAAGGGTGCTTGTCTACTGTAGGCTGAGCTCGAGTTTTAACCAAGAATAGAGAGTATAGACGATAACGTTATCGTATCGCCATTGAGAAAATACTAAAATGTTGTATTGCCATTTTAGTACCAAATATTTATACTATTATGCTGGCACGATGGCGATACGATACTACTCTATTATTGGTGAAAACTTGTGCTTGAGTCACTGTATAGGCGAAGAAACTATCACAGTTACAACCTCAGAATACAGAACAAACCAGAACCCGCGAGCGCGCCTAAAACTGCAACTAAAACCACTCTTAAATAGAGTAGTTTCGCACAGTCATCTCCGAGCATGTAGCGTACGGTGACATGTTGTACGAATGACAATACTAATTAGTCCTTTCTCGTGCCGTTCATACATGCAGAAATGCCGTTAGGTTTATAAAACATAATTTGATTATATTTTAAGCGTAAAAGGGTAGAGAAATCAACAAAAAAATGGACACACTGCGCGGCGTGCGGTTGACACGAACGCGCCATTCTGGTTTGTTCTATATTTAAAGACTAGCTGTTGCCCGCGACTTTGTCCGCGTAGTTTTCGGTTTTTTTCCCGAATAAAAAGTAGCCTATGTTATTCCTGAATATTCAAACTATCTTCTTACCAAATTTCATCTAGATTGGTGCGGCGGTTTTCCCGTGAAGAGGTAACAAACAGACAGACAGAGAGACAGAGAGACAGAGTTACTTTCGCATTTATAATATTAGTTAGGATTACAACAAACATGCTTTTGACAACAGTTTCATATGACAGTTTAATAATCTGGTCATACCGCGTTTAGTCACTTTTATTCCCGCATATTGCACACTTAGTTCTGAAAAGCATATCGTAGAAGCAACTACGCGTAGTAACTTCAAAGAAATAACAAGTTCTACCTCCCAAAATGTGAAATTAATCTGCCGCTACGCCAAAAAAATGCCTTCTTATTTGCCAAACAAAATGGCGCTTAAACGAGAATTTGAGGGTCGATCAAACGGCATACTTAAATTGCCACCAGTGCCTAAACCATTAGAGGGAAATGATTTCGCCCTTCTTGAAGTAACCGCTGTCTAAAGCGATTGAAATCAACTGACAAGCGCGGCAATATTCCCCGTCGTAGAACGGTCAACGGGACCTTCTTAGCTTCGACCTGACCGGTGTTACCACCTTGCCAATAATGGGTCATTTTATAAACAGTATTGCACATAATAATACAAACAATTACAATCAGTTATACCAAAACAGAAAATGTAGTAACAACGGCAATCTTATCCCTAAAAAGAGGATCTATTTATAACCCTTTTGCTAGTCTCCAGTTTTTGTTAACTACCTAGGTATAAATTTTCTCTTTTTAGTGTTGCAGAGTTGGCAACACTGCCAACGTTGATACCCGCACTAGATTATAGCGAGCATAGTAGAGCGATAATAAAGTGAGTATTTTTTCTAAGGCAAGCAATTTGGACTGACTATTTTCAGGTTTTTAGGTTAATAAAGAAGGAGTATTTAATGCAAATCTGAAACGGAAAAAAAATACCGATGTCCGCAAAAAAAATCGTCCAGAAAACGAAAAAGGAAATTCAATAGAAGTCCGGAGCGGAAAATTACTTAACTTTTGCGATTTATTTTGATTTATATTTTCTTTACGTTTATATTCCGTCAACTGTTTTACTAGTCTGTTACGGACAGTAAGTGTCACGCTTACAAATGACTTTTTATTTCTTATTTTTATGGTAAATTGCCACTTTTCAGTCACACGAAGTTGGCAACACTGGTGCAGAGTTGATACCCGCCCGCGAATATTGAGGGCTGCCTTCAAACCCCGCAAACTAGAGCGTAATAATACCCTTTTTATTGCGAAGAACTTTCTCCAAGATTTTCCTTTCATCAGATAATATTGCTGGATATTGAATTGGCTATTGGCTGGCTTCGTAAAGTAAACAAAGGTTGCATGTGTTAAATTTTAGTACCAAATACGCACACAGGGGGCGCTATTCCAAACGTCATACAATTTTTCTCGATGGTGATACGTTTACTCGATTGTTGGTGAAAACTCGTGCTCGGCCTACAGCTACAGATTTCAAAGAGTTTGTGCTTCAAGATAGTTCGTACCTTGGAGATATACATATATACAGAGGAGCGTAGTTATTCTGAGAAATAACGTTCCGGAAAAATTCAAAACTTCCTCACAGTTTAGAAACAAAAACTAAAAATGAAAGTGAGATAAGTTTTTCAATGTCGAAATTTTCACTGGATTGATTTTTGCCGGGCCCATGGAAAACTACTATATAAATAAATAAATAAATAAAAAACATTTATTTCAGACCATAGATCCATATAATGCTAGTATAAAAACACTCTCACAACTACTTGTTAGTTTTAAAAACATCGAAATCATTATTGTACTTATTATTATTAAGTATACTAATATGCTTGCCCTGTACAGATGGCAACCCAATGCCTCTGTATAGGGCAATCTGGCTTTTCTGATATAGGTAGTCATCAGAATGCTATTTGTGTCACCTCTAACTCTGTGAAGAAGTGAAGCAGCCTATATAGCTACCACAGAGTACCTCTTTATAACTGAGATAGAGATGTCACTTCTACGTTTCGCACACGGCGACATCTGGTGCTTTGTGACGGCAAATTATGCGATGACGTAATTGACGTCTAGTTTCCTAAATGTTAAAATAATTTACTTTGAGCAATTGCTATTACACCATGTTCTATTATATACATTAGAACATGGTGTAATAGAAATTGCCCAATTTCCCGTTTTGATGAATTTGATAATTATGCAGCGCTTTATTTTTTACACATTTTCTTTTTATCAGGCATTCCAACTCCAACTTAGACACTCGGTGAATGTGAAAAACCACAGATTCCGTTCCACTTACACCTTCACTGTACGTTGTTTTTAGTAAATAAAAAAATCTAAATAAATATCAAAACCTCCTACATTACTAAAAATCTAAGTTTTCGCCCCATTTTATTAGGGTTTACTTACAGATATGATACGTTAACTCAACCAGTGTCCATAGAATATTCTATATAATATTTTGGAGTAAGAAAAACTGATGCGTGTAATGATATTTTAGATAAAACATTACTATAATTAAAAAAGGTCGATGTTACCAGTGCTCACAAAATAATTAATTAGCATAAACGCATTTTTAAACAAGGAAAGATAAATGAAAGCATTTATTAAGCGAAAATAAAATATTTATTCCAAAATTTAAAACTCAGATATAAACTATATTGATATCAGCACCACCTATCGACGTGTGATAACAACTTCATGTCTATAACCCAACCAAATGGAATATTACTTAAGTATATACTATACAATGTAACTTGAGTGACTACTGAAATCAGCTGGACAACGAAGTGTACATTTTGTTCTAAGTTATACCACCGTGATAGCTACAGATTATACTTTTACTGGAATGTCCCAATCCCAAAGCTGGGCAAAGTCCTCCCAATTCCTTTCACCCTTTAGAGCGCATATTCCTTTCAATCTGTTCAATAGGCGTCCAACCCAAGCCACATCGCCATCTTTATTTTTAAGGTAAGTATATTGTTTTTAATTAAAATCCAAACTTGACATAACAGTCACAAAGATCGATCAAATATCTACAATAAGATCGATGGACTGTGAAGTTACGAGAAAAGGATCATTGTTAGGTTCGTATTTGGAAAGGGAAAATATCTTGCAATCCCTGGGCGGTGCGCAACGGAAATTTATTCCCTACAGAGGATCACTTTCAACGCTACAAAAGGATTTTTACAATGTTCCTTGAAACGTTTTTTAACGTCCAAAAGGGAAAATGTTTCTATTTAAACAAGATTTATTAGCTTGTATACTTAACACCGTTGCGCAATGCTCATAATGGTCTGTCCTACCTTTTATGGGATGTATCTTTTGAACCGTAATAGGTACCTAGCCGGTTGAAAATGTTATAAGCAATGCGCTAAAGTAACACGTAGGAAAAAAAAATGTATTTTGTGGTCACATTCAAACACACGAACACACACTGGGTCTGTGTGGGGACTGTACTGAACTTAGAGAAGAGGGGTTATGGCTAGAAGTGACATTTAGATGAAGATATTGGATGATGATTATTATTTTTGTTACACACTGATTTAACGAGAAGCGAAAGCTGTTCCAGTTACCTACTTTAATGAGAAAATTCAGGAAAACTTTATGTCATTACGTACTGATATGAGAAGTATTATTTTATTATACTCACTGAAACAATAATACACAGAAAACCAGAAACATATGACTAAACCCGGGAATCGAACCGAGGAATCGAGTACTAATTGTGGTGTTGTGGTATGGCACGTGACACAGAATGTCAAGGATCTGGGTTCGATTCAAGGGGTTAGTCGATTTTTTCTGGTTTTCAGTATGTTTTTGTTGCAGTGAGTATTTAAAAAAAAAAACAGATTTTAACAGGAAAACCGTAAAATAAAAATTTAATGAAGAAATAGATGGAGAAAAAATACTTAAAGATAATACTTTGTGATTTATGTTAAAGAAAAACATTCTTTGAACTAATAAAATAGAACGTTTTGAGCAAAATATATTAGACGGATTTTCTAGGGGCGTGTTGTATGGTAATATCAAACCTCTCGGCGATAATCAAATCTCTCCCATGCTGGCCTTTATTGCTTGAATAATTCTATCAAATATTGTCTCATGAAAAACATACAGATATTTTATTTATGTACTTTCACGCTTTTTGAATTAAAGAAAAAAACAGTGCTTAACTTTGTGTTTCGATTGTTTTATAACAGGAGTTTTTTCAATTATATTTTCCCGTTTAAATAATAATACATTTTAATTATGTCGATGTATTGTACTTAACTTCTAGCTCATTATAATTATCATCCTGAAATATACATAATGGCTGTTTGTGTTTAATAATAATAATATCATGGGACAAATTGACACCAATTGACCTAGTCCCAAACTAGGCAAAGCCTGTACTATGGGTACTAGACAACGGATGAACATACTTATATATATATTAAACATCCAAGACCCGAGAACAAAAATTCGTATTCATCATAGAAACATCTGCCCCGACCGGGATTCGAACCCGGGACCTCAAGCTTCATAGTCAGGGTCTAACCGCTAGGCTAGTCGGTCGTCGTTTAAAAATGTTTTCTTTTTATTGGTAATTTCTGAATATATTTCTTCCAAACAATTTATGAAGCCAATTTTCCATCCAATTTCCAGACAAATGAAATAAAGAAAATGAAAACTAAGTTGGAATAAAAAGAAGCCATCCTTTTGAATGTTTACTTGCTTGGAAAAAAACCTATTTGCAAAGATATAGGCTGTTCAAAGGGTTACTTTATACGTATCACGGGCTGTTAAGAAGTGAACTTGTTGAAGCAGCAAGGGTTTAGGTTTATCTCTGTATCAAAAGAAAGCGATTTATCGTGTCTCGTGTAAAATATACAGTTATTAATACAATATAGATTATGATTGTCATCTCTCTACATTTATTTAAACATATGCCAATTTATAGAGTCGCTAATTAACTTTATTACCTATGCTATAAACGAATATCTAAATTCTTTACTCATTCATTGGAGGTACGGTACGGCTTTTTGATTTTTTTAACACACTCTGTAGATTGCGTTCTGACATTGGTGATTTTTTTTTCTTCTTTTGAGCTTAACTTTGATTTCATACTCATAACAGACAGTATGGTAATTATAGTGAAATAAAAACGGATCACTCACGTATATAAGTCGAGTTTAGCCTGACATGTTTCGGACTAATTCGTAGTCCTTCCTCTGGGAGCGCACGACCCAGCGGCGACGAGACGCACACTGCGCGCCGCGGCTCTGCTCGCGCGACTACTAGACGCAGCTGACAGCGGCACACAACTACCCTCATAGTAGTAGTTTCATGTTAAAAGTATGGTAATTGTCCCTATGCCCGACGCTGTACCTATACAATACAATACGATATAAATATTCTTTATTGAAAACCACAAAACAGTACAAGAAGACAAGTAACAAGTAAATAACAAGTGAATAGTGACAAGTAGGACTTAAATTATTTAACATGTCGATCATTGAGACGTTTACCTTAGTTGAAATTCTTTATCTGTTCCTTTTGAGGCATTAAACAAAACCTCTGCTACAATTATTATTATTTTACACTTTTTTACACAACACAAGCGATGACGAGCGAATGAGTGAACACTTCCGCTCTGGTTCAAAACAGGATTTATTTACAATCTATTTTATTTTATTTTATTTTGACGACCGGATAGCCCTAGACCCTAGGTTAGGGAGGTTAGAGACCCTGACTATGAAGCTTGAGGTCCCGGGTTCAAATCCCGGTCGGGGCAGATGTTTGTATGATGAATATGAATGTTTGTTCTCGGGTCTTGGATGTTTAATATGTATATAAGTATGTATTTATCTATATAAGTATGTTTATCCGTTGTTTAGTACCCATAGTACAGGCTTTGCCTAGTTTGGGACCAGGTCAATTGGTGTCCCGTGATATTTATTTATTTATTTGCATATTAACACTAAAATTACACGATCCTCACCAATCTGGCAGGGTAAAATTATCAAGACCAAGGCAGAGCGCCTTCAGGAGCAAGTTTTAAATTTAGAACCGAGTCATATTAGACAACCAGTTGTCAACAAGTCCAGACCCCTATTTCACTATCTTTCCAATTGTCAGTTTTATATGACAATTCAAACTACATTTCTTTGACAATATGAAGCGCGCTAAAACAAAAGCTCTTCAAGTCAGCAGTTGACACCGATTTGTCATTGAAAACTGACAATTGTAAAGTTGGTGAAATAGGGGCCAGGAGCATGGTTTAAATTTAGAACCGAGTCATAGACAACCAGGCCCCTATTTCACCATTTACATATGTCAGTTTTCAATGACAATTCGGTGTCAATTGCTGACTTGAACAGCTTTTGTTTGAGCGCGCTTCATAATGGCTATGAAATGTAGGTCGAATTGTCATATAAAACTGACAATTGGAAATATAGTGAAATAGGGGTCTGGACTTGTTGACAACTGGTTGTCTAATATGACTCGGTTCTATGTCAGCTTGTCAACAAGTCCAGCCAGTCCCCAAGAACAAGCAAATATACACAAAACGTTAAACAACGAAAACTTTAGCACTGTTAAAACTGAATTCAACAGACAACATATTGCAAATAACGCCTCGACTTTGCTCGCACACTGGGATGTACATTTGTGTAATGATGTCATTAAGCCTCTAATGTCTGCACACGCATTGTTATGCTCCACTGTGCAGTAATGGCGTTTAATTGTACATAAGCGTGGATAGCGTTTAAGTAAACGTAAACCTTGTAAGGATATTTTTTTGTTTAATGGTTAGTGATGTTTATTATTCAAGGATAACTCAACATAACTTGTATCGTATCGTCAATAGTGTAACGTCTAACATCCCTACTGTAGTAGACGAAATTTGATTATTAATCGTTATTTCTTTGAAAAAAAGTGGTTAAAAAATTTAATCATACTTAGTCGTGTCGTTAGTGTGTTCATGCCGAGTTATACTCGACTAACATACGCGAGTCATCCGTTTCACTATGATTGAATCTCACGGTAATTTCATGTCAATATTATGCTTAAAATTGCTTAAGATTCCACTTTAATCATCAACTTCATAATTATTGAACAGAAAATCAACCTACCTTAATTCATTGCTCTTTTATTATACACACAACTCCACCTTAATAGCTCCCAATGAATGGGGTACTCGAAAGAGCAGTCCTGGCCTCATTAGTAAATTGTATTTGCCAAAACTTTATCAGTTAACAAAACACAAACACATAAATAGCAGTCTTAAGGGCTTGTTCCTTGAAGGTACAAGTAAATAGGTCAACCCAAGTAACAGATTGAGTCCCATTCCAGCTTAAGTCAAACCATTTATCGGATACATGATAAAGCAGCGTCATAATATAAGCAGTCTTCATTTGTAAGGATGAATTCTGAATCCCTATAATGGGTTGTTGAGATCCCCCGTAGTCAAATTTGAGGAGTCGTCCCATACCAGACTATCTTAAGCTCGGTTAATGGCTCGAGCTAAAGTCATAATGCGCACTTGGAATTTGCTTAACAGAGGCGACTGTAAAAGTTTTACGAGAGAACAACACGTTTTTTCTTCTTTTACAGCGTTTTTTGTTTGCTGAACCCTAAACTAAGTGCAGTTTGCTCTGCATTTTCTCAGCGAATGGAATTCGAATGATACGAAATTCAAAATAACCCCTTGCTTGCCGTAGCATCATGCTGAGGGTGACCCTTTTAGTGCTATTCGGCACATATTTTTAGTCGTTCGTTGTTTTTGTTAATTAATAGTGTGTCTGTTTGGATTATTGCTTTCTTATAATTGTATGTTTATGTGTCGAATTAGTGTCTAATAAACATATTTTTCTTTCTTTTCTTTCTTTTTTTTTTCTTTAAAATACAATTTTTGGTTTTATTTTAGTTGTACAGTCAGCAGTGTTGAGTAAAAGACAACGTTTTTGGCGAGAAGCTGTTTAAGATAAAGGTAGGATTCAAACGCTGATTCGAAACCCTGGAGCTTTTTTGTAAAGAAAATTGACCCTGTGTAGGTAAACTAAGTACAAAAAAAAAACTAAAGTATGTTGAAGTTTCCGTTTCGGAGTTACGATCCAACATTTGATTTTCAGGAACTGAACGTAATAATAGTGATAGTAATAGTGTGGTGTATCGACATTCGATTTCATAGGAACGCAGTTAGTTGATTCAACTAAGCAAAAAACGAAATATTTTCAAATAGATATTTATTCGAAACGAGAGTCAACCCGTGGTCAAGATGCTTTGTAGAATCGGGACTTCATCATTAAGACCAAAAAAGGAAATTGGTCAATTATGTTTTAATTTGAATGAGAATTATGTTGAGTATCGTGTGTAACAGACTTAGAACGTAGGCAGAACACTTCAAACAAAATACTCAATGGACATTTACCGGCAAAATAATGAATTCCTTTGCGTTGTTTTTGTAGACAGTCTCTTGAGTTTATGAAAATTGTCTTTTGAGAGGCAATGTCTACAGAGAATTTGGAGATAAAAAGAAACGAAGTGAGGTAAATTACTGTCATCTGCTTATATTGAAGATTCTGTTGTTTGAATTGTTTTTATTAATATAGAAAGTATTTTGTTAGCTTAGATTCGGTCAAATGAGGACACAGTAATTACTTAGTAGGTTAATTTTGTGTAATGAGTTTCTAATGAGTAATGATTTGTGCTGTTATAAAGATGTGTCCAAATATGTATACATCATCTCAATTGGTTCAAGGACAAAAAATACTTTCCTCGCAAAGCAATCACTGTGTATGGGTTCAGCGCTCCAGGGCAAAGGAAAGTATGTCTATTATTAAGAATCTATATAAATGTGCAACAATCGGTTCCGTAACAAAATGATAACAAGAAACCCTTATGGTGTGACTCGGTCTGTCTGTCTACTAATGATCTAATTAATTTGTATAGTTGTAGGTAAATACATACATTTATTTTATTGCACCAGGGTCTGAAAGGGGGTCTTAAAACTCCATAGAGGGGTTACTGCTTACGTTCTTCTTCTGACGTTACGTTAACCGGCTAGTTTCTAACCGGTCGGTGCAAATAAGCCTTAGATTACTTACACAATTGTCAAAAAGAAACTACATGTTTCTATTAAGTAAAACATTTTGGAATTGAAGTGGAAGTTACACATTTCTATCCAAGTTTCTATTACGAGTAGTATAATATTACTTATTCCGAACATTTTAAATTCAAATTAACCGCGAACCGTCGCTGTGACATATGCAAAAGTATCCAAGTTCTATTTGCCTTGCTAAATACTATTTGATTAGTAACTGGTCGCGTTCAGTAGCTTCAAATGATGAGGTCGGAATAATTTACACATGTACTGATATGTATGAGGTCTGATTTGTTGTTTGAAGTTAGCTAAGTATACTGTGTTGCTACGTTAGTGGAACATAGAGATTCTATTTGTCATGTTATAAAGTTGAGGTTGCTTTTCTTTTGTATAAAAGAGTGTAGAAATTCGGAACATCTTCAAAAACCAATACAATTTAAATAGGCCTCCGATACGAAACGTCAGTTCGGTATGTTTGCCTATGATTTTAAAAAACAGTCAAATTCGTGACAGGGTTGTTATGCCTTGTGCTTCTGAACTCATCTTAGAGTACTTATATATAATGTATTTAGATAAAGTAATCTACGGACCTCTACATAATTAGGTCTTAATAAACTACTGTTGAAATTACAGTGATGTCATTCTGATGTGTTTTCATCGCATACTTGCACTATAGAAGAAACCTTTCCACAGTAAACGTCATAGTGACATTCATCGCATACATTTACAAGCAAAATCGTTACGACGTTTACAGTATAAACGTTCTATGGTGGTATAAAATCTACTAGTTAGACTATACACACAGCAGCCGATTATAAATAAACAAACTTGAACAAAATAACGTACAGCAGCAGCAGAAGTAGCTAAGCAACCGAAGCGGTCACAATGATCGAAGCACGGCTCTATGGTTATAGACATAAGGTTGCTGCGGTTGCTTATATAACTACTTGTGCTGCTGGCTGTACAATAATCAGAAAGCAATTTCTGTATTTACTCAGTAGGTATGTTTTATATTGAATGGTTGCCACAGAAACATAAATAATTTCGCTAGTAGACCAATAATTGGCAAAAGCAATTTCGAAACGAATGGATTCAGCTAACGACCCTTTTATATTTCACATAACAAGACATGTTAAACAACAAGGTCACAGGGAACTATAATAACATATATTACAAGAAGAAATTACTTCCTTAATCATCGCCGGACATTAAAACAGGGGTTCTTAATCCTGGGCCGCTTGTTTTTTTGGTGTTCACAGAATAAACGTAATTAAGAAAGTTGCTCTGATGATTCTTCCTTTTTCCCCCACTAAATCGTTTCTCTCAAGAATTCACTTGGCATTCTTGAGATCGTAAAATATAATTATAACATTTCGAACATGTTTTGCTTTTCGAGCGTATGTATGTAGAGGTATGTACGTATGTATGTCTAATTCTTTAAACGCTCTGCGGCTTAAACCATTGATGGATTTCAACATAATTATACGTAATATTATAGGGTGTCATTAGATTTCCCGGAATTACAGTCGGGTTTTGTTTTTGATTTTACATTAGTTAGGTTATTGGGTGTCTCTTAACTTAAGAGTAAGTGCTTACATGAACTAAACATAGTACTTACATGACCATAACTCAACAGACACCTGAGTGTCATAGGGATTAAAAGCGACCTCTCCTGTCCACATTACGGAAAGGAGGAGACGAGCAAACACGTCCTGACCGAGTGCATTATGTATGCGGCAGCGCTGTCATGACACATTACGACCGGATGGCCTAGTGGTTAGCGACCCTGACTATGAAGCTTGAGGTCCCGGATTCGAATCCCAGTCGGGGCAGATGTTTGTATGATGAATACGAATGTTTGTTCTCAGGTCTTGGATGTTCAATATGTATATAAGTATGTTTATCCGTTGTCTAGTACCCATAGCACAGGCTTTGCCTAGTTTGGGAGTAGGTCAGTTGTTGTCAATTTGTCCCATGATATTTATTTATTAGAGAGGGACGACTTAGGAGAGGATGAACTAAGGTATATTATCAACCTTAAAGATGTCCTTATGTTCAGCAGGAGAACGAGGAGATTCGAGAGATGCTGCGTGGCCTGCGTGGGAGCGCCGCGGGGGCAGTAACCGGCTCCAACCACGGGGAACTGGGCTGAATGAACGCACAGCGCGATCGACATCCCGCCTGAGGACTGAGTACGAATATTCGAAATCTGCGTCACGTAAAATCGAACACTAAACGTTATCGAGTTTGTATGACGTTTGGAACAGCGCCCGCCCGTGAGCGTATTTGGAACTAAAATTTAGTATGTTTCTCGATCTCAATACAATAACTGTAACGTTACGCAGGATTCGAAAACTCGTAAACAAAAAGGCATACAAAAATATCGACACATATAACCCATGCGTGAATTGGTGTACGAGTTAAGCAAGTGACACGGAATTATTAATGAACCGGGAGTTCGATTCCCCGGCTATGCTATCTTTTCTGTTTTTCTACCAATTCTTGCTCTAAATATTTCGAAATTTTGTATTTAGAATAGCGTTCTTTAGTCACAGGTAAGATAGATATCTAAATACCGTTCTAAGCTGTTAAGTTAGATAAGTTTTCAATTAACTGAAACTGTCGAAGTCAAGTTAAACCCAAACTGAATTACTATCTTAACTAGGTATACGATTGGTGTCGGAACAGTCGGTTCGCCTCTACCAAACACATGGGTGAAGTCAAACTTAGTTTATTTTTTAACCCTCGACGCAAAAAGAGGGGTGTTTTAACTTTGACCGCTATGTGTATCTGTGTCTGTCTGTGTTATTGTAGCTGTCAAACGGCTGAACCGATTTGAGTGCGTGTCTTTTTATTTGAAAGTAGGTTTTCTAGCGATGTTTCTTAGAATATGATTTATCAAAATCGGTTCAGCCGTTTTTGAGATATGACATTTTTAAATGAAAGAAAATGTCGGGGGTTTTGTCAAATTCAAATAAATAAAAAACGTAAGTGCCGTGTCGATTCAACAGCAAGATCGAACTCTCTAACCTACAAAATAGAATGCAGAATTCATTGGGATTTATGTCGTGTCCTCGGAATGGGGTCGACCAATCAGCAAGGGACACAGCGACCAATATAATGTTGTCATTGGTATAAAAATCAGGATATGCCCTTTGGAACTTTTTGAAATAGGAACGGGGGAGTGAGCGGTGAGTGACGCTTGGCCGTTGGCACTCGTGCGCGACATTGTAGCACTAATTAGCGCCACAAAACTGAAAACAAAAGCGGAGTATAGGTACATATAGTGAAAAAAGCTTTTCCATAGATCAGGCAAAAATCAATATTATGTCTTTTTTTTTGTATGTGTTTTGCATGTTGTTTTGTAATGTATGTCTCGATTTAACTATACGGAAGGGCCCGTTCATACGCTATAATCAGATCTATAATATAAGTCTATCAATGTTGTGGACAAAGTTCTCGCCTCTAATATATCTCCTTTCGGAGGTTATTGACTGTCTCTGATAGTTTTATTGACACGTATGCGTGCCTCATTTCATATAGAATTGAAGAGAAGCGAAACTTTCATGAGATTCAATCATAGTGAAATAAACGGATCACGAAGAAGTCGGAACTGGCTAGAGAAAAGTTTTTCATTTCGCGGAAAGTAAGTGAAGCCACTGAAATTAGTCGTCATCTCAATTTTAACCGTGGTAGTGGATAGTCATAGTCAGGGTCCCTGAGTTGGAAGACTGTGTTGCGTCAACGGTTAGTGTAAACGAACCTTACAGACTGACGTGACGTGTCAGTGTAGTGTGCTACCCTAAATTTATCAAAAATTAAAATTAGTAAGAAAACGAGGGTAGTTGTGCGCCGAATGGGAAAATCATTATGACACTTACTGTGAGTACGTTCTACGGTGGGTCAGGAATCCAATGGTTCGAATTGGGTCAGGAATGGAGGAATGGTTCTAATGTAAATGATTGACAAATATCTAGGTACAGATTTCTACAAGGTATAAAAAAGGTGTGAAAAGTTAATTTTGCTCCCTGAATACATACGTCACTTATATTGAGTACCTATATCTAATGTCTTCGATAATAGGGTTGTGAATCAATATCTCCGACCTCTGATCGGATTTACTAGGTATATGTTTACAGGTAACCTTATTTAGTTCAGTTTTGCGGGTGGTAGGACCTTGTGCAAGGTCCGTCCGGATCGCTACCACCGTCTTACTCGCTAATCCTGCCGCTAAGCAGCAGTGCTTGCACTGTTGTGTTCCGGTGTGGAGAGTATGACAGCCGGTGTAATTACGGGCACAAGAGGCATTTCATCATAGCTCTCTAGGTTGACAACGCATCTGCAAACCCTCCGGGGTTGCGGGTGTCTATGGGCAGTGGTGATCACTTACCATCAGGTGACCCACTTGCTCGTTTGCCTTCCTCGTCGTATAAAAAAAAACAGTTTCAAATAGTTTTAAAACGAATCGCAGTTCGAATCAAGAATCGTAATTGTAATTGTGCTTACTCTGGTCAGCCGCGGGCATCTTGTAACTAAGCTTCGATCTATTATTACGAGAAAAGAATATTTATCCACTAAATAAAACAGTCATACAAAACACGTCGTTCAAAAAAACACCTATTACACAGAAACCTAATACATTTGATGGCTCGCCCGAAACACGCCAACACTTCAATAATAGAAAGGCTTACGTATGTATTCGGGGATACAGCCGGTAATACTAGCCGGGATTTTGTTTAGTCCCTCGTGTCATAGAAGGCTGATGATACGAACATTAGGTACTAGAAATCTAGAGCAAGATACGATACTATACAGTCGAAGGAAATTATACTGATGTACTATTTTATTTGCCTAAGAATTCATTGAGACATTGATTGAAAAAAGGTTCCACCGAGGTACAGTTAAAGTGAGAAAAGCCTGTCAAAATTTGTCATAAGATTGATTTTTGCTTGGCCCGTGGGAAAGGTAATTCTACTAATGTCTATTCTTTATTATAAATAAATACGCGATCCCGTTGTTTTAAGTACTGTACACAATACACGTAAATGATAAAACTGTGACTCCAGATTGTTCGTGATGAGACCTAAATATAAGTTGACACTGGAGTTCCGTAGTCATACCGAATTTGATATTTATCCAAATAGTGTACAAGTGGACCAAAGCCTAAGTAGTACCAACAATATTTTGCGAGAACATTATAAACGAAACGAATATACATTACACTCGGCAAGTTAAATTTAAGCTTCTAAAAATCTCTGATCATTTAGTGCCTAGGGAAAAAGTTCATTCGTTAGCTTTATTTAAGTAAAGGATTAGTCTTGGAGTGAATGAAGATCTATCTTCGTCTAGATTAAGTCACGTTGTTTAATTAGAAAACTTTGTGTAAATCTTTATTTTAATCTACCTAAAGCCTTCGTGATATTAATTTTACACTACAGTGGTTGCTTGCGCCTAACAAAGCGAAAATTGAGGCGTTAATTGGCACTTTTAACGGGAAAACTCAATTGATAAGACTTCAAAGAAAGAGTAGAAGCTTGTTGAATAGGTTCTGAACGTTGTATTATGCGTGCACAAGTAAAAAATGTACCTCTAGTCATACATCTATCTGATATAAAACAAAGTCGTGTTAGTTACATCATCTATATGTCAAGAACTACTGGACCGATTTTCATGATCTTTGATTTGTTTGTTTTGTCTCAGTTGCGAATAGCAGAATTAAGCTATTTAAAAAAACATACGAAGAACACTTTAATTTTCTAAAGAACGGCCTAGGATATTAAGTTAGTTCCTATGGCTATGTATACTATTTGTAATAATTATGAAGGTTCTACTTATTGACGAAGCCTGTTCTTGTTGCTGATGTTGTTTGTATGTTTAGTTAGGTTTGACAAGGCTTGTTGTAGATCATAATCATGTTCATAATAACTGAATTTTATTTTTAAGAAGTTTCATAAAAAAAATTTTTTTGCAAAAAAGCACGTAACTAAGCGGTAACAGTTAACACAAAACGAGACTTACGTTTATTTTTCATTAATCGTAAATTACGGAGTGAAATGTGTGGTAATCTTCGCGTGGGGAATTATGCAAATACTAGGCTGACAAAGGGCGGGAACGCAGCAGCCATTGTTAAAACAGTAAGAAAGTACAGTCGAGGAAATTAATTCCTGACCCATCATAGAACATTTTCATAGTAAACATCGTAACGATTTTCCTTGGCAAGCTATGCGATGTCATGACGTTTACTGTGAAAAAGTTCCATGGTGGGTCAGGAATTAATTTCTTCGATCGTACTAACTTAAGTAGATACACCTTGAGGGCCTTGTTGGTGTGAATGCATTGGCGTTCACACAGGGTCACGTCGTGTGTTGACAGCGTCAGATGTCAAAATGACGTTTTGTCATCATATCGTTAAGCAACTGGAAAACGTTATCCTACTAAAAGCATTTTCATGTAAAATGTTGCTAAAGTAAATGTGCTTATGTATATGTGTTGCTAAAGTTATGTGCCCAGTAGTTGGCACCTTCAACCTTCATCATCAGCCTATTTACGTCCCACTGCTAGGCACAGGCCTCCTCTCAGAATGAGAGGGCTTGGGCTATAGTTCCCACGCGGGCCCAGTGCGGATTGGGAACTTCACACACACCATTGAATTGCTTCGCAGGAGTGTGCAGGTTTCCTCACGATGTTTTCCTTCACCGAAAAGCTCATGATAAATTACAAATTTAATTTCGCACATAAATTCCGAAAAACTCAGAGGTGCGTGGAAACGTGAGGAGCTCCTTCAACCTTAATACGTAGCAATAAAGGTTACAAGCAGGGTGTCAATTATTGGAATTAACATGACGATTATTGGGACGTTTACCTTAAGACGAGACGATATGACTCGCACTGTCAAAAAGTTGTCGGATTTCATGTAGAGCCAAGTTTATGAACTAAAAAACAATTACTTTGCTCACCCGCGACCACTAATGACAAATAGTTATATCTGTGCGGCAAATGTATGTTTCCATGCAACACCTCCACCTCCACTGCTACACGAATCAACACATGCCACACAGACCCAACTATCACCACCACCACTATACTAAACGCTGACGCGTTTCGGCACTCTCCACGAGGCCATTTACGAAGCACAACAACAACCGCTCAACATGCCACCACTTCCACTACTGACATATGTAAACCATGTACTCAACTTAGTTAATGACAAAACCAACGTACCCACTAATATTTTATAAATTCCAAACTACCCTTTTATGTAAGTCCTAAACTACCCTTTTTTAAGAAATGAATTCCAAACTACCCTTTTTATTTTTATTTTTAATCTACGCCAGGTACCCCGTTATTTTTAACCGAGTACGGTAAAAAGAGAAGTCATGTTCTCATTATTACTATGACACATTATTAAAATTAGAACCAAGTTACGACTTGGTAGATTAAAAATAAAAATAAAAAGGGTAGTTTGGAATTCATTTCTTAAAAAGGGTAGTTTAGGACTTACATAAAAGGGTAGTTTGGAATTTATAAAATATTAGTGGGTACGTTGGTTTTGTCATTAACTAAGTTGAGTACATGGTTTACATATGTCAGTAGTGGAAGTGGTGGCATGTTGAGCGGTTGTTGTTGTGCTTCGTAAATGGCCTCGTGGAGAGTGCCGAAACGCGTCAGCGTTTAGTATAGTGGTGGTGGTGATAGTTGGGTCTGTGTGGCATGTGTTGATTCGTGTAGCAGTGGAGGTGGAGGTGTTGCATGGAAACATACATTTGCCGCACAGATATAACTATTTGTCATTAGTGGTCGCGGGTGAGCAAAGTAATTGTTTTTTAGTTCATAAATATGGACCTCCGCAAAGTAACGCCTGATTCAATAAATTAGAGCCAAGTTTCTAACTCTACGCACCCTATCTCTACAAGCCGTAACTTCACAAAGTCTACACCTTAGTCAAAATATTTGGCTTGGCCGTTTCGCTACCGTCAAATGGGCGTAAGGTGAAAAATTATTGTCAGTTTTATTACTGTTATACTATAGTTCTTGTAGTAAAGTTGTACATTATTATTGCTAATTAGCACTTCAAACATAACGAATCTCGAGACAAATTCAAATAGTAGTAGTCATACTCGTATTCATAACAGTGCAGTGTGACGTAAATAATTAGGTATAATGTTATTGCACTACTGTCCTCACACTGTTATCTGTAACAGTAAAAGGTCGGGTTGTTAAAACGGAAAGGAGAGTTTCATGCTTTTTGCTATTTTCCTGCGAGTTTAGTGGAATTGCCGTGCGAAGTTCTTACATTGTAGGGATTTTAAATACTTAAACAATAGAAGAATTTATATACGCTGAAAATGTTTTTTTTTTATAAATTTAGTTTCCGTTATAAACGCAATATATACGACTGAAGTAAACAGAATGTCATTCACGTCAACGGTTAGTATGAATGAACCTTTATATAGTAACATGATCAGAATAGTGTGCTCGAGTGGCCCGAGTACGAATATTCGAATCCTGCGTTACATAAAGTTATCGTATCGAAATCGAGAAACTTCATAGGTATAAAATTTTTGTTCCAAATACGCTCACGGACGGGCGCTGTTCCAAACGTCATAGAAATTTCTCGATAACGTTACTACTCTATTGCGTTACGTGGGATTCGAATATTCGTGCTCGGGCCTTTGAAATAGCGATGAATAACGTTAAATAATTTATCACTCCTGTCTAGACAACACCATAAACTAAAGTGGAGAGCCACTTTTGTCAACCTCTCTTGTACGCTACTGCTGCTGATACAATCCAATCAGTGCTCAAATTACGGAGTTTGTTCACGTGCAGAATTAAACCTCAATGTTTACCGCATCGTTTTATTTCAATCAAGTCTGAAAAACACGTAAAAAGAATTAAAGGATCTAGGTTGTAAGAGCGAAATTGAATTCTGCTTTTACATTGTTTTTGTGAGTGTTATTTTTTTTTTACAGCTACCACAATTGCTTCTTAGCAATTTTAAACAAATGACGTTTAGGACTAAATATTATTAAAATATGTATTTAGTATTAAACCCGCCTTTCAAGCACAAGTTTGTAAGTAAAATTGAACTGGTAATATTCCTGCAATGAGGGAAAGCAAGCATCTGAATATTAGATAGCAAAGTCCAATTACAAGTAATATTTATGTAAAATGATTATAACTATCTGTAGCGGGTAAAATCATTACATTATCGTATCGTTTAGCTCAACCTTCTTTTGTTATAATACAAGTCTTTGCTACAGCGTGTAGCGCCATTGTATTTAAGTAATAATGTATGTTTTGCAATAAGGATAAGTAATTTTCTTTACCAACGAAGGCCCCGAAAACTAATACATAGGTACCTGGGAAAACGAGTTACACAGATTGAGATAAAAGCAATCGCAACTTATAGAAACTTAGCCCGGCCAGTGTCACGGAAAAACGATAAACAAAACAAAATGTTTGGGAAGAACCGGACGATATAACTTTGGCCGTAAACCGTAAGGAATAAAACTGGAGTGGGATCGCAGAGGTTGCCCTAAGGTTCTAAGTTTTAGTTTTGTTGTTATTTAACATATTACTGGTAATAAGCGAAGCGAAGGAAATGAGGGGTTCAAACTGTAAAGAAGAATGAATTGTCGAAAATCCACACTTATTTACTGGAACACTATTCTCTAATGTTTTCTCGGTCGCAGCTTGAAGTGCTAGAGTCACTTTTTGGTATTAAATGATAACTAAATTTGATATCACAAAGCCAAAGCAGACGTGAACGCGAATCTGTCGATTTAGAAATAACACCACTGATTTTCAATCACAACGAAACAAGACATTTACGAATGGGCAGTTGAGTGTGGTGGCGACGCAAATATTTGGTCGTATTTACTTGCTTGTGAGTGAAAAAAAGAAAAGTTTTGACTGACTGAGTTGTCAACGCCCAGCCCAAAACATTGTACCTAGAAAGCTAAAATTTCACACACAGGTTATCTTTAATGGAGTAATATAATAAGTATAAATAATAATAAGGAGGAATTTAGCCAAATCTCCACTAGCAAAGAAAAGACTGCTAGACATAGGTGTTCTCCAGGGACCTCCACAATATTTTCCTTTCCTCCTCCAGTTAGAATCCCGCAGCAAATAGCCTTAAACTTTACAAGACCTACATTTGACTATGGAATTAAATTCCCCACCTCATTTTTCATTACCCATAGAACCATTAAAATAGTAGTTTGTGCAACTGTTACATACCTAATGGGGGTCCTTAAAACACGAGTGTGTTTTTATGACACGAGGCGAAACCGAGTTCCATAATAGGATCGCACGAGTGTTTTAAGGCTTAATTGTGTAAAGCCGCATACATTACTTTACCTACACACATATTATAGGTACCCTAAGATGGGTTCAGAGGCCGAAGGCATAATAAACCTGTCTCGAATTTGGCTGTTTTATTTTTAAATAATAGACAAACATATTATGAGCTGACGTTTCAACGTATCGATTTTTTTGTAATTGAGGTTTATGTTTAAATTGTATTGATTTTTGAAGACGACAATTGATTGTCGCAGTGATGGTTGTTTTATTACTTACGGTTTCTGAATGCGGACTTACGATATGTGTGTAGATTAACATGTTTACAGCCCCTTTACACCACGAAACCTTGCTTACAACAAAACGCAAGTTACCCGCATACAACCAACTTACATCACGTTACTTACTGCAAAGTCCGAGTGTTAATCCCTTTCAATTTGTAAACGGGCAAATTGTAGTGTTTTTGTTCTGTTTTGCGGCACTTTTATTGCGGTGCGGCTGCTCGTAAAACTATCACGAGTGGTAGGGCAAGAAAGATTAACAAAAGGTTTGATTAGATTTTGTTTACGTTGGAAATAAATTAAGTCATTATTAAGGATTTATTTTCCTATTTTTGAAACTGGAAGCAGGATAAAATTTACTGATAGAAGATACCAATGTTATAGTTATACTGCAGTTCAAACATAGAATACCATGAAGCTCTCTGGGGCGGAAAGTGCTGTTCGTGCTTTGCCTATACATTGAAGAATTTGAAAGATAAATGTGTTTGAGTACAAAATAAACTAAATGTCTTAAGAAATATTGTTTACCATATGTATTTTATGCAATGTACTATAAAATAATTGCAACAATATCGAGGCAAAAATTATTTTTCAAGTTCTAAAACATAATCGCCAATTTTCAATTTCATTTTTATGTTACGACAGTCGTTAAGCCGCTCAAGTATATTCCTTATCTATCTAATAGCAAAGAAAAGCATTAAAACACCAGGCACAGATATGTGAAGTCATTTCCCGTGATATACAGCAGCCATAAAGAGAAAGCCTCACGCGATGAAGGCCAGTCCAGTTATTCGCATATTATACCAAACAGGCCTAAGAAAATGCCAAACATCTTCATTTCTTATGAGAACTATGATCGTGGAGAGTTTATTTCAATAAACAAAATAATTTCCAATTTTATCTTTAGGTATCTTAAACGATGAAAATAAATCTCAATTCGCTTAGTTAAGAACGAAACGTGTTGAAATGTAAAACGTTCGTGAATAAACAAATGATATGCATTGCTGATGAAACTGATGATTATGAAGCTTTTACATAAACATATGAGAAGCTTTTACATGGCATTGCTTATTTTAATTCCGAATACTTTATAAACTATACCGAGTGACGTTCATAGGAAGTAATTCAAACTCACAATTCATAAAGCTGCTTCTGGTTGGCGTATAGGTATGAAAAATTTACGAGATTTGTTGCATTGTAAATTTAGGATATTTCGTTAATAGTTAGTAGTGCACAGGTTTACTTAATGGTGGCAAATCAACTCCTAAGTAGCCGCTGATTGTTTTTGCCTTCGTCAGCTGATTCTCACTGTTGAATGAAGACAAATAAAATGATTTCTCGTACCTATTGATTTTTATCACGAAAATCAGAGATAATAGCGATTTCAGTTTACAGTTCATTAGTCACATCTTACCGACTGACGAAGCACGATCTATGCTTCTGAACATACTGAAAATTCTATATCAAAGTGGTTGTGCGTATTTAAAACAAATCCATTTTCGCAGGGAAATGAGAGATTTTTAATATTTGAGAATGCCTCATACAATTCGGTCACCCTATGAAAATTTACACCGGCAAAGTGGACCAGTACAACTTACACAACACTATTTCCGTAAATATCCAATACAAATGCTGCCTCAATTCGATCTAGGTCAAACCGATATTAGGATATTCGGACATTCGCAGAATTCATGTAATTCAACCATCAGACCCAATTAAACAAGCGTGTTGTTTGCTTTGGACAAATTTTAGAATATTGATGGTATTTTACCCATTTCACAAGCTTACTTTCGGTAGTCTAACTTAATTAAAAATAACTCATTTCAGGTCTAGATTGGCTAGGGACTCGTAACAGGGAATAGGCTAAGGCATAAAACGGGGCGAGTCTTGAAGTCTTGATACGACATAAAATCGTGTTTCGGTGTACTTACTAAAATGTTGTAAGGTATTGTTACTTAGGAGTCTTAATGAAATAAATACTAGTATATCAATGACTAGCAGACGCTAGTCAAGTTAATTAGGTATAAAATTATTACACGTGAGAAATCCAAATATTCCTTAACAATATAAAAAGATAAAACATTAGACATAGTGAAAACGGGATATTGACCGCGATTACCTTATACTTAGGCTAGATGAGCTTCCAATTTTGCACATTCCAGCCCGTAACTCATCAAACCTATAAGGTAATCCCGGTACGGTCTACTGACCCGTCCCGTTTCACTATGCCTAATGCAATTAACCGCGAATGATTTTGAACTGTTACTATAAAAACATTACAGCCAAAACGTAAATTTTCTCTTAAATTCTGAACCCGCGGCGCTCTCAGTTCGCACGGAAAATTACATAATAATTTGTACAATAAAAGTGTTGGAGGCATTCCTTACGTAAATTCTCAAGACAGTTTACTAATTACGTCTAACTATTTTTTTCTCAATATCGCCACTTGCTATATTCTGTGCCCTAAGCACGACTTGTCGAATCCTGCGTCACGTAAAATCGAATAGTAAACTATAACGAGTTTGTATGACGTTTGGAACAGCGCCCGCCCGTGAGCGTATTTGGAACTAAATTTAGTATGAGATTTCTCGGTCTCGATACGATAACCGTAACGTAACGCAGGATTCGACAAGTCGTGCTTAGGGCACTGTTCTTATTCTGTTATGGTTGCCTGGTAGAGATCGCTCTGTAGCGATAAGGCCGGCCATTGCTACCTTGTATTTTCTTCGTACTTTTTTCTGTTTTGTTTGTTTTTCTGAGTTGTTAGAGTCGATATCGTTAATTAAGAAAGCCTTCTGAAACCTGATCTTGTTTCCGATACACACTGCATTGACTGGTCTGGGGTTCTAGTAAAAATGCGTTAATTCTGCTTCGCATTAGTTGAAACAGCTGATTTCGACTTAACCCCTTTTTCAGTAAAGTAGAAATAGCTTTCAATTTGTTTTAGACTAAACCCTTTTTAGAGGAGCCCCAGATTTATGGCCTTTTTATTGCTATGAAGATATTTCTAATTTTTTTTGGGTCCTATTTCCTACAGATTAGGTACTTAACTTCGCTTTTTCAATTCCAATTTCGTAGACTCTTAATTAAACGAATAAAACTCTTTAACGTCCAATGTCGGGGCCATAAATGAGTAATTAATAGCCTAAGAATACATTCGCTTTGATTCCAAATTCCAATTAATGGTTTGCTTTATCTCGGTAACAACTTTTTCATCTTTATGGCAGTCCTGACGACTGTTTTTGAAGTACTTTTACGGTTTTGATTTTTGTTACCAAAAAGTTTCTAAATAAAACACGCTTAATGGGACATCAACATTTGTTAATGCTTAAAAGGAACTGAAAGCAAGAGTCAGATTTTTCACCTGATGCGTTGTGTTATGCCGCCATGTTTCTAAAGAGGTTAAGTAGGTAAATATTTTTTTATTCCCAGCAGTAAGTATAAAAGTATAGGTTTTTAATTAACGACTTATCCATGGAGTTTTCTTTAAATACGCAAGTAATTTAGATTTCAGTTCGTGCCTAGAAATAAGTCTCATAAGGGAAATAAGTAAGTTTTGCCCCTTATGACACCGAATGAAATTGAAATTGGACAAAAAAATCTTGACACTTCAATTTTTATAAGAAATTGTGCGCCGAGCAATTTTCTAGACAAATGACAGCTCTAGAAAAGGCTTACCCGATAGTTTGTTCATGGCGGGAAGAGATGATAAATTATAGTCCATGACGACATCGTTTATACGCCGAAGTAAGTTCTTCACCCTTTCTGCAAAAAGGCTAATTTGATTTCTCTATTCGTTGGGAAAACATCTCTGTCGCGCACCGAGAACAAAAAGCTAATGGATTTGATGACAGGTAATGTATAACGAGTAAAAACAACGACATAGGACGAGGTTTTGCTAATGTTTTAGTTAAAAATAATACGCTGAGGGTCACTTTTCGAAACCTGCGTCACGTAAAATCGAATAGTAAATGTTGTCGAGTTTGTGTGACATTTGAAACAGCGCCCGCCCGTGAGCGTATTTGAAACTGAAATTTAGTATGAGGTTTCTCGATCTCGATACGATAACCGTAACGTTACGCAGCATTCGTAAAGTCGTGCTTGACCCTCTGATGTGAAACTTGTTTTTAGATCAATTAATGCTAATTGAACACGCTCAATTTAGCACAAAACATAAACATTCAGTGAGTTTAATTAATTGTGCTTATAATAGAATTATTTAATAATAACATCTTGAATTCCAGTTTAAAATAATTGTATTCCTAACTCGTCTAGTGGTATGGAATACCAGGAGTTGGAAACCTCTGACAGATCAACAAACTAGGTGCGACGAAGGTTTGATTACTAATAGTGTTACTTCTTATGGACGGCCATAATAATCTATTTAAGATCATGAAACTACATACAACTGCATTGGATTACGATTACGATTATACAACGTCAATAGAAACCACGGGTACTCTGTCAAAAGTAATCGAATGAGAAGAAAACGTTGAAAACGTCTACGAGGGGCGGCTGAAAAGTAATCTACGTATCAATGAAACAAAAGACTGTCGTGGCTAATTTTTTTTTATTTTTCTATATAGTTCCCTGCTAGTAAAATGCACTTATTAAATTTTTCAAATATTGAATGTAAACCATTAAAAAAAAAACTTTCGGTTTGTCGTCAAAAAAGTCAGTAACCGCAGCCTTCATTTCGTCATCGGTCATAAACCTTCGTCCGCTGAGGTCTTTCTTGAGAAGTCTAAACAGAAAATAGTCACAGGGGGCTAAATCTGGACTATAAGGGGGGTGGTCAATGGTTTCGAAGCCATTGTCTTTAATTGCTAGCTTCGTTGTGCGGGCGGTATGCACTGGTGCGTTATCGTGCAAAATCAGAATTCTTTTGCTTAGTTTACCTCGTCGTTTTTCTTTTATTGTCTCTCTTAGTTGATATAGTAAGTTTGAGTAATAATCAGCATTCATTGTAGTTTTCTTCGGTAAATAATCTATGAGCAAAATCCCGTCTGTGTCCCAAAAGATTGTAGCCATAAGTTTACCTGCCGATGGACAGACCTTGAATTTCCGAGGCGGCTTCTCATCCTTAAATTTCCACTGTAACGACTCTTGCTTACTTTCCGGGTCCCATTGTCGAATCCAAGTCTCATCACATGTTACAATGAAATTAAAACTCTTCGCAACATTTGACACGCCTCTCCATGCATGCAGTCAACATTCTGGGGACCCAACGTGCACTAACCTTGGACATGTTCAAATGATCATGAATTATTTCATTGACTCGCTCTTTACTGACGCCCACATCTCTAGCTATCTCCCACTGCTTCACTCGTCGGTCCTCTAATATATATTTTTTAACCCTGGCTACATTTTCATCGGTGACGGCCGAAACTGGTCTTCCGCTACGAGGATCATCTTCCAGGCTCTTACGACCTAACTTAAACTGCTTTGACCAAAACTTTATAACAAATTCGGAAGAACACGAACTGCCAAACACACGTAACATACGCTGTCTGATCTCCGAAGGCGTATTCCCTTCTTTAGTCAAAAACTTAATCACCGCACGCTGCTCGATTTTATCCATTTTCACTTTTTCTACCGACATGTTTGAAACAATTGTAGGAGACAAATAAACGTGATGCAATAAACAAATGAATGTAATACTTTTTGAAAATAGAATAACAAACGAATATGAATTCATACCAGCCAGCATTATTTTTGTATATATTTCTGACCAAGGAGATTACTTATCAGCTGCCCCTCGTAAGTTGAAGTAGGAAGAGGAGTATTCACGTTTGATGTACTCTATGAAATAAATTTATTTCTAAACCACTGTGGAACCTTTCACAGTAAATACTGTGATAGTGACATCGCTTTGGTTGCCAAGGAAAATCGTCACCAACGTTTACTCTCACAACTTATGGCCCAGGAATTAAATGGTTTGACAGTTCATACTGAGTAGTAGAACATCTTGCAAAGTGATGGGATGTTTAACAAATAATAGTGGGTCAGGAATTTTTATGTTTTACAATACATCTTGATGATGTGATGAGTGATGGGATGTTTAACTATATAGAATTCTTGTTTGTTTTGAGTTTGTTTACTTGACTATAGTTTAGAGTTGCGCGTTAATACAATATGAGCATAAAAGCATTCTCTTGTTCGTGTAACGACTACATGTTACTTTGGCTTCGAATATATTATTCGCAGTAAACAAAACGTCAGCACTATTTTATTATTAAAATATTCTCTAGCATTAATGAAGGCTAGACATCGCAAAGATTCCCTTTCTTGTTTATACTTTTTATGTATAGATTTCTTCTACGTGAAGGAACATAATTTATCAGCGTAATTTATTTCGTTCTGAACTTAAACATAATAAAGAAGTTCTCATTTTCGTTAAGGCCTCTTGCTTTTTCACAAACTATTCCAGAATATAATAACTGAAGACTAATTAAAAGGTAGGTGTACTGGACGACGAGGCTGTTTTCTAAAAATACTGTGTGTCTGCATTTCGTCCTTCTATTAGAACATTATTAAATAAAGTATACTTACTTAAGTACTTGTTTGTTACAGACATCGACCTTGCTTTCTGTGGATCTAAATTCGTGTCGATGCGACACATACTGTGTTACCTACTCACTATACCTCGCTTCAACAAAAATAAAGTAAGACCGTTAACAAAAGACGTTTACCAGGCGCATCCATCACCTCAGGATCAATAGGTAATTAGTTCCAGTTGCCATGGCAACCAGGTTGGGATTACAGATCGTCAGTCCTTAACAGAGCATTAGCCTTGTAACACACGGTACTGGATGTGGAATGACATGGTTGGTAGTGTGGTTGTCGCTAAGGGCACTGTTTTAGTACGACTGTTCTACTATTCTTGTTAATGTTTATATGTATACTCTGTTAAATTTTTAGCTGATGGTGGTAAAAGAGTTTCTTCTAGCTAAGAAGTATTCTTCAAATCGCACTTCAAGGATCAATGGGCATTTAGTCCAGTTGCCATGGCAACCAGGTTGGGCTTACAGATCGTTAGTTCTTAATAGAGTATTAGCCTTGTACTGTACTGTAATATTCATACTGTACTGTGTTGCATACTGTACTGTTTCAGTTTTACTATTATACTCTACAAAGCAAAAAGGTTTCTTGAAGACAAATGTGTAATTACTATTCTTGATTAGTGTGGAAGTGGAATTATATCGTTTGATAGACGATGCTGATGTCAAGTACGTACCTGAATTAGGTTTCAATTAATCAACCAAATCAGCGGATCATCGGAAGATGAAGACACTTAACACTAGGGGACACTAATTTACCTCGTTTACTGGAGTTGAATATTCAATAGCTAGTTAGGTAAGTCTCATAGCGAATATAGTTCATGCTAGCCCAGAGTAAATTAGGTACGTTTTCGGAGAAACAACGAAGTAATACCAACTTTCTAATTCGAGGTGATGAAGACTGTTATCACGAGATCGTTAAACTCCACCAATTTAGAGTAAACTGCATATTGGAGATGGTTGTTCTTAAAGTGGCAATAAGAATAAGTTTTGAGGAGGTATTTTATCAGGATTTAATGATTTTGAGGAGAACGCAGCTGGCGAGGAACAAATTGCTTACCCTGCTATAATAGGTAGAAGTTAGACAAAGGAACCGTCTTTAGGCACTAAGTCTTGATCTTAGTGACTAAGATGTTCCATAATTAATAACGTGGTGATTGGGTGTGCTTACTTTGTAATCCTCCTGGACTGTACTTAAGCGCGATGATAGGTTATCTAGATTGATGGTGATATAAACCATGCGCATTGGAATCAAGATTGATAGTTCATACTACGATGTCTATAATATCATACGGCTGTAGTAGATAAATACATAATGGCTTTATTCATAGTCACCAATATTTTACACATGAAATAGGGACTAGGACAATTGACATCATAGCTTATACTTTTACCACCTAGCACAAATATAAAGTCGGTGCTTCATTAAAAAATATTTGTCTCGCGCCATAACGGCTTCATATTTGTGCTAGACCATAAAAAGCGATGGCCGTAGAAGACTGCTTTATGTCTTTTTTATTTGAAGTCGGTTTTACTTTTTTTTCTTAAAAGATTTTTTATTACTTTAATAGTTTTATAACTTGTTTCCATTCTTTGATCACCAACTGATGAATGCTTACTGTGGCTTTATTATCTAATGTTATTCATGGCTGTTTAACAGCGACATGACCAGTCACACTGTTTCCAATGAAATCTCTCCATCCGTTAAGGAGCTATGATGCCACAGACGAGTCGGGGGTTAAAAATTATAAAATCTAGATAATTTTTATAGGGTAGCACACTTGGGCCGACCCAATTTTTAATAATGATCAATGATCTCCTCGCAGTTATCAATCACGTTAAGTGTTTGCTGTTCGCGGATGATCTAAAGATATTTTTCGCCGTAAATTCTGTTTCTGATTGTGATTCTCTACAGCGCGATATAAACGCTGTGCTGGACTGGAGCCTGGAAAACAGACTCCCGTTTAATGTGGCTAAATGTAAGATAATCACTTTCACCAGGGCCAAAACTCTTATTGAAGGCGCCTATCATCTGGGTGATCAATCGATTGACCGTGTCCAGGCCATTCGCTACCTGGGTTTGAACTTGGACCCCAGACTTGACTTTCAGGACCACATAGGCGCAGTGGTCAAAAGCGCGAGCAAGACGCTTGGGTTCATAATGCGGACGGCGTCACAATTTGAGGGTACTACTGTTCCCATCGTTTTGTTCAATGCGTTTGTGCGAAGCAAGCTGGAGTTCAACTCGATCATCTGGGATCCTTCGGAATCAGTTTAACAGCTATCAATAGAAAGAGTCCAAAGAAAGTTTGCCAGGTATTTGTATAAGCGGGAATTCGGGTACTACCCATTCTTGTATCCGTCTTTGTTTGTGTCGGGAATGGTCGGGCTGGAGACGTTAAGGTTTCGGCGGAAAATGCACCTGCTGGTACATTACTCTCTCCTGCTGTGGAGCGAAGTCGACAATCCGGAGTCTCTAGAGCGCATGTGTTTATTCGTCCCGGAGCAGTACACGCGCGCGGGGCGCCGCCGCCGGCAGCTGCTCGCGGTGCCGGCGGCGGCGTGCACGCGCCGTGCCCGCGGTGTCGCTACTCAATCACTTTATGGCACAGATCCAGGATGCTGATGTGTTTGCAGACAGTTGGCATTCTTTATTGCAAAAAATATGTCACCATTGCAATTCCTACCTTAATTTAAAATTTTGTAATCCTTCTTTTCTATTTGCTTATGTATGTAATGTAAGTATGTTCTTTTTAGCATTACAGGCGCTTTGGTTTTTACTGTAAGCCTGTAAATGCAAATTGTATTTATAAATAAATAAATAAATAAATAAATAAATAAATTGCAAAAAGTACCAAGACGAACGTATTAATACTTACACAGATAATCTATTTAGTGGGAATTTAACCTTAGCCATTCAACGCTAACCACTTACCCTGTTATTCATAAACCTATTTTAACTAAAATGCCGTTAAAGTTCGTTTGTCCTTTTTTGTCACATTGACATTTCCGTTAGTAAGAAGAAGACAAAACCTATTTTAGCTAATGGAGGCTTGAGTGCCGTTTATGAATAAGCCCCTTTAGACACTTAAGCACGTAATGTAATTTATCGATCTGACACTTAATCCCATTACGATTAAGTTAATGCACGATTTTCTACGCATTTCGGCATGAATGGGTTTATAGAATTAACCATCGAATGCGGGATGGGAACGCATTGAAACGCAAAATACAATTATCGATATCTGATTGGTTGACTGTAATGTGAACTATGTTGTGGATTTATATGTTGGGTTTCAATTTAAATATTGCTATTCAAGCTGTTTCTCGCTACTTCGTCTGCTTAGAATGCGGGAATCTTTATACATAGTGAGAGCTATGCAGTTTTCCGATGTAAAAGTAGGCTCTGTCCTTCTCCGCGGAGATCTCCACCCCAACAAGAATGCAATACAATACAAACATTACTTAATGCACACTACAAAATAGTTCGATTTTACTTTATACAATAAAAGACAGAGACAAATAATAGTCGACGTTACTGTCATCCAACTAACCTAAGTTTAACGGCTTAGGCGTGGAAGTGTAACCAAAGCCAAAGTCATAGTGAAATAACATATATTTGGTAATTTCATGTTAAAACCAAAGTCTTTTATACGTTCATAATAATTAAGGATTTTTGAATCTCATTCTAATTAGTGACAAATATTTTTAACAATCGAATTTACGGTAGATTACAGTTAAATAACGTCCCTGGATAAGTAAGCGACACGAGAGATCCGCACGATATAAAACCATTAAGCTTTTTAGATCCGAAACAAATGGTTGAACCAGTTCAACCATTTGTTTCGGATCTAAAAAGCACCAGCACCAGTGCTAGCGAGATTTTAACTATCCAGCTGAAAAGGGATCATATTAGTGTGAATGTGTCAGCGCAACCTTCCAACCTTCTCAGCACACAAATCTAAAATAAATTAAACCAAGCAATTATACCCTGATTACCCTTTCAGTCCCATTAAGGGCAACTTGGGACAATGGATCAAGTTTTTTAAAACGTGGATGACGTCACGTACTGCCGTGACGATTATTCACGCCCCGCCCGCTGGGGTGGTTGCCGACACGGAAATTATGACGTCATTAATTCAGAGCTTGCGTAGGAATTTTCAGAAAAAACAATGCTTAGCCGAGTATATTAGTTTTAACTGGACTAGTGCATCGTGAAGAAATAGTAGCTTATAATTGCAACTGTTACATATTGAGGGTCCTTAAAATACGAGTATTTTTATGAAACGAGGCGATGTCGAGTTTCATAATGGGATTACACGAGTGTTTTAGGCCGAATTATGTAGAGTTGCATAGATTACTTTATCTGCACATATATCATAAGTACTGTAATATGGGTTCAGAAGCCGAAGACATAGTCAACCTGTCACGAATTTGGCTGTTTTTTTTTTAAATCATAAGACAAGCATGATCGAGCTGATATCTCGTATCGATTATTTTGTATAATTGAGGCGTATTTTTTTTTAAATTGGTTTTTGTGGACGAAAATTGACTGTCATAATGATGGTCATTACCTACGGTTTCTGGACGCATAATAGAGGACTTACGATACGTGTGTAGATAAAATAGTGTTACATTTATAGACTTAAATATGGCCTTAAACGGTGGCTGGAGCTAATACCCAATGAAAGTAACTTTGTCTTTATAAGGAAGCCTGGCAACAAAAAACTAGCTCACCTAGGTATGTCACAATTTATCTAATCGTTCATCGGTTTAATCTCTAATGCACCCTCGCTTTTAGCCTCGAGCAAGCAGCAAGTTTATCCTCGACGAAACATATTTAACAATGCTTGGAACTTGCTTTTACTTCAGTCGCTTTCAATGCAAGAGCCTTTGCCTGCACCGAGACGTATAAGTATAGGCATAAGAATAAATAATAACATAGTAGAACGGAAACTCCCACTCCGGACGGGCTCAAGGTCGTGATATTAGAGTATTTGTTAAACAGACTACTCAGTCAGGTTGTCACGGCTGGCGTCGCCGCACGCGCGTTTTGTTGTTTATAATTTGGTTGTAATAGTTTTACGTGAGCCTGTATGTATTTCATTTTATATTTGTAGGTAAGTAATACTTACTTAAATCACCTTAAATGGCTTCATTTGGTATGGCTCTCATAATAACTTCTTTATTGAGAAGTGTCTATAATTATGTAGGTACGTAATGGTTTATAAATCTCATATTTTGTAAAACTGGAATAAAATAATTATTTCAAAGCAAAGAAAAACTTATATGTTAGTGGTATTATCTTTAGACGTAAATACCTAATATTTAACAGCAAGCAACCCTAGCAACGCACCTTGATGACAGAGGGGTGTAACGACGTGAAGGACAGAAGGACGTGGACTCGGTCAAAAGAGATTCCGTTCTACTATGTTATTATTTATTCTTATGGTATAGACTAGGTTAATGGATGGAGTGGATGGTGTGATTCAGTCTTGTTAAAAAGATGATCGATAGGTGTGTAACCTTTATAAGAATAAAGTCAGGCGAGTGAATACATAGCCTTCTACATACTGCAGTGCATACTGAAAGATGGTTGAATTAAAAGCTTCTGATGCATTCATAAAACAAGGAATGTATTGTGTAGGAGACAGGCGTGTCACAACAGTGTATGTGTGTGTGTGTTGTATTTACCCTCTAAAACGGACGCGCTTCTTTTTGTTGTTTTATTTCTGTGCAAGGCCGCAAGGTCGTTTACTGTACACACACACGCGTCAGTGTCGCTTCTTGTTACGTTGGGTAGTATATAATATTCTCTTTTGCTTAACCAGATTGCAATAAAGTACCTACTTATTTGTTAGAAGCAATCAGAAGTATAGTGAAATAAACGGATCACTCACGTATGTCAGTCGAGTATAGCTTGACATGTTTTGGACTAATCCGTAGTCCTTCCCAGAGGAGCACACGCCACGCCGGTGTCGAGACGTAAACTGCGCGCCGCGGCTCTGCTCGTGCGGCTGCTCGGCGCAGCTGACGGCGGCTCACAACTACCCTCGTTTTTATCGTCATTTTTATTATTGTCAAAAGTGGGGTAGCATACTACTATAATCACATCACTTTGTAAAGGCTCGTTCACACTAGCTGTTGACGCAGTATTCAACACAGTTTTCCAACTTGGGGGCACTGAATCAAATGGGGGCAATCAGAAGTAGGTAATTTTTTAATTACCTTTTGGTAGAAGATTCTAAACAGCTTTCCTGGAATCCAAACTATTTCTTTTTAATCTCGATTGACCCTTTTGTAATATCACTAATTTTCATGATAATATTACCTACCATATTTTAAACTACAGAAATATTAACTTTACCTACAATTATACAAATCGACGCTTGAAAGGAGACATTGACTAAGCGACATTTTGGCCAAAATGAGTTATATACATAGTTGGAACCGCCTGATTTTTCTGCGTCGTTTGGTCCAACTCACGTCTTCCTACGACGACTTTTGATGTCGCTTCTGCATTTTGGTAGTTGTCATAATTTGAATATGCAACTTTTGCTCTTGGACAATTCTTACCTTACGTCGACACAGTGATTTCTCCACTTAGCTTAGATTGCTTGTACGTGGCAATATATTTTTATGCGTATGGTATGATTTTTCTTTACAAAGAACGTTTTTAGTTATCATTTAAGTCATTTTAACTAATTGTACTTTTTTTCCTAATGGCGCTTGGATAAAAACGCTTCTCTGTTTTCTAAGAAATATTACCGGTTCAGGTTAGATTACCGACCAATAAAACACCACTCTTTGTCGGTTAGTAAATTATTACCTGCCATTTTAAAGTGTTGTTTTACGGTTTAGGTAAGTTATACTTGAATTCATGGGATTGTTTAATGTTGCTTATACCCTGAAGTCGCCCCATGCAAAGTTATTTAGGCAGTATTAAATTGAAGTAATACGTTTACAAAATGTTGGTTGCACCTATGAGTGTCACGTGCACGGTCGTTTGCGCAAGCGGTAAAGTTAGCTTTAAAGTAACAAAGGAACTACAGTGCTAGACTGTAAGTCGCTTCGATAGCATGCTCGCGCTCAACTAACGCCGTTATAAGAATAACGCCAGTTAAATGAGAGATACGAAAACTGTTAATTGATCGCGTGAATCAAATTTATACTGCTTTTTGATATTTTTGTTGTTTTTTTTTTGTATACGACATGATGTAAATATTTTTCAAAATAATGGATCGAAGAAAACAGGCACATAATATTTTGGAAGAGGTTCTTAAAAATCCAGGAATTAAGACCAATGAAGAGTTTACACCTACCTATACACATTTTTAGTTATTTTATAAAAACTAGCTAAGTTGCATTATGGTTAAGAAGGGAAACCTGTTGAATAACACTTGGCACCCATTTAGACTAGCTAATTCAAATCTTGAGATTTAGTTTATCCTAACTCATCTACTTGTGGTAAAAACATCAACTGCTCAAATTTAAGAAGTAACATTTTCAAATAGCAAACATTGTAGCAGATAAAACAACAAAACTGTGTTTTAAATTTATTTTACAATGTTGTATGTACATAATTATTAATAAATTTCAGGTTATCTACACAAAACTTGGAACCCAATTTAGATCTCAATAAAGGCCGAAGTCGACAACCACACAATTCTTAATAGTGAAAGAGCTCCCAATTACTTATCACATTTATTGTTTTTGATGTGATATAGCCCATTGCAGAAAAATATTTTTGTTTAGAACGTTTGGTATCGTGTGGGCATGCCAAATCTTAGTTTGCGTCCTGGAAACTGGGGGTGCTGGAAACAACTTTTAAAGGCCTAAAAACCTCGTTTCTTTTCAGATTTTGGCTATTTTAACCTAAAGGACAATTTTTTTATAAATGATAAATAAATATCATGGGACAATTGACACCAATTGACCTAGTCACAAACTAGGCAAAGCATATGGGTGCTAGACAACGGATAAACATACTTATATAGATAAATACATTCCGTTGGCCCGCACGTGACGGTTTGCTTCATCCTGCCTAATGCGAACTGCTAAGGAATGGAATTCGCTCCCATCTTCTGCATTTCCGGACGGGTACAATCTAGGGATCTTCAAGACTAGAGTGAATGGGCTGTTACTGAACCAGTGAGTTACACCTTAGGCCTCATCTGCACCTTCCATCAAGTGAGATACGGGTCAATCACTGGCCTGAAACAAAACCTTTTACATCGTTTTTCAAGTCACTTGAGCTACGCTCGCGGGCTTTTCAATAAGATCCTGGAACTACACAAATTAAACCTCCGAGCAGAAGCTCAGAGGCTAGTAGTGCGAGTAGGCTTTGACTTAGAGGAGAAGCAAAAAATTATGTCCATGGTCAAAAAATACAGACTTTAAAAAGGATTGCATTGTTGAGCCCCGGTGTAGAGAGTAAGATAGCCGAAGAAATCACGGGCCCAAGAGGCAATTCATCTCACCCCCTCTAGGTTGGCAACGCATCTGCTATCCTTTTACCACCAGGTGACCCACTTGCTCGTTTACTTATCTTGTAAATCATGTTATCTGAACCATTTTTTGGACCTGTTTACATTGGCTTAATACAATTACTTTTGTGAAGAAATTATTATTTATCATTCAAAATTAATCTGTCATCATGATCATATCAGACGGAAGATGTCCACTGTTCAATGGCTTCCCATAATCCTTACCAAATCGTCCGTCCGCCTTGCGAGAGGCCTACCAATACTTCGCCTTCTGGTGCGCGGTCGCCACTCTAGAATCTTATGACCCTAACGGCCTCAACGGCCATCAGTTCTACGAGCAATGTGCTCCGACCACTAAGGTGAACAATCTGCTGAGCTATATCAATCAATATTGTTTTTTTACGGATCTCTTCATTTCTGATTTGCTCTTGCAGGGATACTCCAAGCTTACCTCTTTCCATTGCCCTTTGAGTGATTTTGAGCCTTCTTATTAGGCCCACTGTAATTGACTACGTCTCAGTTCCATTCGTCATCACTCAGTCAGATTTTTTGACTTGTCTTGAGACACTCTTGTCTTGTATTTGTGTCGAAAAGATGTTGCCTAGCTTATCGAACACTGCCTAGCCGAGTTAGATTGGACTGTTGACTTCTTTCTCGAAGTCGGACCTACGTAACTGAATAACTTGTCCCAGGGATATGTAATTGTCGAGTGTAGAATTCCCAACTTTCAGAGGAGTGGTTAAAACATAGTGGTTCGAAATGACCTTAATTTTTTCTATTTTCATTTTGAGACCCACTTGTTGAAAAACTCTACTGAGACCATGATATCATTATATTTTTAATAAACTCACCGAAACATGAATACACAGAAAAAAACCAGAAAAATTGGTAGTTGGTAATTGGTTGGTTGGTATTTTTCTAGTTTTTTTCTGTGTTTTCATGTTTCGGTGAGTTTATTAAAAATATAATTGATACTCACGGGAAGACCGTAAAAATAAAAAAAAATTGGAAAAAATTATAAAAAATACAAAAAAAAATCCAATTGAGATCATGATATCATTGGCAAATTGAATATGAGTGAAGTACTCTCGTTAAAGTTGATGCAGAGTCTTTTTCAGTCCAGAATCTTGAAAACGTCTTCTAATGCAGCAGTCTTCGCTACAATCGGATGGGTTTTGAGTTCTGGTCCAGCAGTCGGACTAACATAATGGCGTTTTCGTACAAACACTTCAATGTACCGGTAATTTGGCACCGCTGAAGAGGTTTTAGCACAGCTCAGAGCGCTATCAAATCAAATGCTTTTTCATAGATCACAAACGCTAAGTTAATGGCTGGTTATACTCCCCTGTCTACTGTATAACCTGCCGCAGAATGTGAATGTGATCTATGGTGCTACATTCTTTTCTGAAACCACCTTGTTCAGTAGGCTGGAAGTCGTCGAACCTGCGTGCGAGACGATTCGTGATGACTCTTGAATACAGCTTATAGGCATGGCTCAGAAGTGTAGTGAGTCTATAATTCATCAGTTGGGTTTTATTACCCAATCCTTTTTGATACAAGCTCTTTTTCCGACTGCGGTTTTTGTTGACTGTATTTGCGATTGTCATCGGAACCTTATAACATTTATAATTAAAATTTCAAGTCGATTCCATCAACCGTTGAAGAGTTCCCTCCTGCGGAGACAAATCTGACTGGACCACCATAATTTCATAACCAGGTTATTGTATTGTCACCGGACTTACATAAGTATGAAAATGTTCAACCTTCTGGATCATTTAAGAAAAAAAAAGTAAGTATTTATGAAATTAGAGGTTCTAGTTCTAAGGGGTTTTATTAAACAAAACAAATTTAATTTGTCTATGTTAATAGATTTTCAGTTATTGAGGAGTCAAAGGTGGCTCCAAATGGTTTGTATAATATAAACACACGGCTGTTGCGCTGCCAGTTCCTTTTTTTTTTAATTTCTGGCTTGTCAACGCTACCACGTGTCAATATTATTAATTATAACGACTGAATAAATCGCATTACAGTATAAAAGTGCATTTTTAACGTCATTCTTGATAAAAATGTTAATCCAACTTTCTAAAACAAGAGTTACTTAAGTTAAATTTACTAGCATACGTCAACTTATAAATAAAGTTTAAGCAGTTTTGCCTCAAATTCCTGATCTTTTTGATCATGGTTAGGTTATTTTTACCTGATATAAATTTGGTATAATTGGTCTTTACTAAATTTTTACTTTACTTTACAAGATCAACGGTTGTCGGTTAGTACATTTTTCCCGTTTCTACGTTCAAGTAAAATTTACTAAGCGACACTTAACTTTTATTACAAGATGATTACAAGAATTTACACGATTTTTTTCTGAAAAGTCAATCTTTAAACTCGTCTCCTGTAAAGTTACCCATATGTCGCTTAGTCAATGTCTCCTTTCAAGCGTCGAAATGTAAAGAATATGTGAGCTTACCTTTCCCAGTAAAGGAAAGTCTTTGCTAAAAATGCTTACTCCAGCAAAACAAATAGAGGTTGGTAGATTGTAACCAAGACTTGAAGCATTAAACCATCCGGAGACGACTTCGACGGGCCAACCCCTCTTTAAAAATACAACACCAAATTCATTTGACATTATAATTATGTCTGAGTATGACAATGCTCGTGAAGATCAAGTTAATCCTTGACAATTTTGTTGTTTGTGGAAACAGCGACGTGATCGAGAAATGCTTCAGCCCGGCAGCACAGCATAGTACAATGATAATTATGTAGGTAAGTACCACCAATTCGCGCCAAGTCTATGAGTTCCTATAGTACTTAAAAGGTTACGATCGTTCTTAACGCGTTCGCACGAATCGAACTGCGTATAAAATGCGGCCGGCATTAATAATACCAATTCGTATGTACAAATAGTTCGTTATCAAATAGTTCGGCACACCATACAAATCGTATGGTGTGCCAAAGTATTTGAGCACTTTGGATGTCACCATATATATGACGCTGACTGTACTTATTTGTTTCGTTCAGAAATGAGTGTGCATGACGCCTCCGTTTCGTTTAGCGCTCCAAATTCAAGACGATGTTTCGCGGTGGTCAGATTCCTTTCGGTTTATCTTGTTATGGGCGATCCTTTCGCTTTGTTGTGCCTTTTGTTTGGAAGATTGATAGTTGTTTGGATTGCTCAGTGTTTTGATTAAAAGTATGGTTTGTTGCTAAGCTCCATTACTGACGGAACTTATCATCTGCTACATAATGGAGACTCGAAAAAGTAAGTAGCAATACTTACGGATTTATTTTAATAGAAGGTCATATAGCTGTTTTTTTTACAGACCACTATGTGCTTATGTATTTCAAACCTATTGGAAATAAAATAAATAATGTATTACTTAATTGTTTGTTAATAAAGTGCAACTTTACTGTAAAGTCTGCTAGTATTTCCAAAAATCGTAGTCAAGATTAGTGCTTACTGGTAGAATTAGTTTTACGTCGTACTTGTGGCGAAGCCAGGATACATTACAAATAGGATTTTCACAACACACTGCTATCATCATCACTTTAATGTACACATCGGCTTTAATAGTAGTTGCAAATTATACAAGCAGTGTCAAGGGAGAATACGGTGCTTTGATGACTGTGCAAGTCAATACCGGAGCTGCATATTCGCTCGCGAGCCTGACAGTTGTAGGAAGAATAGGTATGCAATGCATACAATCCAATCCAATGGACACAATACACTACTAACCAACGCCAAAAACAAACACCAATATTATATCATTTGCGATAATTCCTCAAGAAATATACAACAACATCCACATCGTTATTTAAACGCTGACGTAAATAAATGACAGTGTAACACATCAATTCTCACGCGAACAATGGCTGGCCGTAACACCGTTACAATGTGCCGTAAATTGTGGAACTGTCACGACGGTGTAATTGGACATTGCTACGTTAACTGAGTGTAATGTGTAATACACATTGAGAGAAGATCATTTAGGTATTAGGTCGTCTTGTACTGTCAAAAGACATTTAGCAAGCATTTTATACCTTAATCCAACATCATGCCAGCAGGAAGACATCCACTGCTGGACGTAGGCCTTCCCCAAGGATCTCCACGACGATCGGTTTTGTGCTACCCGCAGACAATGGCTTTTCGTGATCTTAACCAGATCGTCCGGCCACCTTGCGGGAGACCTACCAACCCTTCATTTACTGTCACTTAAGGTGTGCAATTGGCTGAGCTATATCGGTATCTTAGATGTATTCAAAACGAGATATTGACCGAGATTACATTAGTAAGTTTGGATGAGCTCCCGATATTTTGACGCAGGTTACATGCATCATTATTATTATTTATTTATTATCAAAACAATTTTACAGCATTACAGCAAAGCCAATGCGCTATAAAATTTAAATATAAGAAATACACAATACAAAACAAAAGTAAAAAAACATTACAACTATTTAGGGAGTTTTAAATATCAGTTTCGCTTCCCTAAAGCGACGGAACACCACACCCTCCGGCCAAAAGTCGGAACGCAGGAACATCTGCTGGTGCTTGGCAGGCACTTGGAGTCTAAACGAGCTAAAATTAATGAAAATAATCGATTTATTGATTATTTTTGTTTTTATTTTTATGAAACATTCATAGAATGAAATTCAACATACAATGACAATGCAAAGAAAAATTCGTTAAGCAGCTGGGTGGAGCGAATTTTTCTTTGCATTGTCATTGTATGTTGGAGCTAAAATTGTTCGATCATCAATGCAAGGTAATCGCGGTCAATATCCCGTTTTAAATATGTCTAAACTACATAACCACGAACCATTGAAAACTGTTTAACTATCTTATCGTCAAATGCAAGGGCGTTAACTTGGCATGCAAAATGAGTTTAAAATTCTATAGAAAGAGAGACGAAATAAATTTTAACATGAAACTGCCGTGAGACTGAATTAAGCGGGTTAATTCAGCCCGACATGTTTCGGACTAATTGGTAGTCGTCACTCTGGTAGCTCACGACTCAGCAGCAGCGAAAAGCACACTGTCGCTCGAGCAAAGCCTTGGCTTGCAGTGTGCTTTCTGAGCCGAGGTTAGTAATTCCAGTACCGCCCGTGAAACACACAATGTTATTAATGAATAACACTTGCGAGGAAACGTGATGGGGCCGCGCCATGTATGCCATTGCAGCCCTAGGGCGTTCTGAAACGAGAAAAGGACTGAGAATTTTATCTGGGACATAAAACCAAGCCAGCTTGCATGTTATAATCCTAGTTACGTGCAAGTGTGAAGAAAACTTCTCAGATGTTTCTATTATAAAACCACCAAATATTAAAACCAGCAAGGCGGCACAAAATCATCATGTAGATTTTCTGTGACTTAAAGCTTCTTAGTCTCGTAGTGCATTAGCATAAAATGTGCTTTCATTTCGCTTTTCCGAAGTTATAATGAAATCTTACACCGGTAATACGATGTACTGAATCTCAGGCACAAAATAAGTAGGTAACTGGTAAAGTTAGCGACTTGCCGCCTTAGATAATACATTCCGATACTGAATATGTATGAGATTGGATGATACCAAGGCAGTTTTCACATTAACTACCCACTTAGGGAAAGTTATCATAAATTAAGCATTTAAGTTATATATAGCATTTTCTGGAGCGGGAGTTTTCATTACCGTATAAGGTGTGTAACGGTCCAAGGCTTCATTTAAGCATATTTGGCCCTGGACACGAATATATTTCATACTTGGTACAAGTAATTAATTAAATAAACAAAATAGTTAAGAATACGGATTTGTATGGGGTAAAATTACTAGTAACACCATCTAGCGGAAGTATCCGGCAACAGGTTGTTAATTAAGTTTCGGTTTATCGAGCTAGCTTAAGTGGGGCTCTTACGCGGTTCAAGTTTATGATAATAGATGGCGCTAAATTAAGTCTGAGTTATTTATCATCAGTACAAAAGAAATACTCAAAATGCAAGGAAAACAATTATTGGATAATAATCTCTGCATTATAATCTTCAATACTAGCAAATTTCATACGACTCGATTCAGTATTTTGGGCCTACGCGGCATGGGAATAACATTATGAATAATACAAAGAGATTATGGAAAATGCAAGGAAAACGGGAGTTGATTATTAAAGACTAGTGTCTTACGCTCATTTTAACATATGTTTCGTCAAGTTCTGTTCAGTAGTTTAAGAGCAAAGAGCATCAAAACATGAAATGGAATACGAGCATGGCGATGTACTTACCATGGCGTCATTTTATAGAAAGAAAATCTGTAATAAGGTTTAATTAATTAATAGGGAAAAGTCATGTAATATCATTTATCATAATATACTCTAATATAAATCCGAAATTATCATAAAGATCATCTACAATTATAAATCAGTTAAAAGTCGCTAAATAATACAAGTTTTGGAGCGGACGAAGTAAAGGTTAAAAAATAGCTAAATTACTAAAAATGCAAGCAATACATGAATGGAAACTTATGTCTTGGTCTATTAGCTATCTTTAAATTAAGATCTTAAGTAAAATAGGATAATTGGGAAGACGTAGGAACATACTTTGTATAAATAGCTGTCATTAGAACCTTGTCGTATAAGTCGTATCATCATAAAGTAAGGAAACTGTATGCGAGGACTTGACGTTTTAATGTGACAAGGAACAATTAGTTGAACGGGAACGAATTGGGAGAAATGTTGCCAATATATCGATTGCAGGCAAATTGGCACATTTTGCCCGACTGCGAAACGCGAAGAGGGGTGATGTGTTTATCAGATCATGTATGTATGTGTGTACGTATGATTGTTCCTTTGTGGCACATTAAGTTATTATAATAGATAGTGAAGTAAAATAGCTATTACATAAAAAGGGATTTCACATAAAAGCATCAAATTTATCAGTAGAAGAAAAGCAACACTAAGAATGATTTCTGTACTAGGAGAACTAAGATTAATAGAGCGATTTAATTTATAGGCTATGTACATAAAAGGTGGAAAAATGTAATAATAGTATGAATTAGGATTAGAATATTTTTCTAATTGGAAGGAAATCTAAAGTATAGTGAAGGAAATTTATATTTAGAATGTTTATGTATGCTTGGAATATATTGGAAATTTAAAGTTCACGAAGAATTGTCAGGGAAATAATAGTATGTCGGCAAAAATTAGGGATGGTATCACTTCTGTGTCGATTGGGTCCGTGATTTCGCCGAAGTCGGGGGACGCTTACGAAAGCTATAAAAAAGGACGAGCGCATCGAGGGGAAAAGGGAGAATATCATCGATTTTCATAGCGTTAACGTTATTTGTTGGTCCGGGGAATTAAGTTTTATTTCGGGGAGATTTTCATTTAAATTCTTTTAATTATTGTAGTCATTCTTTTAGCATTTTAATTGGGGGTTTTATTCATAATATTTTAAAGTAAAATCAGGTCACAGCGGTTGTAAGTTACATCGAGTCTGCTGAGTGTTAACTGGAGTTTGGTCATTGGTTTTAATTTATTAATGAAATATTTAATGCTAGCTTTCATTCGGAAGGTTTTCGTGAAGGACTATTTGCAGCCCTGTGGCGGTAAATGTTCTTTGCTTCTGTGAGACTTTGGTCGCCGTTCCATAGCGGTTTGAATTAGAGTCTTACGCATTGTTATTGTATTTTGTTACTAATATTTTTCGTGTCTTTCCCCTTAACGTTATTTCTCGAAACCTACCGGTGTCAACGTCAGGAAATAATAGTTAAATCTTCACCGGATTGTGAGAGCGATCTGGAGGCTGTCTGGTTCACGCTGGGCAGTCTAAATACTCTCTTGCAGTGCTATTGAATTGGCGATATCAGACTTGACGGTTGATCTGGTTGTCGTGTTACGACACAAGAACGGGTATTGCCAAGACCTAGTATTTGCAATCCCCATATTTATATATTTATACAAACACTACGCTAGGTATTCTGCTGATCCGTGGGGTCTTCGTCCTAGAGGAGCTTGCTCCAAGACCTCACAACAATTAGGGACTGGTTAGGAAAGTTAGCACACAATCTCTTTTATAAGGAGCATAGTAGAGTTTCATTGCACCCCGAAACTCTTTACACTACACTAAATGTAAATGTGGGAACGTACCCTAGTTTTGCCAATTATACACACAGTTTAGGGGCCTTCTTGGCATAGCTTTAAAGTACAAGTTAGGATGATAGGAAGGTAGAGGGAACTAGGCAGGGACTTTGGTGTTAGGGAATAGCTAGAATGGCGAAGCCTAGTGACGGACTAGATAGCCAATTTCGCGGACACACACAATTAATACATAAAAGTGAGATCTTGAACTCACATTGGGTTTCATCACAGAGCTAGGGAAAAGCTTAAAATCATACATACCAATAGTCATAAGTAAAATTGCCTAATTAAATGACTCACTAGAGTATAATTAATTCCATAACAAATCCAGATAGAGTTTTTATCCTTAATTGATTTGTACTCTCTTTGCTTTAATTATCATCCATGATGAAATACGTTTTAAGACTAGCAACAGGTCCGTAGTAGTTGATCCTACTCAGTAGATCATGGATCTGAGGCCAGCCCTGGGGAAACCACCCTGGTGAAAAGGTAACCGCCGAAAGGGGAACCGATTCTTTGGCTCGCGTCTCTGCTGAATATGACTAGAAGCCCGCCAAGTTACATGTAATGATGGTTGGCGACCGTTAGTTTTAATCGTTATAGTTTAACTTACAACACAGAGTTAATCAAGGGATGAAAACACTCACTGTTTGATTAATTAATATTCATCAGTAAAACATTCACAATGTAGGGAGAATGTAGACCAAATTGAAAGAGTCATAAAAGTTAGACAATTTATAATATTAGTATATAAAGTTATTTGTTAAGAAATTCCAATTGAACTCTATTATATGATCATTAAGAGCTATGTTGACTCACATCTCAATACAGTAAAGTTACTTGCTAAAATATAAGCAGTGTCAAAAGAGTAAAGTTGCAAAGACAAAGCTATCCTCCAATCGACTCTATCATTCATATACTAAGTGAACGTTGTGTTTTGTTCATGGATACGTCCCGAGCAAATTTGACACCGTATGGGCAAATGAGCTTAACAGTGAACTAACATAGTCTTCATTTATCTTTCAATACATACATAATTGAAACAATTCTAAGGCAAAACATTACCTGAAAAGAAAAAGTGGTTATGTCTGGGCAAACAAGCTTAAATGACTGATAAATAAATATATATAAAAGCAAACCTAAATAAACATAGATCCTTAGTGTTCATTGGTAGAAGTTGAAACATGAAAAGTACATACACATACAGTATACTTTATGAGCAGTTTTCTAAGTCAAAACTAGGACTTTTAACAATCCACAAATATATAATTGACATTCACACAATGAATGAATATGTGTTAGTTTTGAGGTCAAGGCCTATAGTATTTCTTGACACCAGCATGGGCAAGGAAGCTATACAAAATTAGCATGCTTTCATTTAACTTTCAATGTAAACAATAATTGAAAGGGATTAGGCATAAACATTACCTATCCATAATATGATAAAACAAAATCATAACCATAATAAACCAAGTTCTGGCTTAGCAAACAAAGCTTAATTGAGTAAAAGACAATGTACTTAGACATGTATGTGAATAACATAAAAGTAGATAATAGTATCTATAAAGCTGTACTTACTTATTACAAAAACTTCAGCTGCATTAAGTCATGATTGATCTGTGAAATTATACTAAATAAAAGTATGCCTAAATTAGACCATTCAAAGCAATAGAAATATGTTTGCATGAAAATTCATAACTGATATAAGCGCTATGTAACTGAAAGTTATAACATTACCTATAATGACGTTATCTATACTTCTAAATAAAATAGGCAAATAATGAATGCCAAACTAGGTATACATCTAAATATATTGTTATACCTAATACTCAGTTTATATATTAATTGAGTGATTGAAATTTACAATCTTGGAAAACTAAATATATATGGTTACTCATGTTGCTATGATATGTACTCTATACTCTATATGAATCTATGAAATATTGATCTTTGGCAGACATAAATATGCTGTAATCAGGTTCTATAAATACCTATGGGAAAAGAAAATTAGCCAATACAATGGTTGATACATTTGCGGGGTTCCTCTCTATCTCTAGTAGTAAAAATACTGACATTACTGCTATACTGACTGTAGACTTTTGATAAATAAATAATTCAGTACTCCCTGGGGGCGGTGGAGAGATGTCCAGTCCGAAGTCGAGTCTCACAGTTATGGTATCAACCAAAGACGATAGTCTTGGGCGGAAGGAAGGGGCCCTAATCTTAGCCGCAAAGCATAATGCTTATTTGAAAAGCATTAATGCTACCCCAGTTACTTTGTGTTACTACAGTTAGTAGAATTACTTTGTAAGATCATTCCTTTTAAGATAACTTAACTTTAGTTAATTTGCTAACCAGTTTCAATACTTCATGGATGTCCATACTTACTATTCTTTATATGGGACAGGTTAATTAATTAGTTTATTCCTAACAAGTATGTATTATTCCTTAACCACTTAGGAGTGTTTTCTTAGTTAAGTAGGGTTCCATTCTTACTTTGACTTAAAGTACCTTGGGTTATTATAGCGATCACAATGTAGGTTCCTCAATCACTAGACGAATCACAAGGCCAATATTTAGTTGAATTTTCTAGGTAGACTGATCAGTGTAAGCTAGAGTACTTCAGAATAGTGTCGCGATGACCAAGGATTTTGTTTTCTTAGTATGATTAGGCTGGGTATTTTTAGAATTAGGTCTACCCGTGACCAGGATCAGTTCTTGGTTAAATTTAATAATATAGACACCAGCAAGGGGAGTTAGATTGTTTACAATCTGGTGGTGCTTAGTGCAGGATAGGAGTTAAGGTACAATATGGAAAGCCGTTACCAGGATCAGACTTTAGTTATAAGTTATGGTTAGCTGTTACAGGATTAGAATCATTTAAAAGTCTAGATTACAGTTAGTACTGCTAGGTTACTAACAGTTTTGCAATGAGTAGTGGTTTCATTAAATATTTACACTACATATCACTCAGATATATGATTAACAGCTGTACCAAATCATTCTAATACACAAGTACAGTATGATATTATTGTCACAGCCAGTTAAACTTACTCAATTATTTCAATTAAGTACTTAGTGAACAAGTCTAGAATAATTTATTGTTATTTATGAGTCTAGACTTCAGTTTTGTTATGTTTAGATAGTGACTATTTGTTTAAAGATAGTCACAATTTGCTGTTCGTGGAATGGAGGTCTGGAGGTAAGAATGGATGTAATGTATATTTAGTATAGACTAGCAGTGGGAAATAGGAAAATAAATATTCACAGCAAAGACACAATAAAAGGTTAAGTTGTACCTAGTACATTTTAATAAAAACTACAACGGTTGTCACTAAATGGATAGGGTAGCACTTGATGGTATAGTTTGTACACCTCACTTTTATCTACACTGCAATGGCTTTCTTTAATTCCATCTGAAATAAAGAAAGCAGGCTATCGAAGTTGTAGATTCATTAGGTTGGCTTCGAGCAGCTAACTTGCTTGGTTGCATCACGTAAACTGCATATTATTTTGCTGTATCATATAACTTCAGACTTTTGTTGAATACTTTAGTTTCTTGATCATTATTTACTTGTAAACAAATAAAACTGAGTGGTATAGTTGGTTAGAGTTCATAAGGCCATCCGCCATTTTAGAGAAATTGTTGTCACGTGACGTATGAAATGTCAAGGGGACTTTTAAAGTTGGCCGGGTTGTTGACATATCTATTTTAACCGACTTCTTAAATTGACTGGCTATAGGTTATGAGCACAAGTCAAGTAAGAATTGCATGGGAATTTGATCAAAATTTATAGAAGCTAAATTAAGAAAGAAAGCACTAACGTATGAAGGAGAAATAGTGTATAGATTTGAGTTTAGTTCAAGCATTTATAAGTTAGTTAATTTACTTAACGAGGTTATCAAGTATAATTTAGGGTGTAGTGATGCGAAAAAAAAATGGAATGTTTGGGAGATAGACAAGTTGACAATCCAACTTGGGGAGAGTTGATTCGCTACGCTACAGCCTACTGATATAGGTTATCTAAGAATAGAAGGTTGCTCGGACAGGCACAGCGGCTTCCTAATGAACTTTTGTTTCAAGAGCCGTAGCCAGTTTAACTTCTATTGGTGTGGTTAGTGGGAGCGACAGAATGATAAGAAGGCCAATTTAATTGAACATGACATTTATTGTAGGATTCAATTATAAGCCAAGCCGGCACGCTTGGGACTAACTAAACCTTATCTAAACCGGTCGACGCGCACTGAATCTATAACGTGGTGAAAAGTCCACACGCGCGCTGGCCAGCGGTAAAGAAAAATTGTCTGTGCACTCACGGGACTCCTCGGTCTACCTCGGTGTTGGTGTGTCGTATCAGGCTACGGAAGCCGTAGCCGGCACGAGTATGTTCGGAGACCCTCAGGCCGTCAAACCCTACTGGCAACAGCAAGGTGAGGCCCGGGGGACAGTCGGACGTAGCCCCTGGTGGTGCAGACGCGGCACAGCGCGCAGGTGCGCGGGCGGGCGTGGAACCCTTGGCGTCGCAGAATTGCCACAGAGTCCGCCCGCCGGAACTCTGGTCCTACGGGAAAGGCTCGCGCTGTCTCGGCGAGGCGCGTAGTCGATGATGGAGGGCTATTAAACCCTTGGCTTCAGCACGAATGCACTGGGCCGCCCACTGGCCCAGGCCTGCGGGAAATCGGACGCGGTGGCGCACGGCGCGCGGCGTCAAAAACTAGAAGGCTTTGAAGTCCTTGGCATCAGTGCGAGCACACTAAGCCGCCAGCTAGCTTAGGCCTACGGGGAAGGTGAGAACGGCAGCGCTCCTCGATGCACACACGTCACTCCGCGACACATATACGCACTCCTCACAAACCCTACTGACACTGCGTCTCAGAGGACGTCACAAAAATGTTCACAGCCTGCCAATGCATCGGGTCTGGTGCGACGCGCTTACGCGGACGCGTGGGTGGTTGGAATTACATCGCGGTACCGCGTTTGCGCTTATTTACGCGGCGTTTTTACGTCAAATTACGCGCACGAGTGACATGCACCCACCCAGGAAGGGGATCGCCGCCAGACTGTCAGTGTGACAGATCACGGCCAGGGAATTCAGGAACGCGTTTCATTTGACGGGATGTTAAACTCTCGTCAGCCGCTTAGTAACTTCCAAATTTAACAAACTACCACGGCGCTACGCGCAGACATGTTTTAATTGTATACGAGCACGCGGCGGGTGTCCCTGACAATTCGTGGTAAGACGAAGTTTCGAGCTTGTACAACGAGTCGCGGTTAGTGTGCGATGGAACGAAACGTAGGTTCCGCGAAACGGAACGCTCTGACAAGGTGTCAAAGTTTTTCTCTCAAAACAACTACCTACTGTTGTTATAATTAAATTTCTGACGTTTGTGTGACTGAAAGTTGCTGAAATATGCTTTGTCGTGTAAAACCGAGACTACAGGGCGATAGCGTGGCTTTGGGCGGTTAATTTGGTACCTGATATGTGTCTGGGCACGTGTTATTCTAGTGGCAATGTAAGTTTGAAGTTCGACAATAACACATGGTGTTTCCGCTGAAAATACAGCGTCTGTGATTATTGCAGGCCTGAAATGTGCCTGCCGCTCGTTAGATCAGGAGACCAGCTATCCGTGAGTACCCATGTCTTACACCAGAACATGTTATTCATTGAGATATTAACGTGTCAAAGTTGGAGCTAAGAATTAGGTTAGGTTGTAGTGATTCTCACTACAATACCCCCCTTGTTAGGAAAAAGGTTAAGCCGGGCTTAACCGCAACAGCCGGTGTAGCCGGAAGAAAAAAAATTGTGCATGCGAACCGTTGAACTTATGAATAACTTAGGATCCGCTAAAGTTAACCTAACAAGTATACGATCCTATAGGCTAAGCATGCATACCATTTTCTATGGCCCTTAGTAAATAACAGTTGGATCTCGAACTATATTATGTCCGGTTCCTGGACTATAAGGTACATTTAATCTAAGCATGCTTGGTTTGCCCCAAAGCATTCCCATTAGTTTTAGTTTGCCTATCTCGATTTTAAACTATGAATTATGAGTTAATGTATTACTATATTATAACTTACTGAATTATATATTATATATATATATACAAGAGGAGTGAGACAGTCGGCGCCAACTGTTACACCCTAGATAGATATATTAGCGCACCTTATCGCGGTGGCTATGGTAAAGTCCTTGTTGTGTGAAGTGATATTGAGACTTCACACAGAGTTTTTAAAGTCGAATAATTGTGGTAGCTACCCACTGTATTGAAGAAAAAAACTTAATTTTAATTTTTTCTCGAAAAGTACCGGTCAGATTTTGATCCGGATTGTACTCCCTGAATCCTAGGGTGGCACAAGTACACAAGTTTTTTTTTTTTTTTTTAAAGTAGTTTGACACTTGTCAAAAAAATTATGTGTACTAAAAATTTTGCACAGTCGAGGTTGCGAGTTGGTATACACCTTATGGTACCTTTATGATGTCCTTGGCATGGTATTTTCCCGTTTTACCCGTGTCGACGTCTTGTAGGTCATAAACGACATCTGAGTACTTCTTCGTGACTCTGCTTTTGACGAACCGCGGAGCGAGTTTCGCTGAGAAGAAGTGTGGCGCGCTTGACTGTACAAAGTTACGCCTCCACACGATATCACCCACGCTTAGCCGGAGCTCTCGGCGGCGCAGATTGTATCGGTTTGCGTTCTGTTTGTACGCTTTGGTCAAGGCGTCTGTCACACGGAGGAAAATTTTTGCCAAGTCATTTAGCGTGTCAGCTTTTTCAGGCCGAGTAGCGAGCTGGAGGTCGTCTGGGGAATCTGGTGCGTTGCCGCGTATGCAGTGCAGCGCGCCATCCGCGACGAACTCACGGCCTTTTGCTAAGAAAAATGGTGTATAGCCTGTTGCAATGTTGACTGTGCTATTTAAAGAAGATTGAATATGCGGCAGGTGCTTGGACCACATTCTGTGGTCTTCGCCCACTAAAATTGCTAAGCAGGTTTGCACAGTTTGGTTGTACCGCTCAATAGTATTGGAGTGTGGGGCGTAAAAGGCCCCATAAAATATCTTAGGGATGGAGTGGCTGGAGCAAAAGTTTTTGAATTCGCGACTTTGAAAGATGGTGGCGTTGTCGCATATTAAAACGCATGGTATGCCTTCCTTGGTTAAAATCTCGGACTCTATAAATGATGTAACCGTTTTGGTTGTTGCAGTTCTTAGCGGGTGTAACCAGCAATATTTAGTAAAAACATCTACTACTGACAGTATGTAGACGTGACCAGAGTACGATTTTGCCATGGGGCCGATGATGTCTATTGACAAGGTGTGCATCGGCCTGTCGACCTTCTTCTGGTTGGTCATGTGTCCGTGTGGTGGATTATTGGAGTGTTTGTAAGCTTTACACTTCTCACACGCGGACACGTAATGTTTCACGTCCGCATACATGCCTTTCCAGTAATAATTTTCTTTAATTTTCGAAAATGTCTTGAAAGTACCGGGATGCACTGCATTGACCTCGTGGTTTTCCTTCATGCATTCCGGTATTAATTCACGTGGGATTACTATTTTCCATTCGGTTCCGCTAAGCAATTGCGACGATGGTTTGCTATGTCTTAACAATATTCCGTTCTTTATTTGGTAATTTTTATGGAATATTGGACGTGACTCTACATTTTTAAATAATTTATTATACCAATCGTCGTTAGAACTGCAACCGCCAGTAAAAGCAACCGCCTTGAGTTCAACTCGAGATAGTATATCTGGGACTACGTGGTGTGAGCCTTTTCTGTGTCTAATCTCAAAGTTGAAGCAAGACAGCTGCATCGCCCAGCGTGCTAAACGGCCAGAGGGGTTGTTTAGCGATTTCAGCCATTTGAGGCACATATGGTCTGTGACGACCACAAAATGACTGCCGTCGACATAGGAGCGGAAATGGTTAATAGAGTCCACCACGGCCAACAATTCGCGCTCTGTAGTGCTGTAGTTTCGCTCGGTTTTTGTGAGTAGTCGCGAGTGAAATGCTACGGGGTGTTCTATGCCGTCTATCTCCTGTATGAGGACACTACCGATGCCTACCGACGATGCATCGGTGTGAATTTGGAATGGTAGGGAAAAGTCAGGGCAAGCCAGTATGGGGGCCATGGTGAGGGCGTCTTTGAGCGCTAGGAACGACCTTTCTGCTTCCTCTCCCCAGGCTATGGCCTCTTTACCCTTCTTTTTTCCCACCAATGCTGTCATCGGTGCGACTATAGTCGAGAACTTGTCTACGAACCTGCGGTAGTATGAGCATAGCCCTATAAATGCGCGTAATTGCCTAGCTGTTGTTGGTCGTGGGAAGTTTTCAATACAGTCCAACTTTTGTGGATCTGTTTGTAGCCCTTGGGGACCGATAACGTAACCAAGGTACTTTAGCTCCTCTTTACAAAATTCGCACTTTTTAAAGTTAATTGTCAAACCTGCCTTGCCTAAAGCATCAAAAACGTCGTTAAGTATGTCGAGGTGTTCTCGGAAAGTACTTGTGGCTATTAGCAAGTCGTCGCAATAGCCGAAAATCTTTTCACCGTATTTATGCTGAAACAATTAATCTATCAAACGTTGCAACTCGCAACCGGCGTTTGAGATTCCAAAAGGGAGCCGGCGGAATTCGAAAAGTCCTCTATTTGGCACTACAAAAGCTGTCTTTTGACAAGACGTTCCAGAGTCATCCACGTTGTCTGAGTTACATAATGATATTTGCCAATAAGCGGCTGACAAATCGATCGAGGTCAAATAGCAGGAACCCCGTAAATTATCTAAAATCGAACTTATGTAGGGTAATGGGTATGAGTCTTTAATTGTGACATCGTTTAATTTTCTTGCGTCCAAACAAAATCTTAGCGAACCATCTTTTTTTGGAGTCATGACAACCGGGTTTGACCAAGGTGACTTGGAGGGTGCTATCACGCCTAACTCGAGCATCCGGTCTACTTCTTCGTTTAAAGCATTCAGCTTGACCGGAGAGAGCGGATAATACCGTTGCTTTATTGGTGGGCCGATTGTCAGGATCTTGTGTTCGACTATCGATGTTTTACCTAATCCCTTCTCCTCTGTACTTATGGTTTTGAATTTTGCTATGATTTTATTAATTTCTATCGCTTCTAGGGGAGATAATCGTTGCTTTGGGATTATGGCGCAAACATTAGTGTCACTTTGTGGTTGTGCTGTAATGTCATTGCATATTGTTTTGCAATTTATGAAGTTAACCAAGCCTACTTTATGTATGAAGTCCATACCCATTATAAAGTTGTCGGTTATGGTTGGTATTACCATAAACGTGATGTCATAAATTCGGTTGTTGAACCTAACTGGTAGAAGTAAAGTTCCTATGATGTTAACTTTTGAGCCGTTCGCGCAAATTGCGCTTGAGCGTAAAGACGTTATTTCAAAATTTAGTTTTGATATGTGTCTATGATATGTATTGCCTATAATGCTTAAGTTTGCGCCTGTATCTAATAGTCCCTTGTAAGTTCCGGATCCAATCTGAAAGTCGATGTAGAGTCTATTGTCCCCTTCAATGAATGATATGTTAGGGGTTACCGTTCCAAGGTGGGTTGATTTGGGATGTGGTTTAGTATGCTCTCGAGTACCTAATTTCTTTGGGCTATCGTTTGCCTCTCGGCGCGGCCTGCACTTGGGGGGGTTGCATTTTGGGCAGGTACTAGATAGGACCCCTCTCTCTCCGCACTGGAAGCAAACAATGCCAGGCACTGTTCGACATTGCCTGTAAGAGTGGCCTGATTTTTTACATTTTTTACAGGTCACTAAATTATTTGAAATAAATTTTCTATTGTGCTGTGTGTTGACGACAGTCACGTGACTTGATTGTTTAGACGATTTGGATCCCGAACTGACAGTGGATGGGCCGGCGTAAGCGTCAAATCGCTTGCCTAAAGTAATCAAATTTTGGATACTGTTAGTGTCACCGACGGCTAGCAGGTGCGCATATGTTGGCAGGATGTTATGCTTAATGATCTCGATAAGGTTAGCCTCCATTAGTGGGGACACTAACCTCGAATTCATTGTCTGCATTTCTAGTATGTATAAGTGTAACGGCTGGCCTGGTAGTTGTCGGTGGTCTCTAACTTTCTTTTCTAATGTGTAATCACTGTCAATGGGGGTGAAAAAAGTTTTGAATTTAAGTTGTAACTCTGACAAGGTGGTGACGTCATCGCGTATCTGCCTATAATAATCCAAAGCTTTGCCACTTAAGAAGTCGGGAAAACATTTTATGATTTTGCGCTCCGACGCGTCACGACTGCGCATATAATCATCCAACCTAAGAAAAAAGTCTGCGACGTCCGAGTCGCCTGTAAACTTTAAGTTCCATGACCGTAAGCTATCTTCGCGTATCACGTGTATAACGCGTTCGTCCGGATCTGCCGTCGGCGGTTGGTACGGTTCGCGTTTGTACTGAGGTTGATCTAAGATCTTGGACACTAGCTTCGGTGCTTCTAAGTTGGTAATGGGACGATATTGTCCAGTAGTTGCGGTTGGCGCGACGGGTTGGTTAGACGGACCTGGGGTCGGTTCAGGTATGGTTTGATTTCCGCGCGGTCGAGTATTTACGAAAGAAGGCCCCGGCCTTAGGTCGGGGTTCGAGGTCGAAGTCGGTGGAAAGCGCTTTGAAACTTCAATGTCGTGATATATTTCGTCTTCACGATCCGACATGTTGGCAGCTTGTTATTGTCTGTGTGGTCCCGAACAAGCACAATAATAATAATAAGGCTTATACTTCTTCTTAACTGAGAAGTTATAATAATAATTTAATTGACTGCTAAAACATCTATTATGATGTGCAGTGAAATATTTGGAATTATAATAATGTTGATAAATTTTTTGTTGACACTATGCTAAGTTTCCATAGTGTAACTGAAATGATACATTAAATTTATTTTTACTTGGTCGGGTACACACAGATGCACATACAATAATAACTTATAGACATAGGCAAATTATCAATTTGTGGCACAAAAAGATTCATTTTTCTCAACAATATGGCCATGCTACAGAACAATGTAGGTATCCTTGACAAACAGCTGTCCACCAATCACACCAATTAAGTTTTTGAAAATCGAAGTTTCTAATTTTATGTTGAGTAAATTTATGTCAAAATTTTAATTACTAGCAACTGTTCAAGTTCAATGTTTTATTGAGTTACATTAATGAAGTTCACTTGTTTGTCTGAGAGAAAGAACAATAATATTAAAGTTGCTTAATTTAAATTGAGTTGCTAATCTAATTGTGGCCATGCCCATATTTGCATTAGTAATAATTGTTCGGGCGCCATCTGTAGTGATGCGAAAAAAAAATGGAATGTTTGGGAGATAGACAAGTTGACAATCCAACTTGGGGAGAGTTGATTCGCTACGCTACAGCCTACTGATATAGGTTATCTAAGAATAGAAGGTTGCTCGGACAGGCACAGCGGCTTCCTAATGAACTTTTGTTTCAAGAGCCGTAGCCAGTTTAACTTCTATTGGTGTGGTTAGTGGGAGCGACAGAATGATAAGAAGGCCAATTTAATTGAACATGACATTTATTGTAGGATTCAATTATAAGCCAAGCCGGCACGCTTGGGACTAACTAAACCTTATCTAAACCGGTCGACGCGCACTGAATCTATAACGTGGTGAAAAGTCCACACGCGCGCTGGCCAGCGGTAAAGAAAAATTGTCTGTGCACTCACGGGACTCCTCGGTCTACCTCGGTGTTGGTGTGTCGTATCAGGCTACGGAAGCCGTAGCCGGCACGAGTATGTTCGGAGACCCTCAGGCCGTCAAACCCTACTGGCAACAGCAAGGTGAGGCCCGGGGGACAGTCGGACGTAGCCCCTGGTGGTGCAGACGCGGCACAGCGCGCAGGTGCGCGGGCGGGCGTGGAACCCTTGGCGTCGCAGAATTGCCACAGAGTCCGCCCGCCGGAACTCTGGTCCTACGGGAAAGGCTCGCGCTGTCTCGGCGAGGCGCGTAGTCGATGATGGAGGGCTATTAAACCCTTGGCTTCAGCACGAATGCACTGGGCCGCCCACTGGCCCAGGCCTGCGGGAAATCGGACGCGGTGGCGCACGGCGCGCGGCGTCAAAAACTAGAAGGCTTTGAAGTCCTTGGCATCAGTGCGAGCACACTAAGCCGCCAGCTAGCTTAGGCCTACGGGGAAGGTGAGAACGGCAGCGCTCCTCGATGCACACACGTCACTCCGCGACACATATACGCACTCCTCACAAACCCTACTGACACTGCGTCTCAGAGGACGTCACAAAAATGTTCACAGCCTGCCAATGCATCGGGTCTGGTGCGACGCGCTTACGCGGACGCGTGGGTGGTTGGAATTACATCGCGGTACCGCGTTTGCGCTTATTTACGCGGCGTTTTTACGTCAAATTACGCGCACGAGTGACATGCACCCACCCAGGAAGGGGATCGCCGCCAGACTGTCAGTGTGACAGATCACGGCCAGGGAATTCAGGAACGCGTTTCATTTGACGGGATGTTAAACTCTCGTCAGCCGCTTAGTAACTTCCAAATTTAACAAACTACCACGGCGCTACGCGCAGACATGTTTTAATTGTATACGAGCACGCGGCGGGTGTCCCTGACAATTCGTGGTAAGACGAAGTTTCGAGCTTGTACAACGAGTCGCGGTTAGTGTGCGATGGAACGAAACGTAGGTTCCGCGAAACGGAACGCTCTGACAAGGTGTCAAAGTTTTTCTCTCAAAACAACTACCTACTGTTGTTATAATTAAATTTCTGACGTTTGTGTGACTGAAAGTTGCTGAAATATGCTTTGTCGTGTAAAACCGAGACTACAGGGCGATAGCGTGGCTTTGGGCGGTTAATTTGGTACCTGATATGTGTCTGGGCACGTGTTATTCTAGTGGCAATGTAAGTTTGAAGTTCGACAATAACACATGGTGTTTCCGCTGAAAATACAGCGTCTGTGATTATTGCAGGCCTGAAATGTGCCTGCCGCTCGTTAGATCAGGAGACCAGCTATCCGTGAGTACCCATGTCTTACACCAGAACATGTTATTCATTGAGATATTAACGTGTCAAAGTTGGAGCTAAGAATTAGGTTAGGTTGTGGTGATTCTCACTACAAGGGACAGGAAAAACATGAAATTATTTTCTAGTAAGGAAAGTTCAATCAAACAGATACCTATATACTACAAGTATGTAAAGTATTGTGTGGTTTATTAGATGGGGGGTCGCTAGAATCATACATACGGGAAACTTAGAATCACATACTTACTCATTTCATAATAATATAAGAGATGCTTTTGATTTATCAGATGGGGGGTCGTTGAACTCTAAGAAGTATATTTACAGTTAGGCAGTACAGAAGTAAGTATATGTAAAGTATTGTATGGTTTGTTAGTTAGGGAGTTGATTGGCAAGAATTAAGTATGAAGCTCTGAGTCACACACTTCATGAGTTCACATATGGTTGAGTTTGTAAGACGGGGGGTCGTGAAAAGGAAAATTATTTTAAAAAAGTACCAATTGTGCACAGACAGTAAGAGGTCAAAGTTCAGCAGATCAAGTCAGGAATGTACCTACTTGAGTCGAATACTTACACTTACCTACTGATTTCCATTTTACACCTACATCATCAAGCGGGGCAGCCTAAGTTATAGTAGGAGTAGTCATTGTTCATTGTATCCTATGGAAGAGTTGAAGAGAAATGACCAGTGCACATTTGCATTTGAAACACTGAGAAGTGGAGGTAAATTCTAAACTAGGCTGTTGATAAGTAGGCAATTTATAAATTCAAATAAAACTCATTCATCATAATTGAAATAAAGACAAGGAATGTTAAGCAGCACACGTTAACACTAGGTAAAAGTATCACATACATAAGTAGGTATACTTATTTTGATCTTTTCAAGCAAATAGTATTGATAGTAGAATAAGCTCAATAGCAGTGACTCAAACACATGCTGTGCAATTGGAAATACCTAGGTTGAGTTCATCAAATGCAGTTGGTATTCAATGTTATCTGTAAGTCCTCTCATTCTGAGAGGAGGCCTGTGTCCAGCAGTGGGACGCAAATAGGCTGATGATGATGATAAAACACAAGTATGAAAAATTGCAAATACAGGCGTTGGCAGATTAGTAAATTCAGTATCAGAAAAGAAATTAAATTATTTTATGAATGACAAGGCATTTTTCTAAATTTAGTATGACAATAGGCTAGGTACTTCAAATGTCTATTTTATATGTGTAAACCAATGCAGATCAAATTGACTTGTTCATATAGGTTTTAAAAATGAACATTGGATGCTGTTAGTATAGTATAGGAACACTAAGCCGATGACAGGATGGCAGAGTTTTGAGGTTTTACAAGAAGGGGGGTCGAGTCTGTGGCATTCTTAGGGAGCATTAAATCCAATCCAGTAAGATTTACATTAGTTTCAATTGATATAAAATAAATTTTAAGTTTTACTATAAGTTAAAATTAGGGTGGATGCGAACAGGATGTTTTATAAAATAAATGACAGTAGGAAAGCTTTTATTAGTATGCAGTAAAATGGAGGCATTAATATTAGTCCCATACTCATTGTTGAGTATGATAAATAGTTACTTTTATTTCATCACAACAAAAGTACAAAATAGGTGATGAGGTGAATGAACTTAACAGTTGACAAGCAGTGAAAAGAAATGCACAGTAGCAGGACATTCCATAGTTGTTAAAAGATGAGTAATCACATCACTTTGATAGTTCTCATGCGTGCAAAACCAAAAATCATTCGCAGCATTCCGGGCGCTGACATCTTATATTATGTGACAAGCCAAACTTGCATAATCAAGAATTATATTATGTCACTCTTCAGGCTTCTATGAATTTTATTTATCTGTAAATAAAAGATATAACTTAGAAAAGTATACACATTTGCAATACTGTAGGTTATGGAGTTAGTTGACGCTACACATAGATAGATATGAATCAGAAATTGGTTAGATCCAACAGATAAATCACTCATTTTGTACAAGGTTCAATAATAGGGGTTAATGAACTACTAGAATGACCTTAGTAATTAACTATTTTAGCAGAGTAAAGGTTAGAATATAAATTATGTTGACATAAGTTAACTACCTAGTATGTATTTGTATGTTTGACACTGATCTGTCTTATAACGACAAGCAAGTAATAAAAGGTATTTGAGAAAAGGTACCAGTGTAATTTACCTAACTTATCAGTAGGATGATTTTGTCAAAAATCGTGTTCAAGTAGAGCCGTCATTGTGAACTGGGGTCGTGGTTATTTGGTCTTGATCACACACTTTATGCAAGTAACAGTGCATTGTACTCATAGAAAACAAGCATTCATCCCAATAGAGTCTCATAGTAGACATAGATAATACTTAATCGGAGATATTCAGTATCTGAAAACAGATTAGTACATTATTTTATTAGTATTTTAGAGTTGTACAACCAAATGCAATATGAAACAATAGATCGGAAACTTTACGCAGTTATTATTGCGCAACTAGGAAAGAGAGTTTGTTACAATTAATAAATAGCAAAAACAAATGAAAGAGGTGGTTAATTACCTGTTTATTGTCATGTTGTAAGATGTAGTTGGAATCAGTTGGGAATCTTTAAAGATAACTTGAACGCGTTTTGTCGAGTTCGGTTGTTGGAAACCACGTGGAACGTGGGTTATTTCTACTAGCGTTTCTTTTCATCAGAATCTCTATTTCATTGATCGGTTTTAGAAGATCGATATCGGGTTCAAATTAAAATAACATCGAGTCACAGACAAGACGAGTTTGTAGGTTAGACTTGTTTTTTTAATTTTCATGGTGACATGAGATGAAAGGTAAAGATACAATGACCATACAACCAAAGTCTAAAAAAAAAAAAGTTCGTTTTTATGTTACAAAAAGTAAGATAATATCATACTAAATCACTGGAAAAATTACGCTGGAATTACCACAACAATTTATAAATTTAAAAGTTATTTTACTGCTTTAAAATTAATTAAAGTCGAAGATCATATAAAATGGATGATACGAGGGGGATAATGCTTAAATATTTAGGAAAATATGATAGTATTTTACTAAAATTACTGGAAATATATACGGAGAAGTTACTACAACAATTTGTAATTTTGAAAGTCACCTTATGGCTTAAAGTAGATTAGTGTTGAATATCACCCAAAATGGACGATTTTAGGGGGATGAATGAACAAAACCAAATAATTAATTCATCAGAGCAAGGACTAGTTACGTTTATGGGTAGCATAAGTATTTCAGAAATTAGGTATGTGTGTGAGATAGGAATATCATAGTCCACACCATTTCACTTTCGTAATTTGAAATGCGATCGATCGATTGGAGAAAATAAGTAGAATCGATAGATCTTCATCGTTTATTTAGTTAAATGAATCAAATAAACTTTAACTGTTCTTGCAATTACTTCAAGTATTTAGGAAATTAAATTGCAACAGCGTAATATTTAGATTTAGAGTAGAATGGTTCGAATAAATTATCGATTATTTCTAACTCGGATTCTTAGATGGCGTTAGTAGTCTTTAATGATAAACCTAGTCGAATTCAACGTTTTGTTAAATTTGGTCTGATAAGTGCAATATTGGTAATTGATACATTTCATAGTAATTTAAGCTTATCTAAGTTATTTATACGAGTGTTAAACATGAACAATTAATAAACTAATCTGGTGGAATTTGTTTAAACTAGTTTCAGGATAGAATAATATAGATGGCGCTAGTTGTCTTATTTTGTCAAGCAAATTCAGATGTTTCAAGATATTTATAATTTGAGAAATTTTAAGTTAGGAAAATGGAAGTTTGGGAGAATATTTTAGGTTCCATTTAATAACATTTTTATAAGATTTACAGATAATTACCGTTAGAGCAGGGCATTTAAAGTTATCAGGTAGATTTAGTTCAAGAGTGTTTAGTAGGTGACACTCAAGAGATTAGGGGAGGCCTACGTCTTTCGGTTGACATTATGATGATGATGATGACTCAAGCGATTTGGTGTTCTAGACACTAGCGGCCGAGCACAAATGTGTGAGGGTCATTGAACGTTACTTATCGGGAGTAATCAAATTGAAACATTTTACATGAGTTGCATTTAAAATAAAGTAAGAATTCGTAAATTACAGCTCTCATAAGTTCATTTTTAAATGAATGAAAAGTTCATCTACTTGGTAGCAGGTGGCGCTAGTATTGCAATATTTTAGCATCATTTCATTGTTTAACCGAAAATGTAAGAAAACGACTAGTATGTAGATGTTGTACACATGTCTATAGAACGTATACCTACACACACGTACACGTATGTACACGACTGCAAAAGGAAAAGGGGATGTATAGTAATCAGGGTCCAGTATGTATGTAAATCATGTGAGTTTGTAAATTACATGTTATGGGACAAGGTTTTCCGTCATGTTGTTTGTTTATCGGTCTATAAAAAAAAAAAGCTACGAACGGATTTTGTTGCGATTTTGACCACTGTTATAGGTAGATAGTTTTCCGAGGAGGTTTATTCCAGTTAAATTCACAGGTAGCGTAGAGACTCATGCGAGGCCGGAGCGGTTCGCTAATTTATCGTAAATTTTATATTTGATTGGGAAAAGTGCCCAACAGTAGGACATGGGTAGAGTAGGGAGGGCTGATGATGATGATGATGATGGGGAAAGTATTAATAAGAATTAATAACATTGCGCTTTAAATACCGCAGGATGGTTGTGGATAACAAAAGCAGTCTCAGAGAAATAAAACAGATCACTCACGTATGTAGGTAGAGTTTGGCTCGACATGTTTCAAAAAAAAAAAGGTGACCTCATCGTTAGTGATAGTGGCAGTCGAGTGGGTTTAAATCGGAAAGAAGTTTTCATAATGCCGTGTCGCGCGCGCGCACGAACCTACTCGGCTAGGCGTCGTTTACATGTGCGCTGCACACACTTACCGTACTGACAGAAACTGTAAATTTTCTTGTTTTTTCGGTGAATTCACTAGGTCTACATTGGGCGATATATATATCGATATAGGTCTGATAGATAAGAATTTTTGTATACTTAATTTAGTAATTTAGTTTAAATAGTAAGTATTACTTATTTTAGGCTTAGATCATGTAAAAATAGTTGCAAGTGTGGAAATTAAATAAATTAATTCTTTAATAATTTATAACAGTATGTTTTGGCAAGATTTATAGCTAAATGGGGAGGGAAGATTTTCAATATTAATACCTTAGTATACGAATTATTATTAAGAGTTTTATGTACTGTATACATCTGGTGTATATTGGATTAGTATCACAATTTTAATTCAATTGTAATTTGAGTAAACAAATTATTGGAAAATTAACAAAAGATGTTTGCCAAATCTGGGAGATTGACAAATGTTAAGACAGCGTGCATGATTATTATTACTTAGGTAAATACCTAAGTAATAATAGGTTTAGTGTAAGTAAGTGATGAATGATGGGGTGAAATGTTTTTTTTACAAAAGGTTTTTGAAAGGGGGGTACGTGGAAGGAACTTTTGTAAAATAATGATTTTGTTATTTAAAGTTTGAAGGGTGTTAATAATTTGTCGGTTTCGTAGTTTTGGCGAACCATTTACTGATGGTTGCTTAAGAAACATCACACTTACAAATGAGCTGTTTGTTAGAAGGTGTTAGGTTAGGCCAGCAGGCAAAAATTCAACGTTAAAGTTGCATACAAACAGTTCATTACTCTACTTGGTATGCAAGCCAGTTCGACACACTACACATGCTCCAACATTTGGTCATTATTTGTGTTGGGAGACGGATTTCGGGTTAAGTGAGGCGTTGATGGTGGATTAACATTCTGATTAATTGCAGAAAAAAGATAAAAATGCTAAAAGGATTGTATGATTTTAATTTGGGATATGTAGAATTTCCTTTGTTGATTCTTAATTACTAATATAATAAGTACAGGCGGATGAGACTCGGAAGTGCTGTAGTGGCAGACATATGGTTATTAGAACCCACTTGGATTCACACCCCAAGTGCCCTTGTTGAATTCAGCTGATCTGGTTGGGGTGGAAGTTCATACATTGCACAATTCATTGTAAGCTCGAAAGCACTATCCTGGGCAGAGGTGATCGAGTATTGGTTTAAATACACACCACACAAAATACACTTCTTCGGCAAATATTAGTAAAATAAATAAGATAAAAATATATTCGCGTAATTTTTTTTTGTTTTATTGGTACAATCTACACCGGTTGTTAATTTAGTGTATTAACCACCTTAGTATATTGTAGGGGTCGGATGTAACGGTCCAAGGCTTCATTTAAGCATATTTGGCCCTGGACACGAATATATTTCATACTTGGTACAAGTAATTAATTAAATAAACAAAATAGTTAAGAATACGGATTTGTATGGGGTAAAATTACTAGTAACACCATCTAGCGGAAGTATCCGGCAACAGGTTGTTAATTAAGTTTCGGTTTATCGAGCTAGCTTAAGTGGGGCTCTTACGCGGTTCAAGTTTATGATAATAGATGGCGCTAAATTAAGTCTGAGTTATTTATCATCAGTACAAAAGAAATACTCAAAATGCAAGGAAAACAATTATTGGATAATAATCTCTGCATTATAATCTTCAATACTAGCAAATTTCATACGACTCGATTCAGTATTTTGGGCCTACGCGGCATGGGAATAACATTATGAATAATACAAAGAGATTATGGAAAATGCAAGGAAAACGGGAGTTGATTATTAAAGACTAGTGTCTTACGCTCATTTTAACATATGTTTCGTCAAGTTCTGTTCAGTAGTTTAAGAGCAAAGAGCATCAAAACATGAAATGGAATACGAGCATGGCGATGTACTTACCATGGCGTCATTTTATAGAAAGAAAATCTGTAATAAGGTTTAATTAATTAATAGGGAAAAGTCATGTAATATCATTTATCATAATATACTCTAATATAAATCCGAAATTATCATAAAGATCATCTACAATTATAAATCAGTTAAAAGTCGCTAAATAATACAAGTTTTGGAGCGGACGAAGTAAAGGTTAAAAAATAGCTAAATTACTAAAAATGCAAGCAATACATGAATGGAAACTTATGTCTTGGTCTATTAGCTATCTTTAAATTAAGATCTTAAGTAAAATAGGATAATTGGGAAGACGTAGGAACATACTTTGTATAAATAGCTGTCATTAGAACCTTGTCGTATAAGTCGTATCATCATAAAGTAAGGAAACTGTATGCGAGGACTTGACGTTTTAATGTGACAAGGAACAATTAGTTGAACGGGAACGAATTGGGAGAAATGTTGCCAATATATCGATTGCAGGCAAATTGGCACATTTTGCCCGACTGCGAAACGCGAAGAGGGGTGATGTGTTTATCAGATCATGTATGTATGTGTGTACGTATGATTGTTCCTTTGTGGCACATTAAGTTATTATAATAGATAGTGAAGTAAAATAGCTATTACATAAAAAGGGATTTCACATAAAAGCATCAAATTTATCAGTAGAAGAAAAGCAACACTAAGAATGATTTCTGTACTAGGAGAACTAAGATTAATAGAGCGATTTAATTTATAGGCTATGTACATAAAAGGTGGAAAAATGTAATAATAGTATGAATTAGGATTAGAATATTTTTCTAATTGGAAGGAAATCTAAAGTATAGTGAAGGAAATTTATATTTAGAATGTTTATGTATGCTTGGAATATATTGGAAATTTAAAGTTCACGAAGAATTGTCAGGGAAATAATAGTATGTCGGCAAAAATTAGGGATGGTATCACTTCTGTGTCGATTGGGTCCGTGATTTCGCCGAAGTCGGGGGACGCTTACGAAAGCTATAAAAAAGGACGAGCGCATCGAGGGGAAAAGGGAGAATATCATCGATTTTCATAGCGTTAACGTTATTTGTTGGTCCGGGGAATTAAGTTTTATTTCGGGGAGATTTTCATTTAAATTCTTTTAATTATTGTAGTCATTCTTTTAGCATTTTAATTGGGGGTTTTATTCATAATATTTTAAAGTAAAATCAGGTCACAGCGGTTGTAAGTTACATCGAGTCTGCTGAGTGTTAACTGGAGTTTGGTCATTGGTTTTAATTTATTAATGAAATATTTAATGCTAGCTTTCATTCGGAAGGTTTTCGTGAAGGACTATTTGCAGCCCTGTGGCGGTAAATGTTCTTTGCTTCTGTGAGACTTTGGTCGCCGTTCCATAGCGGTTTGAATTAGAGTCTTACGCATTGTTATTGTATTTTGTTACTAATATTTTTCGTGTCTTTCCCCTTAACGTTATTTCTCGAAACCTACCGGTGTCAACGTCAGGAAATAATAGTTAAATCTTCACCGGATTGTGAGAGCGATCTGGAGGCTGTCTGGTTCACGCTGGGCAGTCTAAATACTCTCTTGCAGTGCTATTGAATTGGCGATATCAGACTTGACGGTTGATCTGGTTGTCGTGTTACGACACAAGAACGGGTATTGCCAAGACCTAGTATTTGCAATCCCCATATTTATATATTTATACAAACACTACGCTAGGTATTCTGCTGATCCGTGGGGTCTTCGTCCTAGAGGAGCTTGCTCCAAGACCTCACAACAATTAGGGACTGGTTAGGAAAGTTAGCACACAATCTCTTTTATAAGGAGCATAGTAGAGTTTCATTGCACCCCGAAACTCTTTACACTACACTAAATGTAAATGTGGGAACGTACCCTAGTTTTGCCAATTATACACACAGTTTAGGGGCCTTCTTGGCATAGCTTTAAAGTACAAGTTAGGATGATAGGAAGGTAGAGGGAACTAGGCAGGGACTTTGGTGTTAGGGAATAGCTAGAATGGCGAAGCCTAGTGACGGACTAGATAGCCAATTTCGCGGACACACACAATTAATACATAAAAGTGAGATCTTGAACTCACATTGGGTTTCATCACAGAGCTAGGGAAAAGCTTAAAATCATACATACCAATAGTCATAAGTAAAATTGCCTAATTAAATGACTCACTAGAGTATAATTAATTCCATAACAAATCCAGATAGAGTTTTTATCCTTAATTGATTTGTACTCTCTTTGCTTTAATTATCATCCATGATGAAATACGTTTTAAGACTAGCAACAGGTCCGTAGTAGTTGATCCTACTCAGTAGATCATGGATCTGAGGCCAGCCCTGGGGAAACCACCCTGGTGAAAAGGTAACCGCCGAAAGGGGAACCGATTCTTTGGCTCGCGTCTCTGCTGAATATGACTAGAAGCCCGCCAAGTTACATGTAATGATGGTTGGCGACCGTTAGTTTTAATCGTTATAGTTTAACTTACAACACAGAGTTAATCAAGGGATGAAAACACTCACTGTTTGATTAATTAATATTCATCAGTAAAACATTCACAATGTAGGGAGAATGTAGACCAAATTGAAAGAGTCATAAAAGTTAGACAATTTATAATATTAGTATATAAAGTTATTTGTTAAGAAATTCCAATTGAACTCTATTATATGATCATTAAGAGCTATGTTGACTCACATCTCAATACAGTAAAGTTACTTGCTAAAATATAAGCAGTGTCAAAAGAGTAAAGTTGCAAAGACAAAGCTATCCTCCAATCGACTCTATCATTCATATACTAAGTGAACGTTGTGTTTTGTTCATGGATACGTCCCGAGCAAATTTGACACCGTATGGGCAAATGAGCTTAACAGTGAACTAACATAGTCTTCATTTATCTTTCAATACATACATAATTGAAACAATTCTAAGGCAAAACATTACCTGAAAAGAAAAAGTGGTTATGTCTGGACAAACAAGCTTAAATGACTGATAAATAAATATATATAAAAGCAAACCTAAATAAACATAGATCCTTAGTGTTCATTGGTAGAAGTTGAAACATGAAAAGTACATACACATACAGTATACTTTATGAGCAGTTTTCTAAGTCAAAACTAGGACTTTTAACAATCCACAAATATATAATTGACATTCACACAATGAATGAATATGTGTTAGTTTTGAGGTCAAGGCCTATAGTATTTCTTGACACCAGCATGGGCAAGGAAGCTATACAAAATTAGCATGCTTTCATTTAACTTTCAATGTAAACAATAATTGAAAGGGATTAGGCATAAACATTACCTATCCATAATATGATAAAACAAAATCATAACCATAATAAACCAAGTTCTGGCTTAGCAAACAAAGCTTAATTGAGTAAAAGACAATGTACTTAGACATGTATGTGAATAACATAAAAGTAGATAATAGTATCTATAAAGCTGTACTTACTTATTACAAAAACTTCAGCTGCATTAAGTCATGATTGATCTGTGAAATTATACTAAATAAAAGTATGCCTAAATTAGACCATTCAAAGCAATAGAAATATGTTTGCATGAAAATTCATAACTGATATAAGCGCTATGTAACTGAAAGTTATAACATTACCTATAATGACGTTATCTATACTTCTAAATAAAATAGGCAAATAATGAATGCCAAACTAGGTATACATCTAAATATATTGTTATACCTAATACTCAGTTTATATATTAATTGAGTGATTGAAATTTACAATCTTGGAAAACTAAATATATATGGTTACTCATGTTGCTATGATATGTACTCTATACTCCATATGAATCTATGAAATATTGATCTTTGGCAGACATAAATATGCTGTAATCAGGTTCTATAAATACCTATGGGAAAAGAAAATTAGCCAATACAATGGTTGATACATTTGCGGGGTTCCTCTCTATCTCTAGTAGTAAAAATACTGACATTACTGCTATACTGACTGTAGACTTTTGATAAATAAATAATTCAATACTCCCTGGGGGCGGTGGAGAGATGTCCAGTCCGAAGTCGAGTCTCACAGTTATGGTATCAACCAAAGACGATAGTCTTGGGCGGAAGGAAGGGGCCCTAATCTTAGCCGCAAAGCATAATGCTTATTTGAAAAGCATTAATGCTACCCCAGTTACTTTGTGTTACTACAGTTAGTAGAATTACTTTGTAAGATCATTCCTTTTAAGATAACTTAACTTTAGTTAATTTGCTAACCAGTTTCAATACTTCATGGATGTCCATACTTACTATTCTTTATATGGGACAGGTTAATTAATTAGTTTATTCCTAACAAGTATGTATTATTCCTTAACCACTTAGGAGTGTTTTCTTAGTTAAGTAGGGTTCCATTCTTACTTTGACTTAAAGTACCTTGGGTTATTATAGCGATCACAATGTAGGTTCCTCAATCACTAGACGAATCACAAGGCCAATATTTAGTTGAATTTTCTAGGTAGACTGATCAGTGTAAGCTAGAGTACTTCAGAATAGTGTCGCGATGACCAAGGATTTTGTTTTCTTAGTATGATTAGGCTGGGTATTTTTAGAATTAGGTCTACCCGTGACCAGGATCAGTTCTTGGTTAAATTTAATAATATAGACACCAGCAAGGGGAGTTAGATTGTTTACAATCTGGTGGTGCTTAGTGCAGGATAGGAGTTAAGGTACAGGTGAAAGTAACAAGTGCTAATATATCTCATGGGTAAAAATGATTTTATTATACCTAGTAGATTACTCACCAAGGGCTGCAACTGCATGTTATCATTATTTGATCTGTTACAGACTAGCCCAGTTAAGAGGTATAATTAGGGAGTGAGGCAGTCCAAACGTAGAATTTATCGAGCGTACTACGAATAGTCTTGCCGTTTTGCAACGCTGATGCAAAAAAATATACAGACTCTACAGTGAGCTGCAGAGAAAAGCTACCAGAGGCCCGAGTAAGAATATTCGGAACCTGCGACACGTAAAATCAAATAGTAAACGTTATCGAGTTCGTATGACGTTTGGAACAGCGCCTGCCCGTGAGCGTATTTGGAACTAAAATTTAGTATGAGGTTTCTCGATCTCGATACGATAACCGTAACGTTACGCAGGATTCGGAAAGTCGTGCTCGACCCTCAGTCGTGTGTAGTGGTGGTTACTCGTGGTTACCTTACAAAATACAAAATAATATAAAAAAAATCTCAAGAGCCGAACAGAAGACTCAATTACGTATAATAAGATTGTCGTATTATGTGCCATCGTTTATTGTAACTGGCCCATAACTTTTAAATATCTCCGTTGGCCCAACCCGATCGCACAAATTCTACGATTACAGTATTTGAAATACTTTTCCATCCCGTGGGATTTTAGATCTACATGACTTGTTAGCGTGGTTTAGAGTGCATTTAACCTATTTTCAAACTCAAACTCACAACATTCATAGACGTAAAATCATCACAACGAACACATTTCTTATTTATTTATTTTCGGAGCATTAGTGATGATTTGAAACTACGATGCTTTCGTTAGTCGGTGCTACGAGGCTACGTGAGTTCTACGGTTGCTACGGCGTAGCAAAACAAGTCGAGGTACAACATGATGACACGTGATGCCTGAGAGGCATACCTACATAATTATAATGTATCATCACCTCATCACCAGCCATTGTTACATGCCACTGCTGGGCACAGCTGTGATAGAGATGTTTCTGTCAAAGATATAGGACTCCTTGTGTATAACTAAATGTGATTCATTTTTGCCAGTGGGAGGCCTCATACATTTTTGTTTCGCGCTTCAATTCCAAAAAACTCAAAGGTGCGAGCTGGGGTTCGTACCCACGACCCTCTTCTTGAGAGGCCGTGAGTCAAACCACGCTACCACGGCTCATGGGTTCAGTAACCTTCATATATATTTTCAAGCCAACCAAATCACGTCGTCTATCAAACTCAGCGTTTGTAACAATAATCTCACGCACACACAGCACACGTCGGGAACAAGAAACTGTTGATTCTAACGTAATTATTTCACTAATTGGAAACATGGGCGAGTTTACAAAACATTATTCCCGTGACTAATTTGTCGTAGCGAGGCGCGGGCGGGAATTTGATTATTTCATAAAAGGGAAGGGGTGCCTACAATCGATGTAGGGCGTTGAAACCTTCTCGGCATGATTCAATATTTTATGTAGGCTGAAAGACATTTTGCTGACATGAAGTTTTTACTGCGAAAAGGTTTACTAGTAATCTACATATTACTTGAACTAATAATTAGACAAGCTATCACCACAGTGACATAATGTTGCTTTGTGTGGAAGCGGAGGTGGGCGTGTGGGCACCGCAGTAAGACAGACATTTCGTCGCGTTGACGTAGCAGTCTCACAAGTGTGGTCAGGAATTACCAGAGGGATTGATTTTACTTGATACTTGATAGCAGAGGAAATAAATGTATGGGAAAATGACTTTATTTATTTATTTATTTTCCAAATATAAGCTTTACAGAGTGGTGTTCACTTAGACTTACCTACTCAACCTTGATGGTTCATTAAAACGCACCCTATATGTATTATAATTTACAATAACTTTATGTTCTAGATCTGGCGTAAGCCTTAAATATGGCTCGCCATTCCGAACTTGGTTTTAAATGAAGGGTACAGGGAAAGAACATGTCTACTCGTAGTCACCTTAACAACTTTTTGAGTTATCGCGATTTGAAAGTTTGGAACGATGTTATTATCCATAACACATAATTTTCGTATTGGTGCATCTTTTTTTTAAGTCATAAAAAAGACAAGTTACATAAATATTTTATCATTTTGAGTGGTAAGTTGGTAACGTATAGTCTATCGAGTGCTCTACATTTTGAGATTAAAATCTCGTTTAAAAAAAAGTGACTAAACATGTCATGTTCTTCCCGTGTACCCTTCAAATGTTTTGTTGCAGAGAATGCAACAAAGCTGGCCTCGGGAGTTGTATGTGTAGATGCAGGAGGGCTTCGGCCTTTAATTTCGGATTAGGCGTTTCAGATTTTAGGTTATGTTATTTGAGACGATTTACCTCAAATGATTTAGTTACATCTACATCATAGATCCTACTACGCCACGAAGACCTCTGTGTACTTAGTGAGCTGCAGAATCGATATCACACACCTTAAGATGTATCCGCAAAGTAACGCCTGATTTCATCAATGTTTGAATTCAATACAGCGCTCAATCAAATCGTAGGTTAGATACTCTCACCATCTCGTTCATAATCACATAATACAAATTACACCGTGTGTCAAAGCACCCGTCTATAATCGCTATAGCTGATGCGATTCGGGGCAGCCTCCCCTCGTTCTTTGATGTATTGTTGACTGCGAAACAGTTAATTAATTACTGAAGCATTTAGATGCTTACATTACATGAGCTATGTTTACGGAATGCGTGATATAAATATAATTATGTTGTTAGCAATCACAATTAAGCGTTTCGTTTCTATAATTTCCATTTCTTCACGTTCCTGCGTACAGAGGTAGGTATACTTAGAAACGGATCTGAGAAACTAGCCAAGTTGTTTATGACTAAGATGGAAAGCCTCTTGAATGAAACTTGGCATCTATTTAGATTTCACCTCTTTTGTTCGTTCATTGATATTGGATCCCTTTTTCACATTTACGTTGTTGGTGGGATAAACAGACCCGATTCTAAGAAACCTTTTTAGGGTTTTGCAGTCAACAAGAAACCCTTATAGTTTCGTGATGGCCGTCAGTCAGTCCGCGGCATAATCAAGAGACTCGGAGAGCGAGATATTTATTTCTGTGGCACGGATACACAAATTAATCACGCCGATAAAGATTTTGGGGTAGGTACCTCTCCTCTACTCATAATCATGCGTTTGATTTTTTTTTCTCACCTATGCTACAATGCGGGATGTCATTGGACAGGTCTTTGAAAAATATCGCAGGAGTGTGAAGACCATTTTTCGATTCAAGAATCAGTGCCCCAAGCACGACTTGTCGAATCCTGCGTTACGTTACGGTTATCGTATCGAGATCGAGAAATCTCATACTAAATTTTAGTTCCAAATACGCTCACGGGCGGGCGCTGTTCCAAACGTCATACAAACTCGTTATAGTTTACTATTAGATTTTACGTGACGCAGGATTCGACAAGTCGTGCTTAGGGCACTGTTTGTTGAAGTGAACTATAACCAGCGAAACTATAGCATTTGGAAATGTGAAAAAATCAGGACTGGTTAGTGCACATAGTAAATTTAAAACGAAAACTACTACAGCTATTAGGCTTTAATGTTGCTGTTGGTTGATTTATTTTATGTATAAATATCCGTTGTCTCGTAACCATAGTACAAGCTTTCCTTAATTATTACGATAAGACAACAGGTTCGTTTACTTTGCCACCTCACAACATGACTCCAAATAACTTTACAACTTCAATACAATACAAATACAACCCGAATGCTCATATTATTAATCAGTCTATTGTCTGGCCACCTGAAATATTTTGTCGGTTCTTTTGTTTTCTAACTCCAAGTTAAACAAAGGGGATGGAGTGGAAACTCCATGTTTTCAGTCGTTACTGAAAAACATTGTTGCGGGCCTTACGAGGTTTGCGTGGCTTAGTGTAAGTCCTAGGCTTTTGTGATCTGTACGTACGAAGAGAGTAATAGTACATTATTGCCGAGGCCCGGAAAGTAGGGAATTGCCTGACGAGGTGGTTTGCAAGCCGAGCATCGCAATGCTTGCAAAAATGCGAGTCAGGCAATTCCGGTTTCCGTCGGGGAATATATAGAGCTTTTCTCAAATAATGTGAGGAAATTAAATCCGTACTTACAATAAAGCATATAAGTAAGTACGGTATTTAGCTGTTTTTTTTTTCGTGGTAGCGAATTATTACCTTTTGGAACTAAATTAAAAACAGTAGCGAAGTTTCATATGTTCTCTAGTTTTTTACCAAACGACCAAACACGAATTTCTCTCTGGTGTTGAAATTACAAAAATTACGAATCTACCAAACACCATGCAGATTTTTTTCAATGCTTTTGCATAGGTTTTAGATTTGATAAAGTCTATTGTGTGTGTTGGTAGGCCTCCCGCAAGGTGGGCGCGGCAGGCCATTGGCTGCGGGTGGCACAAGACCGATTGTCGTGGAGATCCTTGGGGATGGTCTATGTCCAGCAGATATGACTTTGACGAAGCCTGGTGCTGATAAATTATGGTCGCGGCCTTGGCGAAACCTGGTGCTGATAAATTATGGTCGCGGCCTTGGCGAAGCCTGGTGCTGATAAATTATGGTCGCGGCCTTGGCGAAGCCTGGGCTAATGAAATGGTTTGTTTTCTTCAACAATATCTTAAAATTTTAATGCCTTATATTTAAGGGAGTTCTCCGCGTGTATTGAGGGTGAGAGGGTGGTGTAAGGCTTAAATAAGTAAATTGTACGTCACAATAAAATGTTTCGTGTTTGAAAGTGGTCTACGTCAAAAATGGGTTACGAAGGATAATCTAGGTAAGGTCGCAAAAACGTGTACTTCTAAAAACAGAATAGATTATCCCGAAATTGTAGGTATTATGTTAGGTATTCAGTAAGTTCAAATACATCTGACATTGAATTCCAATTGTCTAACATTCCAAAACCTAATTAAATTCCTTGTGTAATATTCCTCACGCCTCGCAGAAGGTAGTAGAACTACAAATGTTTGTGTACAAAATACATGCGAATGATATTGAAATTGAAGTTGAAGTTGATGTTACAGAGTTAATTCACTGTGTCTCCGTTTTGGATTTACACTTAAATTATGAACCTTAAGCAACGAGTTACCTGTGAAAATCTATTTAAAAATTGGAAGGGGTCGAGACGTATTTTGTTAGTCGTCGATCGCACTAGGCCTAGCCACTGGGCACTCTGGAACCTAAGGGTAGTAAAATTGTTTATCTACACACATATCATAAGTCCTCTATAATGCGTTCAGAAACCGTAGAAAATGACCAGCATTTCAGTACGCCGTCGCCTTCTCGCCGACAGCGCCAGCACCAGCACCACCACCATCACCTTCGAGTTCAGTCCGACATGTATAAATAATAATGTGATATTATTATTTTTTTTTACAATAAAAAAAACAGTTTACGAAACGTCTGCTCGGTATGTTTGTCTATGATTAAAAAAAACAATCAAATTCGTGACAGGCTTGGGTATGATATATGCCTTCGGCTTCTGAACCCATCTTAGAGTACTTATAATATGTGTGTAGATAAAGTAATGTATGCAACTCCACATAATTAGGCCTTAAAACACGTGATAATAGGATCACACGAGTGTTTTAATGCCTAATTATGTGGAGTTGCAACAACAGTTTAAAAAAAAAACACATTATTAATTATTATACATGTCGGACTGAACTCGACTTATATACGTGAGTGATCCGTTTTATTTCACTATGATTGTAAATTACGTTGGTTGTCAAATTCGAAAAATCGAATTCGATATCGAAAAGTCATTCAATTCAATTCGATGTCGTAATGACTATTACTTTACTGCTGGACCTGCTGGTCGTGGTGGTTGGCGGCGGAGGCGACGATGTACTGCAATGCTGGTTATATTCTACGGTTTCTGAACGCATTATAGAGGACTTATGTTATGAGTGTAGATAAACTATTATTTCGCCTTAATAAGTAGTTGTTTTGTCTCAATCAACGCTTGTTGCGGTGAATGCGGAAAACACAAGACCGGTCTGAGTGGAGAGCTTTAGGGGTGGTCTATGTCCAGCAGTGGACGTCTTTCGGCTAACATGCGGTAATCATCATACAAACATCTGCCCTGATCGGGGATCGAACCCTGGACTTCAAGCTTCATTAGTCAGAGTTTCTAAACACTAGATTATCCGGTCGTCAGATTAAGTAAGTAAGTAAACACTTTATTGTACAAAAAATAGGATAAAACACAAGTTACAACAATAACATTTCAGTACAAAGGCGGACTTATCCCTTTAAGGGATCTCTGCCAGTCAACCTTTGAGTGGTGGATTAATCAGGTAATTTAAATAAACAGTACACTTTTTGTTCTATAAGGAAAAAGGGAAAATATTTACAACAGCTACCGGTGCGAAAGCGCAGATAATACAGCAAAAGCAAAGCTTATATTTACATTGCTTATCTGAGAAAAGAAAAATGTCTCAAAATTACAGCCCATCTCAATGAACAGCGCTACAAAGAAGCAGTGTAAACAAAGTCTTTATACCGCGGTCCCTGAGGCCCGAGCACGAATATCCGAAGCCTACGTAACGTAATCGAGTAGTAACGTTATAGAGAAAAATTGTATGACGTCTGAGGGTCGAGCACGACTTGTCGAATCCTGCGTAACGTTACGGTTACCGTATCGAGATCGAGAAACCTCATACTAAATTTTAGTTCCAAATACGCTCACGGGCGGGCGCTGTTCCAAAAGTCATACAAACTCGACAACGTTTACTATTCGTTTTTACGTGACGCAGGATTCGACAAGTTGTGCTCGACCCGCTGGAACATCAACCCCCGTGCTCTTATTTGGTACTAAAATTTTATATGATTTTTCCTGATGGTGATACGATAATGTTACTAACTCTACAACATTACGTAGGATTCGAATATTCATGCTTGGGCCTCTGAGCCTCTAGCACGAATATTAGAATGCTGCGTATCGTAATCGTATCGTCACTGGGAAACTTCATATAATTTTTTACCAAATATGCGCACGGGGGGCGCTGTCCCAAACGTCATATAATTTTTCTCGATAACGTTACTACTAGAAAGAAAAGAAAGAAAGAAACATATATTTACTAGAAACTAATTCGACACATAACTGTGTAGTTAAAAACAAATCAATAATCAACAATAACCAGACAATGCAAACACTGTTAACTAACAAAGACAGCTTAGAAACTAACGATTAAAAATATGTGCCGAATAGCACTAAAAGATTACGATTACGTAGCATCCGAATATTCGTGCTCGGGTCTCTGGTGGGCTAACAAAGTCTGAATCTGTCTCCGCCCTGAATTCTTAAACACGGTCAGTGCCGTATTGAAAGTTATAAGGGTCTACAGTGAACCGCGGGTGACTTAGCTGCCAAATATATAAGCAGACATCGCTTGACAATACGAACAGAGGGTCGAGCACGACTTTACGAATGCTGCGTAACGTTACGGTTATCGTATCGAGATCGAGAAACCTCATACCAAATATTTGTTTCCAAACGCCATACAAACTCGACAACGTTTACTATTCGATTTTACGTTACGCAGCATTCGTAAAGTCGTGCTCGACCCTCAGAGCTGATTCTGGCTTTTGTTAGTATTAATATTAATATTGTTTCATGAAGAGTTACTTCGACAACTTGACGCTTAATAAAACTGTCAGGTGCTACTTACTTGCTACGAGATTACGGATGTGTACCTAAGTAAGTGCGGCTGGTAAGACTTGCGAGCTAAGCAGCAGTGCTTGCACTGTTGTGTTCCGGTGTGGAGAGTAAGCCAGCCGGTGTAATTACGGGCACAAGAGGCATTTCATCTTAGCTCTCTAGGTTGGCAACGCATCTACATACCCCCGGGGTTGTGGGTGTATGTTGGCGGTGGTGATCACTTAGTATCAAGTGACCCACTTGCTCATTTGCCTTTGAGCATTGAGCTGAAATTCTGGTGGTTAATGGCATCGACTTGAAATTTGGTAAGGATACGGTAACAATACAAAGTACGGTCACCAAAAAGTACAGTCGGCGAAACGGCTTCCATTTTTTTTAACAGAAAACACTTACCTATCAATAAAATCAATAATCAGTACAATAAATACCTATACATGAAAAAGTTTTACTATACCTAGGTTCCTAAAACTTTCGCGCGATAAACTAGGTGAGTTATGAGACGAGAGAGCTTAAAATGAGACAGAAGTGATATCGTACATCGTGCTCCGCTTGTTTTTAATAACATGCATTTTTGTAATTTCCTTCGTCGTAGAAACAAATGACATCCTAGTCGGCTAACGACAAAACGGTTACAATCTACCTACCTAACCCTTTTCCTGTTCTACCTACGTTCCAATTCGCATAGCCTCACCAATAGAACGTACATAATGCTACCAACCTGACTGATATGAGAATGATATCTTTCAAGATCTTCTTCAACGCTCTGAATGACGAGTAGCACTCGAGTTGCCTTCAGTCACGTTCAAAACTACGTAGCTATCTCACCGCTTGATGTTTCGACTCGTGCCTCTCTTTCTAACCAATGTATAGATATAGAGATGTACTAATCGAAAAGTGAGGATGTTTTACGCATGCTAGTAGCTTTGGATTTATCTAGAAATTTTCGTGGATTTCATTCATGGATTATGAAGGGCTGGTGCGGTCATCTACGAACGTCAGAGTCGATATTTTCTAGAATGCTTTACCGTTTTCCCAGCTCTTCATCTTCCTAAAAAACAGGTACATTTAATTCACTCCTGTTTGTGGGTTGCATATTGTACACAAATATTTTCGTTACTGTTGACTCGCTAAGTATATTTATACTCGGGTGAGGATTTATTTAATGTGGATATTAGCACAAATGGTGGCGGTCACTCAAGCGAACCCCATCGTTGGTTGGTTCCTACATCGACTTTCTATACAATGAACTAAAAAACAATTACTTTGCTCACCCGCGACCACACAAAGCAAAGTAATTGTTTTTTAGTTCATAAATATGGACCTCCGCAAAGTAACGCCTGATTCAATAAATTTTCTATACAATATTATATATTAGGTACCTATATATACAGGCATAAGTTTGGCGATATAAAAAAGAACTTTATTCCTTACTGTTAAATTGTTGGCCTTCTATAGCCACAGATTGATCATGAATGTTATGATTATTCCGATGAAATTTTCTTAATTTGCTATTTATTTATTCAACATTACATAATCCTATATGTAATGTAGCAAAATTACAATTCCTCCTTTAATCATATTACCATAACACCATCTTAATATAGTGCTATTCATAGACATAATGAAAATGGGATATTGACAGCCATTACCTTATAGGTTTGATGAGCTACCTGAATTCGCACATAGCACAAAAGAATATTAAGTGCAAATTCTCAGTAATGAAATTTCCATAACCTATAACGTTCTGTTCAGTCAGTATACCTGATTAATAATATTAATAAATCAAAATAAGTCTAGTACGAATCGATTTCAAGGGTTCAGCGTTGTCACACAATACTTCACTGCACATAGCTCACAGCCTATCGAGATTTATCCGGATTTGTCTACTGTCTTGTTGTTCTGCTTTCTAGTTTGTTCTAAAATACACGAAGCTTATTAACATATATATACCCTGCACAATCATGCATCAGTACCTAAATTATGTTTAGTAAAGCGACACCAAAAAAGAGGGCATTTTGAAACTGTTTTGGTGGTATTGCTGTTCCTTTTGTCAATTGTTTCTATATTGTGTCCGTATTGCGTCCGTTTATGTTTGCGCCCAACGCATGCGATAAGAAAAAGTAAACACATCTATAAATAAAGCTCTATTAGCTAAAGCGCTTCAACATCGACTGATGGGGACAAAAACCCGGGTCGCAGAGGAATAAACCAACAAATGGGTCGTGAAGCGAGCATCTAATGGCATTGAGGCGTCGACACACAATATCCCATAAACAGGCTAGATTGGATTCCGGGGCTCGGGATGTCCCGTCGTACCGGTTTAATTTTGTACCGGTACGAAAATCGGTAAGTGTTTTGGTAGACTGGGTTAGTGATAGCAACACTTGCTAATGAGATAGGATTTTGGTTAAGTGATGAGGTTCTTTTTGTATTAGTAAAACGTGTCAAGTTGAAAAGAACTGGTACATTTGGCTTTCGCGTTTTCAGTAATTATGTATCACGAGTATTCTATTCACAAATAAATTGATTAAAGGTAGCTGATATACATTTAATTAGATTATTTATTTATTCTTTCAATATAATTTTACAATGCAAGAACTCTTTATTAAACACGATATGAAAAAGAAAACAGAAAAAGGTACAAATAAAATTACAATTTATTTGAATTGAAATTACGTTATAAAAATGTAAGTAATTCAATTCAATTGAATTGAATTCAATTCAATATTTTTATTTCAGACCAAAGAATAATCAAAAATAATAATGAAGATTCAGTAATGTGAAGAGAAATGTTCTTAAATTCGCTTATTATATTACCTAAGCAAATAAACTGCATACAATACTCTACAGATGAAGGCATCTAAAGTTATTCTTAACATCTGTACGAAACACTTTCAGTGACTAAAAAAAATATAAAAAAATGTCTCTTAGTTTTATTAAGTAAGCTCGCGTAATTATTGACCTTTCGGTTCCTCCATTAGAGTGGGTGGAAAGGTTGGAGCTCTATTTAATGTTACATTTTTATTTAAGATACTTATCTCAACAAAATTTGAGTGGACGTTTATTTATATGCAAGATTATTTACTCAGATACATAAAGAACTTCTTTATTGCTTCATCTGTCAATAATAAAAAAAAATATATTTTTAACGTTATATGTATGTATTTTTATCTAAGACACTTATCTCAAATGCAATTTCAGTGGATATTTATTTATATACAAGATTATTTACTCGGATACATACTTCTTTATTGCTTCATCTGTCAATAATAAAAAAATATATTTTTAACGTTATATATATGTATAACGTTCCCCCCACATGATCACTTCCAATCTACTCTTTATATCCCATTGACGAAAAGTACCTTCAACAGAAAAACGAAGCCGCTCTTAATACTGTATGAAAAATACTGTACGATTTTAATGTGAATTCTTGGTACCAAGACTTAGTACCGTTCGCGTCCGGTACAGATCCATACCGTGACATCCCTACACAGTTACAACTCGGCTGCAATTACGTAATAGTGTCTGATTCGCGAAATACGCCCCATACAAACGGTGTGAGACGTGTTAGGAACATATATTAGCATCTTTCAACCTTAAAGCTAGATTTTCATAGCAAAAGCGTTACTGTAACGCGGTATGTATGGCGTTATAAGCCCCACGATAGAGGCAGAGATCAATACAATAACTCCTTATTGAACACCACATAATAAACAAAACAGAAAAAAAACACAAATAAAATACCTGCAAAAAGCAATGGATGCTCAATGTACGCTTGTTCATTTGATATCCCACATGACCTAAGTAACATTGCATAACTTAAAATTTTTAAGACCCATTTCACTACGTTGCAAAAACAGTATTTTATAAATATAAAAATATTTTTATTTCGTTCTTATTTGCAAAATAGTTGGGCAAGCGTCATCTTAAATTGTTCCAAATCTCAAGTCGGTAGCAATAATAGTTCCAGAGATTGCCAGCTGCAACAGAAAGACAGACAGATTGAGTAAATATCTTGGTATGGAACAGTAAATAGCGATCTAGGTTTACATGAAGCAGCTTGAGTTTTGGGTACTATAACTATACAACGCATTGACCAGGCGCCTTAATAGTAGACCACTAGGTACAGTAGAGTTCTCCAATATCTAGACTTATGTGACTGGCATGGCAATAAAGTCTGCGTGTATAGATATTTTTGAACGGTTGACTGTACAGATATTGAAGAACTCGACTGTATTAGCACCACCACCAGGTGTAAGAACGTGTATGAACACGTACATGAATCTCCAACGAATAAATTTGTATTCACGGTCACTAACTTTATTTTATCGTAAAAGTGCGACTATGTGACAGTGGAATTTAAAACAACGACGCATTGCTAAATGGTTACCGGGTACACAAACGGCGCAGTTTCACAGAGCGGTTAATTTGACGTTTATCCGATCGACATGTTATGTTTAATGAAAACTAATTTGCACAGTAAAAGCAGTTTGGTATAGGTTATTTTTAACCCCCGACGAAAAGGAGGGGTGTTATAAGTTTGACCTGTGTCCGTGTGTATCTATCTGTCTGTGGCATCTTAGCTCTCAAACGCATCGACCGAATTCGATGCGGTTTTTTTTAGTCGAAAGCTAGTTTAATCGAGATGGTTCTTAGCTACGTTTCATTAAAATCGGTTCACCCGTTTTTGAAATACAGAATTTTGAAATGAAAATGTCGGAGGTTTTTCAACTTTTCTAAGTTGGTTAGGTTATAAACAGTGCTATTAAATGTATGCTGTTCTAGATAACGAAACGAAATGAACCGTCGTAGACAAATGGGGAGACAGCGAACGTCAGTGGGCTGGGGACCTACACTATTTGACAACACACAGCGGGCGAGATGGTCTGATCCTCTCTTTTTGGTGCGGCCGCTCCAGTAGAACTGGTTGAGGCCACAGGGGGCATCATGGTATCTAGTATGTTCGCGATCCCACTGCTCCGCCATAACAGCTGAGCGAATAAACGCCAGTGTTTTTAGTGGGTAGGCTCCTCTCCTCCCTCTGATTAGCAGAGGGAATGCATGAGAAGAGAGTCCCCTCATAACTCGTAACCCCCAATATGGCTCCAGGTTGGGGTATGCATTTTTACATCAGTAAAAAATCTACGGACGAAGGAGTTAAGACCTAAAATAGTCATAGTGTAGTTAGTGTTTAATTTTTTGTTAGTGTTAGATTTCTTAAGTTCTAACCTCTTCCGTATCTACTTTCTTTCTCTACTTTCATCCAACTATTGGATACCAAAAATTTATAAACAAAACATTCTGTGTAATCAACGATCGACTAACTCCACCGACATTAAAATAAATAGTTTCCATCACAATAAATAAAATATTTCAAATTGTCGGAGGCTCGCATCCCCCGCCGGCACTACGCATGCCATTTTTATTAACCCCCAATGAAAAATACGGCCCCGTAGGGCTAGAATTGCGTGCAATATTTACGACTGCTTAAGGGGACCCTGAAGTGAGCTCACTGAAATATTTGTAGGCAAATTGTTAAGGGACGTCTTACTTCCCACATATTTAGGGAATAAAAGAATAAAAAGACTATCTATTGTATTTTACCCATTTTTTTTGCCTGACTACTATTAATAGTATTTTATTAGTGGTATTTTATCTCATAATCGTCATCATCACCAGCCTATATACATCCCACTGTTGGGCACCGGCCTTGGCAGGAGAAGGCTTGGGCTTTAGTTTCCACGAGGGCCCAGTGCCGATTGGGAACTTCACATTTCAACCTTAACTTCATTTCTATGTACAGTAATTTGAATGGAAATAATCCTCTTGTATGTAATAGTTTCCAAAGAATGAGGTACCAAAGATTGTAAGTACTTAGTTAGTATTTTTTGTACTTATAACAGCAAAAAGTTGATACAATATCCAATAAAATATATCTATAAAACTTGTCCTAAATAACCAGAAGCACTGAAAAATAACTCCATTCATTCACAAGCCCGATTATTTCTTATCAGAGAAGTCAGTCGAAATAAAATATATTATTGTATACAATCTTACTTTTGGCATTAATTTCATAAATATACTTCGCTCACCCACGTACTGCTATTTAAGTGACATAAGCAAACGATCTTTCATACCAATTGTAAGCATTGGGTTCTTTGCTACCATCATGCTTATCATTTTATTAGAACCGACGAACTTTTTTCAGTCGCGGGCATCGTAATTATAATTAACAAGTAAAAACCGTAAGAAATGTTTTAACAGCGTCAGCAAACGTAATTTGTGTAACTTGCGTATTTTTTTTAACGACGCCCGAAACAGCGTGTGTCAATGAAAATATTTTTTTGTAGATTCAATCTGAATGCTTTTCAACGAATTTTTGCAGCGTCCAGGGAAATATTGTAGCATTTGTTCAGTTTGAATGAAAAGCCTCCCTAATAAAACGGGACAGCAAAGCTAATTGGTGTTTTTCGATACAAATATATCAAAGCCGCTGAAATTGTATTTCCAGGCGAACGCACTCAAATCTTGGTGGTAAATCACAGAACTAAAAAAAAAGAGGATAGAAAAAAAATGCATTGTTCGTATTTCTTTCCAGTACCAATGTCGTCGCTTTTTTTCTTCCCTTGCTATTCAATTCACACACGGAAAAAGCACTAGGTACGCAATCACGCACACAATTACTAGTGTAGTTACACACTGTGGATGAGTTTCCGCAATTACGAATGCTGCAAAACACTATATTAGAACACATTTTAACACCGGAACCTTTCTTGAGCCTGAAACACTGAGAATTGCAGTCGGGCTAAGACTGGGTGTTGCGCTGTGTTCACCACACCGTTGCCTCTGTGGCACCAATGTGGACGAAACGGGACACCATGGTCTTTCCTGTCAAAAGAGCGCCGGCCGTTTCTCCCGTCATGCCGCGCTCAATGACATAATCCGCCGGGCTCTTGCCTCTGCGAACGTGCCGGCCATTTTGGAGCCAAGCGGCATTGCCCGCGACGATGGCAAAAGGCCGGACGGTATGTCTCTGATTCCCTGGAGAATGGGTAGGGTTCTGGTTTGGGATGCGACCTGTGTCGATACAGTAGCACCCTCACATCTCCAGGGAACCACACAAAAAGCTGGTGCGGCGGCAGAAACGGCTGAAAATAGAAAAAATTCTAAGTATCAATCTCTCGGTCCGAATTATAATTTTGTTCCTGTCGGGTTTGAAACTTTGGGTCCATGGGGTCCCAGCGCTTACAAGCTTATTTCTGAGTTACAAAAGCGCTTAGTTGATGCAACTTGTGACCAAAGGGCTGGCAGTTTTCTCTCTCAAAGAATCAGCATCGCTATTCAGCGAGGCAACGCTGCCAGCCTTTTGGGCACTATGCCACGGGGGCCTTATTTAGATTTAATTTAGTTTTAAGTTGTAGTTTATTTAGTTTAAGCTTAGATTTAATGTCATTGTAAATTGCTTTTATTATGTAAATAAAGTAGTATATTTTTTATCACGAGCAATATTGTGGAGTGCCGCTGGATAGGTCTTTCAAAAATGATGAGGGTGTGCGAATACCACTTTTCGATTTAGGGATCCTTTTGGGAATTATTTAGCTTTTAACTTCTCATTTTTGTTGGAGTTAAGTGCAATTCGTTTTGTTTCGGACTTCTTTTAAACAACGTAAATTTTGAAATTCAAATTCCATTGTCAAAATAAAAAAAACCGGCCAAGTGCGAGTCGGACTCGCGCACGAGGGTTCCGTAGAAAGATTTTAACGCTTTTCCCCAGTGTTTTAGGAAGTCCAGTGTTAGCAGAGCCCTGCTCCTAAGCAAAATGTACGCAGTGTGGGGTCAACTTATATTGGTCTGCGAAATATAGAGAAAGATTTTATTCAACACACTTGCTCGTAAATTGGATTTTATTACATAGTATTAAAGTTAATAATACAACTTATAACACACGCGTGTTTTTTACTTTATAATTACCGCACTCGTGTTTTTCACATTATGTATTTTTTTAAATCTCAGCAAAGTCTTTGTAATGAACAAATTATTGCGCGTAAATAAAATATTTTAGATTAAGATGACACAAAATAATTTAACTTCAGTTAATTTTCTATTTTTATCTACGAATTATCGTTTATTTGCGTATTTAAAACATTATTTTGTAGTTTATCATACATATTTTTAATATAGGTTGCATGGCGGTTTGGTCTGTGACTTGATTTGAACCTGCGCGCGCATTACAAAACATATCGCGCGGAACAAGCGCGAAAAAATGAAAAAAAAAAAACTGCTGTGCTGTTGTCTTTCTTGTATTTGTTTGTAGTACTGTGAAGAGGCCGCTCATTGTTTGATGGTTGTGTTCGTTGATTTTAAAATACGAATGCAAGTGTCTAAAAATACACTTAAAACAAGAGCGGCACTCTGACACCGGGCTTTCATACGAAAAGTCATGTATTCGTTTTTTATTGAAGAAAATAATAAAAGTAATTTAAAACACAAGTTTAGTGTCTTCCCTCTTCTTACGCCTCTCGCAGCTTGAGCCACTAGGGCTACACTTACCCAACGGCCGTGCCTAAATAGGCACCAGCCCACATTACCTAGTAGAGAGATGCATTATGTTTATAACTTTGAAAACTGTAGATTTTTAATTATTGATAAAGATCTGAATGTAGAATCTAGAAATACTAAAGTGAAGACCAAATGCAATTGATGTTTTTAAATTGAATTATTCTGCCATCTAAACAGAAACACATGTTAACCGATAAACTAAAACTAAAAGTTTTATATGTATAATGGAAGAAAAATAACCAATCAAATAAGTATTAAACGTTTTCTGAAAATATGTTTATAGCCAGCTTAAGAACTAACTATATTAATCACGCAATATTATTATTTACTTAATTGTATTTATTTTCTGAACTTGTCCTCCTAAAGAATGTATTGTGGCCAAGTAACGCCGCGGAGTCTCCACAAACTCTTCGCAGAGTCCCAGGGCTCCACGAAAGACGGAGGACACTTTGAGTAAGGCTACTAGGTAATTAAACTGGCTAACACGTACAAGTATAGTTCGTTGTGGTGAATAATACTTAGATATAGGTAAGTACTCGATTTTGCAAAGCGTTGTACAGACTAAAACTGGCACCGACATCAAAACGTATTTATTACGTTTACTGTGATCTTAAAGAAATATTCGGACATTTATCACAGCAACAAATCCAAGGTGCCATCACCAAAGACATTCAGACATCGGAAAGATCTCAAAGGAAGCTCCGAATAACCAATATCTACTAACATAAGTTAGTTGAATACTTAGTTATTTTTTGCTATTTTTTTTTCCACGCAAGTGTGTTGAAAAACATCGTATGAAACGCGTGAACATTAGTCGTTACACTCCTCGGCTATATTAAAGCCTTCGCTTCGCTCAGGCTTCAAACCCGCCTCGACTGTAATGACCAATTTAGCACACTTGTATCATAATGTACTATTCACAGCTTCAAGGGACCGCAGGCGTGAGTATTTGATATTAATTTCAGCATGCTACCTCCACGCGTTCCAGATAAAAAGGGTCTTGACAGACAGCAGACAGACAGACAGACAACAAAGTGATCCTATAAGGGTTCCGTTTTTCCTTTTGAGGTACGGAACCCTAAAAAACGGTAAGAAGTTAAGAGTTTAAAAGTAGGATTTTCGTTCTGATACGATTATTTTATGTAAGTAAATACCTATTTCATTAGTCCCGTCATATCGCAAGTTATAATAATAACTTGCAACGTAAACATACCAAATAAACGTATTACTAACCTAACCAAGTTAGAAAAGTTGAAAAGTTAAAAGTCAATTTTAATGAAACTTAGCTAAGAACCATTTCGATTAAACTAGCTTTCTTAGTGGAAGTGGTGGCATGTTGAGTGGTTGTTGTTGTGCTTCGTAAATGGCCTCGTGGAGAGTGCCGAAACGCGTCAGCGTTTAGTATAGTGGTGGTGGTGATAGTTGGGTCTGTGTGGCATGTGTTGATTCGTGTAGCAGTGGAGGCGGAGGTGTTGCATGGAAACATACATTTGCCGCACAGATATAACTATTTGTCATTAGTGGTCGCGGGTGAGCAAAGTAATTGTTTTTTAGTTCATAGCTTTCTTTTGAAAATAATTGCATCCTAATTGCTCCATCCGTTTGGGAGTTATAATGCCACAGGCAGACACACACAACGCATACACATACACACAGAGATACACAGGTCAAACGTATGACACCCCTTTTTTTATTTTACACGGCTGCCCAAAGAAAAAGTGTATTGTTTTTGCGTCGCGTCGGGTGTTAAAAACTGTAGACTGAAACAAATTAGCACTCTCATGTCGCGACTCGCAGATTCCCCAAAGCCGTTATTGTACTCGCGTAATCCCGCACATCACGTTTTGTACGCAATTGTTTCACTTATAAAAACAATGTTATGAAATTACGTTGCCCCTGCCAGGTAGCTTTCAAAACTTTGTGCGAGTTTTTTTTTACTTTATTTTATTTTAGCTGTAATTTGAATAGGTACCCAATATTCGAAAGGATCAATGTTTAACCCCCGACGAAAAAGAGGGGTGTTATAAGTTTGATCTGTGTGTCTGTGTGTCTGTTTATCTGTGTATCTGTCTCTGGTAACAAAGCTCTTAAACGGATGGACCTATTTCAATGCGGTTCTTAGCTAAGTTTCAATAAAATCAGTTCACCCGTTTTTGGAATCTTAAACTTTAAATGACAGTGTCGGGGGTTTTTCAACTTTTCTATGTTGGTTAGGTTATCGACCAAGTTATTGTTTAACTTTTAGGGTTTCCACTATGCATGCTAGTTATAAAAAGACCCGGTACGTAACCAGTAAAATTAGTTTTTTAAATAAAACAACAATTTTAATCCAAAAAGTGATGTGTGCTATTAAGATTTAGTAGAGTGGTACTTCAATATGTGGGTGTGATCTCATTATGAAGGTTCTTCTAAATAGGATTGAAACACACATTGATAAGATTCTGGCAAGCCAATATCACGAAAGATTTAGAGGCAATCCTTTTACATTACATGTACCTATTGCCCCAGAGCGTGGGATGTCATTATACATTATTATACTTTAACTGTTTAACTAGAGTGAGTATCCATACGAGTTTAGTGTGTGTAGTGTAGGTACAGTCGAGGTTATAAATATTTAAATAGCCATCGCTTCAAATATAGGTGTGTAAGCACTGACTTTACTGTTAATGGCATTAGATGTATAGATATTTTCGACCACTTGATGATAACGTACATTTTATGACCTTGACTCTATGTACGTACACGGTAACCGATCATTTCACCGATAAACATTTCACAACTGGTTCGTTTCGCCAAATTATCATTTCACAACCCGTTTTTTTTTTCTGAAACTGTAAATCTTTCAGGATTTATTTCAGGACCATCGCGTAGAACGCTATAAAGGTTAGGTTAGGTTTGTTTTATACAAATCCTGAAATAGGTACTGACAGTTTCAGAAAAAAAATGCGGATTGTGAAATGATGATTTTGTGACACGAATCAGTTGTGAAATGTTTGTCGGTAAAACATTAGTGAACCTACGTACACACAGTCCACAAAGAAATTAAAATGAAATGAAATATTTTTATTCCGGAAATAGCTACCATAGTTAATTACAAAATAAAATAAAATAAAATAAAACAACTAGTAGGAGTGACTATTTCGGGCACCCTGGTCCTGTGATGACTGGCTTATGGTAGCCCCTCCAGCGCTCGTGTATCGGGTTCGCGTCCCACTCTCTCGCCGCCATGAGCAGTGAGTAGGAGGAGGCATACATTACCTACAAAGGAGTCTTCGTCACCTGTGTTCGTCACCCATATTCAGCATGGCTCAATAATCGTAGAAGAATTCAGTTAGTTCATTAGTTATGCTAAGTAATTTGACGTAACTGGTTCCAGAAGTGTTGTAAGTAGAAGGCAAGAAGGCACGGCTGATGTGAAAGGTTGCGCACATGACATATACATACTGACATATACATTCTGGTTTTCTTTGTAGTGTTATTTCGGTAAGTATCTATTCGGAAGAACATAATACCTAGGCGAAGAATAGATAATGTGTGTATAAACTCGGAAAACGCGTTTACCCAAAGATGAGAACTAGCTCGATCAATTTTTCGACCACAAGAGTAAGAGTAAGATAAAAATATAACAGTAATGTTTTGGTGCCGCTGCCATATCGCTTAAACGGTTTAAAGTAATATAATAATTAATAATACTAAGGCTTCTTTATCCAGGATTAATTGAAAATAATGAATGGAGGCAAATTGATTCCGTGGGCGGAAAGACTTACTTAAACTCAACCTAAGCACGTTGACGTTTTAGAATTTTGTTACGGGTATAGTTTCGTGGCGGGAACTCCGTTGATCAATTAATATCAAACGAGAATTTTTTTCTTCGATATTGACGAAGACTTAGAAGACTTGCTCATAGCGTCGACGTCGGAAAAAACAGTTTTCATGCTTAGGTAAATCGTTTGTAAAAATCTTTTTTTTTTATAAAACACTGATCTGTATAGGTAAGTACCTCATTTTTACACCTGTTCAAATACTCACAACAAACTTCTTAGGCGTTCTTACCGCTTAAAAGCGATCTCTTCCAGGCGGCAAATACAGGAACCAAGATAAAAAGGCTAATTAACCTCTTAGACAGAAAAAAGAGAAGAGATTAATTAGTAGTTAATAATAATAATATTAAGTGAATCCCGAGGGATGGATTTAAAAGTGTTCGTAAATAAACAACCAGCATTCCAGTTATATTTAGATGGCCTCGCCCACGGCTCTGTATTCCATCCTATACCTACTACAATGTATTATTCTAATTATTTTACTGAGTTTTCATTATTCATAAAGGTCACTCAAGCCTCCATTACTTAAAATAGGTTTTGTCTTCTTCTTACAAACGGAAATGTCAATGTGACAAAAAAGGACAAACGAACTTTAACGGCATTTTAGTTAAAATAGGTTTGTGAATAATAGGGTTAGTATACAACTCCGGATTCAAACATATAGGTATGACTAATTTAACACTTGTGGCTGCGTATAATAAATAGTTGTCTGTCAGTGAGAAGATTATCCGAAATGAGAAGATTAGTAGAAAACTGCTTTAATACTGGGACTGGTACTTCTAGCTACTTAAGATACAACATCAGTGTACCTGTTTATCAGATATTGTACTTTGGAATAAAAATAGCGGTATTTTCTGAACTTTTCTAAGTAAATGAAAGGCATTACGATGTACCTACATTACATGCATGGTAAACTAACTTTGTAGTGCCAGCCGTAGCAATCAGGGTCGTAACTACTTCCTTTACGACCTCACGACACAGGTACAACTTCAAGGTTTAAAGTAACATTGTTATGGGCAACTCAGCCGCAGGGAAGTGGCGAAAACATTACCCTCCCCTTGTAGTAGGGTAATTACGCAAACTTTCATAATACCTTTCACACCTCGAGCGAGTCGCATAGCTTTACAGACAATAGTCGAAGTGCGTGAAGTTTCGCCTGCGGCTTTAGTAAAGTTTATGACAATAATGTAATGTATACCTATTTTCTAGCTCCAGCATGACTTTTTTGCAAGCCATTTGAAATAACCACTCGCATAATTTCTCAAAGCACCTGGACTAGAAAATCAACCCAAAAACATTTTAATTATTCCAGCAACTTTTCTTACGTGATTACGTGGCCAAGGTAATTTTTTTATTTCTACCTATTCAGGAATCGTCAATTTCATGATTCCATAGTATCATCCTTTTACTCATTGTCAAGCCTTGCGAAGCGGAAAGTAACCCCTTAATGTTTGCCGGTTTCCCATGTGGACATTTTTGCGGTATTGTGCCTTCCCCCAGTCCCCCCCCCCCCCTGAAATCTGAGGTCCAGTACAAATCCCACCCTCTATGGATACATACCCACAATACTTCACGATTTTCTGACAAAAGCACGTTTCCGTCGTTTACCCTAGAGATTTCGATAATTGGAATTATAAAGGATACCTTCAAGCCTCATACAAACGGTCAAGTAGAAGGGCTAGTTAAAACAATCATAACGGTTTCTATGACGTCAAGTGTAATATCCACACCAGCTTATACTTCATACTTGCCGTCCCACTTCTACACAATGTAGGTACTCCAAATGTCCTTTTCAAACAGAGTTATTAATAGAACTATTTGAAATGTGGCATCAACGCTGAAATAACACGTCCAATTTTAGTTGTCACATTCCCACCGACAGCTCTCACCGACATGGACTTCTGAAATTAGCTACCTGCTCCCTTAATTTACTTCCTGATTCAGGGTTGTTTGCCTACGCTCGGTGAGATAATTTTCTAATAGGTACGTAAACCTAAGTGGCTAATAAAATTATGAGGGCTGCTTTATTAAAGACACCTTTGGTATTGACATCGGAGAAGAATCGGAGCAACGACTAAATAGAAATTGTGAATGGTGAATTTTAAACTATTAATTAAATCTAAGTTCTATGGTTCAATACAACAACAAGGTATCTAAGCTGTATTATGATCAATGTCAATCTTGTATAAGAATACAAGGGTCCAAGAGGACCCACAGCTTTGACCCGTTTCATAGAGTACAATAAACCTAAACATACATACATACATACTTAAATTGGTTATTCGGTTCTGTTCTATTCGGTGGCGTTTTCCATTACTTTTACAGCTGAGTGAAACAGTAAGGACCGAGTACAAATTTCGACTTGTTTATTCTAAGTTCAGAGGTTTATTTTTATACCATCATTCAAAGTGAAGCGCTGGAGATACTTATGCATTATTTATTTCATTTTACTTTGTCTTAAACGGCGATGGCCCTGAAGCGGCATCTTGCTTTGAAATATTGGATCCAGTGCATTTGTTTTACTAGGATTTTCTCCCCTTATCGCCATCGTTTTTGAAAATATCTTCATAATAAACTGAACTTAACGTTGTGTCGTACAAACGTTCAATAATTTTGTTTTCAAATTCAAGCTTTAACAAAATATTCGATCAACTTGACAGTCAGTCTTCATTAATTTTAACAAGTTTTCTTCCCCATGACAACGGCAACGTATCTTAAAGTTATTTAGTTGTAAGTACATATTTTTATTAACTTTGCTCGTGTTCCCAAAAATTGCATGTTCTGTGTTTACTTTACCAAGCTAGTAACCTGTTATTTAATGATTTTATTTAGTACTAGCTGTTGCCCGCGACTTCGTCCGCGTAGATTTCGGTTATCGCTATCCCGCGAGAACTATACCATTTTCCAGAATAAATATATAAAATAGCCTATGTTATTCCTAATTATTCAAACTATCTTCTTACCAAATTCCATCTAGATTGGTGCAGAGGTTTTTCCGTGAAGAGGTAACAAACAGACAAACAGAGAGATAGAGAAACATAAAGATAGAGTTTCTTTCGTATTATAATATTAGTTAGGATTAGGATACTTTAAACTTTACACTTTAAAATACACTAAATGACGGAGTCATTGAGCGTACAAAGAAAATGGTGCTGGAATGTTACTTTTTACTATTAATATTAATATTATTCGGCTCACGCTTCCAGGAAAGTTCGTGGAATCGTTAATCACGATAGAGGTAGTCCTATAAATGAAATAATAAATTTTGCTGTTCGTACAAAAACCAATCGCGTGAAAGGAATCGAGAAACCTTGTCATATTACGGGCCAGGCGTTGGAATTTAGAATCAAAACAGGAAATAACAGCTTTAAATTAAATCTTTAATTAACACAAACGATGCCAGCTGCAAGTTGTAAAATTAATTTCCGTGTTTTACTTAATGAAGTTCACGAAAACTTTCAAGATTCAACTCTACGGAATGAGTTACAAAAGTATATTCAACTGCTTATTAAAGAAAATTGCTTCTTATCAACGTTATTGAATTAAAATTAAATTTAAAAAGGCTTTAAATTACACCCCAAAACTTTTGATCTCTTTTTGATATACTTGGATAGTTATAAAGTGGAAAATAAGTCGCTTTTACAGTAATGCAATCATCCTTCATCTTCGTCACTCTACGCAATATCTTCGCAATCTGTTTAACATTTGAATTTCTAATAACTCTATTATTTTGTCAATCAAACTTAAAAGTGACTCGCTGTCACCAAAGTCAATTTTACCGCCAGCTAATTAAAGGTAAGTAGGTTCCGCTCAAGTTTCGAACTCAAAACAAACATTGGACCAAAGTTAAACCAGCATAGTTCAGTGGGAGCCGAAATCCACGCATAATTGTATTAGAAGGGACTACTTGTATACGGTCCAAGTACTCTGCCCATTACAATTTGGAGACTTTAAACACACGCCAAAGAGCACTTATATGGAAGTCGCCTTTAGCTTATCTGTTATCTGTCCACCAAAAAATTTCAGACACTTTTTAAGGGGAGCGAGATACACGCACATAGCACACGTTAACTCTAATACCAAAACTTGGTACCGTAAACTGGGGATACACGTTTTTATTTTTAATGAAAATAAACGCTGTCTGCCACTCACGTGCCTGTCGAACATATGAAAGAACGACTATAATATCGATGTTACCTGCTGTAAACTTTACAGTGTAAAGCTTAAATAGTTACGTGCTTGAGATATATGGAAATTGATATCAATGTCACCCTGTGATTTAAAGTCACGCCAGTTTACGGTACAAACTCATACTAAGTAAAATAAAACTGTCATACAGTTGCCAAAACAACCGACAAACAACAGAATTTTTTTTCGAGTAATTAGCATTTCTTCTGACCAAAATGATCAGCACCTGTCTATTTTTTGGCAGACGGGAAAGCGAGCGTTAACATCTCCTGTCATCAAGTGCTTTGTGTCACGAGCAAACAGTACTCGAGTGCAGTATTTGAGTTACAGTTAAGGAAAACTTCGGGGCAAAGTCAGTGGAAGAAAATTCTTGAAGAAAAAAACAACTTCGGACCTTTCGCTTTCGCAAGGGACGAAATCTTTCAATAATTGTCCGTATAATAATATTTGAAGTAAGCCTTAACGAATTTAGGCACCCTTCATTCATTATTTAAGAGCTTCCATCACCGGTGAAGGAAACGATCAAAGTAGCACTTCCATTCCACTTTCCATTTGCTAGGTCATTATTTTATTTATGGATACTTTTTTGCGTTTCTTCTTACCTGATTGGGATTTCTTAAAAAGACGTCAAAAGTTTAATGACTTGTTTTCCTAAATAGAATAGAACAGAATGTTTTTGAGATATTTGTTTTAATGCTCATTCATAAAAAAAATAAGCAGAAATAGTTCAACAAGTAACTTAGCAAATCTAGGTGAACACTTCTGTCAAATATTTCCATTTGTGCATTTTCTCACACCTTGTTTATTATGTTACACGATAATAATATATGTATATTTAGTTGTCATCACATTCATCATTTTAATCGAACCTAACGTCATGCACCTTCAATCCATTCTTCCATGAAATTAAGTCTTCCCAAAAACAACAGTCAGTTGCACGCTTCAATGGTCCGTTCTGCATCAATCGTAGAGTTACGGAAACCTATTTCGCTTTGCCTTATGCGTTTGCTATTTTTGCTTCTAGTATGTGAATATTTTAACCAAGTAAGTGGTACAAAACACCCTATGTGTGTGTTCTAGCTCTAAATGGGGATAAACGGGAATGGACTGTATAATGTAATGATAAAGGCACTGTTTTAAAGGTAAAAATATTATAATAAAATAACACAGACAGACGATGACAATGAGACAACTAACTAACTGACAATAATCAAACAGAAAAAGAATAATATCAAAATCATACACTCTAAGGAATGAGTTCGCAACAGTATGAGTATTATGCTTGACAAAAGTTATTTTAAAATTATTCAGTCCGATGCCTCGTATTTATTAGTTTCCTATGTCTATTTGAATACATTGAGACGACGAATCCAATAGCTATTATTTTTTTAATGTTCATGAAAACTTAAGTATAAAAAAGTGACTTTATGGACATTATAAAACCGCCTTCGAAAAAAAAACCTCTAAAAAAAATCAACATAAAATAATCCAGTGCGAGAGTTAGTCTTTGAATGAAGCACCGACATTGTGTTTTTGATAGGCCATAAAACTCATGGCTTTGGAGGATTATTTCATGTTTTTTTTCTGGAGTTTTTTTTCGAAGGCGGTTTTACTTTTGGTTAAAAGATTTTTTTTTTCACAATTTTAAGTTACGTTAATATTTAAAATATTATACTCCAACTCCTAACCGTTATGGAGTTGTACCTTCCATCATCAACACGAGATGATGACTACCAGACGCAAGTACTTGAATAGCTTTTGAAAATATATGAACCACATGATACGTGCCTATAAAATTCGAGGGTTGCCCTCGATTTCCCTGAGATCCCATTATCAGATCCTGACTTGGTGACAATGGGACCAACTAGAAAGTATAACCTTTCAAACAAAAAAAAAAAATTTTGAAATCGGTCCAGCCGTCTTCGAGTAAAAAAAAAAATACATATATTCCGACGAATTGAGAACCTCCTCCTTTTTTTGAAGTCTGTTAAAAATACAAAAACTACTTACTTCAAATAAACGGTAAACACGATAACTGCAAGGGCTCATAATGACAACGCCGCATTTCTACTAAATCCTCATCAATATTAATATATTTAAAAATAAATATCTGATCTAAAACTCGTAGTCGCTCGATATCGGCCAGCTCTGAAATACTGTAAGTTACGGTAGGTAGCGTTCTAGACAGTCTGCGTTCTCAACCTAGCAATTTTCCTTTGATAGACGACGTAGCATAAAATGGGTATCGACTTTTGCTCCCCAACCACTTCTCTGGGGTAATATTAAAATAAAAAATCGAGAAAAGCGACGATGTGCACATGGAGACATAAGGCGACTGGTACTTAAAGTTTTAGTCATACTTCCACTTGGTCGCGTAATAAGGTAACCGAATTACATGAGCATCCTAAAATTAAAAGTACCTAACTTTAAGTAGGTAGATAAAGTGTAGAAATGTTTTCAGTCATAATGGTTAAATGTTGTCTTTCACCGGGAAAAGGCAAAAGCAATTTGCTCGAAGATATAAAAATGAAGTAAGATCATTTGTAAACGGCAACGGCGGCTTTGTTTATTGTAATTTCTATACCGAAAAACAAATTACTTTCGCTTTTATGATGGCAAATTGAAAATATTGAAATCCGTTCCGTTAAACATTTTGATAAATATTGCTTGCAATTAATATCTCGTGTGATGCAATTAAGGACGCTTAAAGCCGTTGTGATTAATTTTTAAATTGAAATACTGACATTGAAGGCTCTGGCATTTTCATCAGCCTCTAATAGTTTCCAGAGAGTTTAAGCGGAAACTATTATGCTCGAGCTGTGAAAGAACGTTCATTTAAATTTACGGTAGCTTTTAGGATGTTTATGGGTTATCCCAGAATATTTTCTCTGTCCCTTAAATGGTGGACTGGTCACTCCTCCACAAAATTTACTGCCTACTCGACATCGTTTGCCGCATAATATGGTTTGTGTTGACGCAAATTTATCTTATAATTTAATCCCTCTTTATAACGGTGCTGGGGGCACGTTGCAAACAAATATTTATTGGGTGGCTGCGAATTTCCCACAAATGACTTCTGTAAATAGATTTGTGAGTGAAAAAGCTTTCAATTTGATTCGTACGCGATTTTCCATCTTGCACAATGAAGTACCTAACTTGTAGGTAAAGATATACGTAAATAAGTAGCATATATATTTAATACGTTGATACTGAAAAAGTTTTATACTACAGAGTTAAAGCGTGTTATCTTGCAATAGTAAAATGCTATTAGATGTTGATACAAAGTAATTAAATTAGTTACCTTGAAACACAGCTAGTCCCGGGCCACCGGCTAGCTTTATTAAAAGCTTTCGTATAGAAAGGAGTAAATATGGTAGAGGCTATTCAAACAAATCAGGATATAATATATCCTGATATCATAGAAAGCCGTTACGGCATTAAAAAAATAAACAAATCAATCTATGCTCTCGTCTTCTTCTTTCAGTAGCATCTTCTATCGGAGGTTGGCTATCAACATAGCAATCTGTACTTTATTGAGAGCTACTCTAAAAAGTGATTCGTGCTCGAGTTTTGAGTCTACCTGGTCTTCGGCGTCCCTGTATCGTTCCTTGAAATATTAGCTGGAGAATTTCGTGGCCCTAGTATTGCAACCTTCATCATTCTATCGTGTTCAAATGCAAAACTTCCACCCTTTTCTTTATGATCTGTAGAACAATCTCATTCCTCACCTTGTTAGTCCACGCGACTCTCAACATTCTACTGTAACACCGCATTTCGAATGCTTGAACTCGTGGCCTGGCTTCCGAAAGAGTCTAAGCCTCTACGCCACACAGAAGAATGGAAAACACGTAACACCGCAGCAGTCGATCTTAGTGGGGATCTTTTATATTGTGCGATTACAGAGAAGATTGCTCATTAGCATCAATGCAGTATTTTGGTCTCGGTACTTCTCGAAGAGAACTTTCTTTAGTCAAAGTCAGTTCCAAAAAACTTCACAGAAATTAATGTTCACATAAACTTGCTAAAATATTTATGGGTCATTTGCCATGGATAATTTCATCCCTCGCAAAGTAGGTACTAACGATTAATTATTTCCCTCAACCAGGCGCTCCATACGAAAACATCACCGTCAACAAGCAAGGATTTGCAACGATCTCATCAATCGAGCAGGTAGGTATCAAAAAATTGCTTGTCATCTTAATGGAACTTATCAATGACATTGTGTCACAGCCCGTTCCCTCCGTCAGCTATGATATCGACGCTCTTCCTAAGGGCGCCGTTTCGGCGAAGTTTAATAGTGGATTTTCGCATTTTTTTTCCGCTTATCGGAAAACCGAAGTGCGGCAGAGTAACGACTTGCGACGTGATGAGAGAATGTTGGTTCTTTTTTAAAGGACCTTTAGCGACGTGGGGTCTTTGTGATCGACTATTTTATTAGTGAACGCTTTGTAGTGGTACTGGTAAGGTCCGTTTTAATTAAAACTTGAGGAAAATCTGGATACGATTAACAATTTAATTGCGTCTGACTGCTTAGTATCAGTAGGTAAATTGTAGAAGTTAGTCATAGGTAAAGATTATTTTCATATACCTAACTTAGTCTTTTAGTAACATTAACATTGCTTCTCATAATGATTTTCATATTTTGAGACTATTGCACTTTTAGCGTACCAAGTCTAAATATACATCGTAGGTATAGGCTCATAAAAGTGCTTTTCTCACCCAATTTACCTAGTACTCCTCCATTAAGTAGGTATAAACCCGTACTTCTCTACATCCCACCCTCAAACACTCCAAAATAAATTAATTATTACACCGCTGTTGACCAAAACTAACACGTTTGTCTAACAGTCTGTTAGCTGGAACAGTTAATTACTTCGTCAATGTCGCAACTGACAGATTATAATCAGTTATCCGTTAGTCAACGTTGAATAATTTCGACCTGATTATCAAGCAAACGTTTTACTCGTCCGCAGTTTTGATATAAATAAGTCATAACATAATGTCACGAATCGAAGAAAGTGCGACTCAGACTCACGCAAGAAGGATTCCGTACCAAAGTAAAGTATTAAGAACCATTTATTTAACGTTTCTTGTATGGGGGACCCCGTTTTTTTTATTATTATTTATTTTTAAAACGGCTGTAGTAATACAAATTCTGTGTTTTTTTAACAGTCTATGTTTAGGTACCTTAATAAAATTATGGTCATAAGATTTTACTACTTTAACAATTGTGAGAATTTGCAAATGAACCGAAAGAAAACAACGATAGCAAACAATGAACTTGACAGTATACTAGGTGATTTTGATCTAATACAGAACCGAGTTGAAATACTTAATGTAAGGACTGCTGATCGAGGCTGTGGCTGGTTTTCTATTAAACTTTAATAATAGGTGACATTTGCAATATTATGCTTTCCATCTTCATTTGCCTTTATCCTAACTAATGTTATGTCAGCTAAAAAGCCTATAGTCATGATAATCCAATTTCTTGCCAAGCATTTTGAAGCACAACGTTAGCTGAATTTGCTGCCAACTTTCTTATTGGCTTCTACTCTGTAGAATAATTGAACAGGTTTCGAAAAGAAAAATAAGAGCAGAGTATAAAAGTCCATCCTTGCATCATAAAAGTCCAAATCGTTTACCCTTTTATTTATTTTTCGATCTTATTTCGTATGTTTGCGCCCACTTTACAAAAAAACTTCAAAGGTCTGCCGTTGAACAATATTGAAGCCTTTCTTCAAATTCCAGCTTTTCGTTAATCAAAACAGTAATCTGTTTTTAAGGTTAGCCCGAGAAAAGAAGAAAAATATTTGAAGAAAGAAAGCTCTTTGAAATTGTATTAGCGACGGATTCATGAGACTAGCAGTAATAATAGTATATCCAAGAAAAAGACGAGCTAGCTATAAATTTAATATTGTTTGCCGCGTCCATTGTATGGGCAGACAGAATAACAGCTAAGACCTAAAGAAAACATCTCAGATGCACTAGCCACTAGCACAATAGCTAATGCAGAGGATATAAAGGACGTCATAACTCTTTCTAAAGAGTAGGAACAGTCAGGAGCAGAAGTAGCTAAGCAACCGAAGGGGTCATAATGATCTGCACAAGCTCTTATGTCTATAACAATAGAGCCGTGCTTAGATCATTGTGAACGCGTCGGTTGCTTAGCTACTTTTACTGCTGATTGCTTGAGCGACCAATGGATGGATGCTTTGTGTCTTCAAAATCTATTCACAGCCTAGTAGTACATAAACTCCTGTCCTAACATGAACGTGAATTAGCATTCATTTCATTTTATTTCATTCAGACCTAAATAGCTAATTTTTATAAACTTGTCGGCGACTATAGCCCGAGTTTTTGATAAAAATATTTTAAACGTACAAAAAATATGCAATATTCAACGGCCATGAAAAACGACACCCCCTTTATAACATCCTAAACGATCCAAAACGAGCCTCTATAATCATTACAGACAGCTAACAAATCACATTGCGATTTACCATGCAAAATGATCCGCAGCATCACACAAACGATGTGGTATCCGTACGAAAAATGCCGCCCAATTATTTCGGTCGTGGTAACAGGAAATGAATTGTGGAGATACCGGGAGGAAATCAGGCCAATGGGGCGCAACTTGCCTTTAAAATATGGACCGAGGATATTCTACATGATAAGGAAAAGTTTTAGACCGTGACAATGTTTGGGAGTGGGTGCATCGGCATATTGATGTCGGAAGTTCTTTTGAAGTTGGGCTCTTGAGGTCGTTACGGTCGGTAGATGAGGCTTACGCAACTTTGGTAAGGTGAATAATAACGTAGAAGGATAATCCTACTGGCATCCGTCTTATGATGAGAGATGCTTGGTTATAGTCTCAGATAACCTTCTATCGATAATGTCCATAAAATGATCGAACACGTTGTTTTATTCACCACGCATAATTATCCTCCTAGATTGTGTGCAGGTCGCTGCGTCGTTGAGTTCAGATAAGACAAGGAGTTAAGACTAGACATTAGATCTCGACACATGGTTCTGTTTTAATTTGACATATAAATTATAGAAAATTCGGAAATGATTTCAACGCTTCTTTTCTAAGCGAAAAGGGACTTTTGTTGCAAAAGTAAAGTGTTAGTAACACCTTTCATTTCATGAACTATAAACAATTCATTTGCTCACCACGATTGCACGTGTAAAATAATTACAAATGTTCGTCTATGCGACAGATTTCTATGCAACGCGTCCGCCTCCACTGTTAACGAATCAACACACAATGTCACATAGACTGCACTATCACCACCACCACTATACTATACGCTGACGCATTTCGGAACTCTCTACGAGCCCACTGTCAAAACACAAGACCACCAAATTGGTGTTGCATGGAAACATACTTACATTTTTGTCGTATAGACGTATAGCTATTTTACACATGTGGTTGCGGGTGAGCAAATTAAACGTTTTTAGGTCATAACTGAAAGTAACACCTGGTCAATCAATTTCCTACCTTTGATTATTGGTTATGCCAATTATCCGGGAAAGGCCTAGTCACTATCATTTTTGATCATGATGTCGATTTTATATGTGAGTCACTGGTCTTTACATACTACAACAGGAACTACAGAGCTGTGTATATTCCCTATACCCAATTGAGACGTCCTATGGATGGACAATACACCCTTGATAGTCGGACGGTTTCCAGGCAAGTGTATCCTATCTATCACCCAGCTGTAATTCTCTACGAAATACCGTCGGGGGTCCTCAGAAACTTTGATAAAAAAACAACTGAAACATATCATTGGCTCTCTCTCAATGAAAGCCAAAAACTGAAAGGTGCAGACCCCCCGATATTCGAAAATCTAGTCGATTGGACTTCGCTGATTATGTAAACTTCAAGAACTGAATCTCTTTATCCAAATCGAAATACTGCTAAATGTTATCAGATTCTATCTAAAATCTGTAGGCTATTTGTCTTGTCATGAAATATATGTATTAAAATTCATTAAAGTCAAGTTTGGTCTCAAATTGACTCCTTGATTGTTTAAGCCATCCACCGAATTGAGATGAGATGAAAAACATGTTTACCAAATACTACGACTTGGTATAAAAAGTTGTTTTGCCAATTCCTACAGCACCAAGAAGTGATGGATGGTTGTTAGTAACAACCCGCAGTTTCTCGCGAAAATAGTGCAGGTTTCCTCGATCAGCTGGAGAATATTGGAGTATTAAAGGAAGAAAACTATACACTTATTCTTATAACGCTAAGGTTGACAATGAGTTGGTTACGAAGCTTTTCATTTAACAAAAGCGAGGTCAGGTTTTACGAGCGTTAAGTAATGGCCGTAGCAGTAGCGCAGACTTCATAAGAATTCAAATATGCCTCATCAATTTCCGCAACGTCTTATTCCTTCAAAAGCGACACATCTGCGGAGCCATCAAAAGAACTCGTTGAAACTTGCACCTGAAAGGCTTACCTGATCTCATCTCGTAAGGCATGTTGAAGCTCGAAAAGCGCCCCTCTGTCACAGACACGTCTCACCCCGCATTGCACTATGGACACCACACACGTCACTTCGTTGTAACAAGATCACACTTGAATTGAGGTTAGTTGTCAGAGGTTGTTTTGCACCATGACGGTGCGTTCTCGTCTCGTCAAAAAACGTTACGGGGACGGTACGGCGGACGCGGCGACCGCGGCGTCTGCGGGGTCACTTACGTCTGCCGTCGGGGATGCGGCGCGCGCCGCCAGCGCCCCCGGTTGCCATGGCAACGGTCCGGGCGATATCTGCCTCGGTCTCTTTCTCGTACGAAAACAAAAATAGCGAATTAATTGCGTAATCGCGGCCCACGAATTTTTCGAGCTCAATTTGGACCAAAGGATTGGATTGACTTCGCGATCAGGTATGCCAGTTTCTACGCTTCTGATCGGACTTTTTTTAATCTCACGCTTTTTCGCTTAGGCTTGTTTTGTTAACTAATTGGAATTACGTAACACGCTTGTTTGTATGTGTCACAACTCGCACAATGTAGGTTAAATGGCGGCATCCCGGAAATCGGGCCAAGCGGACTTCTGGGACTGGCGACGCGCTGTATGTGAAATTCAAGTGCTCATTCGCTCAGCGAGCGTGAAACCTTAAAGCAAAGCCGAATTTTGAAAATAAAATACTTGCCGTTAAAAAAAAACCGCATTGTATCCCTTCATACATTTGCTACGCAAAATTTCAAAATTCGCGTTTTTTTTGTCGTGAAATTCGCGCTATTTACACTGTTTAAGGCTGCTACACGTAACTAATTATACTTTTAATTTCGAAAAATATGCATTATGCCTATAGATCTGTAGAAAGAGCTAAGTCAACACAGCACCTGCCCTAAATATTATGTAATATGAAAACGGTTCACCCAAGTAAACAGAGACCTCACAAGTTCCTGGGACTTTTTGCTTTAGTCATTTTGTAACTTCAGTATTACTTGGGAACTTTTGAATATTACATTAATTAGGAGTCCGTAGTTTTCGCTTAACGTCTGCACTGGTAAATGAGAGGTATTGTGAGTCGAAAATCCGCTAGGATCGCTAGTCGAGTTAGGTCTATTCTGTCATTTTCCACCAATGAGAGACAAGCTACTGGCCTATGATTGGTGGAAATTGACAATTGACAGATAGAGCGGATTTTTGACTCAAGCTCATTGAACGGTGGGAGAGTTTTTAAAATGTTGTCCAAATAGTACTTGAAAAATTTTGGCCCGATTATACCCTTTAGGCTTGTGAGAATGGTAATAAATATCTTGAGAACGGCTGACCGTTTTTATGATACAACACAAACCCCCAGGAATTTATATCAGTAGTTTGGGAAAAACACAGACCGGCAGAAGAATACTTGAACGTTATCGTAAAGTAGCTTGGGAAAAACACAGACCGGCAGAAGAATACTTGAACGTTATCGTAAAGTAGTTTGGGAAAAACACAGACCGGCAGAAGAATACTTGAACGTTATCGTAAAGTAGTTTGGGAAAAACACAGACCGGCAGAAGAATACTTGAACGTTATCGTAAAGTAGTCTTGTTTGGTCTGTTGAGAATAATGTAATTAAAAATACAGGGTGCGTTTCAATGAACCATCAAGAATTCAGCCAGGGGTTGAGTAAATCTAAGTGAACACCCCTGTGAAGTATTATTTTAAAATGACATTCTCCCGCAGCTTCGTTGCCTCTTCTGGTTGACAGCAAATAATTACAGGGTCTCCCATACATTCATTGCCTCTTCTGCTTATTTTTATGTTATGAGAGAACAATTTATTTCATTTTATACTAGCTGTTGCCCGCGACTTCGTCCGCGTAGATTTCGGTTATCGCTATCCCTTGGGAGCTATACAATTTTCCCGAATACAAAGTAGCCTATGTTATTCCTCAATATTCAACCTATCTTCTTACAAAATTTCATCTAGATTGGTGCAGCTGCAGCGGTCTTTCCGTGAAGCGGTAACAAACGGACAGACAGAGAGACAGAAAGACAGAGTTACATTCGCATTTATAATATTAGTTAGGATTTTCAAAAATAAACTTCATAGGGATGCTCTCTCTCTGGCTGAATTCTTGACGGTCCATTCATCATCAGCCTATTTACGTCCCACTGCTGGGCACAGGCCTCCTCTCAGAATGAGAGGGCTTGGGCTATAGTTCCCACGCGGGCCCAGTGCGGATTGGGAACTTCACACACACCATTGAATTGCTTCGCAGGAGTGTACCGGTTTCCTCACGATGTTTTCCTTCACCGAAAAGATCATGATAAATTACAAAATAAATGTAATTTCGCACATGAATTCCGAAAAACTCAGAGGTGCGAGCCGGGGTTTGAACCCTCGACCCTCTGCTTCAGAGGCGATAGGTCAAACCACTAGGCTATCACGGCTCCACGAAACGGTCCATCAAAACGCATCTTTTATAATGGATGTTAAAGAATCTCAAAGAACGGACTCGTATTAAGTATGTCAAAGTTGTAGTTTAGTACTCTTCAAAAACGTTGTCCCAGCACTTAGCTCTGATTTTCAGGCGAGAATCTTCTTACACGCTTCACGTCCAAGTCATGTCATAATCATAAATTATGGGCATCATGTAGGTATAGGTATATATACCTACATGATGCCCATTACACAAGATTATAAAAATCAAGGCTATTCCAGAAACTTAATTATGTTTAAGAATATAAGTAGGTAAGTACCTATCATTTCTGAAATCTGTCATATTGGAAATCTGGTATTTTAGGGATCTGGTGTTTTGGAAACGAGCGGTTTCGTTAAACTCATGTTCGCATTAGTAGAAGTGCCAGAACTAGCTCTGGGCTCTGGGGTGTGCTAGCAGCGCCATCTGTGCTGGTAAAGTTGAATTGAGAAATGTTTTTTACATGTCAAAGTGTTTATGATCTTGACATAAGATTGATTTTTGTTCTATGGGAAAACTTTTTTCACTATAGCTATGAATCCAATTGATAATAGTTCAGACAAGAATCGTTAGGTGACTGACTACAATATACTACGAAACCGATAGCGACAATTGCGACATCTAACGGAATATTCTTAAACTATCTGGCTGTACCGATAAGTATCTTACCAAAATCACTTCTGACACTGTAAATATGAGACAGTACCTAAGAGTTCTCAGCCTTTCCACGAGAGGCCGCCTTTTTTTGTATGTAGGTATGTATAAAGCTAGATTCATTTATAGGAACACTTTCTTCTTTTACCGGGTTGGGCCGTTATAAATAAGAGAGAAAAAAAAGCTGTTAGAGCCGTAAATGTCAAAGTTTTCAAAGTTTGTTTTTTCCTTGTGTAGACGCCACAACAGTTGCCATCTTAACAGACAGAACAGCTTCGATAGCTATGTTAATGCACTTGATTGAAACGCAAGACCCGCGGCTCTGACAGCCAAGTTTGCGAGTTTCATTTATGACACGGCTAACGTAAACAAGTTTTGTTTTACACACGGTTCGCTGTATCGTTAAAACGGCTCCGACAGCCATGTTTGCGAGATTCATTTATGACACGGCTAACGTAGCCAAGCTTTGTTATACACACGGTCCGCTGTACCGTTTATAGAACGGCTCCGACAACCACGTTTGCGAGATTAATTTAAGACACAGCTAACGTAGCCAAGTTTTGATAAGCGCACGACCCGCAGTACTGTGTTTAAACGGTTTCGACAGCCGTATTTGCGAGATTAACTTATGACACGGCTAACGTGGCCAACTTTTGACAAGCGCACGACCCGCGGTACTGTGTCTAAACGGCTCTGACAGCCATGTTTGCGAGATTAATTTATGACACGGCTAACGTAGCCAAATTTTGATAAGCGCACGACCCGCGGTACTGCGTCTAAACGGCTCTGACAGCCATGTTTGCGAGATTAGTTTGTGACACGGCTAACGTAGCCAAGATTTGATAAACGCACGATCCGCGGTACCGTGTCTTAACGGCTCCGACAGCCATGTTTGCAGGTTGAATTTATGACACGGCTAACGTAGCCAAGTTTTGATAAGTGCACGACCCGAGGTACCGTGTCTTAACGGCTCCGACAGCCGTGTTTGCGGGTTCAATTTATGACACGGCTAACGTAGCCAAGTTTTGATAAGCGCGCAACTCGCGGTACCGTGTCTTAACGGCTCCGACAGCCATGTTTGCAGGTTTAATTTATGACACGGCTGACGTAGCCAAGTTTTGATAAGCGCACGACCCGCGGTACCGTGTCTTAACGGCTCCGACAACAATGTTTGCGAGCTTAATTGATGACACGGCTAACGTAAACAAGTGTTGTGTTGTACACGGTCCGCTGTACCGTTTATAGAACGGCTCAGACAGCCATGTTTGAGAGTTTAATATATAACACGGCTAACGTAGCCAAGTTTTCATAAGCACACCGTTCGCTGTACCGTGTTTAAACGGTTCCAACAGCCATGTTTGCGAGGTTAATTTATGACACCGCTAACGTAGCCTAGTGTCATAAGCACGCGGTGCGCTGTACCGTGTCAACAACGTTACCGATGCCGTGTTTGTTGTGTGCACATGGTTCCGACAACCGATTCAAATGGTAGCCGTGTAATTTTGCACGGCTACGGTTTCAACACGGCTGGAAAATTTATGAACACGGTACACGAAGCCGTCTAAACCGGCTCTGTTAACCGTTTACACGGTACAAAAATCTCTAGCCGTGTACACGGTTCTTCACACGGCTGCCAAACCCGGCTAGCAGAACCGTTTACACGGCTACACAAAACGTAGCCGTGTTCGAAAGCCGTGTATTTTTCCCAGTGCACTTAGCTCTGATTTTCAGGCGAGAATCTTCTTACACGCTTCACGTCCAAGTCATGTCATAATCATAAATTACGCTTCTATCCCTTACGTACTATAAGACCGGCTGCCCACGTTTTAATTTCAAAATACCTCTTTCAAAGATCACAGGCGACTGGAATGCAAGATGAACCCCTTTTTCCCCGCTTTTAAAACAAAAGCCACCCTCGTCAGTATCTTATATATTTATGTAGGTACATACTTACATTAATAGTTTTTCTCATCTGCTTCAATTAGAAACGCTGACGTTGCGTTATGGGGAAAACGTGGTCCGAAGGGCTTAGAGGAAATTACGTTATAATTTTTTATGTATCTACTTAGGTATTTACGATGATTTTGTTAGTGGTATTTGTAAGTATTCTGGAACATTGTTGAAATCATAGATTTAGTACCTTTGCTAGTGCTAAATATATCAAATACCTTACTCCAAACGAATTGTATTACTTTATTAAAAACATCGATGGAGTAAAAGTTGCCCCATAGCATTTGATATTTATCTGAGCCTATGGCGGGCTCAGTAGGAGTATGTGGCTAGTCACTTGCGACTGCATAGATTTAGAGTTATTAAAGGGTCAAAAGTGGCTCCAAATGGTTCGTGTATAACACTAGGCTGCTGCGTCGCCAGTTGCTTTCTTTTGAACTTCGTTTGATTCGCTGCCGCGTGTCTAGATCGTACATGCACTTTATAGTACTCGTATTCTCTGCGGTGACGAAACTGAAAATACAGCTCTGTGACCAGGATAAACTAACTTTGACTTGGAGAGCGCGCGTATGTCAGTAATAGCAAAGTTACTGCGCGCCGTCCGTGCAAACGACACACACATTTGTTCTAACATTAAATACAATGTATTATCCAACTTTTAGTTAATCACCAGCAAGCCGGGTAAGCTGTCTGGATGGTAATTACGTAATGTGAGTTTGCCTGAATTGAATAAGTTACAATTGACTATGTTTCCATGCGACGGGGGCTAAGTTTAATTATTTTTTCCATTGTTTAAACTAGACTAGAGAAAATAATTTAGTGACAGTTATTAGTAGCCAGCCAAGCCAGTACTTGAAATACAGTGTGAGCCTATCAGACGTCTGTTTTGATTAGAAGAGCTGATTTTAGTCTCAAATAAAATGAGTACCGGTGTAGTACTTAGCTTAGGTAATTATTATGCGAGATCAAAATGTAAAAAAAACCGGCTAAGTGCGAGTCGGACTCGCGCACGAGGGTTCCGTAGAAAGATTTTAACGCTTTTCCCGAGTGTTTTAAGAAGTCCAGTGTTGGCAGAGCCCTGCTCTTAAGCAAAATGTACGCAGTGTAGAGTCAACTTATATTGGTCTGCAAAATCTACAGACAGACATAAAATTTAAGATGTTGAGACTTTTCGGAGTGATTGTGCTATAAGAGCTATCTTCATACCAAATTACAAGTTTCTAGGACATCTGGAAGTATCCTTTAGGTTTCTGGAAATCGACAATTTGTATGCAAATAGCCTGTTTAATTACTGTATCTTTTGATTGCGTTGACTTAGAAGGTTGATTTTTCACAGCTTCAAGGGACCCCAGGCTTGAGTATTTGATATTAATTTCAGCATGCTACCTCCACGCGTTCCAGAGAAAAAGGGTCTTGACAGACAGACAGACAGACAGACAGACAGACAGACAGACAGACAGACAGACAGACAGACAGACAGACAGACAGACAGACAGACAGACAGACAGACAGACAGACAGACAGACAGACGGACAACAAAATGATCCTATAAGGGATTCCGCTTTTTCCTTTTGAGGTACGGAACCCTAGAAAACAAATGAAAAATTTGAGGTTAGATGTATACAGGGTGCGTTTCAATGACCGTCAAAAATTCAGCCAGAGGTTGAGTAAGTCTGAGTGAGCACCCTATGAAGTTTTTATTCGAAAACAAATAATAAAAAAATCATTATCCCATAGCTATTTATTTAATTGTCAACCATCAGGGGGTCGAGCACGACTTTTCGAATCCTGCGTCACGTAAAATCGAATAGTATACGATGTCGAGTTTGTATGACGTTTGGAACAGCGCCCGCCCGTGACCGTATTTGAAACTAAAATTTAGTATGAGGTTTCTCGATCTCGATACGATAACCGTAACGTTACGCAGGTACTTGACCCACAGAGGCAATGAATGTAGTAACTGTGGGTTTTTTTTTAATATGATTTTCCAAATAAATACTTTACAAGGGGTGTTCACTTGAACTTACTCAACCCCTGGCTGAATTCTTGACGGTTCATTAAAAGAGGAAAATCAAGCTTGAACACACCAAAATAACTTTTTGAATAATTGAATTTTCACTCGAAAAAAATACAGACAAAAATGTTAATCGTCCGTTTTCTTTAAACTCTATCGTCAAGTATGTAAAGCAGGGCACGCTTCTCATTAAATCGCTTTTTAACTTTCACAAGACATAATTTGGTTTATTTCACGCCTGTAAAGACGAATAAGGGTGCGCCCTCCAACTTCAAGACGCTATTCGCTGAACGGACCTCATGAAGCTCGAGGTCCCGGATCCCGGTCGGGGCACAGATGTACGAATATTTGTTCTCGAGTCTTCGATGTTTAATATGTATGTATGTATTTACCTATATAAGTATGTTTATCCGTTGCCTAGTAGCCATAGTACAGGCTTTGCGTAGTTTGGAACTAGGTAAATTGGTGTCAATTTGTCCCATGTTTTTATTTATTTTTATTATTTCAATAAAACCTGATTCATTTTTGAATTCCATACGCTTTACAAAACTTTGGGATCTGATTTATGTCATCATTATCATCATCATCATCAACATCAACATCAACATCAGCCTATTTAAGTCCCTCTGCTGGGCACAGGCCTCCTCTCAGAATAAGAGGTCTTGGGCTATAGTTCCCACGCGTTCCCAGTGCGGATTGGGAATTTCACACACCATTGAATTGCTTCGCAGGAGTATGCATCTTGATGTGTTTCCTCGTGATGTTTTCCTTCACTGAAAAGCTCATGATAAATTACAAAATATAATTTCACACATAAATTCCGAAAAACTCAGAGGTGCGAGCCGGGGTTTGAACCCACGACCCTCTGCTTGAGAGGCGATAGGTCAAACCACTTGGCTATCAAGGCTCTAGAAGACTAAAACTTTGCATAGAGGTTGCCTCTATTATGTATAGACAAGCACTAAGAACGGATCTGTTGAAATTCCCAAGGGATAGAAAATAAAGGGATTTAAAACAGACGTTGAATTCGAGTATGAAGTCGTGGGCAAAAGCTAAGTTGTTACGCATAATTATTTAAATACTGAACATGTTCATTATTTATAAGCGTGATGTGGAAAATATTATTAATCGTGGCTCGGGACCCTCGGTGCGCGAGTCCGACTCGCTATGGAACGGTTTATTTTAGTTGACTCGGTAATTGAACATTTTAAGAGGATTGGCTGGAAAGGTTCAGGTTTGCGCGGCATATTGCAGGTTTAGGGATAAACGGAATACATTCGTGGAACAGAGGGGATCAACTAAGTGTTTTCGGAAAAACGTTTTTCTCGCAGAACACGGTAAACGTTTCATACAGGAAACAAAGTAGGTTGAAAGGTTTTTGAACTAATATGAGACAACCTGCGTGTGAACCTCGTATTTGAGTTTAAGCAAGGTAATAGTCTGGCTGGCACTACAGAGGGTCGAGCACGACTTTACAAATGCTGCGTAACGTTACGGCTATCGTATCGAGATCGAGAAACCTCATACTAAATTTTAGTTCCAAATACGCTCACGGGCGGGCGCTGTTCCAAACGTCATACAAACTCGACAACGTTTACTATTCGATTTTACGTTACGCAGCATTCGTAAAGTCGTGCTTGACCCTCTGGCCGCGACTCTGTTTATCGCGCGAGATTAGGTATATTACCCGTCCCGTTGCATTCTGAGTGACAGAAAAGGACGGGCAGTTGTTCTCGCGCGAGACAGACACTGTGAGTTGTGCTAGACCTACTTGTGTTATTTTTTTAATAAAAAAATGAAAGGCAAACGAGCAAGTGAGTCACCTTGTAAGTCATCACCGACGACCATAGACATCCGCAATATCAGAGGAATTTGAAAACAAGGGCAGGGCAGGGTGGCAAGGCTAAGATGAAACGTCTCTTGTGCCCGTAACTTCCCCGAATCTCTTATTCTTCACAGCGGAACACATCAGCACTGCTGCTGATTGGCGACTAAGATTGTGGCGCACAAGGTCTTACCACTAAAAACGCCAGTCTCCACGCAAATCATAATAATTATTATGCCCTGTAGGTCGAGTCATGTTCATTCATCCTGTAACCTATTCCTTGTGTAGCTCCGTACCTAACTTTCTACTTAGCACCTACCGCTTTGTCTTCCAATTATCCTTCACGTATAATATTACACGATTAATCATGTTCCTTGAAATTTGATTAAATTTGGTTTACCCCAGAACGTGTAAATTTGATTAAGAAGCCGTTTCGAAACCTTTGGCTTAATAACGTAAAGACTTAATCTGTTCTCTGTTATTTTGAGTGTTGTTATCATTACGCGTGTTTCATTTATACAACACTTTAGATACCTCCTAGATGTTTAAAGAGACTTGCTAAGAAGGTGGAAAATGTATTTGTGTCCGGTATAATAGTTAAGTAGCTATTTAAATCCATTTTGCATCACCTTGTAACTGGTTAGCTTCTCAGCTCCGCCAGAAATGTTATGCTGCGCTGGTAGCATGCCATTAATTATTCTTCTTTTTTCTCTCTTCAACTCGTAGACGTCCACTGCTGAATATAGGTCACCCCCAAAGTGTTCCATAACGATGATCGCATGCTTCTGCTTTCACCAGCGGCCGGCAATCTTCATCAAGTCCTCTTTCAATCTACTGCGCGTCTCCCAAGTTCATGGTCTCGGTTTGAGAATCTTACAGCCTTGTTAATATTAACAGCAGGCCTCCGATATCAATGAGAACATGGACTGTAGTTCTCATGTCGCCTCATGTTATCGTGTTTTCCTCCTCAAGCAATTCAAAATTTTAGAAGTTAATGCTGAGCGCAGACTTTAATTCCAAATTCACGATCCTCTGCTTGAGAGGTGGTAATACGAATATTATTAAGACTTAAGCCGTTTGGTTACCACGGCTAACAAGTTTTAGGTTTTAGCCTGAGAACTTATTGAGGTTTCGCTAGGTGTCTTAGGCATTTGATAATATTGCAGCATCTAGCACATTAAGCTGTTATGATTAAAGGAACCAGGTTTCTAAATACACAGTAGGTAGGTACGTTAGGTTTCCTTTATTGATATCTGATTCTGATACCCATCCATTATTACGTACAAAACACAATCTAGATGCACCAACCAGCACGCCGCCAAACATGATTTGATCACTCAGTGACTATTCAAACTTCTTTACTTATTTAAACTTCGTATCCAATTTTACCCTTTCGTAGATTTCCATTGTACCGCCAAACCTCGCGTCATTTTTGTGTACCGTATTGATTTCAGCAGCTAGCCTAGTTTATATTCAAAACACGGAGCCCGGGCCTAAGCAAAGAAACCTCACACTTGTCAAGACGGATGCTTGAAGTGATACCAATTTGAGAAATTGTCCCCACGTCACTGCAAAGACAGTTTGGTGAGAGAGGTGGTAATGTAATAAGTCATCCCTTGATGGATTGTGACGTGTTGTGTGTGAATTTTTTTAAGAATTTTGTAAGTTGCTCTAATTCTGATGGCTGGCTTGTTTAGCTAGTCAATATTAGTGTTACAAACATTGCTACCTTGTATTTTATTTGTGCTTTTTTTCTGTTTTGTATCTTTATGTGGTGTTCAATTAAGCGAGTTCATGTATCGCATTGTTTTTCAAGTGAGACTACCAATTAGTAGTGGGTGTCTGGAACAGGCATTCCAATAGGGGTTTTAAATAAAGCCTAAGCAGCCTTAAGTAATTACTCTAGTCTTGACGAAAGGTACAGACCTAGCTATGAAACACCTATTTCTTGATCGTATCCTATTAATTTTGATTAAGGTTTTAATGTAACGTTTTGTACCAAAAAGAAAACATTTATTAAAGCGAAAAAAAATGAGTCCGTGTTTTTATTTACTGGATTAGGTAATATGAAGTTTTGGTTACTATGGGCTTGATGTAGGTACCTGCTGACTTTTTTTTTATAATATGATTCGGCTCATTTCATTTTGGAACTAGCTCTGCCCTGATTCAATAAGTTAATGTTAATTACCTAGATTTATTCTTGCTAAAACTCGCTAAACTTGGCTCTCCTTTTCGAATAAATTGTTCGCCCGTTGTGAACGCCTAATAAAATTGGACGGTGATTTGCTGAGTTTTACGAATTTGTGCTATTATTTTTAATCAGGAGCAACAGTGATCTTGTATCGAAGTCGTAATACTTTAACGTCTCGACACTCTTTGAGATAATCCCTTGTGACCTTTGTTGATTAAACAAAACTTGAAGTATAGATAACTTTATTTACATAATAAAAGCAATTTACAATGACATTAAATCTAAGCTTAAACTAAATAAACTACAACTTAAAACTAAATTAAATCTAAATTAGGCCCCCGTGGCATAGTGCCCAAAAGGCTGGCAGCGTTGCCTCGCTGAATAGCGATGCTGATTCTTTGAGAGAGAAAACTGCCAGCCCTTTGGTCACAAGTTGCATCAACTAAGCGCTTTTGTAACTCAGAAATAAGCGTTTAACAAAACTTTGTAATTCAGATGCATATTTTAGACTCGAGTTTGAATAAACGTTTGACTTTTTATTACAAGTCTTTCCTGTACATCTACTATTGTATTACAACTAGCGGAACTGTTACCAAATAAACTTAATACAAAGATGAAGTAGGTACCAGCCTAATTCGATTGCTGTCTTACTAGTCTAAGCTCAGTTACTTTGACTTTGAGCAACCTGTACTTTGTTTTGGAACAATAATACAATTATACTGAATCAATATCTTGATGTTGCCTTGAGTCGGAAAGTACGTATTATATCCGGTATCCTGACTTAGTGACATAGTCAGAGGGTGGTCTTCATTTTTGTACCGATGGCAAAAACTTAAAATAGTAGGTACTTTTAATTAGGTAAAGATGGTTCTTACTAATACGTAACTGGGTTCCGCGTAATAAAATTTTGCTAAATAATAACATTTAGGTACAATTCTGCTTAAAAGTGAAATTCCACACGATAAACTACTTACCTACCTACCTTTTCTAGGGGATTTTTTCTTTGAGGTCGAAATCTTGTGTGCATTTGTACAATTCCTAGTTCGACTGGACGGACAAGGACGTTGATGCACAGTTAAAAGTTAAAATTGCATACATTGCGTATTCCTACCTACTACGTACCTTCTTACTTTTCTAGAAATCCTTCACAACCACGCTCTTCGCACCTAAAAGTTCAAAATTCTGAGTTTTCTCTATAAATATGCATTATTCCGCACGAACTTCTGCGGCGTACGTACTTATACCAGAAAATCTTTAACATTATTCTATGATGCACGTAAAACGGCGTGCGGAATACTGAAACTTTCTGTCACCACAAACTTGAGTGCAAACAAAACAATGCAACTTAAGCATGTCATAAATAAATTGTTTTGTTCGAGGGTATCGTCCCTTGCAAAAAGTTGTAACACAAAGGTTTTTCAACGAGACAATCAGGCAGCCATGCCCCTTTTGTTTGCTGCGTACAAAGATAAGCGAGGTGTGATGTGATGCTCTCGAAATTTTGGAGTGCTTTTGACAAAATCCTATTACAACTTTAGTAAAACTTTTGTCAAATTGCATAGAAATCGAGCGTAGCGTATTAGCCAGTCGAGAATGGAATCGTGGAGGGTGAACACACTTTACCTAAAGGTCAGCTATTATATATTAACATCAAAGCACTCTGTCTGTGAATGTCAGGACAGATTTAACTAACACTTTAAACACTCTGCTAACTTTTACAATAAAGTGCCGAGAACTTAACTACATACGGCAAAAAGTTCAACGCTCAATTTATATTTTTTTTTATTTGACTAAGCTTATTGGATAGCAGCCAGAATACAGGATTTGGCTGGAACTTACTAAGGTTGGGTCTATAGAAGTAATTTAGTATCTTGGCAGGAATGCAATCCGTCCTGGATCTTAAGTCATTCTAGCCTGTTTAATTACAGTTCTCAGTCATAATCACTAAATTATAAATTTTACATATAAATTACTGTGTTTTTTATGCAGGTACTTAGTAACTTGGTACACTTTGTGTTACCTACATATATTTTACGTTTCGGCCATTGCGTCTCCATAGTTCGCCTAGAAAACAATAAAATGCGTATTTCACTCACTCTTGTATTTTTTTCTTTACTCAGTTAAAAATTAAGGAAAAGCAATTCGAAAACTCACAGAAAAATAGCACTCAGCGTCATTCAAACCGATTTTGACCCAGAATGTCGTATCTAACGAGTTATTTACTTGGCGAAAATCTCATCTCCACGCTAGATCTAGATTCTAAAACATTGAAGCAAAGTACTCACATCACAAGTCGCCTCCTTGAACAACCCAGTTTATCAGTTACTTTCACTCGAGTAATTCCATTGTGTTTACAGAAACATATTAAATACATACTACATCCACTAGTCGCATCCTCGTCACAAAATGTCTGTATCCAACTCCATTTTGTGAATAATTTATGCTAATCCTAACGCTTTGCACAGTATAGCATCCTCTGAACGACTCCAATAGAAACTAAAATCCTAGTTATAGTTTCTGCCAGCTAACAGTTTTAGCTGACGATATTATGAAATGCTCTAAAATGTCGGGGTCTACTTCATTCAATTTACAAGTTAATTTTCTTAGAATGTTCTGCATTACGGAATTTTAATAGACTCTTTGGCGCTTTGAAACGGCTTTTTCAAACTAAAATGTAAGAAGAGTTAGTTTCATCTCAGAAATTTACTTAAAAAATTAAATCATTATCTTTATAAGAATAACGAATTATCATAGGATGTTACGATCATATCTATAGGTACCTACCCAGGTACTAAAATTATTTGAGTAGTGAATCTCACGCACTTAAATTAACTTGAATTTAGTCGTGTATTTTTGTGAATTTCAAGTAAAACGAAGTAGACGATAGACGCAATCTGCATTTTCATGTTCCAGACTTCGAAATAAATTCAGCCGCCAATTTGTCTGGTTACTGGAATCTTGATCTATCAAAACCTTTCCGCACGCAAATCTGTTTGTAGCATATGCAATTTGTGCCAAATTTCGTGGAATCCCATCCGATCTCCGAAGTAATTTGCCGAATGAGACGCGAAATACAAGATGGCCGTCCAGGTAAAAACGCTTTGTAGTAAAGTGCTATCATTGTGTAGATTGAATGTCATGTCGCAATCGTGTGGGATGCTGAATAGACCCGGGGTCTCTATTCAACTGCTTCCTAAGGATATACAAGTGAGGTGAAAATAAGATGAAAGTCTATCTAGACTCTATATTTAGCTATCTGTAATGGGCTTTTTATGTCCTTTGGGGCAAACGAACAAGCTGATGACCATAATGGTAAATAATATCAGTGGTTGGTACCTATAACAGTTGCGGTGCTGACCTTCATGGAAATAAATAAGTTTAGTGAACTGACAAGGGAGAAGGGTAAATTTGATTCACGTTAATGTTTTGAGAAAGTTTAGTGAATTCAACCCAATGTGGTTACTGCTTATTCGGCGACGTGTGCTTATTGTGTGTTTTGTGTAGTGCGAATTGCGAGTCAGACTGCCAGTCCTCAAAGTACCTACACAATAATTATTATTGTAGAGGTTCTAGGTCGATTTGGCAGCATAGGTTAAAAAAAATATGGAAGTAAAAGTAACAAATAAGTCAAGTAACTTGAGTTCTTCGGTCACATTGCCAAGAATGACGGTCATAGCCTAGACAGACTCAAGGACGCCAGAAAGATCGATGGTAGGCACCGAGTGGCCATAGCCCATACCCGACTAAATGGTCCGACCAAATATGCAGTGCGTTAGACGCAAGTGGTGAAATATCTTCAGGGAGGTGATCTGTAGTAATTTTAGACACAGAAAATGCCTTGACCGCGTTCGCATTCTCAATTACTATGGACAAATCGGCAGTGCCTCTAAACCACTGTGCGCCTCTGGTATGGGCTCGAAACGTTTGTTGCGACGTGAAATTTGCACTAAGGGATCTGTAGATACTTTTGGTTTTCTGAGTACAAGCGAGTGAGACTGTTATATACGGCATCTAGTTTTCGCTTCACTTCTGTATCACTTATGTAATGTAGAATATATCTGCAGGATCTCGCCTACATACTTAGTTGGGGTCGTGCGAAATATTCGCTAATCGCACTTTGTACAGAATTTGCATTCGGAATCCTTGGATTAGGCATTGTGCGAATTGAGTTATTGAATTTATGCAACCCTCAATATGTGTGAGCAATACAAAGTTCAAGTTCTGATAGGTCCTTATGCTTTGCATAAAGCGAACAGACGGGAGGCGCCTTTGGCTTATCTATGCACTATGTACAATTTTTCTGCAACTTTTCGAGGGGACACACGTACAGCAGCTCACGTCTAAGCTCATGTCAAAAATTGTTACGTTCCCACAAACTTATACTAAAACAAAGCTGTGAAACAAATGTCGAAAACAAAGATACAATCAAGAGACCCTGCGCATTTTTCACAGACTTAATGTAAATTTTTTTGTAAAAGGAAAATCGCGCGTTAACATCTCCTTTTCTTTCCTGATGTAAGTTGAGTTGTGAGTGTATTAGTATTAGTTGTACATGGATAAGTTTGGTTAGAAAACTAGGGCATTGCAAGGCCCGTGTAAGGGGGGGGGGGGTTTAAGGTGAGAATTTGAAAGCAACTATTTTTCAAAGTAGATAGCTATCTGAATTAGCTTTATAGTGATCCAAATTTAAGATACAGTTACGCCTCTTTGCTCTTCTATGGATCTCCGTGTAAAAATTATACAGTTACAAAAGAATACAAATCAGCACCACCTACCTACGAATTAAGACATATTTTAATACAGATTACAAACATTTTTATAGCAACCAAGAGTAAAAATCAGCCAGAGCGTGAAGTTAACATCGTTCACACACAGCCTAATTGCTATGCATATTTCAATTAACATGGTTATCTAGTTCACAAAGCAACATTCGGACAATTTGAGTGACCTTGCGAAGTTCATTTACCTACTTATAGTCACAGTATAAACATGGGAACTCATCACATATTACAATTTCACTTTAGTACCGCAACAATGGACAGAGCGTTGATTCTCTAAACTTTAGTCTAGACTAGAGTCTAAAGGGTCCCATAATATAAGGTAAGATCAGTCGTTACGACCCGTCGCTTTAAGTGTATGTCAATGTAACCATCAGTCGTTTCGATTAATCTGAAGCAACGGGTCGTACCACAGAATTAGTACAAGAATCGTACCCGCCGTAGACTCGGTCGTAGACGCTAACCCGGGTAACTTAACATAGTAATGAATCGTCTGACGTAACTTTAATCCAGGGTACTAACCCTAGTTTAGACACTAGTCTAGCGTAGGTCGGTGCAGGTTGGCCTAAATGCAGTCTCGTAGCTCGCAGCCACTGGCGTAACCAGCCCGGTTCGACCTTATGTATAACTACGCCCTTAACGCCTTTAGTATCTACACCGAAGCCGCGGACTGTTGTTGAACTGCGAATCCTCACTTTTTACATACATTTAACACGAGTTTCGCAGTTCAACCGCAAAGGCGTAAAACCCAAAACTTAGCCGCGATCTGCGTCTTGTGCCTGGGCATTTGTTGGCACACCCCTAGTTCGATTCAAACCCTAGTTACTTTTTGATACTAATTAAAACAGCTCAGACAATTTGATGATTCGTAGCTGAAACAGCCGTTAATGACCTAAGACAATAACACTTTTGTGAGTACCCAATCACTACGTATAGTCGGGATAAGAAAAGATTCGTCACTTTAGAGTCGACATTTGCTTACCTACACCAGAGCAATTACGACCGTTACGTATTTATGACACAGACAGTAAAATTCAGTTTGATTCGAACTTCGTAAATGTGTTAGTTTCAAAATGCACTATAAAGAATGATTTCGAAAACGGTAGATTGTCGTATTAAGTATTATACCCGGAGTGTTCTCGCTCAGTTTCGAAGTCGACGTCACCGAGACCGGCAGAGCTTCAGAGCGTTTGGATAGGGTTGGGCGAGTTCAAATTCAATGCGTTGTTTGTCGTGATCACTTACTGGGATTAAACTGTGTTTGAACGTACGTTTGCAAAATTATGATAGCGACACCATTACATTCGCAAATTTCGCAATAAGTCTCTTTATTCGGTAGGTAAGTACTCACTTCAGACATTACTGAAAATACTACGTAGAAGCCTGACTAACGTAACCTACTTTTTACATGGGTCGGTATAAATAGGAAAATGTTAAAATCTTAAAACATGTTTCGTAAAAAACTTTACCATAACAATAACTGCGATGCCTCTGACAGCACAAAGAAACCGCAGCGGTTTCAATGTAAAGTTTGATAGAAAATTTTCACAATAGGCTACTGTGACATGGGAATCGACCAATTCGAAATACCTATTAACGAGTTTTTTCGAAAAACCCTATTTACCTGTACGAAATATCTCGAGGTCCTAAAAAAATACTCGGTAGCTGAGCAAACACCAGTAAAATCCCATTATCGAGCTAATAATTGCGTCTCAAGTAGTTCCCTAGGGTTACCTTTTTGTCAAGGGCTTTTGCCTCGAGTGGGTGTAGAAATGCTTTGTTTGGATTTTGGAGCTAAGGCCTTTCGTAGGAAGCGCGGGGAGCGTTAAAACGTCACTTAACGATTGATGCTGCTTGTTTTATAAAATGAAAAAAGTTCTGCCCGGATAGAAAGATTGAAAGGGTTTTGTGGCAAATAGGTACAAATACTTAGACGAACACTTTCGCTGATTATTCAAAAATCATTGATGACGCGACGCGACGATGTCAAAACAAACCATATCGCTGACTGCCACGGATCAGCCATATTTTTAAGTCTTGCTAGGGGATGCAGAGCGTTTCTCAAACGTCTGTGCATACTTATCAACCGGGTATTTATAGGTATGTACCTATTATACCCAACCCCACTTGTCTGGCTACACGTGCTATTGGGTTTTTTATAGGACCAACACTCCTAACGAAGCATAAGCTCGGAAACGACCGACGGGACGCCTGCCAGGATATCCTGTTTGAAAATAAAAGACCAACCCCACACCTATAAAATACCTACGTGACACAGTGACACTGTGAAATGAACCGTAGCTTCGACTGATAAGGTTGTGTTTGTGGTGTTGAGGGTTTTGAAGAGGTAGGAAGAATTTTGTGCAATGTGGTAGGTGCCAGTAATCAGGCCGGCTGCCATTTCGAGGTTCTAGGATGTCGATCAATGCGTCTTTGTCTTCTAGCTTTAGTTAAAAAGGGATGCAGGTAGCGATAAATTGAACCCCGACCGACTATTGCTAGCCGTACAGTGCAGTTAGTGCTATCTAGTATCGCGGTTTTAGAAGCGTATGTACCTACCTGCACGTTTCGTTTCCACTGAAATGAGGTGGGTACGTACCTAGGTGAAAGTTCATTAACTACTGGCGGTGCACTGTCAGCTGCAATTACTATTGATTTTGTCTTCTTTAGACGCGCACGACTTTGCTATGCAGCGAATAACAAGGAAAGACATAGGTACAGGTACAATTATTATTGTATGAGGCAGTCGAGTGTAAAAATATAGGATACTTAGTTTTTGAAACTCCTAATACGCAAAAAAATCATAAGTACTTACTTAGAAAAAAAAAGACAACAAAACAACTAGCCTTATTGCCCAGTGACAACGATCTGGGCGATATTTGTATACCTAGGTACTATATAGATTTTTAGGTTTAGAATAAGTTAGTTTAAGTTTTTTTTTTACTGTTTTCATAGGTATGCTAATGTTTTTTATGACTTTTTAGTTAAATAAACAAAACATGGGTGGTAGGACCTTGTGCGAGGTCCGTCCGGGTCGCTACCACCATCTTACTCGTTAATCCTGCCGCTAAGCAGCAGTGCTTGCACTGTTGTGTTCCGGTGTGGAGAGTAAGACAGCCGGTGTAATTACGGGCACAAGAGGCATTTCATCTTAGCCCTCTAGGTTGGCAACGCAACGATTTCTATGGGCAGTGGTGATCACTTACCATCAGGTGACCCACTTGCTCGCTTGCCTTCCTCGTTGTATATATAAAAAAAAAAACTAATGCAGTAATATAAATAAGGTTTCAAATAAGGTTCTCCAATTTTATTGTAAAAGGCAAAGGGCACAATCTTTATTACCTACTTACCTACCATCATCACATCACCCAGCATGATTGCAGTATTATTACTGGCAAGATGATCACCGAATAGAGTAGGTACCTACCTAGTTTACGAAGGTACTTAACAAGGACTTAGGTAATCAAAACAATATTTAACTCCGCTCAAAGGGAACGGAACCCTAAAAATCTCCAAATTACCTACTTCTAAAGTATTCGAAGCCAAAATCCATTGAAGCTTTTTTATAAACACTTTTTTTTGAACACCCTGCCCAGCCCAACAGATGCGCAAGCGGTTACGCACACACGCACCCGTTCACACTAATACATCGCTAAGCTGTAAGCTCTCTCATTCTCTTTTACTGCCACAAGTTGTAGCCAATTTAGCCATTTTTGGTAGGCACTGGCCATTATTTTGTCCTTCGGTTTTTGTCTTTAGGGATGTTTTTTAATATATACAGGGAATACATTCTGTTGTGTTGATAATAATAGTTTTTTTTTTATTTACCCGGTGTCTTGCCGGTTAATTGCGTAAGAATAGGATTTAACTAATTAATATGAGTTCCGAATCGAGGCTGTGACACTTTTGTCGTGTTTTCATTTCCTCGCGTAATAATAAACGTAAATTACTTTCCTAAACAGACATTTATAAATGTATTAAACAGACTGCATCAAAAATTTAAAACTCCTTTTCGTTATGTCTTTATTGTATGAGATATACCTACATACTTATGTACAGCGATACAGTTAATTTTGCCATTAAAACAATTGTTATTTACGTATCCATTAGTCAGTCACAAGAGTCAAATTACCAAGTGACTGACTGGCAAGTTTTGCAATTTTTTTTTACAGATTTAAACGAAACTTACCTACTTTAAAGTAAAAAAAAAAAAAGTTTTTAATACTAGCTTTTTACCGATTTAATTTTTTTTAGGCTGTATTTGTATTGTCATCCTACTTACATATCCATACCAAATTTCAAGTCAATCCGAAATCTGGAAGTGGGTCAAAATTAACTTGCAAGATTTGATGCGGACAATACATACATACTACATTACTTTGTAAGTTAAGTAAAAGTTTGTTGTTATTGATGAAATGCCGTAGGTATTGCGAACAGGTTCAAGGTTTTTTTGCTTCTACATGTCCTTACATATTATATTCATTTAATAAACTGCAAGTAGTCACTGACACAATAATAAACAGAAAACTATTCGACATTTGTCTTAGTTTTAAACAGTTGGTAAGCTAAATTTCTGCTTTTGTTTATTTGTCCTCCTCTATCCCTTTTCCTCCTTAAAGGTCGGCAACGGACTAGTGACCCTCTTAGGGTTGCTGGTTCTCATGGGTGGCGGTGGTCGCTTACCATCAGGTGACCCGCTTGCTCGTTTGCCTTACTCTTTATTTTTTTTTAAATGTACTGTTTTCTTATCTTTTCTTGTATTCTTATTTCAATGAGTATTTTATGGTTTAATAATAGATTATAACGGGAAAACCGTAAAAATACAAGAAAACACTTCTCTGAGATCATAATGTTCATTTACACTTAGGTACGTGTTTAATTTACTTTACTTACTTAGAACATAGCTGATGATTTATTTATTCAAGAAAATTACATAATTAAAATACAAAAAAATAACTTAAAAGTAACTTCACACAAACAAAACAAAAAATGGCTACCAACCTAAATTAACATACCATAAATTGCATTAAAACATTAGGTAAGTACCTACTCAATAAAACCGTCAAAATTTAATTTAATTTATTATTTTGGCAAATTTATCTCCAACAGAACTGGCAACACTGCACCGAACCGTCTGATCGTTCCGTGTTCCGTTTTCAAGTTCAGTCAGTTGATCGTTGGCCGACCGAGTGCCCGTTTCTACGCATGCGCGAACGAACTGTCATTGCGAACGTAAATAAACAAGTGAAACATTTTGTGACAAATGACTGTAGTTTATAAAACTTGTATTAAAAGTTTGAATGATAAATATTGTACGTGGATATCAAAGTGATACTTGTCTTGTGCATCGTCATTTTGAAGTGAGTTTTTTTTTCTTTTTGTTTTTGCACTCTGACCGGCGCCGACAGAATTTCAGTTATTTTAGCGACCCAACTAGATTGTGGTGCTAAATTTAGTTAAGAATTTTATTGTGTGCCTGGGAACTCTTAATGGTATTTGAGCTTGTTAATGATTAGATATTTTAAGGTTAATGTCACCATTGTAAGCCGAGTAAACAGCGTAAAACAAATAGGTATTTTATATTTCAATATTTGAGATAGTTAAATGTAGCTTGCTCAGTTCTTTACCAAATTGTAATGATTTAGGTAGGCAGTTACGTACCTACTCGTGGGTATATGACTTATTATGGTTCGATCTCTCGTACCTAGGTGGTGCGGGTGGTAGGACCTTGTGCGATGTCCGTCCGGATCGCTACCACTATCTTACTCACTAATCCTGCCGCTAAGCAGCAGTGCTTGCCCTGTTGTGTTCCGGTGTGGAGAGTAAGACAGCCGGTGTAATTAAGGGCACAAGAGGCATTTCATCTTGGCTCTCTTAGGTTGGCAACGCATCTGCAAACCCGGGGGTTGCGGGTGTCTATGGGCAGTGGTGATCACTGATCACTCACCATCAGGTAACTTACTTAGCAGGTACTTATGTACTTACTCGTTTGCCTTCCTCGTCGTATAAAAAAAAGTGATCCCTTGGCAACTAAGGGGTACCTACCTCCGTACCTACTTGGTAATTCATCATCATCATTATCAGCCCACAGCAGTCCACTGCTGGACATAGGCCTCTTCCATGGCGCGCCACAACACTCTGTCTTCGGCCCCTCGCATCCATCCGCCGCCAGCAACCCTCTTGAGGTCGTCCGTCCATCGTGCTTCAGGACGCCCCACACTACGTTTTCCCGTTCGTGGTCTCCATTCGAGGACTCGTTACTTAATACTTAGGACTTGGTAATTATTCATATCTAATTAGATTACCTTGCATCGAATTGGATCATATTTATTAGTCCCTAGGTAAGCTAAATAGCCTATTTAAACGTGACGGTGCGTAATCATACCTAGGTACCTATTGCCTTTATGTTGTTCAAAATGTTAGTTAAAACACTTAGTAATTTTTTCGTCACCCGTTTAGTATTCGTATATAATTTAAGGGTTTTACTGTAAAAAAGCTAGCAGGTGAGGCCAACTCGTCGCGCCGCCAAGATAAGCTAAACAGTCACTTCCTCTTTCGAAGGATGACCATGCTTTCTGAATAGTCAAGAATAGTCCACATTGTTTCCTCTACAGGATGTTACAAAAATACCCGTAAAGCTGAAAGAAAGGGGGTTAAATGGTCCATTATAAAGAGTCCATTTACAGTATTTGAATGAATCACTGTAATAAATAAAATAAAAAACTTTTTTTTCATTGAATATGCAAACCACAAATCTATATTTTTTACTAGTTATTTTGTAACACGTTGTATAGGCGTAGATAAATTAGAATAAGAAGCACTTGAAATAAAGTGAGAAAATCAAATAAAGAACTTCATTGTGGCACTGTATAGTTTTATACCTATTAGCATCACTGTTTCGAGTAGGTACTACATAGTCAGTGTAATGGAGTTTTTAAATGATAACGTCAAAATGTTACCTTGTTTATTGTTTTTTTTTTCTTGATTATGTAAATACGAATAGCTGCGATAACATGAGGATTCAATAAGCTAAATGACCTGCATTGTAATGTAGGTAGGGACCTACAACTTACGTCAAAAAACATCCCTACATAGGTACATAGAAAGCCCTTGTAGTACCTACTTACTCAACTTTTGGATCTCATCTCCTTCGAATCCACAGCTAGCATAAGATTAGCGAAGAAATTTGCAATTTGCTTTTGCTGCATCTTTTAATTAGACCCAAGAAGCTAGTACAATTGTGAATTTCGATACTTAGTAAAAACATCATTCAAAGTTTAAACCATACTTATTGTTTTATAAAAGTCTCCGGCCTGGCTAATTGGTGGTCAATCTACGACCAGTCACGAGTCAAAGAATTTGACGCACTAAACTTTGTGTTATACCTCATGCTGGCACTTCTTAATTTGCCAAATGTTTGTCATTCCATCACTGACCACACGAATATTTGTCAAATACGACCAAGTGAAGAGCCAGCATTAGAGCTAGAACTAAACTATATACCAATAACAGTATACAGTCCAGCATAACTTAATACTCTTGTTTGCTCGTTAGAGCACCACAATCAGTAACACGTATGCATTTGTGCATGTCATTTGCGGGGTAATTAATAAATTGCTTTTGAATAGGTAAGTAACGTTTGGCCGAATTTATCAACGATGTCCCATTTCATTGAATCAGCTTTTTTTTGGATCCAACTACCTAGTTATTTTTATAAGAGTTTCTAGTATACATTTTACGTAAGGTCCGACCGAGTTCTCGGTCTCGGTCCCAGCCAAACTTGGTCAAAATTTCTACCGAGATCTCGGTCTCGGTCTCTGTCTTGGTCTCTGTCTCGGTCTCGGCTAGACTAATTTTAAAAATAATTTTAAAAATAATAAAAATTTTACGTGTTTTTCTTTTCAAACGGTTAACGGACTTTTTTCACTGGACATCAAACTCATCACTGTCCAAGGATTGACTGAAAAAATATTAAAAACAATTTGCTATATCGATGACAGATCGATGACAGCCAGTGGAGAAATAATTTGATTGAGCAGGGTAGCAAACTAATTAAAACAACATCGCCTAGGCTAGACATATCGATTTTCCATCAGGCTTAATCTATCTCATAGAAAATTAGGTAGATCCATTAGAACAAATCAACCAAGTAACTTTTACTTTAGAGTACTCTACAGACTTTATTATCTTTTAATTAAACTAAAGTAAAAATTAGCCTGTCCTTTTATAGGGTAGTGCTCAAATAAAACATTTGTAACTTATTATATTTCTAGATTATGTATATTCATTAGATGTGTGTGGGAGTGAAGGAAAAACAAAACTCTTGACTTTCTTAATGCATCAGTCCCATTTTGAAAGTAGTTCATTTTTACCTGCTTATAGAAGTAGCGGACACTTTAGCCCCTTGTCACTTCCACTAACACCACACATTTCAAAGTTCATACTATAGTTGGTAATTGTGACAAAGTGCTAACGTGTTCGGCTACTTCTGGAGTTGACTACTGGGTATTACCTATACGAATGAAAGAGAAGTAATAGGTACTTTTCATTATTAAAGTGATATGGTAGGTCGCGACGCGATGTTTGGAGATATTATGTACATTGCTCATAAATATCTGAGGATCAAATACATCTGAGACTTATACAAGTGTAGCTTTCGGCCGCGGCTTCGCTCAATTAGCAGAACTCTCTAACCACGTAGGAATTTCGCAAAATCTCTCCTATCTCTCCTTATCAATTATCTACATCATAAAAGAACCTTTATGCTAAATTTCAGCTTTCTAGATCCAAGGGTTTACTTTACTTTTTATACCTATGTTTTGATTGACCCCTAGACACTTTTAAAGCATTATACGTTACCGTCAATAATGTTGTACATGCGAGTATAATACATTTTCAACCTTGGTGGGACAACTTATTATTACAAAAATTTTCTCTATTTATACATAACTAGGGTGCAGATTTAACGTTGTCGAGTCCTGTGCCAATTCTAGTATAATAATGGGGTCACCCTACTTCTCATAAACGCCCAACTAGAGTTGCCATAACTGTTAAAAATAATTACCATTTCTTTGGCACCTAAAAGTTAGGTTAACATAGATATTTGGTTATTAGTTTACACGCCTTGTGTTTAACCAGTAACCGGTACTGATTAAGTCATTAGTCATTAAGTGATTGATTTAATAGTGCATGAATGTCATTCCGTAAAAGCAGGTAGGTAAAATTATAATTAAAACTGCTTTTTCGACGTGACTCACAGTATGACTGTTTCATTGAATCAAAGATATTTCTTCGAAGTATCCTCAGTGTTTACTCAAACCTATTTACGTATTTGATGTAGTCAATCATTGCTTATAAAGTTATAGTTTTAGACTTTAGGTAACTATTCTGACGCTTATTTACATTTAATACCTTATTTTATTTTATATGAAACATGCTCCTAACTAAATTTACTTTTCCTTCACTTCACATTCATACAGTACTCATGTAAGTGTAATGAGAACTACAAACAATTTGGAGTCTCGAGGGTCGAGGTCGCGCTGTGTGCCAAAAGCCATGTCTTCCGGTCTTCATAAAATCTATTAACACTTCAGTACTTAGTCTTATTTAAAAAGAGCAGTGCGCTGTTTCAACTAAATCTCAATTCATTTACCTATTAATTTCAGAGGTGGGAACGGAGATAGCTGGGAAAACCTAGTTTCGTCTTAAAAATACAATGTATACTTATGATGTCGTGTTAATAGTAATAAGAGTTGAAAGTACAGTGGGGAGTAGCCCAGGAGGTGGGCAGTGGAGAGGAACGGGGTCACGGCCTAAGTCCGAAATATCAATTGCCCTGTATTAGTAATTAGTAGTAAACATTCTTATATCGAGACTGGGCTATATTTCTCCAGGTGAGGATACCCTCATTATACAAACTTAATAGTGACAGTTGTTTTGATATGAATAGGCAGGTACTTCGATTCACATACATTAGGTAGTTAATGATTAATTTTTGCACCATAGATAAGTACAATAAATCAACATATACAGCCTATCTCTACAGTACCTATTTCTGTTGCAATCGTCATTCCGAATTTCACATTAAAGTCACATTGACCGTTAATCCCTCACGAGCACTAAAAACCACTTATGTTAACAATGAGACCCTCACATCGGTCAGCTGCGTACGCGCAAAGGGTTGGATTCTAATTACTATACAAGTACGTATGCAGCCCCCTTTCTACAACAATGTACCGAAACTTAGAGCTGTGTGTAACCGTTTGCGTATTATTAGAGTTGAGGGTAGGGTTGCCAGATGATAATTTGATAAAGGAAAACGGATGGGTCTAAAAAGGAGGATTTTGTGTAAAAACGGAGGACATTTACAATTAAACGGGTTTTCAATTATAATTCACGTGATTTTAATCATATTTAGCTGAGCTGCTAAATTGTCTTCACAAGCCATTTAAACACAAAAAAGTAATAAAGTTGAAACTGACGGTTGGCAAAAAAATGTTTTCCACGGCGCATACGTCATTTTCAGCAAGCATTGAAAACGTATAGCAAAAAGAGGACTTACAGTTGGTTGGAAGGAAGGGAGAACAAGATATGAAAATGGAGGACATGTCCTCCATTTGGATGCCATCTGGCAACCCTAATTGAGGGAGACTAACTTAGGCGCATTTTCGCCAACCTTCAAACCTTTAAACCTCGAACAGCCGTCACGTGTGTGAGTAAACGACCTATTAAAACTTAAACACCAGTTAAATGGTTGATGAACACGGGCCTTAGCATTCCTAACCAGAACAATGTATTACGAAAGCAAATAATAAATAGACCCCTTATACATGTGATTGTATAATCAGGGAACTAAAACCATGTAGGCACACAGAATTATTAGCGACGAAACGAGTTCAACAGAACTGTCTGCCGCACTCAAAAATGGCAATTACATTTTAATGGGTCCTAATACCCATTGACGTCTTCGAAGTCGTCGCTAACGCAAGACGATTAATGAAATGACCGGTGCAATCAGGCGTACAATTATAGCTATAATTCGGGAATGAGACTTCATACGCGACAATTTTTCGGGATAAAACCGGTTCCGAACCGGACGAAGGAACCGGTTATCGATACCGTAGTTGTCAACAGTTATCATTCATGCGGGCATAAGGCAAAATTAAGTTGCATGATTTTTATCTTTGGCAGTTTACACTTCCTTAACAACCCGGATGGGCCAATAATCCACCAAGATGCATTTGGCACTTTTTAGGGTTCCGTACCTCAAAAGGAAAAAACGGAACCCTTATAGGATCACTTTGTTGTCCGTCTGTCTGTCTGTCTGTCTGTCAAGACCCTTTTTCTCTGGAACGCGTAGAGGTAGCATGCTGAAATTAATATCAAATAGGTACTTGAGCCTGCGGTCCCTTGAAGCCGTGAAAAAAATCAACCTTCTAAGTCAACGCAATCAAAAGATAGAGTCATTAAAAAATCTATTTCTATACAAATTGCCGAAATCCAAAAACCTAAAGGGTACTTCCAGCTGTCCTAGAAACTAGAAATGTAGTATGAAGGTAGCTCTTATAGCACAACCACTCCAAAAAGTCTCAAAATCTTAAATTTTATGTCTGTCTGTAGATTTCACAGACCAATATAAGTTGACCCCACACTGCGTACATTTTGCTTAGGAGCAGGGCTCTGCTAACACTGGACTTTTTAAAACACTGGGGAAAGCATTAAAATCTTTCTACGGAACCTTCGTGCGCGAGTCCGACTCGCACTTGGCCGGTTTTTTAAATAAACCTAAAAAAATTCGTTCACAACTTGTGTTTCATCATCTTTAATCTTCGACGGACGTACAGATCTTAGCAAGCAAGGTCAGATTTTAGGCGATTAGACATAGATTGGGCTCTATTAGAAAATAAGTTATCCTTTTTTTACCCCACCCGAATTTCTATATGCCTCCAGTTAGTAACAACGTAAACGTATGCAAAGCCCAACCAAAGCTCCAATGCCCTCAAACCCAGATGTGAATTTCAGCGAAATTCCCATATGAAACATAAACGTTGAACGGAAACTAGACAAGTGAACTTTATCAGTCGTACAAATCATTCACAACTTCAAGAGCACATGTCAAATACGAGAGATCAAACAGAATGTTTCCCAGACGGGTGCATGTTTGGAAATAAGCCGTGGGAGCGTGCGAGGTGTTAATTACAACAAGGCGAGGTTTTGGGAATTTACTCTAAGGATAGGTCAGTTTTAGGCTACAGTCTACAGTGCCTTAAGAGTCAACACATTTTAGTGGTATTCTAAATTTGAAACCATCTGTTTTTACTAAAGTAACGTATTCAGTTGATTCAACCTTAATTGAGGAAGTTGAAAGGGATGGCGAATTAGATTCGAATTTGTTTTCGTTATTGCCAAAAATTACGCAACAGTCCGATTTAGCCAAATACCCGTATATTTCTGCTTCTTTCAGAAGTCAACACCTACTAGAAGTATTTGTGGTACTGAAGAGGGTTATGAACAATACCAACGGGTCAAGGGCGAACTAACTGCGCGGGCGTAAACTTTATTGGCCTGGATAAATCTAGCAGTTCTCGGGAAAACGATCTCATCACACTTGTCGGTTACGCTCTTATTGTAGTTTTTAATACGCGAAACCTACACGAACGGATGGAGACGCAGAAAGCCACAAGACTTCATTTGCCGTGGACTGCTACAAAGTAACTAAATAAGTACGCTCGAAGTCTCGTACGTATAATACATAAAATCTTGGGTTTGTAGATGTACTTACTGAATAATGTTTTGTATTTTTAGCGCTAAGTATTTGCTAAACGAATATTGGATATTGTTTGAATCTTATCATAACAAATTTTGCTCTGTATAAGGTATGGTGTTTCCAAAATAAATCTTAAAACACTTACAACTTACTCAACTCAGCTGAATTGTAAACACAAAGTCTTTCTTTGCATAATTTTGATGAAAGGATGTTGACCTTTCACCAACTATTCCAATAGTCAAAGTTACAAGACTCCATAATAAAATGTAAAGAACATATGTGTTAAGGAAAATTGCAAACGTTCCCGCATAACTTGGCTTGACTCGTGTTTTGCTACCGACTAAATTGAATGAAATAAAAATTCAGACATTACGTGAACCTTCACTCCGAAACCGCTCCATTCCCTTTTTTTGCTTTATATGTATTTTTTGCGTGCTGATGTTCAAGTGCTTATTTTTTTTTAGAGCTTCAGGTGATTAACTTATTGATAGAGTGTAGTAATTATTAAAAAAAAAGGTTTGTGAAAAAAAATAAAAAATAAAGGCATCGTATTCATATTCGTTGGAGGTTTTGACGACAAATCTAGGATAGATATTTAAAAAAAAAAAACAGTTTAATAGATAGTCATGTGGTCGGCTGTAACGTAAACATTTTCGCCTTTGTATTCAAATTTGTTTGTTGTGACTTGTGTTTTTATCCTGTTTTTTGTACAATAAAGTGTTTACTTACTTACTTACTTACATTTTGGAATGAAAAGTATTCGCCATTGTATATTTGTATTCTAAAAGTTCAAGAGGAAGGCGCTTGTTTTAATAGCTTGGGTCGGTTAATTGCGTTCTCTCATTAAAGTTGACATAAAGATCCGGAACGCCTCACCTTCCTTTGTTTCACAAAGTACTAAATTCAAACAGCAGGAGTTTGTGCTCGCAATAGACTAGGCATTCTTGTAAAAATTTATGAAACTCAGCTTGACAGGGACATGAACTGGACATATTGTTTTTAGAATATTCAACGTTGCCCCAATTTCAGCTAATACACCTACTTATGATTTATTTTTTTAGCTAAACTTGTTGTTTATATCTTTAACTTCGTTACTTTATCTTCCAGTCTTCAAATAAGATTCATTTTTGCATTTGAAATACATTTTCCAACAAATTTAACACTGTTCTGACGCAGTCATAAATTAACAAGTAATGAAGCATTACCATCTACCATTACATACGTCTGTGAGTCACCTTTACAAGTGAACATCTTGTCTCTAAATTAAGACATGTCGTGACCGGTTAAAACCTGTCATGACTTATCCATGTTTTATCAGTTACATGTGAAAAAATGTTGGATTGTTATAATTAGACAAATTATCGTCGTCGTATATTTTAGTGATTAATCGGTTTACTTACCTTTTTTTCTGCCGGCCATCCGATTAAATCGACACGCCAATGATTCATAGGTAATGCAATTGACCTCAGTTATTAGGGCATCCATTTATCAACATGTGCAGAAAATATTGCCAAAGTGGTATGACACTATAAATAACTTGTTTTGGCTTCAGAAGATGATACTTTTCTGAAACACAATTGGCGCAATAATAAGAAGTTGTTAGGGTTAGTTAGTTTGTTATCAAGGTGTTTATTGTAATGAAAAGAGATACTAATGATTAAAATTACTCCCAAGCGAGGCTACAAAAACCAAGTATAATTGGTAATAATTTTAATGTAAGGATATGCCAGCAAAAAGTATGGATTACTCTGCTCATAATGACCCCTTGGGTCCGAGAACGGATATCCTCTACATATGAACATGTTGCAAAAAAGTCCATGTTGTGTTATCGAATGGCTACCGTTTACTCACTGTTTTTTGCCCAAGGGCTACATTCGCGTGCCTAAAATTACACAGGGAGCAAAATAAAAAGGTAACATTAATGAAGAAACACAATTTTAGTAATTTCCGATAAGTTCGCGTGCCCGCATTAAGTGTATGTACTCTTACCTACCTACCACCTGCGTGAGTAATATACACGTTAACATATAACACAGTAGATGAGCATGTACTTAATCGGTCTCATCTCTGAATTGAATGGATTGATAATGTGTTCACAATCAAATTGCCTTTCATTGTCTTACATGATGACGTCGAAATAATGCAAAGTGATCTAGGTAAGTACGTTGAACGGCAATGCGAAGAATATTCTTGTCATGATTTTTTACCGAGACGTCTAGAAAGTATTAATATTTAAATAAGCTGGAGGGGTTTTTGTTTAGTTATTCAAAGCGCATAAAAACTGAATGTTTTTGTATAGGTAAAAGAATTGGCAACGGTACCTACACATCTTCAATTGCTTTCGGAACGTATTTCGTGATAAAATCGATTCGGCACAAACACCAAAGCAATTACAGCTCGAGATGAATTCTAGTATCGATTAATTTTGTTTCAAAATAAGAAGTCGAAATCAAGATCATAAAAACATAAATCAATCATAATCGACTCGAATTTTGCTGCAAGCTTGCAGACTGTGTTTATTATTAAGTAGAAGTCAAAATAAAAACAAAACGTAAAGGGTTTTGGAGTTCTGTTATAAATTATGAATTGCTTTTACAATTCCAATAGGTAAGTACTTAGTATCAAACAACAGTAATTGAGAATGGCATTGATTAACGTCAAACAAATTCGGGAGGTAGAATATTAATCGGCAACGTGTTCCTTTGATTAGGTAACAATATCATACGGAACCATTAGTTTGCATCTTTGCGTACCTCATGATACTTTTAACTTTTTTTTCTCAATTACTACCTACGGCAGCTTGCTCTGGCAGGTTAAGCGCTGTTCAAATCACAGATGATGATGAATGATTGCTGAGATTTCATTTAATGATGGTCCGGAGTTCGGACGGCTCCCAACTGACAAGACGAGACGTCTGCTTCTAACCGTATAGACGTTTTTTGCTGCACTTTGGGATTCATGGTCTTGTCTTGTCTAATAAAATCCTCAGCTTTTTGTCTATCTTGACGCAGCTTAGAATTAGAATTCCCCATCGTTATCGAAGAGAGTATAATGACTTGAGGATCTAAAACAAGTAGTATCCAAAACGCTTTGTTATTTGAATCAAGTCGTCCACTTTTAACATGAAACTACCGTGAGATTCAATCATAGTGAAATAAACGGATCACTCACGTATATCAGTCGAGTATAGCCCGACTTGTTTCGGACTAATACGTAGTCCTTCCTCTAGGAGCACACGCCACGCCGGTGGCGAGACGTAAACTGCGCGCCGCGGCTCTGCTCGCGCGGCTGCTCGGCGCAACTGACAGCGGCTCACAACTACCCTCGTTTTCATCGTCATTTTTATTATTGTCAAAAGTAGGGTACCTAGCACACAACACTGATCACATCACTTTGTAAAGGCTCGTTCACACTAGCTGTTGACGCAGTATTCAACACAAATTCAAGTAGTCCACATTCAAATGAAAACATTTAAATTCGATAAAGCACCTGGTTGCAATGTATTTATTTAATTCAAGTCATGTAACCTGAGTATTATTCTCAATTCATTTGCAAATCTAACGAACATATAAATTTCCCACAAGACAAGACAAAAACCTACTATGCAGAAATTAAATTGAAAAAGTATCAGTATCTTCACATTCAATTTATTGCTAGAGTATTACGCTGAAGATTTATTCCCAATATCTTTTTGCGCTTCGAGCTGATTGATGAAGTATCTTTGCTGGATAGGATAAAACAATTCGTCTTGTGATTCCATTGCAAGGGAAAATATTCTTATAACTATTAGCATTATACATCAAGGAATAAACGGAACGATATACAAGGATGAAGGAAAGTCCGCAGAAACATTTCAAATTGCCCAGGGATTTGAAAGAAAATCCCTATAACAATAATGAAAATATACCACGCCCTCTGTTAAACCGAAAACTGATTACGGATTCACTCCACTCTCAAGGTAAGCTTTATGCAAATAATATAATGCGGCGGAACGGACGCAGAATACCGCCTTTACAATCGACCAGTGTTGTTTTAAGGACTGACGAAACCATTTTCTAAGTATACCAAGTTGGATGCCGAAATTCCAAGTGCTGCGTAACGTTGGTGCATAATTATCTTGTTACTAGCTTTCGCTCGCTGCTCAGCACCCAAGAGTAAGACAGCCGGTGTAATTACGGGCACAAGAGACATTTCATCTTAGCTCTAGTTTGGCAACGCATCTACAAACGACCCAGGAGGGGTTGTTGGTGTCTATGGGCAGTGGTGATCACTTACCATCAGGTGACCCACTTGCTCGTTTGCCTTCTTTTTCATATAAAAAAAACTGTCTTATCAGAATAAATAACTTTCAATTTGGCTTTTCATTCCGTGCAATTTAATTAGATATAAAATAAAATAGATGTTAATTAATTTAGACGTTCGAATATCAAAGGAAAAATAACAAACCTTTTACATTAATGTGTTTCGCAAAGCTTAGTGATAAAATAGACAAGAAGTGGTTGAGACCCTTTAGGCTTGTCTTGACAGATTTTTATTATGCCCCATATGAAAATGATCAGCAATCACAGGCTACCTATTCCGAATTAAGACCAATCCTAAAAACAAAAGTATAGTTGAAACGGTACAACCGATACGGTTGAAATTTTTAAATATAAAGAACAAGTTTCGGAAAGGAACGCAACGGCCGTGGGCGAATGAATGGTGCGCAGGAGTTGACTGATCTGTCACTGAACTGAATGATGTAACGATGTTGAGATAAAATGTGAATGACTCGACTATTACGTTGATGCTTAAATAAACAGCTTATGATAATGCCGAATAAAGTGACTTTATTCAAATTAGTGATGACAGTGTTTCACGGGCAATATTTTATAGTTTGTCATCGAGATCCCAATAATCATAGATTCGTTTTTTATACGCGTTAGTTTTCGACGAAATATCCCTCGATGGTATCCCTGAATTATTACTCTTTACGTATCTCACTGGTTATGAAAGAAAACCGTGAGAGACATAAACTGGACTAGAAGCTAACTAACAGCCGTCAGTTATATGTAATTGGTATCATTTACCTTACAAAGTTTTCACCTCCTATTCTGGATACGACGAAAACTTACATCACGTTGGTATAACTACGTATCTCTGTATACGTGGCGTCCGTTGATAATTGCGCCCTACGTGGTAATTTGCGTTGTTTGAAGTTTGAACGTTAACCAAGTTAGAACGGTCAAACTACTTAGCGGAGTTAGAAATTAATAAGATAGTTTAGTTGCACGCTCAGAATGTTTTATTACAAACAGTGCAAAAACTGACTAAGCTTTATCAAAAGTGTATCGTTCCCGAGTGAATCGAACAATACCTACTCTAAATTTACATGTGCAATGAACAAGAACGTAAACAACAATCGGGGTTCGTTAAAAAACTCTTCCAAATTCAAAATTCAAACAGGCCATTGTGCTCGGCCGCCATTCACCCGTTCCTTTCAAAAACTGGCAACACTACTGTCAGGTGTGTTCCCGTCGTGCCCCTTTTTTTCAACGTCCGTTCCCGTGTCTTTTCAGAGAGAAAGACTTAAGCGCCGCGTAGGCTAAGTCGAAGTGAGCTTTAGAGTTTCGTGTTCATTGAAGGAAATAGCTTGAAGATATTTTTCTTGGTACGATAGTAAGAATGAATGGATCATTTCCCTTACAATGTGTTGCAACGGTTAAAAATTCTGCTCGATTCGACTCAGTTTTAAGCAGCATATCTACTTACTTGCACTAAATGCGTGTTGCGTGGGTATTTTGATCCGTATGGTTACAGACACCGGTATAATGTATCGTTTCTTCTTGTTTCCCCTTAACAATCTCCTCGCTGCAATGCACGTTTTTATCAATATACAATATCAATATTTTTCACACGCTATGCTTTCATGGCCGGATATTGGATATCTCTCACGTGTTCAATGTTAATGTGAGATATTTTTCCTTTATAAGACTGTTAACTTGCAACTTTTAGCACTTTCTTTTTCAGACTAGCAGTCTGTTTGCTATTCTTCTTAGATATCCAATTAATATTGTTCACTACGCTAAACGAAAATCTGTTAATAAGCTATTTTTAGTTAGCAAATACTTCGGACAGGAAATGATTTCAAGTCTAGTATTTACTCAAGACGTTATTGCATTCAATCATGATCGAGACCGTTCTTTTTCCGATATTTGAAATGCCGAAGCGCAGCGCACAGATAATATTAAATACGAAACATCAAACGTGGGATGAACGATGGAAGACATTTACATTATGCGAACAAAAAGAAAGGAAGTGAAACGTCCGTGGCATGTCGATACGTTATCTCACGCATGCTTGTAATAAAAATGTTCATCGATTTGTAAAAAAAATAACCATGATTTATAGATAGATAAAATAGTTTCAGGGACTGCCCAGTCGAGGTCATTGATAGAAATATAACCTGCAAGAATTTAACTAAAATAACACAGTCATAATTTCGCCACGTCATGAAAACATTAGTACCTATTTAGAAACGATGTAGATACCTATCGAGAAAGACAAAATGTTGTAACAGTGCTTGATATATGCATTTCTTATTGATAATTTAAAGAATCATTGAAGTCCTTCTCTCCAGGGAAACGCCTTTCGTAAACGGAGGCGACTGGCACGGAATTTCAGATTAGGCAAATAAGAATATTCCGTACAATCACAATTTAGCTCGTCCTCTCTAACCAGATTCCCTTAGGGCGTCGCAACAATTTTCATTGTGAATGTATTTTATTTGTGCAATTCTTTTATTCCCCGATGCCCTAACCCGTGATTATAATTATAATGTTGTAACAATTGGGTACTTAATACTTACGTTATTATAGCTGTGTTACGTACCTAGTTATTAGTTCGATGCTATTTGCAATGTCTTAAAAGCAAATCTTACCAATCCTATCTTTTTTAAGCGCGACCAAAGTCTTACTCGCAGCCTGTGCTTGTAATTGCTACCCTCCTGCGGAAGATATCATTCGTGCTCGAGTTCGTGCTAGATGTTTTCTGGTTGCTGGGGATCATCCAATCACACCTGTCCATTAACCTCCAGTTTTATTGTGTGTAATACGAAACAATTTACGATAGAGCAAGTCGAATTGGAAACAAGGCCGTCGTGGAAGAGCGGTGTGCTCCGAATAGTGTTAATTATGGAATCATTGTAGCCGTTTTGCTACGGAACCGCCGTGCCGGTCGTTAACGGTGCCGTGAAGAATGGGGGATTAGAAGCAGCATGCGCGGTGCAGCTGCTGAACGCACGGAACAATTCTACGAGAAACATCGCATTTGTGTGCTTGTCATTCAAAAATGTAGCCCACAGTACTGGTGACCGCCAACGCCTTTCCGTGTTCCATGTCATTTGCATCCGTGGAATACCTTCAGCACTTACTTTAAACCCAGCCGTTAACGTGTTTAAAGATATTGAGCTCGAAATTCGAATTCTACTTTCTGACAATGCACGTCATGTGAATTGATTGCAGTTTCAATCTGTACAAAACATTCTATTTAACATTTCTGGCACGGAAAAGTTCTGTTGAAAAAAACGTCATTGATCCGTAAACTTGAATGACTTTTTGCTACGCAGGCCCTGTTATCTCGAAGAAAGCTTTACCCAGCAGATAAAAGTGTGTATTGTTGTTTTTGTCTGTTCTAGTTGGCTCATTCTCGGTGACTGGTGGAATGTTCACGGTCCGCGGCGCCTTTCGTAACAGTCTTCTTCAACGCGCTAGTGCAAATGTTTTTGTGTGGATATGCTTTAATGGATTTGTGTCGGTTTTAAAGTGTTGACCGTTTTAATAAGATCGATACGTGCTAAACAATAAGCAGCAGGTTTCGAAACTTGAAATCGACTTTTGAACATACATCGATACGATTTATGTTCGACTTTCCAAAATTTTCTTAATTACTCTACTTAGAATAAAGCGAGCATAAAGACCTGAACTTTTCATTCTACATGTAGTAGCAGACAAAATAACTCTTTCAAGGCACTTAAAAGTTTTCGTTGTCAAACAGTAAACTAATCGGAAAGTTTTTCGAAAACAAATACATTATTTCATTTCGATCACGATTCGGTGGTAAATAATGAACGTTTTAAGAATTTCTAATTTCCATAAAATGGTTTGTAACGACTTAAATTGAGCAAAACTCGGGTTGTAAAATGCTGCAGTGCACGCAAAGTGTCTATTAGTCCTGTAAATGAAATTGTGGCGTGTGCGCTAAGCTCTTCGGGGGCTCAACTCTTAATAGTTAGGGCGAACATTCTACAACGACTCCATGTGCTTATGATTGATAAATAACCGTTTTGGTCACAGTGCCTACCGTTACTGTGAGCAATATTACGAATATACCTACAGATGTTGATTTCCATCTTTTGTTTTTCTCTGATCACCTAATCCACTTATGCTAACATGAAAGCCTAAATCTGCATTAAGTACCTAAGCCAATTCTGCACGTTTGTTTACGCCACAGCAGGTGAGACTGAACTAACCTCAGCATTTGATCAAATCGCGTCTCAAGTTTCACATATGCACCTCGACGGATCGCCTGACAAATCGCTCAACGAATCGAAGTCGTGGATCTTCGAATTCGCAATCCTAAGAAGCGGATGCTGGAATGTCAGGTCGTGATGGCGGCAGGTGCTGGGGCGTTGCTCCCTTCACGGTGCTCGTGCCGGGTTCGGTGCGCAAACGGACGCGCTTCTGATTTTAGGGTTCCGTACCCTTCACGATATTGTATAGAGAATTCTTATTTCAAAGATAATCATCATTGTTGAAAGTAAATTCGAAATTGAGAGGAAAGATGGTTTTAGAGGTCGCTACGCGCTCTGTGAGTCAGATAAGGACACATTGGAAAAGGTGGCATGGTCGTCTTTGATGCAGCATGATCCGCAATGGTCTTTCCATCTAATCGTTGGAATCTTCTAGCGATGAAATCTGCTGGGCGTGGACATGCTGACGTGGTGGATGGGGAGCATGGTGAATGGTTTAGTTGTCGTAAAAACCTAACAACAACAACTAAGTCAAGTCAGTTTCATGCTGATTTAGGCTTCCATTTATGGCGTAAGTGACCAATGGTAAGAAGTATATATTTTTCGGTTGATATTGAGAATCATCCCCAATAGTTCACAGGCTCAACGGCTTAGAACATGTCCCCCCTGCTGAGCAGCCCGTCTGGCTGCTCGCTCTCTCCGGTAAGCATAGAGGCCGTCTGAGGCCAACTGCAAATGGCCGTACATAAAAAAAGGCTTAGAACTATGTCTTTTTAATTGGCCAATACATGCCAGTGGTTGCATTGTCACAATCAAACCTTTCACGTGTTGCGTCACATTAACGCTTCAGATAGCTGCCAGCTTCAACCACATAGTTTCTAGAGACAAATTTATGGTATCACAAGATTCATTCATATCTCTGCGCAACGTTGCATTGTTTCAGGGCAATAAAGTTCGCCTAGCAACAGATCCGAGCTGCGGAATGTAAGCAGAAGTTATCACAAAGTTGCTTGCATCTTACACAGTTTCACACTTAATTTTCTTACAAATCTTCATAAAATTTGTTTCTTGATAATGTTTGTTTTGTGTTTTGTTAGTAACATCGCAACTGTTAAGTCTTGTACCTACTGTACTATGTTGACTTCGGACACCAAATATTATACGCAATTGATTGACTTATTAAATAGGTATAAGTAAAGGAGGAAATTGAGACTTACATATGCTCAGTTCCGAACCGTCTTTCATTTCCATTCATCCATTTTACATTGTTTGACGTCACTGGCTTCTGATTCGCGGAATTGTATAGTTTAACTGGTATTCCAACACGGAATGCTTACGCGGTAAAATCGTCTCAAGCTTGACTCCACTGGTATTAAGAATGTCCTTTCCGATCAGTCGCTTAATATGGTGAGTCATTGAACAAAATTGACATTTCTGTTTTAAGTGCCGATATGAATTAAGCACCGACGAGATTTATACGAATTAAGTGCAATAGCACCTTTCATTTGCGCCAAATTGATCCAAATAACAGTTGTTTCAAATATTTACTGACGAATTCCCCAAGAAAACGCTAATTCATTCACTTTGCTCGACTCGAGCGTTCACATAACAGTATCACTTTCATTCATCTTTATTGCGTTTGAATTTATTCATTTTTTATGCAATTCATGAATGTAGCGTTATTCTGAATTCATCTAGGGGTCAGAGGTCGCGTTTATTCAATGTTGAAACTGATAGCGAAGAAATCAATAAGTCTGGGACGAATCTGTTGTTCTCAGAATTTCACACTGCTATCTCTTATTTTCTAGTAATTATACTGCTGGGTTCAAAGGTGTACTCGTACTTTTATAACAGAAACTGCTCGTAGAATAAAGAATCGCTCGCCGCAAAGTCATAATTTTAATAGATTGGATGAAGACTGTGTACAGTGTATCAAATTCGAACTTATCCCCAGTTTGTTTTCTTGTGTTCTTATTATAATCCCATTCTACAATTTGCGCTTAATACATGATTTTAGAAATGCAGTCTAGCGCACTTGAAAATTAAGCTTATTCGCTTTTAACAGGACGGTACGCTCTTTTTGTCTCACCTTCATCTAAAAAAGGAGATTTTTATCAATCCTAAAAGACTGGTCCTAATTGATGTCCGCAGTTTGTCACAACTGATTTACTGTATTAATAAACGTTTGTATAGTTATTATGTGACGTGTGAGAGCTCGGCTACTTTGTCTTTCGTATTACTTTTGTGTGACATAACATAAAGGATCATATTATTCTTCTCGTAATAATATCGTGGGAACGTTTGGTATAAACTGGGCTGTTTAGTGTTCATACGTAGTACTAGACTACGTCATACAGACTTAAACGTTGAGTGAGGTTGATGTTGATGTTTAAAAAGTTTTTACGATGTAGGCAACAAGTTTAAATAGAGATAGATCTATACGTAGCCAGTAAAATATTGTTCTTTTACGTTATTAACGACTACAAATGTGGTCATTTAACCATAGTAGATTTTTGTCTCCTGCAAACTTGTTGGATTATCAAATTATCATTTCAATGATGATGGCACCACACCCCACTAATGACATATGAAAACGACCAATTTACTCAGATGGGAGTTGGTCGGTGGCAAATCGCGGTTAACTAAAAGACGCGGGTTCGGTTCCCTTCCCGCATACCCGAAAATCATTTTTGATTTTAAAATCTTACTAAATAGGTGGTCACTAAATGATAACTTTTCGAAAGAGGCTTTTTTAAACAAAATACCGTAGTAATTTAAACACTAAGTTTAATACCTACAGCGCTATTCTCCAATAACAGTTACAAACAATTGTTGGTCGTAAAACAATTCTGCGCAAATAATTAAAATTTAGTCTCGTCTAACACGCTAAAGGACCGTGAGAGAATTTTTTAGCTCTTTCCTTGTTATGAGATTGGTACAAAATCTACTCAGTGGCTACCAAATTTTTTCTTGACCGATAAAAAATTTTGATAGCCTAACTGGCTGAGAGGGGAACCTTATACAATAATAAATAATATATCGCATAATGTATGTTTATGATTACGACTAATCTTAATTTCGCGTAATCGGTTTTTTGCTGAAGCCGTAATTTTTTCAGGATAGCTGTAGTACAGTCAGCGTCATATATATGGTGACATCCAAAGTGATCAAATAGTTCGGTACACCATACAAATCGTATACAAATCGTATGGTGTACCGAACTATTTGAGCACTTTGGATGTCACCATATATATGACGCTGACTGTAGTATAGGTTGATTAGGAATATACATTAATTAAGATATTTTTAAATTTTTAAATGTTTTAAAAACTTGTTCGAACATCGTTTTCGAACTATTATGCGAATTTAAGATTATGCGTAAATATACATACGCAAGGGGACCGGCTGACCCTAGCTAGTCGGCTGGGTTCGATCGAAAGATACTCGTAGGACAAGTTCAAAGGTAGGGCACGCTTACGTAAAAAAGTCAATCTCCGTATAAATAGCCACTTAGTATAACCAGGAGGTTCTTACGTCGATATTAAACATCGTTACAAGTACTCGAGCAATGTCTTTTTCATATATTTTCGGTTTAATGGGCTGGTTATGGTAAATATCATCGCGGCCCGCTCGCGTTTCCTTCAAAACGAGTTTTTTGGGGTTCCACAGTCATTAATGGCACACTTACTTGTGTGTTGGTAAATAAAAATGTCTTTTATTATTATTATTTTATTATTATTATTATTATTACTTGTGCAGTCGAAAAGTGCATAGAGTGTTCAGACAGTTAAATTTTACTCTGGTTTTTACAATGTATTGTACAATCTCACAGTATGATGATGATGAAATAACGAATAAGTATAATTTGATATTTCTCTGGTTGAGTACTGTGCTTATCTGGCCGATTCGGCTGACTATCATCATTGATATTATAAGTAAAGATACGTCATATTCTCAAAAAAAAAAATGGAAAAACATAGTCCTAAACTTGGACTTTATTCGAGAGCGACTGAGGCCAAAGAGGCTACAATAAAATTGTAATCTTTTCTGCGCGTCATTTTCGGCGTGCTGATGACATATCTACCTCTTTTTTATATCATCAGACGTGATTGTGTTTAAACAAGTTTAGTATGCAATTAAAAGTCCTGGTTATGTTCACACACACCTTCATCAGGTCTTAATGAGCATTTATATCGTTAAAAACCCAAGGTATCGATGATGTACTATTGTCCAAAGGAATGATATTCGTTGTCGACTTTTTGTCAATCAGAAGCTGGTCTTGTTCTTGTGAAGCATTTACTGGTTTTCAACGCTTGTGATTATTCTTCCTTCAAAGAATAACAAGCGGTCGAAGACGTGGCTCATGTCACCTTTTTATCTTTTACAAATGACCATCTCTCTTACTTAATTGGTTGCCTCACTATATTATAAAACAAAGTCCCCCGCCTCGTCTGTCTATCTAAACGCGATAAACTCGAAAACTGCCGAACGGATTTTAAAGCGGTGTTCACCATCATATAGATAATCTTTTCCGAAACCTTTTTATAGTTAAATGTATAAGTAATGAAGAAAACCACCTTGACGGTTGGCAGTCTAGCACTGTCTGCTTTCAACGGATTTTTTTCCCTTACACGACGAAGATATGGACTCAGCTTCCTGCGCCAACATTCCCTAGCTTAGGGATCTTTAAAAAACGAGCCTACCTAAGAATCCCTAAAAGGCTGGCAGCATATCTGTGATTCCCCTCGTGTTGCAGGTGTCAATGGGCGGTGGTGATTGCTTTACATTAGGTCTGCTCGTTTGCCCCCTCTTACGTATATATTTAAAAAAAAGAACCATGCGAAGCCGTGGTGAAGCGCTGGTAATCTATAGATGACTTTGTAATTCAACTTTAGCTTGTTTTTTTTTAAACTTTGCTCCTTAATTTCGCTTATTAAATGCGGAACCCACTTCCAGTGAGTGTTTATTCAGATCACCATTGTCCCCTTATATTGAATATCATGTAACTTGATGCCTTTTTCTTACAAAAACAAGTGTGTTTTGATAAACAAAGCCGTATGTTATCTTTGTACATTAATATCGGTAACCTATCTGATTGGACTAACAAAATTATTGGTTTGCCTGCGACCAAGCATTCTTTTTATTAATGGAATTCGGTTGTTCACTTCGCCTTCGTGCTTGCGTATATATATACGTATGTATGTACCTACCTTCAATACGATCTTCTATCTAATTTATTACATTTGAGATCGGTTTTGTTCTGTGGGTCCAAATGTAATATCATTGTGCGGGTAGTAGGACCTTGTGCGAGATCCGTGCGGATCGCTACCTGGTGGTAGCGAGCGCACGGTAGTATGATCTTACTAGCTAATGCTGCCGCTAAACAGCAGTGCTTGCACTGTTGTGTTCCGGTGTGTAAAGTAAGACAGCTGGTGTAATTATGGGTACAAGAGGCATTTCATCTTAGCTCTCTAGGTTGGCAACGCATCTGCAAACCCTCCAGGGTTGTGGGTGTCTATGGGCAGTGGTGTTCACTTACCATCAGGTGACCCACTTGTTCGTTTGCCTTCATCGTCATGTCATTTGGCAAGGGAACACAAGATGTTTTTCTTTTTCTGGTCAGAGCTTGCCAGTGACATGCTACTTTTTTTCGTAAAAAATATGCAGAGTTCTCAGGCAGTGAAGTGGTAGAGATTTCTAAATGCAACGCCGAATTCAGTTCAACGTACATGCTTTACACGAAATTTCTTTATTAACAATTCAAATTCAAACAATGGACATTTACAAGAACTTAAATTGGTACTGAAACAAAAAAATACTCTACCATGTATAAAGCAACTTTTTGTATCCTCACTAGAAAGAGTCAAGAATAATGATGAAAACTTAATAACTAAGTTTAATGGTGTTTAAATACTTACCTAATGCTTATCTAAATTTATAAATAGTGTGAACTAAACATAATTATCAATGTGTTAGAAAATTATATCACGCATAATTTCAGAAATTATCAAAATCAATAAGAGAGTGAACACAAAACTACCTATGTTTAAATTAATGTCTTTTTTCCAACATTTTAAAGATATATATTGATTTAAAGATATCGAGATATTTTAAAGATATCGAGTTTGTCTTCCCGACTGTACATAACAGTTCAATAATTTATAACTGTGAAACAATAGATGGTTATTCTGACCACTAACACGCATTGCTTGTTGAGCAAAAACACATCCGTTATTAATCTCTAGTACTATTCCATAGAAACTGTGAGTCTTAGAGTATTTAGACGACGGAGGCGTCTTGCACTTCACTTTCGACGGGAGATGAAGCAGCGGCCGCACGCAAAAACCCAGTAGTAGGTACCTAGCCAGTTTTTGGATCACGTCACTTAACATTGAATTGAAACCTTCGATTAATTAATCATCATCATCATCATCATGTCAGCCGAAAGACGAGAATGCTGAGCATAGGCCTCCCCCAAGGCTCTCCACTCTGACCGGTCTAGTGCTTTCCGCATCCACCGCGGTCCCGCGATATTTACTAGGTCGTCGCTCCAGCTTGTTGAAGGCCTACCGACAGCTCGTCTCCCGGTCCGTGGACGGCATTCGAGAACCTTTTGACCCCATCGGCCATCAGTTCTGCGAGCTATGTGCCCCGCCCACTAACACTAATATTATTAACTAATAATTAATAACTAGATGACGGGACCAATAACGACTCACTTGCGGAGTGGCATCTTATGAGATCTTAAAACTGCACTTTATTGTAACCGCATAAGGTTTATATTAGAGCAAAGTAAGTAAGATCTTAAAACTGCACTTTATTGTAACCGCATAAGGTTTATATTAGAGCAAAGTAAGTACTTAGTGAATAGTAAACGGACACTACAATGGTGCCATTATTTTTGTTTCGTTTTTATTCGTGACCCGTTGTCTGGGTAAGTAAATAATAATTATTGATCGAATACCGAAACAGTAAAATTGTCGCACACTAACTTGCATTTTATGCACACAATGATACGCACCAATAACGGATATGACCGCTGGTCATATACTTTTGGGCAGAGATCCCGTCGTTGGCCCCTCGGGTTGGTAAGGTGCTCTAAGATGTAAGGTAAAATGTAACTCTTAAATAAAGCCACCTCATAAACGAACCACTTACGTGGTATAAATATTATTGTTCTTATATGTATCGCTGTAATATATATGATTTGAATAACTTTTATAAGCACTGATCGAAAAAACGAAAAGTATTTTCTCATTCTACATCACTGTTATCCATTTTAAGTCCACTGTACCATGTACCTAGATAGCCTTATACTTAGGTATTCCTAAATTATGTAAATAAAAACAATAAGTAGGTATTTGTTCCGTGGACAGCCCACCGCACAAACGTCTCGATCCTCAAAGAACTCATCGTAGAGAATACCCATCGTCTGTCCTCTATTTGTCTGCACCGTTTAGTGAGCTATTTTGGTCATATCGCACGAAGGGACGCTAACAATTAAGAAAAACTGGTAGTGACGGGAAAGGTCGAAGGTAAAAGACCCAGAGGCAGAAGCCCGAAGAGGTGGTCGGACCAGATGTCTGAACAGCTGGAGTTACCAGTCAGCGCCGCCCTCCACCGGGCGTCGGACCGTATCGGCTGGAGACAGACCATGAATCGTCTAAGGAGTCACGATCCTCAGCATTGGGGGAACGATTAAGAAGAAGAGAAGGTATTTGTTTACATTTGCGCTGGGATATTACTTAATCTCTTGAAAGTCTCGAGTCTTTATTTATAAATAAGAAGCAAAACATTCCAAATTGTAGCAAACACAATTTTCCAAGATAGTTTTAAAGGACAATTACCATTAGAACACCGAAAACTTACACTTTCCACGTAAAATAGAGATAAAGTTTGCAGAAACGAATATGGTAATTATGAAACCTTCAATAGAAGCAAAATCGACTTGAATAGTTCGAAACAAAGATCGATAGATAAGTAACAAACAACAAGGCATTGAACTGTGGACCTGCAGATAAAAACCTATCTGATCCAAGCCACTCGTGCGCATCTAATTAGGAAAATGGAAATTGCACGTTTCATCAAGTAAGCCGTGAAAACCGGACGGCAGAAAAACTGTTATGATGGTCTTGTAAGATCTTGAATTGAATTGCATCTTTTGTTGAATGGGGAACGCAGCTCAGTTAGTCAAGTACCTACTAACTTTAGTGTAATCGCACGGCACGTGACATAGAATGTTAAAGATCCAGGTTCGATTTCCGGGGTTAGTCATGTTTATCTGGTTTTCGGTGTAGGTATTCTTGTTTCAGTGGTATTTAAAACAATAATAGATTTTAACGGGAAAATCGTAAAAATAAAACAGTTCAGTTATGTGCAAGCGTACCATTTTTGGTACTGGTTGAAAGTAATGTTAATCCGGATACCTTACGGGGCTAACTGACAACTAATTTAAATGAAATTGGACGTACGCTAAAGAACACGAACCCGAAATCATGTCGATGATAAAATAGCGTTTACTAGTTACACAAAACCCACTCATGATTCAACAGTAACGGTCAACGCCAGGCAAAATACCGCGAAGTTTAATAATATCTCAATCATAGCCAAAGTCAAATACGACAGCGAATAAATTAAAGGATTCACGGGTCGTCGAACTCCGCTTAAAAAACAGTAAAAATTAATAGACATAAACATACATTTGAAGAGCTAATAAGTCTTGGTACGTGAATGCGCTGCTTAGGTATCCAAAGATACAAAGAGGCCGACCGAAAGTGTATCAAATTAAAATTAAAACGCATTACAGCTATGTCCATTACCAATATCCGGCGAATATCTAAATGTCCTGCTAATACAAAAGAGCGTATCTCTATAGGACGTTTATGGCAGTTACGCCCTTTGTGTTATGAAGGCAGTACGAAGTTTGATGCCGGTAAAAAATTAAAAGCAAGTAGTTTTCTTGCTACATTTTTGGACGTGATTAGTTGATATGGAATGTTAATTGGAATATACAAATTGAGAACAGTTTGTCTTTTTAGCGTTGACTTTAGTATTAATGTTTATTCGTTTTGGTTTTGGTATCAAGAGAAGAAAGATTTCATTTAATACTCGGTTTTTTTTGATAAAAACGTAAACGTCTTTGCAACACATCTTTTTAAATTCATATGAAGTTTATTCCTATAAAAATTATGATGTTGCTACAAGTTATCGATTTCTTTGATACGAGTATGTTTATTAGGAACTCTCATTTGTTTATCTATTGGCACTTCATTTGTTTATTATCATTTAGACGATATGATAGTTTTGATTCAACATCAACACCTTTTAGGATGTTGACACCTACATCAATTTTATTTATACTGAACTGACTTTGGATTCTGTTAAAAAAAAAACTCATACGACAGTGAAGGTTTTTTTCTATCGCGTCTTATTTTTCGTAGCAAAGTCTTTTAATGATATTCGTAATGAACTTCTTAATTCATGTTCTTGTTCAAGACCCTATGGATAATAAGACAGCAAGACCAACAAAAATACTGCCCCATTTAACGAAGAGAGCGGTTTCGAACTTCCTCCCTGTAAGTGGATAATGATCTGCCTTGGATCTCGTTCTGGCCGCTAAGACTGCAATTGGCAGTTTTTGTGGCTGTTCGCATTTCCGTTCTATTCCTAAGTCGACATTGAACCTGTTAAAACGAAAAAAAAAACTATTCGAGATGGGGATACACCTGACGTGCGGACTAAAACAGGTTTGCTATGCTTAGATGTAAATGAGAGTTATTTTTAACCCCCGACCCAAAAAGAGGGGTATTATACGTTTGACGTGTTTATCTGTCTGTCGCAACTCCTAAACCGATGGACCGATTTGAACACGGCTTTTTTTACTCAAAGGTATAGTTAGTTCGAGATTGTTCTAAGCTTATAAAAACATTGAGGTTTTCAACATTTCTGAATTGGTTGGGTAATTATGTCGATCTAGCTATTATTTCTCTGATTAATGGGCGGGAAATCATTACTTAACTGTAATGAAGTAATAGAAAACATTACTCTTGGACAAAGTTAATTAATTGTTGAACTTGATAAAGCGTCGTATATTAAAGGTTATAAAAATCTTATAAATGACGATGACTATCAAAAAATTGCTGAGTTATTTGCAAAAAATATGCCATAAATACAATTACCGGATTGGCGATTATGGTGCCACTGATGTTACATGAACTCGTCAATCATGAACAAGTTGAATGTTGACTGCTAGTAATCTAACGCCAATATCTGTATTAGGATGGTATTAGGTTCTCATTTGAGAAATGAAGAGAGTTGACAATACTTTTCAGTCCAATAAGTTCTTCAACCTTAGAACTATCAAACCAAAACAGTGAGACTACACACAACGGAATCACAATATTATATAAACAAATGAGTAAATAAACGAAGAAAGTAAATGTCTGATTTTGCATGTGATCATCCACTTAGTGAGAATTTACAAGGAAAATTCCACGATTTAAGCCTGGCCATAAATTAAGATGTTTCAGAGCGAAACACAAAAGTCACGTTTGCAATTACTAGGGGCACATAACTGAACCTGACTAGACTGAAAAGCATTTGCTCGTTAGCAAAGAACTTTTCATATTAAGACCTTGGGTGTTAGTTGGAATTTGGAATATTAATAAAGTAGATAAGTACATAAATCTTAACTAAGTTTACTAAGAGAGCTGGATGTTTTACTTAGGTAGTGTACACTGTACATTTGTGTTAGGGAGTAAATTTAATGGGTAGTTCTTGTACGCGACTACGTTTGCTTAGAATTAGGTAATCGCTATCCCGTAAATTCCCCTGATAGCCTATGTTTTTATCTAGGGTATAAGCTATCTTCACTCCAGCTCTAAAGTCGTCCTGCCGTTTTTGCGTGGTTGAGTAACAAACAACCAAACTTACGAACTTTCCCATTTATAATATTAGCAGGATTTCTTTCTTTCTTTCTATAGCCCTCCAGTCAGCGTCGCTGCAGCGGTAACTGGGCATTTTTCGCTTTTATTAATTTGCCTTATTTTTAAACTTACAACATTGTTGGCTGTTGCGAGAAATGCAAAAAAAATCAGCAGTTTTTAAGAATAACTGTACTGTTTCAGTGTCGTAATGAACGTAGAATTTGTGGCAAAGTATTAGCGCTCGGGAATTTGTAATTGAATTGGTTCATTCCGTTTCTGCTCGATGTGATCTCATAATTCTGAATTTGACTGGTTTTAATATTCAAGAAGCCGTATTTCACACATGCGACGCAAGTATGATTTATTTCGGAGATACAATTGCAAAACGTCCGATCCCAGGTGCCTCTGTAACAGATGGAGCGTCAGATTTTTTGCTCGAAATGAGAGCTTTTTTAACTAACACTAATGATATGCACAAAAACTTGATTTACTTTAAGAGACTATGAAGAAAAGTTGGCAGATCGTTTTTTACGCTCTCAGTTAAAAACACGATTCGTCAAATTATGTTAGGTACATTTAATTAACGAATCGTGTAAGCAATATTTCGATTCGTGAAAATATTGTATTTTAACGCCCACAATTTATTATAATCAGACATTTCGATGCCTCATTTCGCTCGTGTTTTTATTGCGCAAGACATTCGCTTTCCAGTGCTATCTCCAAATTTCAGTTTCACTTAACCTTATTATGTACGTTTTTACTCTTCTTTTATTACCATCCTGAAAATAGACGGGGAAATAAAGGACTGCGTTTTTGGGTGAAGGGCTTGATTTTATGACTTTGTTCTGTTTTCGCATGAAACTTTCTAGGAGACGTGATAGCCTGATGGCTTTATAGGACTATTTGCCGTTTAGGTTAGATCCTTGACTCGTATTCGTTCACAAATAGCTTGGAGGCGATGGGTAAAGGTTTAAGAGTTTTTATTAAGTCGCCAATACTGAAAGTAACGCACGAGACAAAAACAAAATTTGACGACACCACAATTGGTATGTCTGTAGCGGTTAAATCACTTATATCTTTGCGAGTGCTTCTTCAGCATTGAATAAATCTAATGGCCGTAAATCAAATACGTACACACCAAAATTTGTTTACATAAATAACCGCACAAACTCCTTAATACCGCGAACAACGTATAAAACACCTAATAGAGCAGTTGTGAATATCTTATCGTTTTATGGGACCAATGACTCGCCCCATGGACGCCGAATTGTGACTAGTATGCTAATGGGCGTTTACTGCGCCACTACTATTTGCTTGTGATCGTTTTCATTCAAGAAAAAGACAAAAAAATTATATTCTAAATTTCGAACCTAATATGATAGTTGATTGTTATCTGCGTCAATGTGACAGTTACATTATATTACCTGTTATGAGTGTTGGATTTAATTAATAGATTCCACCTTACATTTGTAAACCTTCTCATATTATTAGAACGACATCAGCAGTCTAGTGAGAGAGTGTAATAGTTTTTTTAATATTTGTTAGACCAGGAACATCTTGGTTTTACTTTAGAAGGTTTTTGGAAAGATCAAGTTGATTAAATGTCATTTCGTTTTTATTCCTCCGCACAGGTTCGTGTAGCGACTCGTTATCCGTTTAATTGCGAGTTAATACCCTCGTAGGGGATTTAGTCCGGAAATAATACCCGTTTAATGATTACATCCGTATGTTATAATTTTTATTATCTAACTTGTTTGTTGCGTATCATCAGGTTTTGGGGGCCATGTTTATTAAGTGTATCAGTTGGACTTTTTTTTAAGTCGTAAGAATGGATACGGCGCGCGAGATTTTCTCACGGACCTTGGCTCAATATTAATCAACCTGTTGCTTTATTTGGTTTTATTCTTGTTCCAGGTCGAACGCGAGGAATGAGCGAACGAGATTGAAATAAAAATGCGTCTACAAACCGTAATAACGTTAGCTGCCATTATAATATGTGATGCTAAGCTACCTACTTTTAAAAGCCACCTCCAACCGAATGAGCTACCACCAAACCCGACTCAGAACTCGCAAGCACTCCGTCTATTACAAGTACAAGCAAAAACCGCGAAAACTAGTAGAATCGTAAACGAATACAAAGCAAGACATCGAAGGGACACTTTTAATTCGAAAACTTACAACGAATCAAGTTTAATATGGGCGCACTCTGAGCGTCTCGATGAGAATGGAGACGTTGTTTTGCGATGGGTGAATTCAGATTCGAGTATCACATTCAGAGTGGAAGCGAGGACTCGCGGTTACGTCGGGATTGGATTTAACTCTGCAAGAAACATGAGAGGAGCCGACTTGGTAGTCGCCTGGGTTGACGACAGGAATAATCATGCGCATGTTTTGGTAAGTTCAAGCTTCGCACCTGTCGCCTTGTTCCCACGAATATTCGCCCTCGGTGGTCGGTTTACGGACTTAAGATGTGAACCAAAGCAATCGTAAAGTTAAGTCGAGACCCGGGAGTAATTAAATGGTTTATCTACGTTTAAATAGAAATGAGCGGTAGTAAAATCTAGCCAAATGTTACTAGCAACTGTTTTTTTAGCGTGGTGGGTCCTGCTTTATCTTAGATACGAAAATAAATGACGTTCTGGCTTTGCGAATCTGATAACTCAATGTAATCGGATATCTTTTTTAAAGCTATTCGACAGCAAAAATGTCTCTATTCGTAAAAAAGTTGAGGCAAAACAAGGCCCACTTAGCTACAGTGTGCTGGTTTCGACCAAAAAAACTTTGCGTACAAATTGCGTGAATATCATCTGTAAGTTGTGAGACAGAAGGGTTTGCTCGGGGGAAATGTTTTTGTCTAAAGATACAAAAAGACAATGGCCTGCGGTTTTCGGTGGGCATGTCAACGGCTGGGAATCGAACCGGAACGGTTGACGCCGGGCGCGTTGTCTTGCTCTGTTTTACAAATTTGATACCATTTTTATAGCCACTCTTAAATTATGTACTAAATAAACTACCTGCTACCTGAACATTTTTAACTCATTCGCTGCGGCCACTGCCGATTGGCGTACGATAGTTCCTTCGTCCGAATAAATGAAAAATTACAACTCCAAAATAAGTTATTTACTTACTTAAATTACTTTTTATCTAAGGTTTTTTTTTATACGACGAGGAAGGCAAACGAGCAAGTGGGTCACCTGATGGTAAGTGATCACCACTGTCCATAGACACCCGCAATCCCGGAGGCCCCGGAGTGTTAAGACATTATTTGCTAATCAATTCCCCGTAATGCTCGCAAGTATGAACGGGCGCCTAAAGCAATTCTACTGAAGCACCGAAGATTAAAACTTAGGAGATTACAGGGGAACGCACCCGAGCAACTTGAAAGAATATTTGCATAGGGAATGCACTATCGCGAGCTATGATTATGCCAGATGTTAGAATCCTCTGTTGCAGCTAGACAGTATAAAGTGCATGTATAGAATCTATTAAGATATTAACAATAAACCATACGACTTAAGATACTGTATAAGTTCTTATAATAAGGGGATGAACTTTCTATGTATTCATAAGGTAATTTGTGAAACTATGGGGTCGATTTCAAAAAATATTTCATTAATAGAATGCTAACTACACTTGATTAACATAAGCTACTTTTTAACTCTGGAAATTAGACAGTTCCCGCAGAACACATACGAAGTCTCGGGTAACAGCTGGTTTAGAAGTGTATTTTTTCGTCTCTATATACTTCAATATTTGCTATCGTAGAAGAGTGAGCCTCGATTTCGATTGTGGCGGAGGCAAGACAGAGAAATAGACGGAGTCGAGTCGGTGATAATGATAATCGAGAAGCAGCGAATTGTGCTAACCATGCATTCATTTGTTTCGAGTATCTACGTCGTTTTGTGAACAAAAGCGCTTCTGTTTAACTTCTATTATGAATACAAAAGACAAGATACAATCCGTTTCGTAGTACAATGCCGTTCTGAAGTTTTAATCGAGCGGATATGTACTGATAAGGGGAAGGATGCAACTTGTTCTCACCTCATGTGAAGGTTCATTGTATTCAGTATAGTCAGCAACAAAAGTAGATATTAAAATATTTTTAGTACAAAAGAATGACCAGCGTTTCACCCCTATCATCCATGGGGTGTTATTCTATAAAGTGACAGCTTTGTGTTCATGGCGTTTTAGCGTTAAAAAGACAAAAGTTGTCACTTTGTACCGTAAAATGAAACTAGCATTTGATACCAGTGAGGCTGCATTAAAAAAAATAGCAATACCGGGAATTAATTATCATAAAGCAGACAGACGAGAGGCGCCCTTGGCTTATCTGTGCCTTAAATTTTTTCTGTCACTTTTTGAGGGGGATGAGGAATGCACACGTACAGCACACGTCGACACTTTATCAAAATTTGTTACGTTCCTACAAACTCACACTAAAACAAAACTGTCACACAAATGCCAAAAACACGCACACAATCAACAGACCCTGTGCATTTTGTACAGACTTAATGTTATATTTTTGGCAGAGGGGAAATCGCGCGTTAACTCCCCATTCCTTTCCTGCTCTAATTGAATTATAGATGTTGCTAAAGGCATCACTCACTGGTTCAGTAATACTTAGCTTATACAAATAAAATATTCGTGATTAGTTCGAGAAGCAAAGGTAATAAATATTTTTTGCCAGGACTCCCGATAGCTTCATTTGTAACCGACGTCGACATCAAAAAAGGGAGGTGTATCTTATTACGACGTATTACCTGCGGCTTTACTCGCGTGGAAAACTTCTGTATCCCATGGGAACTTGGCATTTATTTCTAAAAAAGAAAACATAAAACCACCTACCAAATATGTAGGTACCTAAGATAGAAAATGTCGAGGCGTAATAATTTTCGCATTTGTAATACAAGAGATTACTACTAAGGAAGTTTTCAAGTTTGGAACTTACGGTGTAATTATAAAACAATCTATGTACCTCTGGGACTTAGATCAAATGTTCTGAGAAATCCCTTAAGTCCTTTAGTTTACTGTAGTATACCTACATACTTGCTGATTCTACCAGGAGAATTAAGGGGAGTTCGGCACACAAAAAAGAAGCATAAGTATAAAGGCTGTTTCAAAACTCATAATTCAAAAATTTATTCAGCAAATAGGCAGTTGAATGCTCTTTTACACGTAATTTTTTTTGAGTACCAGCGCTTACGGAAAGACCATGATTGCCAAGAAGAATGCGCCGCAAGAAACTTGGCATAAGGTCATTTTTTCTAAAAACAAGTTACATTAGCTCTTACAACACGTAACCACAGACAAATTACACAAAGAAACCTCACTCTGTCATTAAAAGATAAAGAGAGAAAAAAAAAACCGCATTTTAGAAACAAGTGTAAAAAGTAATTATTAGAACAGCAAAACCATAACACTTTACTTTACTGGCACGTTTTAATTGAGCAGGAGATGTATAGGGTCTCCAGGTCAAATATCTGTGAAAATTTAAATTACAAAGGGATGTATAGGGTCCCAGAATTAATACTATAATATAATACTTAATCTAAATGGCTTAGAGATGTATAGTCTCTAGGGTAAATTTAAAATCAGCAGAGGTGTAAAACGCCTCCACGGTCTTCAGAAGCAATAAACTTTGGGATCGTAACCCCCGTAACAAGAAGCGTACAAATACGTCTTTCCACAACTATTTCCTTCAGGATATTGATAAGTAATGAGAATAAAACGAAATTATTTACTTCAAAACAAATTCCATAAGTTAAGTAAGAAAAAGTAAATCACTACGCTGCCGTAAGTAGATTTCTCAGTGGGCGTAATCCAAAGACAACATCTACCATACCAGTTTTCTGTAATCTCTTTGTGCTGTTTTGTGGTTTTCAATAAAGAATATTTGTACTGTGTTGTATCTAGGCTCCTGGGTCATCATTTCATGTGAATGGCTTCAAAAGTTAAAAAGACCTAAACGCCATCCTCGACGAGACCACCGTAACGTAATTGACAGTTGTTGTTATATAGAACTTAAACTTTGCTTAGTTTCCACGGTGTAGCAATTAATTACTGTTTTTGTGGTTTTCAATAAAGAATATTTGTATTGTATTGTATTGTAAACGAATTCTGGGCAGACGAAGTCGCGGGTATCAGCTAGCCCTATATAAACTACGTAAACAGGAAGTTATTCTCAGCAAATATTGTCCAACAGTAACTGGCTTATGTCCTCAATGTGAAAACCGATAAATTATTTCGACTTACAGGTAAATACTCCATCTTTTCATATGACATTATTTTACGTGATTTCACTCCCGAATTGTGGTAATGCTAACGCATTTTTACATATATTTTAAGGATAAATAAGGTCTCATTTGGATGCCATACGAACGTCACCCCTGACGTTAACGTAACGAATGGCTAACCACTCCCATGTTAAATCCCTGCTTAAAGTGTCCGTTACATTGCTTACAACAGCGTTATTTAGACTAAACTTTATTGTTATAATAATACAGCTCAAACTCGTATTGGCTTTCTAAACGTGACGTACGCTCGGGTAGAACGGGCGTTAAAATTATCTATTCCCTTTTATGTATTTTTGGGTTTAATTTATGTTGAAAGCGTCAACTATTATTTATTCAAGTGTGTGCCTATATGTGCCTGTTGCTACGCTTGTTTTGGCATATGGAAGGGTCTTAATACTTAACTACTTATTAATGGAAACCCTTTGCGTTGGCAGCACATCCGAAACTCATTTTCTTAAAATTACTAACTCATTTGGGCACGAAATTGAGAAAAAGTTAATTACTGACATTTTAATTTTATGTGTATTGTGTATCTTGTTTAAGTTACATTTAGCACAAATTTTTGCTGGCGAAACAAAAGAGCAGTAATAATAAAAACCGGACGAGTGCGAGTCGGACTCGCGCACGAAGGTTCCGTAGAAAGATTTTAACACTTTTCCCCGTGTTTTAAGAAGTCCAGTGTTAGCAGAACCCTGCTCCTAAGCAAAATGTACGCAGTGTGGGGTCATCTTCTGGGGTCTGCGAAAGCTACAGACAGACATAAAAATTTAAGATTTTGAGACTTTTTCGAGTGGTTGTGCTATAAGAGCTACCTTCATACCAAATTTCAAGTTTCTAGGACAACTGGAAGTACCCTTTAGGTTTTCTCAGTACGGCGATTTGTATGAAACCATCTTTTTAATGACTGTATCTTTTGATTACGTTCACTTGGAAGGTTGATTTTTTCACAGCTTCAAGGGACCGCAGGCTAGAATATTTAATATTAATTTCAGCATGCTACCTCCACGCGTTACAGAGAAAAAGGGTCTTGACAGACAGACAAACAGACAGACAGACAGACAGACAGACGGACAACAAAGTGATCCTATAAGGGTTCCGTTTTTTTCCTTTTAAGGTACGGAACCCTAAAAAGACAAGGAATAAAATGAATTTGAACTTAAACCATTTATTCTATAGAATTACGTTGATTGACGTTGTTCATGAATAAAAATAAGCAAATCAGGACTGTCGAATAAATCAAACCGCTTCAGGTATTAGTATTCCACAAAAACGTCGATTCAACGCAGTTTTGGGATTGGGAATTCTCGAACGATTGGGAAATCAATTTCTCGGGCGACTGTACATACACCTACTCAGCATAGCGCTCCAGCCACGACTACCTTCGGAGCGATGAGCGTTCTCTGTTCATTGCGCGTTCTAGACGCTCACAATACAGCTGTTAGTTAACGACACAGGCAATGTATTGAAAAAGCGCTCGTCGCGCCGCTGGTCGCGTAAGGTCGTGATCGCTCCGTGAAGCCCCATCGCACAGGTAGTACTGTCACGTAGAGTGAGTCAGACGAGACTAATAAATTATAATGTTTCATAGAAAACCGATGCACGTATAAATATACGAGTGCTAAGCGAAGTTAATGAAACATTGTGAACTGTGTTGTGAACTCAGTGGTAGGAGTTTATAAAATCTATTATCAAATCATTACAATCTATCATCAAATCATATTTCTTGTTTCTTGTAGCTAGTTGAGCCTATTGCGATTTTTAGTATTAAATTCAACTTCGTTATCGACATCAATATTTTTTTTTTGTCTAAGATTATGTAAGCTAGATACATTTGAAATGTCTTATAATCGACTTCTCTTCGGTTTTTTTTTAAAGTGGGCCCATAATCTGCATTACCTTGCTCAACTCTAGTTCGTAATCGAGTCGTTTTCTTGTCATAACCCGTAATTTGTAGACCACCGCAGGATTACTAGAAAGGGTAGGCTTTTAGGGATTTGTTTTACGACTTGTTTTGTTTTATTACATATTTTATTTGACTGCGGCAAACATTTTTGGAACACGCTTTATAAATGCTTGCTAAATAGTGAAACCTGGCTTCGCACGGGTACCAGAACATCATAATTCTGCCCACATTTTCGGGTTGCACGCACCCCCGTCCCACCATTTAAATTTATTTCATCGTGCGATAGTTTTATTTTGCGATAACTTCTAATATATCAAGTTAAATCGTGTGGTGTAAAGGGCAATTATAGTATGGATTAATATCGTATTGTCGAATAGCTTTCAATTACCAGCACATCCTATGTGACCATTTTTTTTAAATAATAAATTGGGTAGTAAGCTATCCTTAAAAGATAGTCATCGCGGATTTTTTGTAGACCTATAAAAGGAGAGAAAAATCTCATCATACATTGTTTTGTTATAGGTATCTGAAATGGATTAGGCTTGTTTCCGACATCTTCAACAATCAGCGTCATAATTTCAACCAATTTACACATTAAATTATCACAACGTCAATTGGTGAAAACCGTATCAAACATTATAAAGTTATGAATATAAACCATACCAGAACATCTCAAATGGAATACCAAACCATACCTTCAAAGCAGAGAGCCAAATCTCCGACCACAGACCTCAGGCACCCGAGCGATATTAATAACATGACACTGTAATAAGCATTTCGGAATCCAGATTGGTTTACAAGCAGGAAGTGAAGCTAATCTATGATCGATCATCGAGGATCAAATTAATATCTATAGGCACCCCGGGCGGTGCCGGCCCTCTAATATCGATTCAATTTCATACCTCTTGTCTATCAGCAGTATACTCACTTTTTCGAATGAATTTTAATTTGGAATGGTCAGTTTCGCATGTTTTTATTTAAGTCAGACATGCCGAAGATTAGGTGTACTTGCTTTACTTGCAACTGTTGCGATTTTTGTATTCTAACTACCTATTTAGAAATGTTAAATATCTAATCTGCCTTGGACAGTTCTTTGTTTTTCTATCGTTTGAGTTGTATCGCCTCTGCTTTTGTCTTGAATTTGATAGAATTTGCAGCAGTGTCTTGTAATTTGCTGAATTAATTTGCTTCATCTCGTACTTCTTCTGCAACGTTCACTATACAAATAATAACAGCGACAATAGGAGTTTAAGTTTAAAATGAACTTACGGACATTGCATTTTTAACTTCCACAATAAGTCTTGTAGGTTCGTCAGTTTAATTAACCCCATCACGTACGATTCGGTCGATCTGTTTAAAATTCCTTTAACACTACAGCATTTTAAACGGACTCGGTATAGTCCAACGTACAACAGCATACAATACATGTATGTATATGACCAACACGTTTAAACGCGTTTAGAATTGGTAACATTTGGGTGCCAAGCTCGAATCTGAACCGTGAATGATTAACAACATTAGAACTGAGTCCGTGATCAATTGGAAATCGTTAGTCGTTAATTTTTGGACGTATCTCGTCACAGGTTTGTTTGGCGTCTTCAATGACTGAATTCATTAGTTTTGATTAGGGTTTTATGCAATTGATGAGACTGTTTAGATTGTTTGTAGGTAAGTGTTTCAACAAGTCAATCCGGTGACGCAGTTTTATCTAACTTTTTGTTTGGTTGTTGTTTATTATGACAACAATTTGGGAAATAATAATAACACTTAGGTAACTACTTACTATCGGTACGTTTAAAAGTGACATTTATCTTCTTATGTTAAAATTTACAGATAAAACATGAATTGTTTTTAATTTAATTTTCTGTAGGTAATCAACGTATACATATATAATGTAGTCGTGGCTTAAAAACCAAATATTAATATTAAATTTTGACGGCCATTTTTACCATGAACAAAAATTTATAAAGTAGGTACTAAAATCCTATTTCGAGTAGCCTTTTTTAAAATATCTATTATTTTGGCAAAATCCCCTCTTCCCTATTAATTACAAGCTTAGAGTTCACTGGCATCGGATCTGTATATACAATAAGCTCTACCGTCGCAAAATAGCAGTCACGTGAATTCAATAAATTACTTCTGCTTTTCACCTCTTTTAGGAGAAACGTTATCGACGTTATTACCCGTATAAGGGACTTGGATTTACCCAATTTGATTGTTAAGTACTTTGTTTTACCCAATTGGATTGTTAGTTTTTTGTAGAAACCGATAACTATTATATCCCGTTGCGTGTGAAGAGTGGTTATGTTGCGTATGTCCTTCTCCAAAGTCCCCTCTAACCCTGAGCCGAAACTCATCTAACATAAAACGTAACATACAGACAGTCTTTCAGTGTCATTCAATTTCACATTTATAGCTAGTTTGGATTTGGATGAACCATTTATTTAGTTTTTTAAAGAGCTTGTCATTTTGCGTTTACCAAAGGAGATGCCCCTTCCAAAACACACTTTTGATATGGTAATAAACCAATCGGTAGCATCAAAAGCGGAATATTAACCCAAACAAAAAAAACCATGCTCTGTTTAGCTACCAAACCTTTTAACTATAGATTAAATAGTGAAGTTAAGCAAGCAGGAGCGAGGAGTACTTAAACTAATCCAATTATTATAAAACAGAGTTCGGAGACTTAATTCAAACAAGCTGCATTGGGCATGTGACAAGGTGCGTTCGGGCAGACACCTGCACTTAATGTTATGTATTGGAACGCGTGAGGAATTAAAAAGAGACGGTCAAGCGCATGCTGGGCCTAATGGCACATGGCCTTTTATAATACCTGTATCGTTAAAACCTAGTGTATCATCAATTTGTTTAATTCTGAAATTAACTTTCGCTACACGGGTTATGTTGTTGGTTTTGTATTTACCAGGTTTAGTCAGAAACCTGTCGATATTTATAATTTGAACTTCCTTTCTAAACTGCTTACATTTCTAAGTCCTCATTTTGTAAAAACCTTTTTCGGCGGATACTACAGTTTGAACTCATCATTTTGCAAAGTAATCTTTTTCGCTTGGTATATTGCTTTTATAGCTCATTAATTTGCAAATTAATCTTATCCGGTGGTATGGGTCAGCGCGATACGCGATACCCCAAAAAAACTTTATTAAGCGTCAGGCCATGTGGAGTTTTAAGTTATTCCTGATGTGAACTTAGCGATAAAGTTGACATCGGCTTTTATTTCAATCGAAAATTCCTGGATTTACCGTCGCTGCTTAACTTAGGTATACGTATGTATGTGAAGTAGTGTCTGTAGTCTGTGGTGAAAGCTCAAGATTCATTATGAAGTTATGTCGTTCGTGCTGTTTTGTATCGACATTTTTCTTTGTAATTATAATTACCTTCCTTCGGTTCTTGCGCTTAGAGATACGTGGCAATTATGATCTTATAAGGTAGATAATATTATGGTAATCTTCCTTCAAAAGTACTTCGATTTCTGTCCCACAACTATTCATTGCACATACGTTTTGCTAAAAATATTCACATCGCCCATATTAAATGGGGTGATGACAAGAACCTTTTTGTTGACGACATAACAAAGCTTATCTTTATCTCGTGCAATCAAGTAACAATAAAGCTCCAACATATGAACGTGTAAAGAACTTGACTTTAAGCAAGCCCTTATAAGGCTAGCTTCATTTGATTCCCAATACGATATAGACTTGATATAAATTCTTAAATTCCGCGGTATCCATTTGTATACACAATATGAAAACATCGTGGATTCCCGCAAAGATTACAAATGTCTGATTAGGCCGACACGAGCATTTTGGTAACGCGAAACATGTCGGCTTGCCGGAATTACATTCTTTAGCAGGTAGTCCGTTTATTTGTGGATCACGAGGAGCTTAATTAGAAGGCCGTAGAGATTATATTCCATTGTATCGAGGTAAGGTTTGCGGGGGTTCAATTGCGTAATAGGATCAAACTGTATTGGCGAGAGCTTGTGAAAAACGTATAAGAATTTCTTACGTGGGTAGCTTATTCGGTATTATTTGGGTTGTTTGGGATTTTGGATGATAATTAGTAACTGGTAGTATCCTTTCTTTTGTGCAAATAGACTCTGGCTACTGAAAGTTGATCTTGCAAAAAGCGGAAATTTAAAAATAGTTATTGACATTTTCACTTTCACTTAATTACTAGTTTCATTTTTATTACAGTCATCTTGCAAGAATCTTTTCCAAATATCAAGCAAACTTTAATCGTAAAAGGTAACGTAACTCAAGACATGAAATAAACTGATTGAGAATAAAATCATAGTTTTTTAAATTTTGACCAGCGTTTGATCCTTATCTCAGCTGATGGTAAATGAAGAATGAGGCCAAACGATAGACCACTGGTTCAGTAAGAACGGCAGGAATCAGGTAACCAGATTTCAAGATCAATCAAGATCGTCTGGCAGCAATCAATTCAATTATGACATTTGACGTAATTTTGCCGTCTAAATAATCTACTAGGGTCAACTTTCGATAGCTAGACTCTACATAAATAGACACTGAAGGTTGACGTAAAGTGGACTAACTGTGGGCACAGTTAGTCCACGACTTGTCGAATCCTGCGTTACGTTACGGTTATCGTATCGAGATCGAGAAATCTCATACTAAATTTTAGTTCCAAATACGCTCACGGGCGGGCGCTGTTCCAAACGTCATACAAACTCGTTATAGTTTACTATTCGATTTTACGTGACGCAGGATTCGACAAGTCGTGCTTAGGGCACAGTACCTATCCGTAATGGTAACATTTTCGCAGTCCCAAGCATCAGGGGATCGCGAACGTTTGACGTCGGCATTTTACATGGCGTTTCCATTGTGTCCCCGATTCTCATGCGCCAACCATCAGGCTGATTCTCGAAACTTATTCTTTTGTGTGAACGTAGAAAGAATTTTAATGCTTCCGTTTGAACTTGTATGAAATTGCACAATAGGAACGTTGTTACGCAATGCTGGGCCCATATTTGCCCGATGTTCTGAGGGAATTGTGAATTGTGCTGTTCAAGAAATCTAGGATTTATGGGCGTTTGGGTAAGAAGTCATAAAAATGGGAGAGAAAAATCGACATTGAGTCCCCGTTTACGCTTATAACGCCGATAAGTTTGCCGAGAATTGATTACTGAAATTAACGTAATGGGTCTAATCTTTTGACATTTTCAGCAATTCTAGCTTTTGTAGATTATTGACGACTCAAAAGTACTTATTGAAGCTGTTCATTTTCATGTTTCAGACTCGCTATACTCATGGCAAAATTAATTGTGGTTGCAGTTGCAGACCCAAAAACCGCTTTTCCAGAAAAGTAGCTATAACACTGTAAAGCAATATTTTGCACAAACGTAAAATAATGTGGTTTCCTAAATCATTCGTATGTCACTTACATCCACTTTGTCTTAGCTCTATATAAAAATGCGATTGTTTTGTATAAAATACCTACGGACAAACAGGTTTCTGCTGAGTACGAGATTTGCAGATTTACACGACACGTCCGTTCCCACGGTTCAATGGATCTTTTTATATCATATCCGCGGTTTAATTTGTCGAGATTCTTTATACCAGTTTAACTACCTTTGTAATTGTTCTCTATTATTCATTGGTTATCGTCTCGATTTGATTTATACAAAAGTCCGTGCATAATAAGGTGTTGTTCGTTTTGTAATAGATGATTTCGACCTGGGCGAAGCAGATCCAACTACTTACGGCAAATTAAATGTCTCTGTGCCTGACGCTATACCAATAGTTGGCACCTTCGATCTTAATACGTAGCAATAAAGGTGACAAGCAGAGTGTCAATTATTGGAATTAACGTGTCGATCATTGGGACGTTTACTTTACCGACAAAGTAAAGAGGAAAGTAAATTTCGTGTGTTTAGAAAGATAAAGGAATTAGTCATCGATAGAAATGGTCGGCAGATACTGCTACTAAATACAAAAGAACATTGAAAACTGTTAGAGGGAAATTATGCTATCTTTCTAAATATTTACTGAAACAAGAATATATAAAAAAGCCAAAAAAGATAGCATAGCCCGGGAATCGAATCCTGTGTGCGCACTGCAGTCAGCAGCAAAAGTAACTAAGTAACCGACGCGGTCACAATGATCTAAGCACGGCTCTATTGTTATAGACATAAGAAGATCATTGTGACCGCTTCGGTTGCTTAGCTGCTTCTGCTGCTGACTATACAGAAAATAGATATAGAATGTGCTGACTATGCAGAAAATTTTCGACGCGAGTAATCTAACGTGGCTGGTGCAAAAGTGCAACCATGCTATCTTTTCTGGTCTTGTATCCTTGTTTTAATAATTTATTTATTTATTATCAACACAATTTTACAGCCAATGCGCTGTAATATTAATCGAGTGATATTTTTTAATTTTTTATCTTCCTTTTTCTAACGTTCAATAATATGCAAATCAACGGATTTTTAACAAAGCTCGCGACACATCGCTGAATTAATGTTCCTTTGAAATAAGTCCATCATACCGAACCTTTGTTAAATTAGCCATCTGTTACCACAGTTGTTTTGTTAATTCGCTGTATTCCTTCTAAGGCTTTGTCTTGAGAATTTGCAGTGTTCAACCCTGTCTGGTTTTGGTTACTTGTAAATACTTAAATAGTTTTCTCAAGGGACCTCTTCAACGGATATTATGATCTTCAACAATTTACGAACGAGTTTAATTTGGATATTAAATTATCTATGAAATAATTGCTCCCCGTGTAGGTATTCCACGAAAATCAAAGTGTTATGATAATAAAAGGTGTTTAAAGTGGCTGGTATGATTATTGTCACACTGAATAAAAATAAACCTGAAAAAAATGGTGCTAGAAAATAACAAGCTGTCTGAACACTTTTGCTTTGCTTTATTGATACCTACAGAAACGGCTTTAAACATGAATCAAAGTACCGAGTGAGGCGAGGTGAGGCAGGGGAAGGGGAGGCCTTTGCTCAGCAGTGGGATACTTTACCAGGCTAATCCTAATAAAAAAAGAAAAAAAAAGTCTCTTAATGTCCTAACGTTCCGATCTCAAACGGTCTCTAAAAATGAAAATACAAATTAACTGTTATAAATTTGACTAATGCTTTTGAACGAAGGCTATTTTTAAACTGCCCCCCACAGGAGTTCAGCGCTAGGTACATATTTCAAGAGAACGATAAAAATATAATTTTACCATGCCTACTAGAATGTTGAACTTTATGCTAGATATTTTTACATCTGGTTATATTGTAAAAGGTTATTTGTTATTACTTTGCTTAGAATAACAGAATCCTATTTTAAAAAATTTAAACCCCGTCGCAAAAAGGGGGGTGTTATAAATTAAACCTGCGTATGGGTGTATCTGTGCTTCTAAGCTGATGAACGGATTTTTGTGCCACAGGCTAGTTTAATCGCTATTATTATTATTTAGACATTTGCTCGACTTCTTTGTTTGACATTACGCGAAGACGACATTGTCAAATCGAACATTGCAAACAAAGGGTCGATAACCGACAAATGGCAAGATAAAATTCTTCACCCCAACTGACATTTGGTACAACCACGTATCATTACAGGCACGCCAGGTGCTAACATACGGCTGGGCACGTGCTCGTGCCATCTGCTGGCAAAAAAAAATATCTTTATTGCACACCTCATGCAAGACATCTGCTATTCTATTTTAATATCATCTGCCTCTTATAATAGTAGATAGGTTTTATCTATCTTCTTTGTATACCTGTAAGACGGGATTCCTCGAAATTCTCATGGGATATAGGATTTTAGTTTATAGTTAGAGAGCTGAAAATTGGAATTTAAGAACTTACGGGTTTTAAGACGGGGCTGTGATTTTTACTTTCATCAGTTGAGGTAAAGAAGGAACTTATTTCTTCAACACAAATTGTTTCTTCGCGTCCGAAGTTGCGGGTACAATCTAGTAGGACTCTAAAGCACAAAAGGATGAAGGGTGAGTCCGCGTAATTTCTTTGGTTTCGTTATATCGCTCGCGGGTTCCACAAGGTATCCCTATTCAGAAATGATCGTTGGAAGGAAAACTTTTGTTTGGGTTTTGATCAGTTGCGGACGCTTCATCGACGTTTCTGTATCTTTACGCCGAGTTTCTAAATACAAATAAACTTGGTACTGAAATAAAATATATTCTGTTTTTCTTTTATTCCGTTTTCCCATTAACCGCGTCGCGGCGAGTATTTTATAAATAATGAAGCGTCCCTTTTAACTTTGTTAGGAATTTAATATTACTTCTTGAAACACAAATCTTAAGTTGAAATCGCCAGGGATTGCAGAGAGATACGACAAGTAAATAGAGTGGATGTCCCTTCGAGCTACTCGTTATTCATAAAAATAGTCATTTTAACTGTTAAAGTTTAGGTATCTGGAAACTCCAAGATACGCACTGAATCTTTGATTATGTAATAAGGCGTGTTTAAGTTTATTATTAAGATTAAGTATCCCTTCACCCTAAGTCAATATGAGACGGGGAATGTTCACAGTTAGTTGCGTTTAGAATCCGTCGCAAATAATAATTGTATCAGAATAGCTTTTTGTTGGTCATTAACCATTTCGAGACGGGTTCAGCTTAACCGATATTTATGGCTGCGGTCTTATTGAAATGTGCAAGTAAATTTCAATTTGCCTAAGCATAAATCAATGGGTTAAAGCGTAACTCCAGCAGATTTCGCCATATTGAAAAACTGGCCAAGTGCGAGTGTGACTTGCGCACCAAGAGTTCTGTGCCTGTAACAAAACGTATAACAATACTTAATAAAGTTTTTTCCTTATTCAGCGGTATCTGTTACTCTGTCAATTGGAAGTAAGTGAATCAAATCTATAGAGTATATCATGAAATGTGCCGCGAAGCAAGGTTCCGAAAAATTATAATTTATTGAAAAATAACGATTTATGACCAACGACAGACGAACTGAACACGAAGTGATAATATCCGTATTATGTTCACTCTTTTCGTTTCGAGGTAGGCTTGAGTCGGTCAGGAACTAAGAACTGTTAGGAACGAATTCCCGTCTCGGACTGAAAGAAACTAAATACTTTCGCACGATTTGAATCGGTCTTCGCTCCTTTAGTTCAGTAGGTAGAGGAGTGGAGTGGATGAATCGCTTGAGCGGAACGGAGCGGTGAGAGTGACCGAAACCGAGGAGCGAGATAAATAGCGCTCGTTCAGTGTCTCTAGAGCAAGTGGGAGTGAGATGGACAACTATCATTCCGTTCCGTGTCCTTCACAGATCAAAACAGTGCCAACTCGTTCACCGAACTACTGAACTAAAGGAACTAAAAGTCCGAACTAGTTCCTTTGACCGATTGAACGAGATCGGAGCGCTCCCTTTAAAGACCGAGCAGGCACAACTCTATTTCGAGGTACGGAGCCCTAAAAGCATACGCATCAGGCTCCTACTTAACCAACGTTACAAAATGTCAGTTTAACTCAGTTTACAACGACAATTCGGTGTTTATTGCTTACATGAAGACTTTTTGTTTTAGCAGAAATTATCAAAATACGTCGAGGTATTTTAAGAATTTATATTTTAAACGTCCCGTAATGAACATAAAAAATGTGTGAAAATCGCGCAAGTTTCAATCGAATTGTCATTGTAAAACTGACATTTTGTAAGGTTGGTGAAATTGGGGCCTGTTATTAGGGTTCCGTACCTCAAAAGGAAAAAATGGAACCCTTATAGGATCACTTTGTTGTCCGTCTGTCTGTCTGTCTGTTTGTCTGTCTGTCAAGACCCTTTTTCTCTGGAACGCGTAGAGGTAGCATGCTGAAATTAATATTAAATACTCAAGCCTGCGGTCCCTTAAAGCCGTGAAGAAATCAACCTTCTAAGTCAAAGGAATCAAAAGATACAGTCATAAAAAAATCTATTTCCATACAAATTGCCCAAATTCCAAAACCTAAAGGGTACTTCCAGATGACCTAGAAACTTGAAATTTGGTATGAAGGTAGCTCTTATAGCACAACCACTCTGAAAAGTCCCTAAATCTTAAATTTTTATGTCTGTTTGTAGATTACGCAGACCAATATTAGTTGACCCCACACTGCGTACATTTTGCATAGAAGTAGAGCTCTGCTAACACTGGACTTCTTAAAACACTGGGGAAAAGTGTTAAAATCTTTCTACACAACCCTCGTGCGCGAGTCCGACTCGCACTTGGCCGGTTTTAATTTATTAGATTTTTCTGGAATTTGCATTCTTTTAAAATTTAATAAGAATTTTCCTTCTCTTCAGGATTGCCATGGACACGAGTTCGAAGACCAGGCGGTAGCGGACGAGGTACAGAACTACGAGCTCGTATCAGGTTACCAGAATGCAACCCACACTACAGTGGAGTTCCGGAGACTGCTAGACACTTGTGACGTACAAGACTTTATTATTGGTGTAAGTGTAGCAAGGAATGTTTTAGAAGCATTAATACAGGGTGTTACAAAAATACCCGTAAAACCGAAAGGGAGTTAAATTGTCCATTATAAAGAGTCCATTTACAATATTTGAGAAACTTTTTTTTTTTCATACAATGTGCAAACCCCAACCCTAGGTATATTTTTTAGGGTTTATTTTGTAACACGTTGTAAACACCGGGATATGCCCTTTGGAATATTTTGAAACAGGAACGGTGGTTGCAAGCCCGCCGGCGGGGAGCTCCGCGTGGCCGGCGGCACCCGTGCGGACGTGCGCGCGGCACATATCGATGGCACTAATTTTAGTTCCACAAAATTGGCAAAAACGGAGTACCGATGGGCCCGTCCATACGTTTATATCTATGTTTAGAAATTAATGGAAACCGAAGTAATGGTGGTTTTATTAATCTTCCTCGAGGCATTTAAGTACCTAAATGACTTGTTTTGTAACCACTCCTGCAGATCGCCTCTAAGATAATATTAAGGTGATTTTTTTTAAAGATAGTCTGCCAGTGATATAATAAACAAAATTATGTCTTGTGACTCGCGAAAAATGCCCAAAGATCTGCTTTTGGCAACTAACTCGGGACTTATTCCTTTTTTCCACCTGCTGCATTTGTTTTCAGATTTCAATATTGCTTTGCATATAAGATGAACGTATGGGTTTCACGTAGTTATGTGGACTATAGTTTAATCCAGTTTTACAATTTTCACACGTTATTAAGCTGTAATCTTATAAATAAGAACGGGCGTTGAAAAACATTTCAGTTTCCTATCTGCCTAATTAAACTGTCACCGACTGGATTGATAAAGTAATTATTCCGCAAGCACCTTCAACAAAGTGAATCTTCAAAGGTAACGATGGTAGCTTGATTTAAATTCAAGGCATGATTTAATATACCTATAGTCCTATACATGACGGAGTATCGGAGGGGTGTGTTAAATTGCTAATGATTCTCTTCGGCTTTTCCTTACTAATCTAGTTGACTGAGCAATCGACCGCTATTTCAAGACAGAGAGATTAGCTGGATTGGGATTTCTCTATTGGTTCCTTTTCCACGGTACATCTCGCTAACGTTTTATTGTTTTGTTTAACATAAAAACTTATCTTGGCTATAGTCGTATCTGCAAGTTTTATCCCGGAAGATCAGTCATGTGTTGATCGTCTAATAATGTCACATTTGTTCTTTCTCCATGTCTCATTCTTACCCGAGCTCTCAATAAAGTTGTATCAAGGTGCATCGTGTGCCTAAACGTCCTTGCGGTTCGACCAGCGCAACGACTGCACTTATTTTCTTCGATGTGAGAGCAAACCTATGCAAGCAATCCTTAGGATTCGTCGTAATACTACGTTGAGACCCCTATAATAGACTCTAGACGATATTTTGAGACTAACATCCCAACCCTTTCTTTACAGGAAGATACCACTCAAGTTCTCTGGGCACTTGGTCCGGAGGGTTCAGACGGGGATCTGCCGAAACACGTGAAGAGCGGTTCTAGACCACTCAGGCTTCTGCTGCCCATGACCAAGCCAGAGACCATACCACTAAGGCATTGGGACGTTAGGTTGAATAATGTAAGTTTAATTTTATTTTGGTAATATTGGCTGAACTCACGGCCACGAAATTATACTTTTACTTTAGTGATAGTGATAACCTTTACAAAATTATGTGCAGTTCGATTATCAGTTCAGCATTCTTCTTTAGCTTTCAGGATATCAAAAGAGCTCAGAGCCTCATACTGCAGTAGCTAATACTGTAGTAATTTAAACACGTTAACTTATGGCATTTAAAAGATCATGTAAATATTCTCTACATTCTATATAATAATCTATTTGTTTCAGCTCACGATTCCTCACGTTATGGCAACCTTATTCTGGTGCAAGATCTTCAAAGCTCCAGATTTGCCTCGCAAGCACCACATCATTGGCTACCAGCCTTTGATCGACAGTCGACCAATCAGAGACGGTGTACCTATGCTAGAGAAGAACAGCCTATCGCCTGTCCACCACATGGTCCTGTACGAATGTGCTGATGATCCTGATAAGCATATGTGGAATGAGTGGGCTTTAGGAGATGGATACTATGGGCCGAACAGGCCTAGTGAATGGGCGACGTGTGTGACACCTATTGCTGCTTGGGCTATGGGATCGAAAGGTAATATTAAAACCAGCTGTAAAAAGCATATGCGTAGAACCCCTTTGAGAAAGGTTTCCTTATGATCTCTCAAGTGGGACTAAAGAGCACACCTAGTATATTGCTTTAAATAACAACTACAATCCAAGCTCAGAGAGCTGAAAAGAAATACGCCATAGGTATTTTGTATAACGAGACGATAAAGGGTAGGAAGGGTTAGCCCAAATTTGCTGTTTTAATCGAACAACATGTTAAACAAAACCTCAAAAGCAAACTTTATTGCATGCGGTTTCCGGTTACCAATCAGGCTTTGTGGCCGGAACCAGTTGATACGGATTCCGTGATTGATTGTCATGGACACCGCTTCAAATCGATCAAACTGCACTTTGAGACAAATAAATCGCGGATAAATTTGCCATCACATCGAGGTGGAGACTAGGAGAGGGAAATTGGTGGATAATTTTTACGACACGATACTAAACCTGATACTAAATGTTATAAAAGGAAAGATAAAAGGAAAGAGAGAAAGAGGAAGGCCGAGGATAGAGTATTTAGTTCAAATAAAAAAGAAGTTAGACGTTTGGTCGTATCAGCAGGTGAAAGAATTCGCATTGGAAAGGGACCTGCACCGACAAGAGTGATACTCTTAAATAAGATGATGAAAGATTTATAATTTGTATGGCAAAAAGACCAGGCGCAGACCAATGCCCTGAAACAAAACACATTGGGTTAAAATACATCGTCAGTCATAATTATATCATGACCTTCCCAGCTAACTGTGTCGCATTTGACTAAGCAAAATTCTAGTTACTACAGCTGGGAGGGTGATGATATAAAATCAGTAAAGGTTCCTGAACAACTGTCAAACGCTCCGAAGCGTTTAGATTTCTACAATAGCTAACCAGTCAAATTTGTACAGTCAAAGTCAAAGACATGGATCCGCGCAAAGTTGCAGAAATATGTATACATCAACCTTACCGTCGCAGTAATAAAGTCTGTATACATATTTTTGGGACTCTGTGGTGTATACATATTGGTGACCTTGACTGCCCCGCGCGATCACGCGATATTTCGATGACAGGTTAATCCTCTACGCGTTAGCGTTGGGAAAGAAACTTGTCTAGGCATATTGAGCCCCGAGCACGAATATTCGAATCCTACGTAACGTAATCGTTATAGAATCGCCATCGAGAAAATTCGTTATTACATTTTAGTACTTACCAAATACGCTCACGGGGAGCGCTGTTCTAAAATTTTCTCCATAAGGCTCTACAAGTCCCCTGGTGTCCCTGCGTTCATAACGTAGAAATTTGTTCATGTCATATAACTGAATACCTTTGAAACTGCCCGTACTTATTCCCAAACGCGTCAATTTATTGTAATGAAACTCTAAATTTCAGGTGAATTCTTGCCTGAAAACGTTGGCATCCCGCTGGGTGAGACTACAGGCGTGTCGTACTACATGCTTGAAGTTCATTACGACAACCAGGCACTACATGAAGGTGAGTTCATTATTACACAGTGATCTTATTGTTTGGTTTAATTTCTGTTTGGTTCAGGTGTACAGGAGTATGATCAATTTGTTTTTAAACCCCGACGAAAAAAGAGGGGTGTTGAGGTATAAGTTTGATCTGTGTATCTGTGTATCTGTCTGTGGCATCATATCTCCCAAACGGCTTGGCTGATTTGGACGCGGGTTTTTTAAGTCGAAAGATAGTTTAATCGAGATGGTTTTTGGCTAAGCTTCATATAAATCGGTTAATCCGTTTTTGAGATTTTGTACTTTGAAATGAAAATGTCGGGGAGGGGGGTTTCAACTTTTCTAAGTTGGTTAGGTTAATAAGCCTAAAGCCAAATTTAGCAAAATGCATACAGCGAAGCTCACCTGAAGGTAAAATAACCTATTTAAGTTCCGCTTTAAAAACCTAATGCTGGCACCTCACTTGGCGGATTTGTTAAATTATTGTCATCCATCTTTGTCCTTCAGGTGAAAACCGAAAAAGAGGCAACATGAATATTTAATTTATTGAATCAGGTGTTACTTTACGGAGGTCCATATTTATGAACTAAAAACAATTACTTTGCTCACCCGCGACCACACGCGACACGTTTTGTGGTCGGGGGTGAGCAAAGTAATTGTTTTTAGTTCATAGACATGAATATTTACCGAATGTGGCTAAGTGAAGTGCCAGAGCATGATAGGCATAAAGTTTGTATTATGTACCGTACTTAATCATTCTATAGTTACCTTCCAATGCCAGCGGGTGAGATTTTCTTATCTGAAATTGTTCAAGAAGATATTGTGAAAATTCGAATCCGTTCCAAGATTTCCAAGTCACAGATTACAATGAGTTATTAAAATTGTACCCTGAAAACTTGGTGTGGCCTTGTTTAATTTCTAAAAAGACTGCGATGCGAAGGCATAATTTTATAATGCCACCTGGGCACAATTTCTGAAAAGAAAGTATTTTTTGTCCTGTACTGATTTCAAGCTTTTCGCGATCCTTTACATTTTAAAGTTTTCAATGATCACTACTATTTCGATTAAGTATTTTTTTTTTTTAGTATTTAAATTAAGAGTAGGTACCTAAGGCCAGCCTGGTCAATGAGACATGACACCGCACCATCTTTTTAACCGACTTCAAAAAAGGAGGAGGTTCTCAATTCGTCGGAATGTTTTTCGTCTGCGCAAACATTTTCTTTATGGTATACATATACAAAACAATACATGCATATTAAAAAAAGGAGTCTTATTAAACTGGTTGTTAAACTATTCGCGTAACAAAGCACAAAGCGCGTTTCTAATGCTAACCATAAAAGAACCTTCCTTTCAGGTAACAGTCGTGTAAACAGATAAATGCAGTCTATAGCGAGTCGAAAATTCGCTAGAATCGCTAGTGTCCAGCGAGGTCTATCTGTCAATTTCTACCAATCATAGACCAGCAGCTTGTCTCTCATTGGTGGAGATTAGACTAGACAGATAGACGCACCCACTAGCGATCCTTTAAACAGTGATTATCCGAATCATACTTATGTTATTCCTCCAATTTCAGTGCTAGACAACTCGGGAATAAGGGTCCATTACACGCCGGCTCTGCGCGCGCACGACGCCGCCTTACTCGGCGCAGGAGTTGGTGTGTCCGCGCTCCACGTCATCCCGCCCAAACAGAGGCAGTACAGGACCGTGGGAATCTGCAGTCCGGAGTGCACTAATAGCGTAAGATATTCATATTATTAATGGCTAGCTGTTGCCTGCGACTTCGTCTGCGTAGAATTCGGTTATCGCTATCCCGCGGGAACTAAATAATTTTAACAAATAAAAAGTAGCCTATGTTATTCCTCATTATTCAAACTGTCTTCTTACCAAATTTCATCTAGATTGGTGCAGCGGTTTTTCCGTGAAGAGGTAACAAATAGACAGACAGAGAGACAAGAGAGACAGAATTACTTTCGCATTTATAATATTAGTTAGGATAGTTAGGAAGTTAGGATTAGGATTAATTCGTCATCATCAGCCTATTATGTCCCACTGCTGGGCCTATGCTTATGCCTTGGGCTACAGTTCACACGCGGACCCAGTGCGGATCCACACACACCATTGAATTGCTTCGCAGGAGTGTGTTTTCCTTCACCGAAAAGCTCCTGATAAATTACAAAAGTAATTTCGCACATAAATTCCGAAAAACTCAGAGGTGCGAACCTGGGCTTGAACCCACGACCTTTAGTTTAAGAGGCCATAGGTCAAACCACTAGACTATTGCGGCTTTTTATATTATTAATGATTACGTAATGCAAATATGCGGGTGGTAGGACCTTGTGCAAGGTCCGTCCAAATCGCTACCACCTTCTTACTCGCTAATCCTGCCGCTAAGCAGTAGTGCTTGCACTGTTGTGTTCCGGTGTGGAGAGTAAGACAGCCGGTGTAATTCCGGGCACAAGAGGCATTTCATCTTAACTCTCTAGGTTGGCAACGCATCTGTAAACCCTCCAGGGTTACGGGGGTCTATGGGCAGTGGTGATCACTTACCATCAGGTGACCCACTTGCTCGTTTCCTTCCTCGTCATGTCATTTGGCAAGTGAACACAAGATGTTTTTCTTTTTCTGGTCAGAGCTTACCAGTGACGTTTGCCTTCCTCGTTGTATAAAAAAAAATTAAAACGTGATAGCCACTAGGCTAGGTTTGACCTATGGCCTCTCAAGCAGAGGGTTGTGGGTTCAAGCCGACTTCTTTTCAAAAGTTTCTCTAAAGACGTACCTGATTAATAAATCCTTTGTTTTTTTCCAGACTATGCCTGAAGAAGGTATCAACATAGTATCAGTTCTTCTGCACGCACACGGCACGGCTAGAAAGATTTCCCTGAAGCATATCAGAGGCACTGAGGAATTACCGAGAATATCGGAGGTAAGCTGAGCAGCATTATTGATAAAATAAATAAGTTTTCTGTTGTTACATTTTTAATGCAGGCTTTTTTTCGACTATAATTTTTATTGTCTGTACTTGTATTGTGGTCCATCTTACATATACATACCAAATTTCAAGTGAATCTGACCACTGGAAGTAGTTCAAATTTTACTTGCAAGATTTGACCCGAACATTACGTAGCTTTACAATACAATACTTTGCAAGTTAATGAAAAGCTTGTAACATTGTATCATAGTTGAGATTTTTTATTTAAAGCCAACTACTTATTATGCCCTCTAGCTCTTTATCAAAAAACAATGCAAAGCTGGCTACAACCATAAACCGAAATGTGGTTCGTTAAACGTGAAGCTAACAACAAAGTACTAGCTTTTGTCGTTAGATGGCTCTAGTTACAGTGGCCAGCAAATTTCACTGGAGAGATCACAACTGAACGTTTTGAAAGTTCCCAGTACGTTGGCTAGATGGCGTTATTATTAAATTTGTGTTTTTTTTTTCTAGGAAAATGCTTACGATGCTCGTTACCAACAATCCCGAATCGTTCCTGGCGGCAGAAGATTCTTCAAAGGAGACACTTTGGTTACTGAATGCACGTATGACAGTTCGGGCCGAGATAAGCCCATTTTGGGTGGATATTCCGCTTCTCAGGTGATTAATAGTTGTTTATGATACGAGTGCGGCAAGTTAGGCAATTGCCTACAGTTTCACACGCATGTCGTACGTTTTTCAATTGCCATTTACGCCTTATTGACTTACGGAAATTGCCACTTGACGTGGGTCAACATTATTCATAGAAAGTTAGTACTTAAGTGTATTTTCCGCACGCATCCGCAATTGTGCAGAAAAGTTGCATGAACCCTTTTCTGAATATGATGACGCACGTAAAGTGGCACTTTCCGAGCACACAAACTTTATTTAAACTCAAACTGTGGATTTTAGGTTACCCAAATAAAAATATTTTTGTCTGACGATTTTAACCTTTTTTTTTAGGAAATGTGCCTATCTTTCGTCCTGTACTACCCTCGAACGGAGCTTGCTGGCTGTTACTCCATGACACCTGTCAAAGAGTTCTTTGAAACCTTCGGAGTAAGAGAGTTCTATGGTCTCAGTATGATGCAAGTGGAAAATATTTTCCTGTCTTCTGGGTAAGAATTAAGAATCTAAGAATTATCGCACCTACTTTAACTACGTAGAGTAAATCGCCAGTAACTAGCCACCCTTCAGTAACTGGCCCTCTCATACTAAAATGAACTCTGTTCCCCTACAAACAGAATCCAATTAAGTATAATGTGGCCAGTTACTGAAGGGTGGCCGGTAATTCACACCTTATATATACAAAAAAAAAACCATCCCGACGAATTGAGAACCTCCACCTTTTTTGAAGTCGGTTAAAAATGAATTTTATTAAAGGTGAATAGAGTTCATTTTTAGTATGAGGTGGAGTTCCTGGCGATTTACCCTACTTATACAAATTTTTCGGTCAATTAAAGCTAACAATTTTAATTTTAATTTTTGTGACACTGGGTCCTAGTGAAATGAACTTACACGTGTATATATAAGTCTAATTACGAATTACGGATTCGACTACGGATTAGTCCGAAACATGTCGATCAATACTCGACTGAGGCTCGAGTAGGTACGAATATTCGAATCCTGCGTAACGTAACGTTCTCGTGTCGAAATCGAGAAACTTCACTAAATATCAGTTCGAAATACGCTCACGGGTGGGCGTTGTTCCAAATGCCATACAAATTTTTCGATAACGTTACTACTCGATTACATTACGAAGGATTCGAATATTCGTACTCGGACCTCTGGCATACCTTAGTGGGTGATCCGTCCGTTTAAGTCACTATAAATGTGAAATTTATAATAACGTTAAACATGTGTTAGTTAACACCAACTTTGTTCACAGAAATTTGGAGAACATGCCACCACAGTTGAACTTTGATACGAAACAGTATAGGATGGAGGAAACGGCCATGCAAGGAGACGACCAGGGCGTTGGATTAATGAGTAAGTTCATTCGTAATTTTTTTGGGGTTCTGTACTTCAAGAGGAAAAACTTCACTTTGTTGTCTGTGCTTGTATTGGCATCCAAATTAAATTTCAAGTCAATCCGATCACTGAAAATGAGTCAAATTTAACTTGCAAGATTCTTATACAAACATACAATATGTTATTGCTTAAACACGGCAACTTACATAAAAAGCTTCTAATTGATTACTTTTGACGATATTTTTGTTTCCTTTGTGAGGTACAGTCGAGTTTTCCAGTATCTGTACAGCCAACGGTTCGTAAATATCTAAACACGGACCTTGTGTAACTGGCAATAAGGTCTGTGTATAGATATTTTTGAACTGTTGACTGTTTAGATATTGGAGAATTCGACTGTACTTACTGAGCGGTTTAGGTAAAATTTAAGTCTTTCTGGTTTTAACTGTTCAAACAGAGGGCCGAGATCGAATATTCGAATCCTGCGCAACGTTATCGAAAAAATTGTATGGCGTTTGGAACAGCGCCCGCCCGTGTGCGTATTTGGAACTAAAATTTAGAATGAAGTTTCTCGATTTCGATAAGATAAGGTTACGCTACGCAGGATTCGAATATTCGTACTCGGGTCTCTGGGGTTATTTGCTGCCGTTTACCAAAAAAACATAATTATGTTTAGGTGTTAAGGCTTTCTAGTGCGTTGCTTATTTCCTCATTAAAAATAATTAAATCTCGATCCTAAGGTTTTCCTGGTTAAATTAATAGTTAGGGTTTAAATGGTACGTACAGAAAACCGTGGCAGCCCATTGGTTTGACTTATGGCCTCTGAGAGCAGGGGGTCGTTGGTTCGAGCCCAGTTTCGCACCTCTGAGTTTTTCGGAATTTATCTACTTATTAACTTTGTAGGTGAAGGAAAACATCGCAAGGAACAAAAGTATTAATTTTATTTCTATGTAAATTATAACTTATTAAGTAAATCACACAATTATTATAAAAATAATAATTTTGTCAAATAAACCGCCTCTAGCCACACCAGGTGCAAATGTGCCCATGACGCTCGCAGCATTTCCGCGTTGTATAGCCATGGACAGTCTCTGCACCAATTTCAATTCACTTAAGATTTTATTCTGAGTATGAACAATTTCACATTGTACATGTGAACTGTATAATTTGATTAGCAATAGCAACACTTTATAATCATAACACTTCGGCCATAGACATTATACAATATTATAGCGTATAGACGGGCCTTTCGGTATACTTACACTTACTTACACTTAGTTTTTGTTTCCAATTAAGTGAGACTACAAAGTACTCTCAGTGATATTAGCCGTGAGCACGTCCGCACGGGCACCGCTGGCCGTACACCGTTCCCGCCGGCGGGCTCTGCAACACTTCCTATTTCAAAATGTTCCAAAGAGCACATCCTGATGTTCATATTAATGTCTTCGGTATTTAATCTTAACTGAATTATCATTATCTCGTTCGCAGAAGAGCTCGTGATCAGAGAACCTCCAGAGTTCCGGAACAAGACTTTCATGGCACATCTTAACGAGATGCCGTGGTCCGAGTCGCTGTTGACGGAACAGATAGAGAAAACTCTGTACAAGGGGATGCATATGACCTTCTGCAAGAAGAGAGACGACAACTGGGGAGCGGTATGTTTATTTCAACTATTGATCTATTTAGTCTTATTATACAAGGTGCATTTTAATGAACTGTCATGAGTTCAGCCGGGTGTTAAGTAAGGAAAAACCATTCTCTCATACCTTTGTCAACCAGCAGAGGACATGAGTACATGGAAGAATGTTTTATTTTATTTTTATTTCCAAATAAAAACTTTGGGGTGTCCACTTAGCTTACTCAACCCATTCTAAGCTTCGACTAATTCAGAATTTATTCTTGACGGCTCATTAAAAGAAACCTTGTATAAGTATTTAAGTTGAGAGCGATAAAGTCCAGGCCGTGCCGGAAGCTTTTTTCGTTAAAACATGAAAAAAAAAACATTAGGGTAGCTTACTATTTTTTATTAACGTACCTTGGCCTTGACTTTGCAAGCAGGTCTGCATGTTCAACTTAATCACGATTTGAATCCTTAATGCTTTTATCTATACACATATCATGAGTCCTCTATAATGCGTTCAGAAACCGTAGAAAATGACCAGCATTGCAGTACATCGTCGCCTCCGCCCGCCCTGCAGGTCCAGCGGTAAAGTAATAGTCATTACGACATCGAATTCGATGTCGTAATGACTTTTCGATATCGAATTCGATTTTTCGAATTTGACAACCAACGTAATTTACAATCATAGTGAAATAAAACGGATCACTCACGTATATAAGTCGAGTTCAGTCCGACATGTATAATTAATCATGTGATTTTATTTTTTTTACAAAAAGAAAAACAGTTTACGAAACGTCAGCTCGGTATGTTTGTCTATGATTAAAAAAAAATAGTCAAATTCGTGACAGATATGGATATGATATATGCCTTCGGCTTCTGAACCCATCTTAGAGTACTTATAATACGTGTGTAGATAAAGTAATGTATGCAACTCCACATAATTAGGCCTTAAAACACTCATTATGTAGCAGTTGCATAAACTACTATAAAAAACATGCTTTTATTGCCCTTGCGAGGCGATCCGCTCAGAAAGCTCTCACCTGAGCCTGTACTGAAATCTTTGACACAAGAAAAGGTCTTGATACTCTCGATCGCGTTCGCGGTAATGAATCAAATACTATGAGAAAATTGGCAGCACTACTAACGGCACGTATCGACAACAAATAATTCTCATAATATAGTATTTGACTAATGCGAATGCGATCGAGACGTATTTTTGGCCGTTGATTACACTATACGCTCTGAGTGTCGTGTATACGTAACGTGTCAAACGTTATGAGAATAGTTTGTTGTCGATACGCGCCACTACAGGCGCTGCCTATTTGCTAGTAATTGAGACGAACACGAACGCATTCGAGACGTTTTCGTGTAATAACTTACACTAGAGGCACTGGCTTGAAAACCACTTCCTCTTATCTATGCATAAATGTGATTTTAAATTAATACATGTTCCTTCATTGACGCAAACGCTGTCGCTAGCGATTAACTTCACCCGAAGTGTAAGCTCGGTGCGTAAGCCGGTTGCAGATGAGATTATGATTTGTTTACATAAATTATTATGAACGCCTACCAACTTGTCATTTTCAGCTCTCAGGTTGAGTATTAATAAGGTATACAGACGAGCTTCTGATGGAGACACCAAAAGCTCCTCTGTATACTTCCCTTATTAATAGAAGTACCTATTACTAAGAACTAAGAACTTACTAAGAAGTTATGATTATATTTTGTACTCTATTACCTACCTTGATTGAAGAAAATTACGTAACTGTTTACTGTAGTCTCAGAATACATAATATACCAGAAGCCACGTTCAGTCATAATCGCACGTCGCGGAGTGAGTCCATTTTTTATCGATTTCGCAACCCGTTTATGCTTGAAATTTAACCATATTCTGTTTTTATAAGCCCAGTGGTATTCCTGTATGTAAGAACGTCACAAGAAGGGATTAATTAGTATTGTCATTCATAAAGCACGTCACGATACGCTTGCGTGCTCGGAGATGACTGTGCCAAACTATTCTATTTAAGAGTAGTTTTAGTTGCCTCACTTTTAGGCTTGTTCTGGTTTGTTCTCTATTCTGAGACTCTGTTTGCACGTTTATACGTCCAAATTTATAAATAATAACTAAAAGGATTTCCCATTATATTTGTTTTTTATAGTACCTACATGAATGTTACTAACATATTTAATATATGCAGCTTTTTCTGTAAGTAGCTGCGATTCGGTCAAATTCGGTAGGACTATTGGTATTTATGAAAGCTTTTTTTTTTCAGCCTATCCAAATCCAGAACTACCCTAACTACACAGAACTAACAAGCAACGAAACAGCAGAGAAATCCTGCAACTACAAAAGTGTGAGATTGCCGAACATCAACAAATCCGCCGGTGGTCTATACTCTAACTCCCTCATGCCGGCCATCTTGGCTGCATGCGCGATGACCTTAGCCGTGCGGTAATAAAATAAACTGTTGTTTTTTTTAAATACACCATAGCCAATGATTTGTTGTTTTTCGTTTTGAATTGTTTAGGAGTGCAAAATGTTTAAAACATTAACTTAGCAACTTCTAGATAAAATTAGAACAAGATTTATTTTTATTTTACTTGCTGGTTATTTTACCAAGAAGTTGGTAAGGTGTTTTGATTTTATAAATTGCCAATCTCTGAGATTGAAATTTCGTTAAGGTACTCGAACTATTAGGTAGTATTTATTATGCTGCGCATTGTAACTTTTGTAGTCATACTGTCTATTTTCTGACAGATGTATCTTCGATAAAATATGGAAATATTGGAAGGTGGAATGATTAAGGTAACATTGGCTGCTGTTTTTTTTATCGAATCGAATGAATTTTTGTGATTTTTGTACTTATGAGTTATTGCTCATGACTAAATTAATGATAATAATGGGAGTCGTACGTAATTTACGTAGTGGTCCATTTACTTTAAGGCGAGTAACGATACCAAATCCTTGGTATTATAATTTTATGTTATTACCTAATAGTCACACGTAGTGTTGCATGAACATTGAACATCGATAAAATACTTTTCACGACTGATTTTCTAAATTCCAATCTAGATTCCTTGTTCTTTGAACGTAAAGAATTGCATTTAAGTAATCATAATTTTAAGGTGTAGATGCGAACTTCAAAAGAGTAATTTTATAATGTGAATTGGAAATTGAGCTGTGCTCATTTCATTCTTAAATTGGGCTGAATAGTCTAAAATTCTAAATCATCAAAAATGCCCTTCAATGCCCAAGGCGTGTCAGTAACAGAATAAGTTTAATATCAATATTTTGTCTAATTAGAATCACAGTATTTAATGGAATGGAATGTTTACGTGATATTTCGTTCCAGAGATTTGGATATTTTTTGTCGAGAATTCTTAAATAAGTAGTTAGACGCTTGAAGATATCCCCTCATACGTAATACAAAATATCATCATAGTAATGAAATATACCAAATAAATTTCTGTATAACTTCAATGTAATCTGCATGAAATTTCATTAATCAAATAGCTAGATTAGAGTGAAAATAAAATGTATTTTTTTTTTCAAAATTTCACTTATTTCAATTTTCAATTATTCTTGTTTAACTGTTTGCCTTATAAAAAATATGTTCCTACTCGTAATGCAAAACGTTGTATAATCTAGAGAGGTAGCTCTATGGTGGGTTTGGGTCTACATTTTCTCTCATACAGTTGAAAGAAATAATGTATGCTTGTCATAATTTATCACTGTCATAACTCTTTTTTTTTTCTCTGAAACTAATAATTGTTCAGGATTATTATAAAATAAACCTAACTTAACCTATAGTTCTCTAGGATGACCATTACAAACATCCTGATTTTTTTACGGTTTCGGAGAAAAAATAATTATGACTAGTATAGTAATAGATTATCGGTTCAACCTCCAAACCGCGCAATAAGTATACTCTTCACGCATAAAGGAGACCAATCTATTTATTTTGTTGTTCCTTAATACAAATTTACGCAGTATCTGTCGGTTTTCCCGACCATTCTAGCTCTATCCATGATTGATTCGGTACTACTGTTAGATATCTGTCTCTTCATTTCTGTTTCTGCGTTTTTTTATGATCAATCACCTGGCTGTGCATGTTAAAGATCTAATTTAAGATCTAGTTCTACAACTATGTGCAGTACTTATTTGTTTTTTTTTTGTTTGTCAGAATAAAATAACTGTACCTAATTTGTGGCGAGCCCCTAAACAGGTATACAAAATAATTGAGCAAACGAACAAGTATTTTTATTAAATAAGTTATAATAACTACCAACTTCGATCAAAAACAAATAGAATTCGTCAGCTTTTAATAAACACTGTAAATAGTTGTAGAATTATTAAGTAGAACCCAAGAAACGAATAATTAATGTTTATTGAGTCCTAATAATGTTTAGTTTTAAACGTCGCATTTTGCTATTATTTTGTAATTTATGTAATGTTTTAAATTAAGTCTAAGGTTTAGTTTAAGGTTTATTTATTTAAAAAGTCAATATATGTGTTTTATTAATTTAATTGCAATTTTATTTATCAAAAATGCACCTAGACTATTTTTTAAATTAACTTGAGTCACCTACTGGTAGCTAGGAAAATGGCCGAAAGCTGTCATGTTATTACGAGGACTTTGCAAACCCGCTTCCACCATAGCATTCTTGTTGCCATTCAAATTGTTCTCTACTTCACCCTGTCTATTCCCAAGACCAGGGACTTCTGATTCAACACCTCCAGAATTAGGTGCATTCATATTTGGAGTTCCAGAACTGCCTAAAGGTGTCTCCGCGAACTGACTAGGTCTTTGCGGGTAGGTCTGTGGATTCTGTCTATGGGCTTCAGCAGCCTTCCAATTGAGGTACCAGAAGGGCTGCTTGTCTATGGGGAACTTGCTGATCCTGTCAATCAGGTCACGGTCTCCGTTCGCTTCGATCGGGAGCCTTTCTGTTGAGCCTTCGCCGAAACTGAAAAAAAAAGATATTTCTATTAAGTAAATACAGGACAACTTTACTAGAGATAGTCCAGTGCACAAAGTTAAATAAGTTGATTAAATTCAACATTGATACATAGGTACAGAGATTTTTCCAGTTTCTGTACGGAAAGTTATATCTGAGGAACGACTTAAAATTCATCATCATCATCGTCACCAGCCCTTTGTACGTCCCAGCACGTGAAGTTACGGCACAGGCTTCATCTCAGAATGAAAAGGAGTGGGCTATGTAGGTAGTGCCCACGCGGACCCTGTGGGGATTAGGAACTTCACACACACTAGTGAATTGCTTCGCACTATAGTATGGCCATAACCGCTGTGCACTCCCTGAGGTATCTTGTCTGTCTGTCTGTGTCTCGCTCTGCCTCGTTTTTTTATCCCGTTCTGGTTTTTCGCTTTTATATATTATATTAGATTATTGTTGACTAAAATCACGAGGTATTTGGCAATATTTACTATATAGCAACAAAAGGGAGTGCACAAGGGAGTGCACAGCGGTTATGGCCATACTATAGCGTGTTGGCTTCCTCCCAATGTTTTCCTTAAACGAAAAGTGAGGTGCGAGCTGGGGCTCGAACCCACGACCCTCTGCTTGAGAGGTCATTTAAGTCAAACAACTAGGATACCATGGCTATAGCTGATCTGATATAAATCGGGTTTATTCTACCTATGGTCTATCGATAATAATTAATTGAGAAACCCAACTCGCCTAGTCGACTGCCGCGGTTCAAAGGCCACGACGAGACGGGCGCGGCAAACGATTTCTCTATTCAATGCACGGTCGCCACGCTCAGCGCACATTCGTGAAAATAGCGAACGTGCAATGAACATTACAGAGTATCGTTCTCCGCCGGTGGCTAGCGTCCAGAAGGACTGCTCTGAAGTCTGAAATTCGAAATTCGCATCCGAAAGTCCCGCTCACGCCAACATTGGTTAACACGATTTTTTTTTTCTAGCGGACATTTGCAGAGTTGGCCTCAGACGGCCTTTACTGCTTACCAGAGAGAGAGGGTTAACACGAAAGAGTGAGGGACGGTTGGATTCGAACTTAGAATTTCGGACTTCGAAGTAGAGGCTCAGAGGTACTATATAGTTACTTAATTATGTGTTGATCTCGCTCGCTCCAAACGATGCATCAAATAATGGGGCTCGGCCCACAATAACGTCAAGCCTCTTTTTCCTTAAGACGAGATTGCTTAATAAAAAACCTGATCAAAAACGTCATAAATTATAGTCATAATACAAAAACTCATGCATCAGAAATTGGTGTGCCCTTTAAATTGATTTGATTACCTAAGTATTGAACTTTGGGTTTTTACTAACTTTTAACAGGATAACAGGTAGGTACCTATCTACTAGCTATACACTCAGCGTCATGGTTGACTAGTGTTAACTAATTACAAAAGCAGTGACAGTGCCCTAAGCACGACTTGTCGAATCCTGCGTCACGTAAAATCGAATAGTAAACTATAACGAGTTTGTATGACGTTTGGAACAGCGCCCGCCCGTGAGCGTATTTGGAACTAAAATTTAGTATGAGATTTCTCGATCTCGATACGATAACCGTAACGTAACGCAGGATTCGACAAGTCGTGCTTAGGGCACTGGTCTATTTGATACAAAGTATCTAAACTTAGGTAACTATGTCGAATTAAAGCAATGCGATACCCCGGTTACTGGGAAAACAGCTGTCGGGTAGAGGGAGAAACTCAAGTCAAATCAAGGAGGCGTCAATTTATTAGGTGAGGGGTGTAGGGGGTCCAATCTCACCCAATCTCACCTAAAGAAGAGAGGGGGTCTGGGCAAACATCAGTGCCCTAAGCACGACTTGTCGAATCCTGCGTTACGTTACGGTTATCGTGTCGAGATCGAGAAATCTCATACTAAATTTTAGTTCCAAATACGCTCACGGGCGGGCGCTGTTCCAAACGTCATACAAACTCGTTATAGTTTACTATTCGATTTTACGTGACGCAGGATTCGACAAGTCGTGCTTAGGGCACAGTTGTTTTTTTCGCAAGAAACAGTGTGAAGTTTCCAGAAAACTCTTAAAGAAAGCATTTCTTAAAATCTCGCGTGACATTAGAGGGGGGAGAAGGTTGAGCAAAATCCCACGACATCTCACTAAGGGGTCGAAAAATCACTCCATGTATTTATTGGACATTAGACACCCCTCAATAAGCTGATGCGGATTTTACATCTCGTTTTTTGAAAGAAAAGCAAAAGGAAAGTGTCCGAAACGCGAGGCCTGATGTTTTATGCCGGCGTAAGAAGCGCCGAGTCAGCGTGTTTTAAAATAAGTGCGGGGATCCTTTATATCGTTTAATGGCGTATATGTAGAAAATAGTTCGCTTGGATTAGGCTTGGATACACCAAATAAGCTGTGGCCCGATGCAAAGCGCTGAAATTAAGCATAAAGTTTCGCTCACATCGTCATACAGCGTTAACACCTACGCGACTGAACAGTTCTGAAGAGGAAACATGCCCGGAAACGAGTGAGTGTACTGAGGTACAGCCTGTCAAGTATCAACTGACGTACAGCCACTTAAATATCATGTGTGTTTGACGCGGTGACAAGTATGTAAGTATCATATTGCTAAGCTTATTAAAATTTGCCAAACTGTAATTAGCTATTCGAAATGTCTGATCGACCTACCGATTAGCAAGTGGACTCGCGGTTGTTTTGTTTTGAATCTCAGGAAATCCAATCGGTCTCGTGCCAGCGAACGAAGGTCGTTGACCCTGGACGAGTGCAGCAGATATCACTGCTAAGATAACGGTGTGGAAGGTCGCCATAATCTGTAAAAAACAAATGTAATGTCACGTGGCAAAGAATAATAACAATACGGTATGTGAATTATTGGCGGAGAGTTATTTAGAATGGTTGTTATCTATTATAACTAACAGTCGGACTCGCATTTGTCCGGTTTGTGTACTTAAATAACTACAAAAACCGGACAAGTGCGAGTCCGACTCGCGCACGAGGGTTCCGTAGAAAGATTTTAAAGCTTTTCCCCATTGTTTTAAACTGTCCAGTGTTAGGCAGAACCCTGCTCCTAAGCAAAATGTACGCAGTGTGGGGTCATCTTATACTGGTCTGTGAAATCAACAGACAGACATAACAACAACAACAGACAGACATAAAAATTAAAGATTTTTCTGAGTGGTTGTGCTATAAGAGCTACCTTCGTACCAAATTTCAAGTTTCTAGGACAACTGGAAGTACCCTTTAGGTTTTCAGGGTACGGCGATTTGTACGGATACAACCTTTTTAATTAGGTACTGTGTCTTTTGATTGCGTTGACTTAGAAGTTTGATTTTTTCACAGCTTCAAGGGACTGCAGGCTTGAGTGTTTGATATTAATTTCAGCATGCTAATTTATAAATAATTTATTCCAGAGAAAAGGAGTCTTGACAGACAGACAGACGGACAACAAAGTGATCCTATAAGGGTTCCGATATTTCCTTTTGAGGTATGGAACCCTAAAAATATGTACTTATGCACCCGTTCGCATGGCATCTTTTTTGAATGTTTAATAATAAGTTTACCAAGCAAAAGTTTAAGAATAAAAATAATGGGTTACGTTTACAATCTGTGTTTCCAATAAATGGTTTGACGTCTAATTTAGTGCCGCTAAGATAAGACAGTGACCCAAATGATGCAGTGTTCAAAGTTTTTTTATGTTTTAATGTTTATTTCATGTTACATTTCAAATCCAACAAATATTTATAGCCGATGTTACTGATTAAAGCATCACAAAGGATCGTGAAAGTAGTTCCATTAATTTATTTGACACCCACCTGCAAACTAAACACCACAAGTAAACTTTCAAGCTATGTCAGTACTTAAATATTCCAGCTTCAGTAGAATTTCAATGGCCACTTTTTTGACAAAGCGCATTTAATAAGGCCCCTATCAAAAACAATACACAAAGAAAAAAACTAATGAATTAAGAACGCGCCTAGAACGCTCTCGTTTATCTTAAAAAATATTTACTTACTTATTATTTGACAAATTAATTGTTTAAACTTCTTCGAAGTTTCTGTTGATCACTTAATTATTTTATTTACTCTCACACAAGACGACCAGCGACCACTTCAGAGACAGGCAAAACGAATACTGGTTCTCACGCGCCGTTATAAAAACTTAACTCGTGGTTTATAAAATGCGCTTGTATAAGGAAAACTGTGGGCATTCGACTTAATGGTCCATTCTAATGTTTATTATTTTAGTGAATTTGGTACGATACCTATTCCTTTCGTTTTATTCAAGCGTCATGATTCAATAGTTGTTTATTGAGAAATTTATCACATGGGTATTTCCCAATAGATGCAAACCAAGTTATATCCTACATAGAAGAAAGAGAATGCATTTGTCGGAAAGGGATGCAGTATAATAAAATAATTACTATGTATAAAGAAGAATTTTGAATGTTTTTTAACAATGTGCTGTTTTAAAATTACATAGGTAGGTACCAAAACTAAATAATCTGGTGTCTTACCCTGTTATTCATAAACGTATTTTAACTAAAAGTTCGTTTGTCCTTTTTTGTCACATTGACATCTCCCTTGTTGTAGGTAGCTTTTTGCTGCCGTACGAATGGGCCGGCTCGTCCGGGGAAGTACCACCCTCTCGCAGAAAATTGTCATGAAGCAAAAGCACCCCTGTTGCGTTTCTTTCGGTCAGCGAGAGTGCCGGAGGCATAAGAATAAATAATAACAAATAACAAATGTTATTATTCATTCTCATGTCGGAGGCCCGATCCCCCTCCCCCCCCCCTTTCTAACTCTTTTCCTCTTTAAAGGCCGGCAATGGACTAGTGACTCTCTGCGGTTGCTGGTGCTCATGGGTAGCGGTGATCGCTTATCATTAGGTGACCCGCTTGCTCGTTTGCCTCCCTCTTTCAATAAAAAAAAAAAAATGCTAAGAAGAAGATGAAACCTATTTTAATTAACGAAGGCTTGAGTGACGTTTATGAATAATGGCATTAGACCGTGACGGGGACGGCGGCGGTGGACAAACGGCCTTAGACCGTGCTCACAGAGCCATTACAATTATTTTGATTTTAGTTAATTATTTGCACTCACACACATAACTCGACCTCGACTCGACATTTGACCTTTATCTGCACAATCCTTACCTACCCCCTCCTCGCTAAATAAATTGACACTATTGTAACTTTCTATTTACGCTAATAACTCTTTAATTCGCTCCTCAGTTCTTCCTTTAATTTTGTTTTCTATTTTTATCGTCCCACCCCGCCCAATAACGTGTGCCTGTTTGTCTTATGTTGTTCATTGTATAGAATGCCGGGCGTAGAACCTTTTTTGCTTTTGTTGTAGGTAGCGAGTACTAAAACATAACCAACCGATCATGTCACAGCGCTGCTGAGTAAACGACATTTGGACACCGATCACCTGTAGCTTTCAACTTTGACGCTGGCTAAATTGTCCTACCGGACAGAAGCCAATTAAGAAAAATAAGAAAAGCTCTTTAATTATTAAAAAAACTTCACAAACTCAAGCGAAAGTGTGACAAATGACAAAATGTGTGAAGGAAACCGTAAATTCCTTTCAAGAAAGAAAAATTCAATATAATTGCTGAAGTGAGCTAGGTCTTCAAGAGGTACGTCAAGGACAAGAATATTCCGGGCAATAATAAATACCACGGGACAATTTGACACCAATTGACCTAGTCCCAAACTAGGCAAAGCCTGTACTATGAGTACTAGACAACGGATAAACATACTTATATAGATAAATACATGCTTATATACATATTAAACATCCAAGACCCGAGAACAAACATTCATTCATTATACAAACATCTGCCTCGACCGGGTTTTGAACCCGGGACCTCGAGCTTCATAGTCAGGGTCTCTAACGACTAGGCTATTCGGTCGTCAATAATAAAGGTTGATGTGTTTTTAATTATCACATTTTGTGAATACATAATATTTCTTGCACTTGCATGACTGTACCTGTGTTTTCTTCTCATGCGAAAACTATAATTTGTCAACACAGCCTTATTTTAGAGGAGGCTATAGTCTGGCAAAAAAAATGGAAATTCAATGAGTTCGCTACTTTCTTCGTATCTGTTATCTGTTACTGATATAAACAACAATTTGTTGACATGGCAACAATTTTGTACGAAAAATTTTAGCTCCTGTTTTGTTCGTTTTCCATTAATTATTGCCAGACTAAATGTATCTATTACAAATACTACTCAAAAGAAAATAGGGGTCACAAGTATTTTGATCGTTACGCGAAAACCATATTAAGTAATTAAACAGTTTTTTTTTAATAACATTAATACAAGGCTTTTATTTTTATTTAGGCTAATAATAATTTAATTAAGTAGTCAATTTGTTTCACATAAATATTGCAGTAAACTTAATATAATTTTCACGTAACGATTAAAATATATACTTGTGGCCCCTATTTTCTTTTGAGTAGTACAGTTTCATCATCATCACTAGCCTTTTTTACGTCCCACTGCTGGGCACAGGCCTCCTCTCAGAATGACATTTGTAATTTTAATTCAATGATGTGTGTGAAGTTCCCAATCCGCGCTGGGCGCGCGTGGGAACTGTAGCCCAAGCCCTCTCATTCTGAGAGGAGTATCGTTTACAAGAAGAAATTAATCCGATCTAAACCAACTTCGTCGAACAAAGTTGTCGCTCGCGCCAATGAAAATAAATTATCTCCAACTAGCTGCTGGCTTTGAATTGGATTTACCTTCCGTGTGCTCGAACATAGTCTATTTAAAACCGCCAGTTGTACCAGTCTCCAACTTTATTTTGTTAACCCTTAATTCGACAATGAATATCAATGAATATAGACAGGTAAATAACAGAAACGTCGTCTATGATTTTTTCTGCTGTTCAAAATTATGTCATCAATATAAACCAAAGTAACAAAATGGCAAATATCATTTTAGCTTTAAACGACAAGGAAGGAAAACGAGCAAGTGGGCCACCTCATGGTAAGTGATCACCACTGCCCATAGACACCCGCAACGCCGGGAGTTTGCAGATACGTTGCTAACCTAGAGAGCTAAGATGAAATGCCTCTTGTGCCCGTAATTACACCGATTGTCTTACTCTCCTTACCGGAACACAACAGCGCAGGCACTGCTGCTTAGCGGTAGGATTAGTAATAGAAGTTTACTTAAAACATTTTTTTTGAACCATCATCAATATCTATGACAGTTTTTTTGTATTATAATCTTATTACACATTTTTAGTTTAGTAGATATAAAATCAGAACAGACTAGTATTCAGGATTTCTCTTTTTAGTTCTGCCAAATAAAGGGCAAAGGAACTTTGCTACTCTGTAATGTTAACATAGCCAATCCCTAAAGCCACGCGTTTGGGAATAATCACGAGCAGTCGTTTCACTCTGACAACCTTTGAACTTAGTGTAATCAAAAAGCACAAAATACGTCTCGATCGCGTTTGCGTTAAAGTGTCAAATAGTATAAGTGCCCTTAGTGTAATCGAAAAGCACAAAATACGTCTCGATTGCGTTTGCGTTAAAGTGTCAAATAGTATAAGAATTGGTTAACGCGAACGCGATCGAGACGTATTTCTTGGCCTGGTCGGCGATTACACTAGGCACTCTTCCCTGAGGGTCGCGCACGACTTTACGAATGCTGCGTAACGTTACAGTTATCGTATCGAGATGGAGAAACCTCATACTAAATTTTAGTTCCAAATACGCTCAGGGGCGGGCGCTGTTCCAAACGTCGTACAAACTCGACAACGTTTCCTATTCGATTTTACGTGACGCAGGTTTCGAAAAGTCGTGCTCGTCCCTCTTTATTCATTACGCTCAGTACCAAGTATTGCTGTTTCCATAGTTGTGGACACGACGTGCTATGATAATCATAAAATTATTTATGCAAAAGATATTTATGCAAATTACTACATTAGGTCTCTTGATATGCATGGGCACCAATGCTCTGGCAAGAACTGTTAAACGCGCATGCCCTTTTAAATAAACAAAGAGTTTTAAATTAGAGGTAAACTGGTACAAATAAAAATACAAAAGCGAACAAAAGTGGGTTTATAGCTTTTTAGGTCTGTCCGTGCGCCTTTCTCCGGCCTGTATTGTTTGAACCGTGTAAGGTAAACACTTATTTTTTACAGAATTTGTATTACAATTGGACGCTGAAATAAAAAGTACTTAATAGGAACAAATAAAAGGTGTACGTCAGTATTTAAGAAACCTGTTTTGGATATTTTAAAAATATGTAAGTAGTGTTAAATAATTTACGGTGGTACAGAAACCTTTGTGTGCTCTTATGGTCAGTTTTTAAAGTAGTTTATCCAGTCAAGTAATTCTGTTTATGTATAAAATAGAAACTGCATAATCTAATTACTAATTTTTACGACGTACTGCGAAAACTTGCCTAGCCCTAGCTAAGCTACCTTGTCGTTATGACATCACGTAAGTTGATTATTTTATTATGCCTATGCATAATTATAGGGTTTTTCCAGTCATAATTGATTCACTGCCCACTTAGTCAGTACCTACTACGCAGGTAAAATACGATCAGAATTCCATTAATTTTTTTTAAAGTTAACAGAATCGCACCAGAGCGCCTAGTGTAATCGCCGACCAGGCCAAGAAATACGTCTCGATCGCGTTCGCGCAAACGCGAACGCAAACGCGATCGAGACTTATTTTGTGCTTTTTGATTACACTAAGGGCACAGAGGCTCAAGTATAAATATTCGAATCCGCATAACGTAACGTGATCGTATCGAAATCGAGAAATTTCGTACAAAATTTTAGTTCCAAATACGCTCACAGGCGGGCGCTGTTCCAAACGTTGTACAAATTGCTCAATAACGTTACGCAGGATTCGAATATTCGTACTCGGGCCTCAGATGGTGGGTAATTTCCGTCGACCATTTGATTTGCTTTGTTAGACACAGAAAGAAGATTATTTCATTAGGTAGGTACTCATACTCGTCTACATATATATATATAACTAGTCTACATTTTATGAATAGAGGGGTATAGTATGGCCATAACCGCTGTGCACTCCCTGAGGTATGCGCGCGGCGAGATGGGGGGGACGCGCTCTGTCAGTATGCCGTCAACGCTCGTGGCGGCGGGTAGTGTCATTTGTACTGGACCGTCAATGTCAGACGCACATGAGATTGACGGTCCGGTACAAATAACACTACCCGCCGCCACGAGCGTTGACGGCGGACTGACAGAGCGCGTCCCCCCCATCTCGCAGCGCGCATACCTCAGGGAGTGCACAGCGGTTATGGCCTTACTAAATTCTTAGGATTGCGTTAAGTGTTGCACTGATGTCAAGTAGTTACACTGTTGAACCATCAATGAAAACAAATGAAGGCCCCGCCAACGCGAGTTAGACTTATTGTTTTAACTTTAGTTTAAAAATCTTTCTTACTGTTCTTCGACGTCCGCGAGTAATTTCCGTCTAGGATTTTACGAGTAGAATTTATAGCGTGTATTTGTGGAAGTAAATCGGCCGCCATTAATATGACGCAGAAAAATAGCTGCAGAGGTAACTCTTTGGCATTTACGTTTTACTTTTGCAGCTTTCAGATAAAATATTTCTAAGGACCGCGTGTATGAAGGGATAAGTTTAGTTATGTTTTTGTCCCCTGCTGTCCTGCAAAGACGCCAAAAGTCGCAATTACTGCATGCACGGAAAATGCCAATCTGTCACAAATAATGTTACCACAATATTTATTTTAATTAAGCAATGCTTGATTCAGTTCACGTAAAGAATTAAAAGAAGTGTTGTATCGTCCGGATACCGCATTCCGGATTCTGGACTCTGGACTACCGGATAGCCCAGTGGTTAGAGACCCTTACTATGAAGCTTGAGTCCCGGGTACGATCCCTGGTCGGGGCAGATGTTGGTATGATGAATACGAATGTTTGCTCTCGGGTCTTGGATGTTTAATATGTATTTAATTATTATGTATTTATCTAGTATAATTAAGTATGTTTATCCGTTGTCTAGTACTAATAGGCTTTGCCCAGTCTGGGACTAGGTCAGTTGGTGTCAAATTGTCCCATGATATTTATTCATTTATTATTTATTCTTTTACTAGGTAGGTAGCCAAGACCTTCTAAAACGATTAAGTATAAAAGAAAACTGCAACACTGGTTTGATAAAAGCATTGGACATAGTTATGGCATGTTTGATTGATCCTGTTTCAATTTGGGTTAAAAAAGTGTCAGCAACATTGATGTACCAAAAATAGACGGATATGCCACCCTTTCACCGCGCGCGGACAAGCAATATAGGTGATTCGATGACTTAGTCGCCAACGGCCGCCGCGCAGGTGACATCTCCTTGACTTGCCCAGATATAAATAAATAAATAAAAAATCATTTATTGCCACAACATACCTAACTACAAGAATTATATAAAAAACACATTAAAAAAGAAACTAGTTACGTTCCGGCAATGGGTACCAGTCTCAGCATATGCTAGGTTACATGGCGACATGAACCCAGCGCTGATTTGCAGACTGACCCCTGTAACATATAACAGTTTCACACGTTTTTGAACTGTACAAACAACACGAAAAAGAAAAACAAAGCACAAGGAATCACATTCAATACGTAAATAAATAATATACACATTATTTGTAAAGAAAACCATGCATTTAAAATTATAGTATTATAGCCAAATAATGCAGGGCCAAAAATATATTTCCCCACCTGATAAAACCCTACCTCTAATATTATGGTCAAATAACATAGGGCCATAAATTTCCCGACCTGATAAATTCCGACCCGAAGTAGAAATTCGGAAAGAAAAACTCCCGGTGAACTTACATAGAATATTTGTTTTTATTTTTAATTTTTACTATGTAGCTTTGAACTTTGTTATTCCTTGTAAATTGAATAAAACTATGTATTACAGAAACTGACTGTTCCGTATATTTCTACCGTATTTTATATTTTTAGATCTAGTTATTTAGACTGTACATTATCTGTCCAATGATGACACTGAAATATGTATTTGCCTTCCATTCCACTTGCCACTCTGTGAGCTTTCTCGTCTCTTATACATTATTATGACTAGTGGCTTTGTAAGCTGCTGTAGACCTCGCGAGCTCATTTTTTGTTTCTTTTAATTTCCAAAAAACGAATCCACAAAAAAAAACTATACATATTCATATAATAATCGAGCCTGTTTGCAAAATTTCACACTGTAGAGGAGAACAGCTGGACAGACATACGAAAGCATTTCTGTGCAATTTGAAACGCTGACGCTTCGCTCGCTCGGTCAATAAAGAACGACCTGTTATTTTGTGTCCGTAAATTAGCAGGTCAGTTATCATGTGACTACTTGTTATTTTGTGGACATGAATTAGCAGGTCGGTATATAGTTGGATTTGAATTGGAAGTTTGACATGTTATGTCCATCTAATGACAGCTAATGAGTGAAGGCCGCATTTTGTCAGCGCAAAAGAGGTGCGGCCAGTCTTTATGTTAAATGTCAATGGTCAGCAATAAAATAAGTAAAATTTTAAACACCGCTTGTAGTTAAAACAAAAGGAAGGTTCTGCTCAGACGGGTGATACTTTTAATGTTACAGTTGTTACAGAAACACGAAATCGTAGAACTATTAAAACTTCTTGGTCCAAAGAGTTCAATTTTATGAGCGTTTCAAGAAGAATTATTAATTTCATACTGTGAAGTAGGTGAATATGACATTTGATGCAGTTTCATTGCCTCTTAGACTGAACTTTTAAACTATGAACCTGTGTTTTATCCAGTAATTAGGTTATGTATAAAGTATATTGATAAATAATCTAATCTAGTCAATTAAATCAACTTTTGATTAAAAAGAACCGCCTCCAAATCGGTCTATTGTTTTAAGAGCTACACAGCAGACAGATAGACGGACAGATGTACACATCATCATCATCATCATGTCAGCCGAAAGACGTCCCCCAAGGCTCTCCACTCTGACCGGTCTTGTGCTTTCCGCATCCACCGCGGTCCCAGATGTACACACGTCAAACTTATTAAGTACACCATTAAGGAAAATTTCCGTTAGTTTAAACTAACAAAATTGTCATATTGAATGACGTTTCCCAGAGTGGCAGTTAACCCACTATTGACGTTTGCACACAAATTTTGAGGGAATCTATTAAAACACGTCAACAGTTCAGTGTCAGACTGTCTTTTTTAGGGTTCCGTGCCTCAAAAGGAAATAACGGAACCCTTATAAGATCACTTTGTTGTTCGTCTGTCTGTCTGTCTGTCTGTCAAGACCCTTTTTCTCTGGAACGCGTGGAGGTAGCATGCTGAAATTAATATCAAATACTCAAGCCTGCGGTCCCTTGAAGCTGTAAAAATCAACCTTCAAAGTCAACGCAATCAAAAAATACAGTCATTAAAAAGGCTATTTCCATGCAAATTGCCGAAATCTGAAAACCTGAAGGGTACTTCCAGTTGTCCTAGAAACTTGAAATTAGGTATGAAGGTAGCTCACCACAACACCACCACAAACCACTCACAAAATTCTCAATATATATTTTTTTATGTCTGTCTGTAGATTTCGCCGACCAATATAAGTTGACCCCACACTGCGTACATTTTGCTTAGGAGCAGGGCTCTGCTAACACTGAACTTCTTGAAGAATTGGGGAAAAGCGTTAAAATCTTTATACGGAACCCTCGTGCGCGAGTCCGACTCACGCTTAACCGGTTTTTTTTAACTCTTACCCTCTAATCACGTTAGTTACAAACGATGTTCCTAGATGGCGCTAGTAGTAACTTATTTTGATTATATGACAAATAATTTTAACAGAATCAATTCGTAAACAAATAGCAGTTTCTAGAACAAGCTGACGTCACAATTTCTCGCGTATTATACCATAATAATTATTAATTATCTCTTAAGCTTGTGTCACATTTCCTTTAAATCGGCTTGAGGTATAACGCTGTAAATTATATTCATACAAGTTACCCAACTCTACAATAAATTCCTCATTCCTATACGATTCCTATACTATTAACATGAAACACTGTGAGACTCAATCATAGTGAATTAAACGGATCACTCACGTATACAAGTTGAGTTCCTCTCCTCTGGGAGGATTTCAAAGTATGTTTTCAAATTTACGTTTCAAGTTATTAGTTGCTATAATACTAATGGCATTGACTTCTATTATAGTACTATTTGATATAAGTGCCGAAAGTACGTAATTTTGCATGAGTCCCGAGGCGTCTAGGTCCAAGCCGTTAGGCGAGGGTCGAGATTCAGAGAAATAGGGTCTTGACAGACAGACAGACAGACAGACAGACAGACGGACAACAAAGTGATCCTATAAGTGTTCCGTTATTTCCTTTTGAGGTACGGAACCCTGAAAATTATGTGAAATTATTAATTTGCTTTACGACCGCTTTCGCTGTGTATTCATTAGCTGTGTTTCTGCGGTTCAGCCACATTAATAGCTCAATATAAGCTCCAATCTGTTATTCACAACCGCAAGCAATTTGTGCGACGAACGTTTTAAGCGTCAAAATTCTATGAAGATATTTGCTTAATAAAGTTATTATTTTAATTCGCTGCTAGAGTCAACCCACAATAACTCTGCAATGAATTGACAACAGTAGAAATCTAAAGTTTGTTTATGGCAGTACTGATTTATATAGTCAAACAACACGTTTTGAACTTTTGATCAGAATAAACAGGTCATCGTTCATCCACCATTAAAATATCTCTCATAGTTTTCTAGAATTTTTTTACCATACAATAGCAAACCCTAACTAAACACTGACAAAATTGTCCTCAAATGGAGAAAGCCATATTAAAAAAAAAAACAAGAACAACTTTTTATTATTACTATCACTATTATTTATAATTAAAGAAAATGTCTGAGTGACATGATAAAAGTATTACCACAGTGTGATTTTTCTGGGTTGCCAAATATCTTACGCAGAAATATCGTGGGACGATTCTACGTCTCTGCATAAAAGTCGTTTGTTATTTTGTGTTTTATATAGTACAGTCAGCAGCAATTGTTGCTAAGCAATCGAAGCTCTCACAATGATCCAAGCACGGCTCTATATATTTACAGACATAAGAGCTTGTGCAGATCATTGTAAGCGCTTCGGTTGCCTAGCAACTATTGCTGGTGACTGTACGTCCGTACGTTCTGCATACGCCTCACCTAACGTGCCCAATTCATCGTCTTATTAATACCGCCCAGGGCCGTGTTTTATAAAGCTACCAGTTACAATTTGCAAGCGGAATTCTCTCTCTAACAAATGGTGATTGAATGAGACTTCCGCTTGTAAATTTTAACATGTAGCTTTATAAAACACCGCCTAGATCACCGACGCCTGAAGTCAAGCTGTATCGTTATTCGCTGCTGTCACTTTTTGGTACTAAATAACAGCCGACTTGACACTTCAGCACTGAAACAATCATGAACAAACTTTAGAGAACAACTTGGAATAACGCCACTTATAACAATAAATATCATGGGACAGTTGACATCAATGGACCTAGTCCTAAACTAGGCAAAGCCTGTACTATGGGTACCAGACAACAGATAAATTGTAGATAAATATATATTTAAACATAATAACCATCCAAGACCCGAAAACAAACATTCGTATTCATCATACAAACATCTGCCCCGACCGGGGATAGAACCCCGAACTGCCGGAATCTTAGTCAGGGTCTCTAACCTCTGAGCTATCCAGTCGTCTACTAATGTTTAGTTCAGGACTTTTTCGAAGGAAAGGATACATTTTCAAATATCCGAAGTCTATTCCTAATTAAGAAAAAGCAAGCCAAATTACATTGCAAATATTTAAAATTAAACAAAACTATGAACGAAATCATCCTAAACCTTCTTATGTCTACGATATTCTAGATTTAGCTTAGCTTAACCTCAATATTCCCCTTGAACTAGTAATATGTTAAACCCTCGTACATAAATGATGCTTACTGTGATGGTAGGAAAATATACGGTTGGCTTAACAACACGATACGATTTGATTTACATTTTCGCTACGATTACAGTTTTTCGTAAATGTAAGACGACGTCCATCGCTGCTTAGCACAAGAATAATAGTAGCTAATAAATCTTATTCTTGAACACTTGTAACTAACAACGAAAGATATGCATTTGTTCGGCTCCGATTAGATTTATTTTATTCTAATCCTTACTAGTATCCTAACTAATCCTAGCCCTAACTATCCTAATCCTAACTAATATTATAAATGCGAAAGTAACTCTGTCTCTCTGTCTGTCTGTTTGTTACCTGTTCACGGGAAAACCGCTGCACTAATCTAGACGAAATTTGGTAAGAAGATAGTTTGAATATTGAGGAATAACATAGGCTACTTTTTATTCGGGAAAATTATACGGTTCCCACGGGATATCGATAACCGAAATCTATGCCGACAAAGTCGCGGGCAACAGCTAGTATAATATACGTTGGAGAATAGTCTAAAATGATAACGTATTTTTTTAGCTGTCCAAACTAAACCTATTCGGAGAAATTGTCCTCCAAAGTACTAAAAGTGACCAAACCCTTTAACATCTGTAGAGAGTTTTGTTGAATTTTGAAATTTGTTAATACAATAACAACCATTCAATGTACATCAACATGCAAAATGGTCGCTATCTTACCCACCTTTTAACCAGTAAATAAATAACGCCCAAATGCAGTGCCATAAAGAACAATTTGCCATGACGCCTTATCGTGTCCATATGTTCAGGTTGACGTCCGAACAATATTTTATGTAAATAATGAACTCGAATCACGAGAAGTTCGTTCGTAAAGAATATTAGAAATAGTTTGTTGGTAGTCGGTCATAAACGAAGTTTGTTCGCTATATTTCAAAATTTGGTACGTACACAATGTAGCCTGTAAGTCAAAACTATCGTGTGGTGGTAAGTATTGATTTCTTATTATTTAGTACTACTTACCAGAACAGATATCCCTGTAAGCACCTGGCTTTGCACTACTACTGCTACTACTGGAGTTTAGCACCTTCAATCTTACCTCATATCGTATGGTACTAAAAGCATATAGCAGGCGGGAGGCTCCTTTGGCTTTTCTTTGAAATACAATTTTTCTGTCACTTTTTGAGGAGGACGAAGGGACACACGTACACTCTGCAGCAGAAGTAGCCAAGCAACTGAAGCGGTCACAATGATCTGCACAAGCTCTTATGTCTATCACAATAGAGCCGTGCTTAGAGCATTGTGAACGCGTCGGTTGCTTAGCTACTTTTGCTGCTGACTGTACAACACACGTCTACGCTTTGTTACGTTCAATTACTGTACTGTATGTGTTAGTAATTTTGCACAGACTTGTAAAATTTTTGACAGAGGGAAAATCACATTCCATTACTTTCCTGCTCTAAGACTAAAAGTGTCAATTATTAAAATTAAGGTGTCAAACATTGAGACATTTCTTTTGCCTACGATTTAAAGCTTTTTGCACCATTATAGTTACATGATAGGATCTCTTATTTGCCGTCCTTTATTTTAGGTAAGTAACCAAAAAATATATCGTATCTACATAGTATCTGGTTCATTAGTTCATTACAGATCGTAAATTATCTCTTCCAATCGCAATAAGTACAACTAAATCTTAGAGGAGACGTGGTAATAAAAGACTAAAAACAGCATCTGCGCCAACTTATTACATACATAGCTTACATAGTATCTTGTTCATTACAGATCGTAAATTATCTCTTCCAATCGCAATACAACTAAATCTCAGAGGAGACGTGGCAATAAAAAAGTAAAAAAAGTAACTGCGCCAACCTATTTGTCCGATCAATACCCATTAGTATAAACATCAGGATACGCCCTTAGGAACATTTCGAAAAATGGTACGGTGTTGCCGAGCCCGTCGACAGGAGCGGTGCGCGGCCGGCGACGCCCGTGCGGACGTGCTCAGCTTCATATCACTGAGACTACTATACTTAGTCTCACTGAATTGGAAACTAAAACGAAGTACCGAGGGGCCCATCCATACGCTATATATGTCTATGTCAATGCCTCAAAGCAGAATATATCAGCAAAAAATCCAAGCTTTACGAGCTAGAACACTACATTGCTACACGCCGAGCACTTTTCGACACAAAAAGCGACGCTCCCACTTAAGCAGAATGACGAACGGGCTTTTTCGTCGTCGCGAAATGAACAATATGCTTGTGATTATCCCGAAAGCACTTCGGACCATATATCCAGTTTTGTTATTACACTGTGTTGGTGTGTTGCTGTGTTTTGGAAAAGGGCATCCGGAGATCGTAGAATATTTTGGGAACAATCAGTGTTCTGTTAAATTGCGACCGTAGGAAGGCAAGGAAGTGATTAGGACTCATTTTTAAGGTTCCGAAACAAAATGGTAAATTAACCGTTATATGACTACGGTCTGTCTGTCTACTGTCGGTCTGTCACAGCTGGTTACCACAGGAACTACTAATGCGCTGTCGACTTGTCGCTCGACTAGACGCTATCAAATTTGGAATAGTTTTAAATGATGCTTACCCAAGTTTTTTGCAAATAGAAAAAAAAATAGCACCAAGGGTCTGAAAGGGGGGGTCCTACAATTTCAAAGTTGTACTATGACGAGTGAGGAATGTAAATCGCTCTGTTTGCAAACTCTGAAGATTTTTTATTTTTCTAAGCCCCTTAGTTTTCTAGAAAAATTAAATAAAAACCGTTCCCTCTTATAAATCCCGAAGTTTGAGATTATATCAAGAATAGGTCAAGACATGGCGCTGTCGGCCTGTCCGTCTATCCTTTATTTAACAGACTACGTAAAGTAGCACAAATATTATTAGACGAGGGCTGCTGGGAACCCTCGGTGCACGAGCCCGACTCAAGAGACCGGTTTTCTTTATGCATGACTTGGTGCGTACATAGTACCTACCTAACAAAACAAGAAAGTCTTGATTTAGCCTCTATGTGATACTTTAATACCAAAGAGATTACCTTAGTTACTTACGAGTACGTTACTTTCGATAGCAGGACATAACAATATAGAAAAAAAATATTGAAAACTTTTAAAAACAGCTTAAATTTGTCACAGGATATAGCATTGTTTACAGACAAGTAATTCAAATCCTAGAGCGAAACTACTATACTACTAATAGAGTATTTAACAGGCATTTATAATTAAGTATATTCAACCATAATTTAATTACGAAGTCTATTCACAATATCCCTGTCAAACTTCTTAGATCCTCTATTTTTTTGATTCATCTCGCTCGAAGATTTTTCATTTTAAATGGAACAAGGATTCTGAATAGATATTATTTGAACTCTCGACTTTGCTTTTTTAACGAAATCTACGTGATTTGCTGGGTTTGTATTTTAACTTCTTTTATAAAATACTTTTACGAAAATAGAAAGATGGCACGAAAGCTTCAAACCGTTAGATGTCATTCATTATTTAGGTACTTTACGATACACGCGGGTGTAAAAAAATAACAGAGAGTAACCAAATAAACTGCTGCTAACATCCTTCGAAAATTACTCCAAAAAATACCTCTTGTAGAAAAATATACTTAATAGAAAAATAATAGAAAACGGTGTCAAGGTTCGCCATTTCTGGAAAGCTTAACGTATATATTCCGTGACAAGTTGTAGCTGTAAAAATGTCAAGATATTACCGAATTTCTAACTACCATGACGAAATCAAAGGTTTAGCGTGACCACTCGACCTTCAAAGTCCCAAGGGCAAAGATTAGCCATTTGCTGAAGAACTTCAAACTATGTAAATTCAAAATGGTTTGTTCACTTCAAACTATGAGTGGACTTTGCTGGAAAGTGTATGCAAACTCAAAGACGGTTATAGCAGAGTATCGGATCCTTTGAAACTAGTTTTGTGTAATATGACTGCTTCATTTTCTCTGGTTACGTTTTAGTACCTATACTTACCTTTAAACAGGTAGGTACTAGGTACTTTTACAAAACAAAACACAGTCGCAAAATAAAAGGTAATTAAAATGAACATACAATGACAATGCAAAGAAAAATTCGTTAAGCAGCTGGACGTGTCCAGCTGCTTAACGAATTTTTCTTTGCATTGTCATTGTATGTTGAATTTCATTCTATGAATGTTTCATAAAAATAAAAACAAAAATAATCAATAAATCGATTATTTTCATTGATTCAGAAAAATAGCTCCATCTCTTGCCACTAATGCGTAACTGTAGAAGTTCCGTAGTGGGTGAGCTGCTTGATTAAGCTACTCATAGATGGCGCTGAGGAGAGTTCTTCCAAATAAAATATGACACAAGGCATTGAAAAATTCGTTAGGTACACCATCGTTAAGTATAGCTTAATTGGTGGAGCGTGGTACGGATTACCGAGGTTGCTGGTTCATGTCCAGCTGCTTAACGAATTTTTCTTTGCATTGTCATTGTATGTTGAATTTCATTCTATGAATGTTTCATAGAAATAAAAACAAAAATAATCAATAAATCGATTATTTTCATTAATTAAAATGAAACAAATGTCGTATTCTAAATAATATTATTTCTAGAGTTTATTTCGACGTAAATAGGTTCTGCATTTCAACATGACATATCAATAATATTTTTTATAAACAAATTAATCACTTGACTATTTATAGACTTTATAAAAATAACGCATCAATTTATACAAGTTCGACTTATTCAGTACTGTTAAGAGATTAATACCGACAAAATTTGTATAGCTATCAAAGTTTGGAAAAGCCGGCGGGTGCCAATAGATTCCGTCCCAGAGTCGTCCAAAGGTTCCTTGCAACATTTTGTACCAATTTCAACAACTTTAGGGTAAAAGTCTGCCCAAAATTCAAATGCCTTGTAATTTATCGTCTCTGGAGTACTCATGGTGAAATTGTGCCGATTTATTATCAAATATCCAGGCTTTTCTATTTCGAAAGCGTTCCAATCGATTATAACCCCGGAATTAGTCGGATTCGAATACCAAGCGAAGTTGGACCACATTTTCATTATTATGTCAGAAATACTCTTATCTCGGTAGTCCCATTTGCTCAAATCTGCTGGGAGCGCTAAATAAGGCAAACCGAAAGTGAAAATTAAATCGTAGTTATGGGGCACTGAAACCCAGTCGGGGATGCCTTCGTTAGCCATATCAGAGAAAGGTTTCAGGTCGAAGCGGTACAAAAAGACCGGTGCGTGTTGACTAAGGTACATTGCCAGTTGGTAAGTTGTGGCTCCGTGCACCTTATCGGTGTAAAAGTCCAAAAATAACTTTCTCAAGATAGTCTCGTTTGTCGTCGGCGGTATAGGCTTGTAAAAAAACGTCACCGCGTCTTGTATGTGATGCTGATTAGTGAAACATGATGTATTGTCAACTGTTATATCTGAAAGTATTATCTCTTCGCGCATTACGTCAAACTCCCTCTGACTTATTCCAGTGTCATCGCTCTCTTTAGCAAGTAATAATGCATCTTCCATGTTAGTGTAACCAGTTAGAACCGGTACGGGACTGAAGGCTTCATCTTTAAATATCTTACTTGGAAGATCGGGCAGAAACGGACTCGAAACATTGTTAAAACTGAGGTCGACAATTGGTTTCCACTCTGTTAAAGGCTCCCCTAATTCTAAAAGAACTTGATAGGGTACTCTTTTCAGGCAATCAAGTAATTTGTAAGTGGGCTTTCGAAAACAACTGAAAGCTACAGCGACTTTATCAACTGTGGTAGCTTCTCTTCCAGGAGTGTTTACCGTGTCGGGTGATAACACGTTACCACTCATAGCTATAGCTTTCTGGAACAATCCGGATGAATATGATGAAATTAAGTGAAGCCCTACACTAACAGCGCCTGCGTCGTGTCCGAAGATGCATACGTTTTCAGGATCACCTCCAAACGCTTCGATATTATTCTTCACCCAATTCAAAGCCGCCACTTGGTCCAATAGCCCATAGTTGCCTGTAGCCTCATGATCTAAGGTTGAGAAAAATCCGAATATGTTCAAGCGGTAGGCCACTGATACAAATATCACCTGTAATGAAAAAGAAGTCTTAATTTCAGTGCGAGAGTTTGGAAAACAATTTATAAAAAAGTTAAAAAATACCTTTTGTTTTATCACTAGCTGAAAAGGGTTCATGTCATTAGGGCTGCCTCTAATAAAGTTGCCGCCGTGAAACCACACCATTGTTGGATAGCCCTCAACTTTTAAATCTGAAACAAGGCAAATATGTATTTCAGTTGAATACTTTAGAATAAAATATAGAAGAGATGAAACGCAATTTCTGTTTGCTATCAGTCGCTCTGCTATTTTTACAGCGACTAGAGAAAGTGAACGTTGACTTTTATTTTTTAGACAAATCTTTATTATTTCAGGGCTGTTTGTTTCTAAGGTTATTGCAGTTTCAGCGTCGAACTGTTAAATTAGCTGTCAGTTAAGGTAAACGTCTCTGTGTCTCAATAGTTGGCATCTTCAATCTATCTATCTATAGTATTAGTAGTAAAAATACTTTATTTACATAATAAAAGCAATTTACAATGACATTAAATCTAAGCTTAAACTAAATAAACTACAACTTAAAACTAAATTAAATCTAAATAAGGCCCCTGTGGCATAGTGCCCAAAAGGCTGGCAGCGTTGCCTCGCTGAATAGCGATGCTGATTCTTTGAGAGAGAAAACTGCCAGCCCTTTGGTCACAAGTTGCATCAACTAAGCGCTTTTGTAACTCAGAAATAAGCTTGTAAGCGCTGGGACCCCATGGACCCAAGGTTTCAAACCCGACAGGGACAAAACTATAATTCGGACCGAGAGATTGATACTTAGAATTTTTTCTATTTTCGGCCGTTTCTGCCGCCGCACCAGCTTTTTGTGTGGTTCCCTGGAGATGTGAGTGTGCTACTGTATCGACACAGGTCGCATCCCAAACCAGAACCCTACCCATTCTCCAGGGAATCAGAGACATAGTATAGACATAGTAGTAATAGTAGTAGTAGTACAGATTTATTGTATGTATAGATTCTATACATATAAAAAATCTGTAACAAGTCGGGTATCTGTACATTGAAGATATTTGAGAAAAACTGTTACTAGGGCTTTTTATTAGTGCAATAGGACCCAAAACAACGATTTTTAGAATTTTTTTCTGTTTGTCTGTGCGTTTGTTCACGCTAATCTCAAAAACGGCTTAACCTAGAAGGATGCGGATTTCACTGATATTGTCCTTTCCTTGGATTAACATTTAGTGTTTATTTTATTTAAATCGGTTCACAAATAAAAAAGTTACGTCAGTTTATATAATTTTATCGGACAGTTTTGGAAGAATCGTTGTTGATTTCGCGAAAACTTGGGTTAACTATAGGTTTGATTAATTATAATTATGGCCTAACTAAGCCTAACTAATATTATAAATGTGAAAGTAACTCTGTCTGTCTGTTTGTTACCCTTCACGCAAAAACCGCTATTCCGATCATGGTGAAATTTGCTTGGACACCGAGAAATAATATAGGCTACTTTTTATCCTGGAAAACTGCAAAATTGCCGCGGGATACGGATTATTCGAGAAAATGGAATCGCGTACCTCTTAGGAACCTTTTCACAACAAAGTTCATAATGATTTCTTCGGCAGATGTATGGTATGTCAGTATGACATTTGCAGTGATACGGTTCCACAGTCATACTATCAAGAAGATACGATTCAGTTCGTGTCGTGCACTTCTGTGGAACTTTTTCTCAATACATTTAATTTTGATTTCTTTGTCGGATGTATTGTTTTTATTAATTACCGGCATCGCACAGGCCATTCAAAATCACAGTAGTCGTCAAGGTCCTTAAAGAAATAACTATACAGAGAGGGCAAAAAATACAATCATTCCAATAATAACAAACGTGATAAGTGAAGCAAACGTCGGCAAACGCTTCTGCCACTTTGACATTTCCTTTAGCCATAGATTTAAAGTTTTTACCTTACTCCAAAACAGTGTATAATTATGTGTAAGCTCTTTGGTGTTTACTATTAGTACCTCACTATCGTTGTGTGTGGTAAAAAGTACACATACACTACTCTTTCCTCCAAGCCATTGATAAGTAGCGAAACACTACGCCGCCGGAAGAAAAGAGGCTGAGCTCGGGGGGCGCAGCCCCCCGCCATAAAAAAACCCACTTATACTACTCTTTTCTCCAAGCCATTGATAAGTAGCGAACCACTACGCCGGCGGAAGTAAAAAGGGGGGGGCTCGGGGGGCGCAGCACCCCGCCATAAAAAACACATACACGCTACACTTTTCTCCAAGCCATTGATAAGTAGCGAACCACTACGCCGCCGGAAGTTAAGAGGGGGCTCGGGGGGCACAGCCCCCCGCCATAAAAAACACACATAGACTCCTCTTTTCTCCAAGCCATTAATAAGCAGCGAACTACTACGCCGCCGGAAAAAAAGCAGCCCCCCCGTCATAAAAAGTACACATACACTACTCTTTTCTTCAAGCCATTTGATAAGTAGCGAACCACTACACTGCAGGAAGAAAAGAGGGGGGCTCGGGGGGCACAGCCCCCGCAATGAAAAGTACGCATACACTGCTCTTTTTTCCAAGCCATCGATAAAAAAGCGAACCACTACGCCGCCGGAAGAAAAGAAGGGGGGCTCGGGGGGCGCAGCTCTCCGCCATAAATTACACACATACACACCTCTTTTCTCCAAGCCATTGATAAGCATCGAACCACTACGCCGCCGGAAAAAAAGCAGCCCCCCACCATAAAAAGTACACATACACTGCTCTTTTCTCCAAGCCATCGATAAATAGCGAACCACTACGCCGCCGGAAGAAAAGAAGGGGGGCTCGGGGGGCGCAGCTCCCCGCCATAAATTACACACATACACACCTCTTTTCTCCAAGCCATTGATAAGCACCGAACCACTACGCTGCAGTAAGACAAGAAGGAAGGGAGTCCCGGGTGGAGGCACAGGGGGGCTGTCTGGGCTGCCATGAAATCTACGCAACTACAACTTTTTTCTCTAAGACAATGATTTAGAAGCGAACTACTACGTTGCATCAGCAAGTAAAGAGGGAGATCTAGGCTCAGGAATGGTTTCCCATAGTAAAAATACTCGAATATCATCATGCCTGAGCTAATGGACATATTTTGTTACTTAGATTCCTTATAGAGCTCTTATGCTTAGTTTCCGAGATGTTGTAGCAATAAACACATTCCACGCGGACGAAGTCGCGGGCAACAGCTAGTCTTAATAATAATCGCAATCGCAATAAACGACTAAACTAAACTAAACTAATACGTAGCAGTAAAGTGCGCGGTTGTTTTGTGCGGAAATCGCAGCGATTAGACGCATGCGATCAACTTTTGCCTTGTTGTTCAATGCTGCGTTCACCGCGTAAAACAATAATTGGTAATTAGATTATCTGCTGTAAAATGATGTGCGTCCAACGCATCGCGTTTATCGCACAAAACATGCGAGCGCTTTAGTATAGTATAGAAAAGTGATACCAAGCGTCTGAGGCTCGCTCGCTGAAACTCGCTGATTTTTTTTATACGACGAGGAAGGCAAACGCACGAGTGGGTCACCTGATGGTAAGTGATCACAACTACCCATAGACACCCGCAACCCTGGAGGGTTTGCAGATGCGTTGCCAACCTAGAGAGCTAAGATGAAATGTCTCTTGTGCCCGTAATTACACCGGCTGTCTTACTCTCCACACCGGAACACAACAGTGCAAGCACTGCTGCTTAGCGGCAGGATTAGCGAGTAGATGGTGGTAGCGATCCGGACGGACCTTGCACAAGGTCCTACCACCCGAAAGAGAGCTAAGATGAAATTTCTCTTGTGCTGATGCTAGCATACCTACCTAGCATTAACCTAGGTTAATTCATCACCAGCCTTGTTTTTACGCCACACTTCTGGGCACAGGCCTCGTCTCAGAATAGGAGGGCTTGGGCTATACCTAGTCACCACGCGGGCCCAGTGCTTATTAGGAATTTCAGTTTCCTTACATTTTTTTTCCTTCACTGAAAAGCTCGCGATAATTTACTAATCATCATCATGTCAGCCGATTGACGTCCACTGCTGGACGGCGGCCTCCCCCAAGGCTTTACACTCAGACCGGTCTTGTGCTTTCCGCATCCACCGCGGTCCCGCGATCTTTATACTAGGTCGTCGCTCCATCTTGTTGGAGGCCTACCGACAGCTCGTCTCCCGGTCCGTGGACGCCATTCGAGAACCTTCTGACCCCATCGGCCATCAGTTCTGCGAGCTATGTGCCCCGCCCACTGCCACTTAAGTTTCGCAATTCTTCGGGCTATGTCGGTAACCTTAGTTCTACTGCGGATATCGTCATTTCTGATTCTATCCCGCAGAGAAACCCCGAGCATAGCCCTAATTTACTAATGTAACTTCGCAAATAAATTCCGAAAAACACAGACTCCACAGGTACTAACTAGGAGGTACTAGGTTGTCACGGCTATTAAAATATTGCTAGTAAATATAGTGACTGCAAATTATTTAATTAATATCTTCATAATTAACTTAATGACGATTAAAAATAATTATTATTGAACTTAATGACGATTAAAATATAATTTAGCTTAATGTCTATTAAAAATATGTACGCCCCGTTTACCTACATTTCCGTATAATTTCTTTACGACGAATAAATTACAAACGTCACTCGCCTCAAATGGGGAATGAAAGTTTGTTCTGAAAACTTTTCGCGATAAACCGCTCGAATAAATCATCCGAAGCGTAATGATCCTAACTGAAAATAGCTCTTTGTATTGTATAATTACTAACTAATGATTATTCTACTATTTTTAGTCCGCGACTTCGCCTACATACAACTACGACTTAAAAAAAATACCGTTGCCCCCTTAAATATCTCCAAAGTTTGCAATGAGAAAAATATGAATATGTAAAATACTTATGTAAGGATCATAGGAAAAATAATATTTCCTGCTCCTCGGGCGCCGGCCGCCTGTCACGCCACGCTGCTCTCAACGACATCCTCAGAAGGGCACTCGTCAGCGCCAACGTCCCCGCTGCTCTGGAGCCCCAGATTGCGCGGGGTGATGGCAAGCGCCCTGGTGGGATGTCGTTAATCCCCTGGAAGATGGGCCGTGCGCTGGTGTGGGACGCCACTTGTACGGACACCCTGGCAGCGTCCTACGTCCCACGAACAAGCAAACGGGCAGGAGCGGCAGCGGACGCCCGGGAGCGCCTCAAGGTCAGCAAGTACAGTGCCCTAAGCACGACTTGTCGAATCCTGCGTCACGTAAAATCGAATAGTAAACTATAACGAGTTTGTATGACGTTTGGAACAGCGCCCGCCCGTGCGCGTATTTGGAACTAAAATTTAGTATGAGATTTCTCGATCTCGATACGATAACCGTAACGTAACGCAGGATTCGACAAGTCGTGCTTAGAGCACAGCTGTCTCGGCGCCCAATACGAGTTCCTGCCGTTTGGCGTCGAGACGCTGGGTCCTTGGGGTAAGGGTGCGCTCGGGCTCCACAAGGAGCTGAGCAAACGCCTGAAAGAGGCAACAGGCGACCCTCGCGCGGGCAGCTTTCTCGCGCAAAGAATTGCTATTGCAATTCAGCGCGGGAATGCTGCCTGCGTGATGGGCACCCTGCCGAGCGGTCCAGGTTTGGTAGGTATTTAATTTTTAATTTTTTAAGTTAGTTTTAGTTTTAATATTTTAATTTACTTTGTAGGTAGTGTTAATCCCATTTGCTATGCACTGTTTCAACTTTCTTATAGAATATTAAGGTTTATGACTTTAAATCATTAAACAAAGCTAAATTTGTTATTATGATGTCATAATTTCGTAACAAAATTATCAAAAATTGCATTAGTTCCACTACCGGGCAAGAGATGGCGCTGTACGCCTGTCTGTATATCCTACATTTGATCACTGTACCTAAAATAGCACAAATATTATTGTCTGTTGACACGGAACCCTCGGTGCGCGAGCGGACTCGCTTGACCGGTTTTAAGAATTAAAGTAAGTAGATTTTTTTTTTGCTGCTAGTGGCCTTCAGTCTTCGTCTTTTGCAACAGTTCTTGGGCAATGTCCTAGGGCCAGGAATTATCGATTTCCCTCGGAAACTAAAAAGTTTTCCAGGATAAAAAATATTCCATCTACTTATTTATGTGCAAAATTTCATTCGAATTCATGCGCTCCTGTTTATAAATTTAATGAATGATTAAACTAAGTACAATCGCGGGTACTTATGCGAAGTCCGCCCGGATTGCTACCACTATCATACTGGCTAATCCTACCGCTAAGCAGCAGTGCTTGCACTGTTGTGTTCCGGTGTGGAGAGTAAGACAGCCGGTGTAATTACGGGCACAGGGGGCATTTTTAATCATATAGCTCTCTAAGTTGGCAACGTATCTACCAACGCCCCGGGGTTCACTTAACATCAGTGCCTTAAGCACAACTTGTCGAATCCTGCGTTACGTTACGGTTATCGTATCGAGATCGAGAAATCTCATACTAAATTTTAGTTCCAAATACGCTCACGGGCGGACGCTGTTCCAAACGTCATACAAACTCGTTATAGTTTACTATTCGATTTTACGTGACGCAGGATTCGACAAGTCGTGCTTAGGGCACAGGTGACCCATATGCTCATTTAACTTCCTTGTCGTAATATAACAGTTTGTATAAGCTCATCAGTTTTCATAAGGGAGCTCATCAAACCTATAAAGTAATCGCGGTCAATATCCCGTTTTCATTATGTCTAATTGTCGTACCTAATTTATACAAAATAACAAATCTTTCGCATAATTATAATGTTAGTAAGAAGCAAGAATGTATAGTTATATTACTATTACAAGATTCAGGTCACAAATGGGATTCGGGTTACGGTTGACGTTGAAGTGGTTTATAACTAAGGGTTGTAAATTGACACGGAATGCTTGCATTAGTGACATGTTATTACTTGGGACCTGAGCCTATATGCTGCAGGTGTAATGTTTTCTCTGAAGTTAGGTACATTATGCTTAATTGACCGCGTTTTTAGGTCAGTTGGTCGGGTTTAGCATAATTTTCATTATTGACTTGGCGCCTGACGCTTCACGTGACTAGTTAGCTACTTAGGAGTTTTGTGCTTTTTATGCAACAATAAAAAAACGTAAATTTACATTGTGATGATAGCCTAGTGGTTAGACAACCTGACAATGAAACTTGAAGTTCTGGGTTTCGATTCCCGATATTTGTAAGATGAATACGAATGTTTGTTCTCGATCTCGAGTCTTTACAGACTTTAAAGAAAGAGGAGGTTCTCAATCTCGTCAGAATATCTAAGAATAGTCCAGGAAGTGGGCACTGAAAAGTACGGAGTCGCGCCCTAAATGTTAAGAATCTAATTCTTTTCTGAACGAACCAAACGTACGTCGTAGCCAGGATATTCTTCAAAAAACACAAACAGGGGCTTACGACCAATACAACTTCTAAAGCCCCAAAGGACCCAGCCCGAGCGATCTGCCTTCAGGAACTTCACGAAGTGTCCCATTATTTTCATACAATTCTAAATTTAAAATGGGACAGCTCAGTCCAGCTTGCTAGGAACGCACCATGCATATGTGTTGCATGGATGGAGGCTGTATAGCGCCCTACAGTACCTATATGTTTATCCGTTGTCTAGTTCCCATAGTACAGGGTTTGCCTAGTTTGAGACTAGGTCAATAATTGGTATCAATTTTAATTTTAATTTTGGATTGCAGATGTTTTGTCAATATAGAAAGAGGCTACGATAAAATAGTTCTTATATTACTATAATTACTGTTGGCGTCGAAATTAGCGGTCAGATTAAATAACGATTAAGATGGCCGCAAATACCCACTCAGTTTATTAACAACAGTAAACGGAAAAAAAATATGGCGATGTTTTGATGCTAACAACAATATTGAAAAAATGCTGAGTCACATTTTGTGATGAAGTAAACTACTAATTTGCAAGGCAATTATAAAATTAATCAAGATTCGATAAGCTGCGTTTACGTTGAGAATAACCGCAGCGATTTCCCGATAGACTTTTTAAAGGTTGCCGATAAGTAATTAATAAAATTGCGTTTCTGCTTCTTACAATTTTACTTCCTTAAGCTTGGCATTCATAGATAAAAAGATCTTTTAACGAAAAATCTCTTAACAAAAGCCATTGACAGGTACGAGTGGCGGAAGGGAGGGGAGGCCTTTGCCCAGCTGCGGGACACTCTAATAGGCTAATAAAAAAACCGGCCAAGTGCGAGTCAGACACGCGCATAGTCATAGTCATTTATTCAATTAACAATGTACATTGCATTTGAAATTTCAGTTAAACAATAAATTATAATTAAACAATAGGTATACAACAAAATACTATTCACACAAATCAATAAATAATCATCATGTCAACTACCACATACTTAGTACACTAAATTTTATTCATTAATTATGTAAGTACCTACATTAATTACATTAGGTATTTTTACCTCAGTTACCTCTATTTCTAAGCTGACAAAACTCTGCAACTGAGTAGAGACACTTCTCAAGCAAAAAAGCTTTCAAACTCTTTCTAAACATGTTCACACTCGTAATTGACTTTAATTGTAACGGTAAGCTGTTGAATAGATCAATTGCTTGAAAACCCGAAGAGTGCTTAACTACTTTAAGTTTGGTATTAATCATCTGAGATAGGTCTTTTCTCCTTGTCGCCAGTCGCTCATGCCGGCCTTCCGGCGATTCAATACAGTTCAGGTATTTGATTAAGTCACTTAGAACCACAAGAATATATAGACTAGGGACCGCACCGAGGGTTCTGTACAAAATTTTTAGGTAGGTATGTAAATAGTTGAAATGAAGGGTCCACGGCAAGAACTTGCCTAGTAAGTTTAGTGATCTTAGCAACTTTTCGAGTTATCGTGATTTGAAAGTTTGGAACGATGTAATTATCCATAGGTATAATGTTCGTAGATGTACATATTTTTTTAAGTGATATAAAAGACAGGTTACATAAATAGTCTATAGTTATAGTCTACTGTACATTTTGAGATTAAAATCTCGTTTTTGCCGTGGACCCTTCAAATATACTTTTCGGTTATTCGAAGTTTTAGAGACGTAACTTCAAGTAATGAATGGCGTCTAAACCAGACATCGATAAGGCCCAACTCGAAACAAAACGGACATTTCGACCTGACAAATTTGAACAAACGATGTTCTCCCTCCCGTTCCGAGTGATTCATCAAGATAGTGAACGAACGGTTTACCCTTTCTAAGGACGGCATGTATCGGCCATTTCGTAATGTTGACAAATAGCTGGATTAGACCTTATATTTGTGTGTGAAAATTGATCTGCCATGCATAGACAGTAATTGGACATAGAATTAAGAATGATTGAACTTATTGGTTAGGTACAATATTCATGTTACATCATCACCATCATCAGCCTAATATTAGTCCATTGCTGGACAATATGCCTCTCTTAATGGGCACCACAATGCCCTGTCTTCAGCTTGCTGCATCCTTCTGCATACAGTCTTTCGCATGTTGTCATCCCACCTGGCCACGTCATCTCACGTCCTACACTACGTTTGCCGAGTCCCGGTCGCCCTCAAGAACACGTTTACCCCAACGGTTGTCGGTTCTCGCAAGATATGGCCGGCCCCTGCCATTTCAGCTTGCTAATTATTTGAGCTATGTCGATAAGTTTGATTCTCATGTTTATTTTAACTTAATATTAATCTCAATCTAACTTCTGTCTAACAGTATTGTTAAGTAACTCTTACTAAGTTCCTATGTTTTAAGAAACAACCCAATTTTTGACCCCTAAATTTAAATGATTGACACCCTGCTTGTCAGCTTTACATTTCACGAAATTGCAACGCTTTTGAAAAAAAATGAAATTATATTACTTACCTATTTACAAGGCGGTAAGAATTAAATATGTAATAAAAAATGTGTATTGGCAGTAAGGAAGGAATAACGATCGAGGCTTTAGTAGAGAAAAAGGATCGTGGGTTTTGTTTAATACACAGCATTTTCAGCCACATTACATTGCATGATGATTATGATCTTTGCAAGTGTGATGAAAATATATTTTTTTAATTTTAATATTCGGAAATCGAATCGGAAAGTTTAATAAATGTGTAAGGAAACTCATTTCCTAAATTATGTTTCCATCTGGGTTGACTAAGGTACGCCTCAAATAAAACGTTGGCATGGAATGACTACAAAAATTGAACCGCCAATTTATAAATGAAATTTGACATGTTTTATTAAATTTGAAGAAGGTTCAAATTCCGATAAGAGCAATCGTTATTGGGAAATTACATTTGACCCTGAAAGTCAATTGACAATTTATTTTTCATCTCGTCAGGAAACCGATCCGAAGCTTCTGCTCCTTCGATTTCATTTTTATTTCACAAAACTTTGACCCGATATTGATGCCAGATGAAAAGATCTTTTGTTTTTTTTTTTTGTGGTCAGAATAGCAGAGCTGCCTCTACCTAATGCCACACTATAAATTATACCTAAAACTTGAAGAACCATTGAATTTTTAACAGTCTTCAATAAAGTGGAAAGTTCTCAATTCGACTGTTTTTTTTTCTATAAAAAATGTATCCAAATCGGTATATCCATTTAAGAGCTACAATGCCACATGCAGATGCACAGATACAGGCAACACACGTCAGACTTATAACACCGCTCTACTTTTGCGTTGGGAGTTAAATATAATGAGGTGTATATACCAAGTATTTACAGTTATAATTTTAAACGCTGCTTATTAGTTAAAAACTAATAACAAAAAATTTTTAGTAATCGCATTCTTATTTACAGGGTGTATTTAAATAATTAATTTGTTTTCAAATTTCGCCAAAAGTACGTATCATAGATTCATTCGACATTTTCTAAGTGTTTCTACATGGATAAACACAGCTCTGACAAATTGTACTTAATATTTTGTTTAATTAGGTACTTCTTATATTTAAAATTCTATTGTGTTTTTGTTCATATTTATCATACAATTTACCACCACGCCAAGTATGTTACCAAGCGAACTAGCGCTGCCCTACTAAACAAGCAAGAAATTACAAAAATGCTAACCATTCTTGAGCAATTACCTGCATACATTATACCATCAGTTAACCAAGCTAACGAGGAATATGCAAGAGTGATTTTCTTTATATAACAGCAGTGGTTGGCTTACTGATTTCCGTTAGGTACAATTTTTCTTAGTATCTTCTTATACTGGTTATACGATGCAAACTACAGTAAAATGTAGCCAATTAATGTAGTTTTCTTAATCATATTACGCGAATCGTTCTTTCATTCAGTGATTAACATGCTTTCACTTAGGTATTCAGTTGGACTGTCGTGCTTTCTACTTGAATTCCTTGTTAAAAACAATGGAAAATAATCTCTGGGATATTTTTAGGATTCCGCAGGCAATAAGGAAACCTCATAGATTCGCCATGTTCATCTGTGTCCGCGGCGTAGCTAGCTATTGGTACTAGAAAACTGTAATTTGGCTTGTATTTCAAAAACGTCAACAAACTGGTTGGCAAATATATGACTTCAAAAAACCTCCCGTAAACACGTAAAATGGGGGTTTTCTTTTTTTCTTATCTATCCCATGGTGCGGCGTGTCGTCGGATGTCTTTCAAAAACTTGTACAGAAAATACAGAAATAAATACAAGTTACAAACAGTGAGATGCAGTACAAAGGCGGACTTATCCCTATAAGGGATCTCTACCAGCCAACCTTTGAGTGGTAGAGAGGAGTAGTTAATTAAGGGACTATTTTTTAATTTAGAGATCAGTTTGCGAAACATTTAGCTGTACTGTTATTTTTGTTGGAGTCAATTGCCCCCCTCTCTACCAGATAAACTATTGTATTTGGAAATATGAAAAATCAACGCTAGCGCTTTATAAAAAAAAAAAAAAATGAGGTCGCGAGGTCTACAGCTCGCAAGGCCAGTAATCTTATTTAAGTCAGAGTTTAAAGTTTTAAGATGCTGAAAAAAAGCTAACTCCGAACCTCTATGACATTCCTATCCTCACTAAAACCTGTACTCGGTGGTTGAGTATTTTATCAGCGACCACTTCTCTACCCAATAGTGTAATAGGTTTGCCCCTTGTCAAGGTCTGACTTGCACTTCAACTGACTGAAGGAAGAACAATAGCTACCTAAACAAACTTTCGGTCCTTGTCTGTAATGGAGGCGGGTCGCGGCCTCTATGTCTTGGCAAATAAAGGGCTGCTGATCTAATAATAATACTATTAGAAAATCCGGTTTATATTCAAGTGATTAGATAAGTCTAAGTGATATTATAAATGAGAAAACTTTTAACAAAAATTAAAGCCGCCTTAAAAAAAATAGTAAAGATCGGTACAGCGGTGTTATCGTGAAGAGGTACCAAGCAAAAAGTCAGTACGACAGAGTTACTATGGCAATTATAATACTAGTATAGAATATGAATACTTTAAAATAATATTCAAAGCGGCAAAGAATATTCTCATCTACACTTCTTTAAAAATGTCTAGGGATCAAATGCGTGTCGAGGTCTGCACATAATTGACCACTAGACATTTTTGAGCAGTGTAGATGAGAATATTCTTTGCCGCTTTAAATACTATTTTAAAGTATTCATATTCTATACTAATATTATAATTGCCATAGTAACTTTGGACTTTCATTATTAATTTTACACAAGAAAAGTTGCACATTTTGCAGGAAATATCTGAATTATTATTTATGTGCGTTTATCTCAACATACAATGACAATGCAAAGAAAAATCCGTTAAGCAGCTGGACTTGAACCAGCAACCTCGGTAATCCGTACGTGTTTCATAAAAATAAGAACAAAAATAATCAATAAATCGATTATTTTCATTGCGTGTATCTCATCTGAATGGCGGATAAATGGATTAATGGTCTTAATCTGGCTTAATTTCGGAGGCTTTCGTTTTATTCGTAAATCAATCAGCTTTGTTGTTTCAATACAGTTAAAGTCAAATCAAAATGTTACTTTCGAACATAAAGTTTCATAATTAATTAAACATGAGGTATACTTGCGGCTTGACTTGAAATTGTTGATTTAAGATTGATCCTATTTTGAAGTCTTAATTTATGTTAGGTATAGGATCTTCTTAAAAAAAGTTTCACGGTGAACGAATCTGATTTTAGTGTATAAGTGAAATCACTTCAATCTGCAGTTTGGGCAAAAATGCTTTCGTATGTCAGTCCAGTCAGTCTACAGGTCGCATTTCTCAACCGATTGTCATATAATTTTGTGAGCAGATTCGATAAATACATACCTACCTATATGGTTTTTTTTTTTTATTCTGTTTTTGGAAATTTTTCAAAAAGGAAAACGAAAAAAAAAACAAAAATTAGCTCGCGAGGTCTTAGACAGCTCACAGAGCTACTGTTTTTATTATTACTAGAGGTATGACTAAAAGTAATATTTCTACACGAGAAGTGTGGAAATAAGTACATACCTAATTGCAGTATAAAGTGTCTTCTGCTTTATTTAGTTTACACATAATACGTACTCAATATTGTACAGAGTGTCCCAATCTCAGCCTTTGTTGTACGTGATGTGATGTCAAGACCGTGGATACGTCACGCGTGACACTTCCCTAATTACGCGCAACGTTTTTGTCTCAACCCGTCCAATCAGCCGCCCTTTGTCCGACAATCAATGACAGATGCGCGCAATCGACAGTAACCGTCCGAAGCCTGATAATCATGGAACATGAAATGAACCGAAGGCGACCTTTAATATAAAAATGCCGTGAGACATAATAAAACATCTTATAAACGTGTCCCTTACGCATTTGTTGTCGTGGTATGCCCGACATTTTTCGAACCACTCCGTGGTCGTTGCTCAGGGAAGGAAGGAAGGCGATGTGTGGTGGGTGGTATAAGGGCATAGCTGTTGGAACAAGCTCCGTGTTGGAGCTAGCAGAATGGGTTCAGAAAAACAGCGCTAAATTGTCGTTCATGTGAGTTGGCACTGTCAGCATTTGCTGACGCCGAACCATTTATTTTTGTTATGTTTTCATGTGTGAATTTTATGCATGTGTTAGTGTAAGTAATAAACATTTTTTATTTATTTCTTTATTTTTCTTAAGGTGTGCCCGAATAGATAGCCAACCGAGAACTCCGCTATCCGTTGAAGCTTCAACAAATCCGTCCTTAGTGCTTCACTACATCATAAAGGCTTCCGCTTTACAAAATTTCAGGCTTCTAGGGCCAAGGGTCTCTGCTCTGCGTTGTCTGTCAGTCATTCAGTCAGTAACGGAGGAGTTTCATATAATTATTAATATTATGATTGATTAACCTAATGATAATAATACACAGACGAAAACGTCAATTGTAATGCAGTTCTCGATCATGTCACTATGCACGCAACAAAGATTCACGCACACGACCACTGTCACGAAATGCTTCTGGCAGCTGGCCCCTATTTCATTAACTTTACAAATGTCAGTTTACAATGTCAATTTGGTGTCAATTGCTGACTTAAAGAGCTTTTGTTTTAGCGCGCGCTTCATATCGGCGAAGAACTATACCTACTTCGAATTGTCATTGTAAACTGAAATTGTAGAGTTGGTGAAATAGGGGCCTGGTTATATACTTTTGACATCTGCCAATAGATGGGTAGGCCCATCATTGACGTCTCCGGTTGGTTTAATGCTCTAGGTCCGCGTGTCCGATGTTCGCTAATCGACATCCATAAATTACGGGACAGTTTTAATTTATGTGTGATACGAGTCTGTGCCGAATCTTGTTCTGAGAGGAGGCCTGTGCCCAGCAGTGGGACGTACAGGCAGACTGATGATGATGACGAGTCTGTGTCTGCTAGATACGATACATGAAAAAATGTTAAAGTCAGGTATTTAACTGGTAACATTAAGCCTGAAGTTGGCGAGCAATGTGAATAAAAATGGCGTCTTGACAGTCCTAAACTTTTAATTTACTTTCGGAAATACAGTTGCTTATGTTTAGCATGGAGTCACAGTCATGTTATTATCTCGAAAAAAAAAATGTTATAACTTAAATTAAGAGGCTTCCCTGAGAGGATAACCTTGAGCATTTCGCGCCTTCCTCACCCCACCTCTCGTCTACTAAACAACGTCGTTTACATCGGTGTAATTTCATGTTACACAGTGTTACCACAAATAACGCGTCTTATCGCAAAAAAATAATATCAAAAAGGTATCATAACAATGTTAAACGTGGAACTCTTAGCCTAAGTATTAAATTCTCTATTACATTGGCGTACGTCACAAGTCAAAGTAAATTATGTTTATGATGTAGTGACAGAAAATAAATTACGACTTGAATATTTACGGCTTACTTGTGATGCAGATATCATAAGTATTAAATATGAAAAAAAAGAAAAGTTGAAAGGCAAGTTGAGATGTTACATAATTGGTGTATACATTTTGTTTTTATCGTTTAAATAATGTACAGTGTGGCTCTAAAAAGATAAAAATGCAGTCTATTCCAAATTCCAACGTCTGGCTTAGGGGAGCCGCTTAAACTATTCATAAATTATTAAAAGTGCTCAAGAAAATACATAAAAACAGGCGAACAAAATTCCAAGTAAGCGCTTTTCCATTCTTCTTCATCTCGGAGGAATAAGACTTCATTATTGGTGAGAAAACTTATCGTCCATCATCCGAGGCATAAATAGTTAAGTAAAGTGAAGTAGTTCGTTAATACTTCTACTCGAAACTTTAACTGCACCGCCGCATTTAATACTAATGATACTTAACGCATTCCATTTCTAAATGGAAAATCGCATCATATTCTGATTTGTGGGAACAGCCTAGTAGAGAAAGAGAGAGAGAGAGACATTTATTCACACAAATTCGACACACAAAAACAATACATCTAAAAAAAACAAAAGCAAAAACTTAATAACTATTTAAAATTTAAAGAAATGCCGAATAGTGTGAAATGGACCCCACTCAGCATAACGCTGTTTTTCAGCAGAGTAGAGGCTACCACATCTCTGAGGAAAAACCAATACGGTGATAAGTAATTTTAAGCTTTTCGATTAATAGAAAAATAGCAGTAGGTGGTAGTTATTATTAAAAACACGATTGAAAGAAGAAAACAGGACCCATAGAACATACGCGCTTTGTTGCATGGAATAAGTCGTCAATTGTAATGACATTGTCACCAAAATAAAATTATTAGTGAAATCTTTCGTCACTCTTTTCAACGCGGAATGTTTTTGGCCACTTACGTAATGCATATAAATATTATTGTATCCAGTTATTTATTTATTTATTTTAAATGAAACCTAAGCCTGGCTTACGTAATATTTTTTTATTTTATTTTATTTGTTCTCTAAAATTTCGCTGCTGCGGTAACCGAGTAGTTAGTACCTACTCGTTTTACGAATGCAATTATTATTTGCAAGCTTCTATTTGCAGAATCCAATCAAATACAGCAGCATTTGAAAATGCCGTAATAAGTTAAAAGGTTTACGTGAACCACTTTTCCTCTAGAAGCAATATTGGAACGTATTTGACACTGCGGTAAAATATAACCATGTCAGGGTAACATATTACCAACTTCTGCTTGCGCGACTCAGACGTAGCGATTTATGGATAACAATAGTTATTTGATATAAATATAGTTTCCACTTGAATTTTTTTGTATAAAATACAAAACAAAACAATCGGATTTGGTTTATATATAATGTTGAAAGTTATAGTGAATATTGATTTAAGATTCTGTAATTACTTTCACAAAGCATTTAAGTTGCCTGTTGATTAGTATTTTGTCCGAAATTGTTTTAATTGTTTTAATCAGGGTTTTTTTTTGTCGCCATCGAAGTCAACGTACCAATTTCCAGTCGATCCATCTACAAATATTTAAAACAAACAAATAAACAAAGCGAAGTATAAAAACCTGACATGTGTTTTCCAAACTCCAATTATTTCAAAAACCGGTTTCTCACAGACGGAACACACACAGACACACGCATCAAACTTATACATAGCGATCACATTTTTGCTTTTGATAAAAAACGCGTTCAAATTTGTAGGTATATCCGTTTAGGAGTTAGGATGCCACTGACAGACATATTACAAGAAGAGAAGAAGAAGTACCCCTTTTTGTGTCCGGGGTTAAAAACAGTTGCGGGTAGTTTTAAACTTCTTTAATCTGTATGCACATGGATACTTGAATCTAGAGCTCCCAGTAACTTAAACGTAAGCCGGATCTCATGATCGAACACAGAGTCCTCCATCACAGAAATACCTTCGCTCCAAGCTTATAACTATTTCATTATACCTTCCAATTCGAGAAGCTACTGTGAAACAGTCGATATAACCGGCGAAATGGCAACGGAATGGGTCTACTTGTACTGTACGGCCCTAGAAAATGACTCCCTTATCTGATCGAGGGGGAACCTTGTGAATTTTGAAAACTAGGTTAATGAAGGACTACGTATGCCCATTTTTATTGTATTTTATTCTTTATGGATGATATTGCCGCGTATTTAAATATATCGTCACGCTAGCTTATTTATGCAGCAAATCCCTTAGTCATAGGGGCGGGTGTTAGATTAAATGTTATTACTTACATTTCTTTAAGATGACAGGTTGACTAAGTTATGAGAGTATGAATTTATGAGTCACTTGTTCCTCTACTCTTATATGACTTCTTCAAATTTATTGTGTACTGAGATAGATTTAATAACTGTATAGTTCTCAGACGGATTTCATAAAATAAAACACAAAAACAGTATATTCAGCTTACCATCAGGAACGTAAACGTTAAGATATAGGCAATCTTCAGCGAACTCCTTCTTCTTAGGTTCTTCCAACTGGCTCTCGAGTAACTTCATGAACAGCTTGTCATGCTTGCTTAAAGGTACTTTCTGTACGTCGTCCGCATCCGTAGGCTCTGTTTGCAGACAATCAGGTGCGTAGATCGTGGCATTTCTTGTTCCCTCCCAAGAAGGTAAAGTAGTATAATCGGGCGCTTGGAACCTTTTCAAATCAATTGGCGGTTGCGCGTACGGTATGCCGACGTAAGCTGCAATTCTCTTTGTTCTAAATCTCGTTATGTACATTCCTGATATCGTTCCTTGGTTAGCCAGATTGATCTGTTTTGGTTCTCGCGCTGAAAGCGCTAACGTCGTCGTAAGAAGTAACAAAGTCACGCGGATCATTTTTTAAATGACAACACACACTAGTTTTACTTTAATTTCACAAAGTTACAGCAGTTTTTTGTTTAATTAACCAAGTATAAAGTCTATTTCTTTATGCTTGGTTCGATAGAGCGGGTATCGCCGTATTGGTGGGTGCCCGTTCGAAGGTGGTGCGTTACTGCTTCTCGTGCAGACTTCGGCCCGTAAATATGGGGGTTGTTCGTTGTTATAGCGACCAAGGAATTGCTTTTGTGAACCGAAAATCGGATAGAAGTGGCCCTTTATTTAACATAGAAGGGACGAAAGTTGTTTGTTGACAAGGCACTCTTGGGAGGATTAATCGATGACAAAGTGGCTTCCTTTTTCCGGTTTAAGGGAATTTGTTATTATTTATCAGTTGATTACGTCACGTTGGGGAAAATAAATGACTTTGTTTGGAATCTTTCTTAAATGCAAGGTATGATGCTGTCGGATCAACTAGAATAGGTAGGTACTTCAGTAATTTCATTTATGCTGCTGAGTTTGGTAGCTAAATTGGATTTTGTGTAGAGTTTGGATATTGTCATCTTATTTACTCTTGAGTCTTTTCACTTTCTTTCTTCTTTTACGGTGATTTATCAATTGAATAATTTGCACGAAAGATTTGTTTTACTTCAGTTTTAATAATGTCTATTCTAGTAACAACTCATGATATTTATAGAATGTGTTAAGCGCGCGACTCGAACGGCTCGCGTGACCAAACTAAGCTTTAACGTCACTGCATTTGGCTTCGGTTACCTCATCTTATAAATAAAGGTCAATAAGTACAAATATAAACATGTATAAAATAAAGCATTTATATAAAAAAAAAACCGACTAAGTGCGAGTCGGACTCGCGCACGATTCCATACAAAGATTTCCCTGCTTTTCCCCAGTGTTTTAAGTTGTCCAGTATTAGGTGAGCCCTGTTTCTAAGCAAAATGAACGCAGTGTGGGGTAATTTTTTATTGGTCTATGATATATACAGACAGACATAAAAATTTAAGATGTTGAGAATTTTCTCAGTGGTTGTGCTATAAGAGCTACCTTCGTACCAAATTTCAAGTTTCTAGGACAACTAGAAGTACCCTTTAGGTTTTCACAGTACGGCGATTTGCATGGAAACAACCATTTTAATGACTGTCTTTAAAAGTGACTATCTTTTGATTGCGTTGACTTAGAAGTTTGATTTTTTCACAGATTCAAGGAACTGCAGGATAGGATAGGTGCTAGGATATTTGATATTAATTTCAGCCTGCTACCTCTACGCGTTCCAGAGAAAAAGGGTCTTGACAGACAGACAGACGGACAACAAAGTGATCTTATAAGGGTTCCGTTTTTTCCTTATGAGGTACGGAACCCTAAAAATGGCTTTCAAAGTACGAGTCGCGTTGCGCAATGAAAGTTCTGTACCAAACAGTATTTACATGACTTAAGTTCATAACTTTGAAAGCTCAGAAATGCTCTGCCGAAAAGATAAGAAAAGATGAGTGGAAAACAATTCAATCTGGTAGTTTAGACATTGTTTTCCTACGTACGTATACATCGATTTTGTAAATTAAACTCATAGAATACCTTTTCATGGGATGTTTCCCTGCTGTTTGCATTGAGACATAAATTTAATTCTTGCCAAATGTCATTGTCTAAGTCCCTTTTGTATTAAGCTTATGCATTAAGATAAGGTCAATTATTACCCAATAGATGTCGCTGTACCGTCGGCAAACATGGTAAAGGTATGCTGACGTAGTTTCATGAGGTGATGTTGCTTTTGTAACTTATTTCGAGTAGATTATTAATCCATAATTAAGACAATAAGATTTGTGGAATTGCTGCAGCTTGATTGTGTTTGATTTTATTCTCCCTCGTGAGGTTTATGTACAACTGCAGTGTCTGTATAGTCATGGTTTTAAGTTTTTTTTTCCTTTTGAGGTAAGGAACCCTGAAAACACCAGGACAGCAAAAATGGAACCCGCTCAATCAACCAATAAATACGTCTTGATAAAAAACCAGTTTGTTCGTCGATTAACAACAACGAAATTCCCTCTTGAAGTGACCTTGAACTGGTTTTGCAAATCTTGTTATTATGCGCCTCTACTAGTAGACACCTATGTAGATATGTAGATGTGTAACATTAGATATTTATTATTATGTATAACATTTATTCTCTCAACCTGAGGGTCGAGCACGACTTTTCGAAACCTGCGTCACGTAAAATCGGATAGTAAACGTTGTCGAGTTTGTATGACGTTTGGAACAGCGCCAGCCCGTGAGCGTATTCGGAACTAAAATTTTGTATGAGGTTTCTCGATCTCGATACGATAACCGTAACGTTACGCAGCATTCGTAAAGTCGTGCTCGACCCTCTGCATACAAATAATTGAGTATTTTTACTACAAAATAAATAATGACTAAATAAGACTAGCTTACGCCCTGCGGCTTGCTCCCGTGAAAGAATAAAAAATAGGCTAGTTCGCTCTCCTATGGGAATTTGGAAAAACCCCTTCTTAGTGCTTCTACGATCATCAAATTTCAAGCCTCTAGCTCCAGAGGTTTGGGCTGTGGGTTGATCTCTGGGTCAGTCACCTTTCTCTTGTAACCGACTTGAAAAAAGAGGTCTTTCGACTGTTTTTAGGGACCTAAAAAGGAAAAAAAGGATCACTTTGTTGTCCGTCTATCTGAGACGCTTTTTTTCTGGAACGCGTGGAGGTAGCATGCTGAAATTAATATTAAATACTCAAGCCTGCGGTCCCTTGAAGCTGTAAAAAAATCAATCTTCATACAGTCATTAAAATGGCTATTTCCATACAAATTGCCGAAATCCGAAAACCTAAAGGGTACTTCCAGTGGTCCTAGAAATTTGAAATTTGGTACGATGATAGCTCTTATAACACAACCACTCATAAAAGTCTCAAAATCTTAATATTTTATGTATGTCTTTGTGAATTCCGCGCGCGCTCGAGATCACGCGCGGGCGCGGGGTCATTGACGCTTGTTCGTCTAGTCGCCACTAGATGGCAGTAAAATCCTAAGCAATATAATAGGAACGGTCTTTGCTAATATACTGGGCAACTTAAAACACCGGGGAAAAGCAGGGAAATCTTTGTACGGAACCCTCGTGCGCGAGTCCGACTCGCACTTGGCCGGTTTTTTTTGTATGTTTCACAATTACTCCACAAACATGAATTGATTTTGATTGAATGTTTACTTGGAAAATGTGTTCTGTAGAATTTTTAAGTAACGCTGTTTCCTTTTCGCCTAAATTACGAAGATCCCTGTCACACGTTTTCAGATGTTGAATTTACTAAAAAAAAATACCGTTTTTAACCGACCTCAAAAAAGGAGATTTTCAATTCGTCGGAATATTTTGAATTGTGAAATAAACAGAACTTTCATGTAGGTACATAAGTGGAGTTTAGCCCGACATGGTTCGGACTCATTCCTTCGGGAGCGCACGCCTCGGCGATAGCGAAACGTACCTATGCGTACTGTGCTAGCTGTGTATGTTTCAGTGCCGTCTCGAATTAGTTACGAATTATTCCGAAAGATGTCGGGATAAACTCGGCTTAGCCTCTGTAGATACTTACCACATCTACGTCTTATTTTAAAAGCTATAAAAAGTACAGGTTCGACCATTAAAATCATTCGCAAAGTTCAACTTGCTATAAGTTACTTATTCTAAAAGCTGTTTTTAGCATATCGTATAAATATGTAATAAAAAGCGAAATTTTGTTCGATAGATAACTGAAAAGTATTTGGTAAGCGTACTTTGTTTCGAGTTTTACTGTTTCACGGATCTTGAACGTGTATCATAAGAACTGAGAATTTATTGCACACATGTTTCATCTCGTTTCCAGCTGTACCTATTTCACAGAAGCTGCACGACAGAAAATTAATTTTATTATTGACTTGTTTACACAACACCTACCAGAACATAATGTCTTATTTGTAGACGAAATATTAAGAAACGAGATAAGATTGCAATGTTTGGCAATTAATAGTCATGGAAGAACAAACACTAACCTTAACTTCTAAAGATTCTCAAAATTCTCGTTAATGATAATGATAATAATTGATAAAAGAAAGCGAGTGAAAGAAAGATCCTTGTTTTGAAATTATTCCAAAAAAATTAAATGGCCAGGAAGATACATAACTACGCCAGCAATCTTTGCACAAAAGTCCACTCCACAACTGGTACAAGCCAAATTGAGAAGACTCACTTTGGTAAGTAACGCTTAACAATGTAGTGCCATTTAAATTATTCGTTTATTAGATTAGTAAAATCGGCTATCCATCGCGGTTCAAAGGGGTAACGCGGCGAGCGTGCTGGGCCCTATTTCACCAACTGTACAATTGTCAGTTTTCAATGACAGTTCGGTGTCAACTGCTGACTTGAAGAGCTTTTGTTTTGGCGCACTTCATATTGTCAAAGAAATGTAGTTCTAATTGTCATATAAACTGACAATTGTAAAGATGGTGAAATAGGGACTGGGCATCTTTGTGATTGGAATGACGCGGGGCGGGTTGTTTGACTGACTTCTGCTTTTTTATTAGTATTGTTGAATTGTTCTGTTTCATGTAACTGTGTTGTGTTTAGGTGTAGCTTTGGTTGTGTTATAATGTAATTTTTTTTTAATAAATTATCTACTTGATTAGTAAATTCCACTAAATTAAGTGACAGTGGGATCGAATTTTGAATCTCACCCGGTGACTAAATTCAGTGATTTCAAAAAAGTTCGTATTTTTGAATCTCACCGGTGACTTAAATTCTCATGCCTATGATATCAAATACGAATGTCCTCACTCGCTCGTAAACGACATCACTTGATGACTTCTTAACCACTGGCAGTGACAGCTAACCTCAATCTAGGTACTATGTTGACATGCTTGTCTATGACAGAAACGCAAATTAGCTGCATGTTAGTAGACTGGTACAAAATACGGCTTTTGGCAAATAGGTACCGATTTCACGGGTGAGAAATTAGTCACCAAGTGAGATTCAAAAATCGAGCCCAGTGACCTTAGTGTAATCAAAAAGCACAAAATACGTTTCGATCGCGTTTGCGTTAAAGTGTCAAATAGTATGAGAATTGTTAAACTCGAACGCGATCGAGACGTATTTCTCGGCTTGGTCGGCGATTACACTAGGCGCTCTGTATACTGATAAGTGTTGCTTACCACAGCAAGTCTTCTCAATTTGACTTGCACCAGTTCAGGGAATGAACTTTAGTGCAAAGATAGCTGGCGTAGGGCTTATTATACTTAGTATAATACATGACCGATACTAATTTACATAGATTGTGAGCGTGCGGAATCCATATGTGGCGGACTTACATGCCGCAGTGAAAGGGCGCACTTCCAATATTATGGCCCGTTGGCACGGCATGCCATTGGCTACGACATTCGACTGCAGTCTTTCTAATAGGCAGGTAACGTACTAGTGAAATAAAAAACGGACCACTCACGTATATAAGTCGAGCTTAGCCCGTCATGTTTCGGACTAATTCGTAGTCCTTCCTCTGGGAGCGCACGACCCAGCGGCGGCGAGACGCACACTGCGCGCCGCGGCTCTGCTCGCGCGAATACTAGACGCAGCTGACAGCGGCACACAACTACCCTCATTTTTATTATTGTCAAATGCAGGGTAGCCGCGGCGCGCAGTGTGCGTCTCGCCGCCGCTGGGTCGTGCGCTTCCAGAGGAAGGACTACGAATTAGTCCGAAACATTTCGGGCTAAACTCGACTTATATAAGTACGTGAGTGATCTGTTTTTATTTCACTATGATTGAGTCTTACGGTAGTTTCATGTAAAAAGGTAACGTGCTGTTTGTTATTAAGCTGCTTATGTAACAAAAAAGTGGGACACGAAGAACTCAAACGTTAAATGCGAAATCGCCATGAAAACCGGACTGACTATTATTTTGTGTGTTCAGTAAATTGTTAAGTATAAAAAACTAATTGATCTGATAGAAATTGTGTTTTATCTAAAACTTAAATTAAGGTCAATGCCCTCACAGACACGGCCCTAATAATTGGCACGTTCAATGTCAATTCCTAATGATGATTCTTAGTATGTAATGAAAGTGACCAACATCGTCAATTATTGAAATTTATGTCAGTTTTTTAGTTGCTTCATGGTGTCAATTTATAATTATAATCGTTTTCGAAGCGAATGATCCGTTTTTGTCAAACTACAAAATAACTTTTGAACAAAAGACTCAAAAACAAGATCAACGTGTAAATATAAAGGCCAACGTACCTTAATTATTTTCAAACACATCGTGTTTACCACGTTCCAGAATACCAATTATTTCACACTCACGCAGTTTCCGATCGCACCTAAGATGGATGTAGCCTGCATCTTCAATCACGAGGTCTCTAATAAATCACTCCCCGCTGTTATGAGACTTATAAGCAAGTATTACACACACTAAATCAAACGGGAACTGGCCTTGGCAAGTCCCGAGCGTCTGTATCGGACCTGGGGTTCGATTTTTGAATCTCACTTGGTGAATAAATTCTCACCTGTGACATTGATATCACCGGCCGTAACCTGACAGAGCTAGAGGTAACCTCAAAGGTTACAAAAGTTACCTTCTGGCAACACTGGCCTATTGTCATATATTTATTTAAAATTTTTATGTTCGTCCCATAAAGGATAGGCAAAGGAAACGAGGTCCATGCAGCCAATTTATTCTTATAACTTTACTTTTCTCTTGTATAACTGTCTTTTGTCTACTATAATTTATATTGTTTATTTGTTAAATTACTTACCTCTTCCCTTTTCACCGTCATGTGTACACTGTTTTTGTCTTCGTTTTAAGTTTAGTTTTAAATCGGGGTCCCTCTGAAAACCAGCGCCGTGGCCCCTGCCGCGGCACAATGCTGAGAGGGATCCTGTTCAACGTCTTTGTTTACTTTTTAATTGTTTTTTATTATACTTCTTCTGTACGTTGAATAAATATTTTTCTATTTATATTTCTATTTCTACTATTTGCCAAAAGTCGTATTTTTTATGTCTTAACAGTCTACTAACATACAGCTAATTTGCGTTTCTGCCATAGACAAGCACGTCAACATAGCAGATTGGGTTAGATGTCACTGCCAGTGGTCAAACAATCACTGCCAGTGGTCAAGAAGTCACTCAGTGATCTCGTTTACGAGTGGGTGGGGATTCGTATTTGATATTATAACCATGACAATTTTAGTCTTCGGTAAGATCAAAAATACGAACTTTTTAGAAATCAGTGAATTTACTCACCAAGTGAGATTCAAATTCTATTCTCATAGTATTTGACATATTAACGCAAACGTGATCGAGATGTATTTACCCGACTGCCGAAGGAGATCCGACTTTGTCCGATCCGACTATGTAGGTATATACATGGCACGATCTACAACAGGCTAAGCCATTGATGTACCAAATAGTGACGGATGCGCCACCCCTTCACAGCGCGCGGACAAGCAATGTAGGTGGTTAGGTTACTCGATGACTTAGTAGCCAACGGCCGCCGCGCGGGTGACATCTCGTGACTTGTCCAATTACAACAGTTTTAATGGCTCAAAATGACGTCGTGCACATTTTTGAACTGTACAAATAACACACAAAAGAAAAACAAAGCACAAGGAATCACATTCCACACGTAAGTAAATAATATACTCATTATCCAGGTGGTATATTCCCTTGAAGTTTGACATGTCAGTCTAATGACAGCTAATGAGTGAAGGCCGCCTTTTTTCAGCGTTAAAAAGGCGCGTGGCGCGTCTTAATGTTTAAAGTCGATGGGCTAAGCCGTTTGACGGACTTCAACGTATGAGGTGTCATTAGTTAGATTCGTCTCAGTCAAAGAAAGAAAGAAAGAAGATATTTATTCACTTTCACAAGAAGACACTCAAATACAAGAAAATACACACAATTTCACACAGTCGTGGGAGTGACATAGGGTATATTTTATGGTTAATTGAATTGACAGCATGAGCATCAGATTGTATAGACACTACAGACTTACTAAACCATAGAGTATCTTTTTTTTTTCTTACTTTGAACAGTGTGGCAATGCGGTACAGTGGAAAACGGACTACAATGTATATTAAATCTCGAGGATGCAACATTGAAGTATAATGTTTCCCGGAATTGCAGTCGGGTTTTCTGTTTTTAATTTTAAGTTGGTTAGGTTATTTATTTTGCTGGTCGTCGATTACAGTATGCACTCAGTTAATCGAACACTAGCACGAGTCTTGTGAAGTTCAAGTAAATGTGTGCTGAGTAAAGGATAAACAGGAACTGGAAAATGCTAAGGCTAGCTTGCGTTACGAGCTTAGATCATATACCCAGTAATATAATTATTATTATTGACTTGGAAAAGTACATTTCATAGGTTGCTTTCAGAAATAAGCATGATTCATAACGGGTAGGTTTAATTCATCGACTGTCTTGCGAGATGGAGAAAGATTCAGCAGTGTTTTGTTTTAGTTTTACAGTTGGTAGCATATGGGTCGTCTCAGGTCTTATTTCCCAACACAACCGCTTGGAATGTGTAGTTTCGCCAGTTCTCGACCGACGAAAAAAAAAATAGTAGTAATATGAATGAATAATGGAAAAAAATAATGCATATAGTGAATATAGTCTACTTTCGTTTAATGCCCTTTATTTTCAAGCAAGATCTATAAATAATTAACCAAAAAACAATAAAGCCGAAAATGCCGGTTTCGCCAGTTTTCGACCGAAATTTCCAGTTTTCGACTTCATATTCGCCAGTTCTCGACTATGGGATTTGATGACAAATACGTGAAGAACTCTAATATTATTATAAATTAGTTATCTAATAAAAACCCGTACTCGGTTAAAATATAAAATGTATACAACTTTATGAAAACAAAATAAAACGTATAACTAGGTCAATCTTTGATTTATTCATATTTCTAATTATAGAAATAAAAATCTCATTTTTTGCTAACGCTACTTTTATCAGCTAAGTAGATTTCGGCACAAAATACATGGTGTGATGAATTTAATGTGATTCTTGTACAAAAACACAAAATATCTATTAAACTGTCTATTAATTCGAATATGGTAGTCGGAATATGGCATATAGTTATAATATATCCCATTTTCCGACCAAGAAAGTTGACGCTTATATCTTTAAGACATTTGAAATAATCCGGACGAAAACTGGCTGGCACAAATCTGGTGTTAATAAGATTCAAATTCAAAAATTAGGTTCAGTAGTTTCTTTAATAATATGTCGAAAAAGATGCAACTTTACTGGACTCGACGACGCCAGTTTTCGACCGCAACGATCGAGAACTAGGTATTCTACGAAAATGAGGTAGCCAGTTACCGACTATTCATTTTTATACTTTTTCCAACAAAAAATAGAATAACACTTATTTCCAATAAAGAGTAAAGCTCATTGTCTATCGATAAAAATACCAAACAAATAAAAAAACATAAAATTACCTTTAAAAACTATTCATAAACTGTGGGGCTCCTCACTATTTTTTCCGCAATCAAGTACGCGTTGTGACACGTTCGTTGCGAACCCTTTTTGTTTTTATTTTTTCGTTCTGTACTCATTTTACAAACATGCATTTTGTCTATGTGTGCTTACAACCAAACTATTTGGGGTTGTCACAGTATTTTTATTTAGTTTCTAATGTTGTTAGTATTTCTATTTTATACCGATTAGTCAAACAGGTCGATGAAAAAGTCGAAAACTGGCGACGGTCGGCGAACTGGCGAAACTACCCTAGTAGTTAATCTTAGTCACAAAATGGAACTCCCAGGAGACGCAAAATTAATTTCTGATAAAACTTTTTGATGGCTAGGAAACCCAAATCTAAAATTTGGCAGACGAAACGAATACCCGCAAACTTGGTTATTTAGGAATTCCGCAAAGCCAGACACTTCGGCATTTAAAGTTTGAGGGAACTTGGCAGTTATTGAGAACGTGTCTATCATAAATTGGGGGGACCCATTTACTAAAGTGAATATCTAAATATATTATGGGCTGGGGTCACGTCTCGCCAGGATAAAGACGTTGTGTAACCGAGGTCAGCCCCCCGACTACGAAGTGCAAAATTCGAACTTCGTATCGTGCCGTCCCTCTCAAACTAATATTATTTAACACGAGAATGCGCGGGACGATACGATAGGAACTTCGATTTTCGAATTTCGTAGTATGGGGGCAGGCCGAACTAATAAACGATGAAAACTGTTTTGGAGTCATCGACAATGCAAGCGGGTATTTTTTTTATTTGACAAGGAAGGCAAACTAGCAAGTGAGTCACCTGAAGTTAAGTGATCACTGATCAGCGCTGCTTATAGACACCCGCAACCCTGGGCGGTTTGCAGATTCGTTGCCAACCTAGACAGCAAAGATGAAATGCCTCTTGTGTCCGTAATCACACCGGCTCTCTTACTCTCCACACCGGAACACAATAGTGCAAGCACTACTGCTTATATAGCGGCAGAACTAGCGGCGGAGGCGGGTATAATACAAAATTGAGAAATTGGTAATGCTGGAGAACGGAAACAAAGCTTGCCGTAGGTAATTTACTTTAGCCGTTTTGTACGCGTCCTTCGCAGAATTACCTATATTTATTACTGCTTTAATTACTAGAGGTTACGGCTACTATTAAGCAAGTCAAAAGAAACCGACGATTAATAACACATTGTTTGTAGATGAAATATTAAAATTTTAGGTACACCATGCTTAAGAAGTGTCGACAATTTTATTTCATGGCCGTTACTTGCTTGTATAACTATTAGAGTTATTACCATAATAATAACGGGAGGTTCATTCGACCTACCAAAGTTAATCAAAAACATCTAACCTTGATATTAGGGTTTGCCCGTCTACTGCAGCTATAAAAGTTTCAAGGCTACATTTAGCCATTCATTTAGTCAAATGGCACCTTAATCTGATTGAGAAAGACTGATTGCCTCAGATTTACTATTTAAATTGGCATGGTCTCCATTTTATGGCTTGTTTTAAATACTACTTAGTGATAAGGCGAACCGAAAATATACTTCGTTCGAAAGACGAGAGGAAAGTTACTTTTTTTTGAGATTTCAACGTATGAGGTGTCATTGGAATCGTCTTAGTTGCGGGAGTGACATAGGGAGTGACATTGTTTCCCAGAATTGCAGTCGGGTTTTCGATTTTTAATTTTAAGTTGGTTAGGTTATTTGCCAGGTTGATACACAATAATTATCCACCTGGATGCCAAATTTCATCTTTCTAGGTCCTTTACATTAGATTAGATTATTATTAGTATCATTATGCACAATGTCAAGTTAATTTGGAAGCGGGCTAATTTTTTTACATAAATATCAGTCAGTCAGTCAGTTTTTAACATGAAACTACCGTGAGATTCAATCATAGTGAAATAAACGGATCACTCACGTATATCAGTCGAGTATAGCCCGACATGTTTCGGACTAATCCGTGTTTACGTCTCGCCACCGGCGTGGCGTGTGCTCCTAGAGGAAGGACTACAGATTAGTCCGAAACATGTCGGGCTATACTCGACTGATATACGTGAGTGATCCGTTTATTTTACTATCAGTCAGTCAGTGATAAAAGTGCCGATTTTTAATATACCGTTGGAGCTGTATTTATGAAATTAGGGGTTCTAGTTAATCTAAGGTGTTTTAATTAAACAAGGTTCGATATTGTGCAAGGCATGGAAACTTTTTTTTGTTACCCGACTGCCGAAGGGGGTATGTTTTCAATCATTTGTATGTATGAATGTCTAATTATTTGGCACGCTCTACAGCCTAAAGCGTTTGACGGATTTCAATGTATGATATATCATTAGATTCGTCTCAGCTATACGGAGTTATAGACATAATAAAACAATTAAAATTCATGTAACGTTCAAAATATTAGTAAGAAATCACTTTGGCGTTAAAACATTTTAACTTCATCCAATTTCAATAACTAACTAGAAACAAAATCATTGCTGAAAATTGTTTTCCATTGTTTGTTCTTCAACTCAAACTCTGATAAAGCGAGTTGCCAATCAACCGAATGATTGCATCCGAAGAATTGGGGCAGGGTTCACAAAAAGTCAGTACTTAACTCTAATTTGTTTACTACTAACAAAAACGTTCTGCATGTTTTTGTCATCATCATCATCATCAGCCTATCCACGTCCCACTGCTGGGCACAGGCCTCCTCTCAGAATGAGAGGGCTTGGGCTATATAGTTCCCACGCGGGCCCAGTGCGGATTGGGAACTTCACACACACCATTGAATTGCTTCGCAGGAGTGCGCAGGTTTCCTCACGATGTTTTTCCTTCACCGAAAAGCTCATGATAAATTACAAATATATGTATGTAATGTTTTTGTGTTGGCATGTAATTGCGATGTTCGATAGTTTTCAGCACTATAAAAAACGTTAAGAGCGTCAAAACATTGAAACTTAATGAAGCAAGTCCACAAGTGTCAAAGTTGTACATATACGAGTATGCTTGCCTCTATGTGTCAAATTATTATTGAAGTTTAAAATAAAAGACGGAGGAGTCTTTAAATAACTAAATAAGTAACGGTGTTACAAAATTTCAGCAAGAGATTGAGCAAGTGAACATCTTGTGAAGTTTGTATAACTTAAAACTTCAAAACTTCACAATACATTATCAATACAAATATCCTTAATTGAACAGCACAAATCAGTGCAACGAGATTACAAATTACAAATAAAAACAATCATGGTAGGCAATTGGCAGTTTTATCGCTCTTCAGCGATCTCTACCAGGCAACCATCAAATACACACATAAGTTCACATTGGTGTTTACTGGGTTAATTGCTGGAATATTTCCGGTTTATATTGTGACACAGTAGGTATGACACCGGGGAATTCAAGAGGTCGAGTGGCGGCATATATCATCACTTGCGCCTATAGGCATCAGCAACACAAGAGGGTTTGCAGATATGCGTTGCCACCTAGAGTGCCTGGAGAGCTAAGATGAAGTACCTCTTGTGCCCGTAATGTTCACGGTTTTTCTTACTCTCCACACCGAAACACACTTGTAGGCCGAGCACGAGTTTTTGAATCCCGCGTAACGTTACGTTTTTGTATCGAAATCTAGAAACCTCATACTAAATTTTAGTTCCAAATACGCACACGGGCGTGCGTTGTTCCAAACATCATACTTTCTCGATAACTTACTACTCCGTTACGTTACTCAGAGGGTCGAGCACGACTTTACGAAAGCTGCGTAACGTTACGGTTATCGTATCGAGATCGAGAAACCTCATACTATATTTTAGTTCCAAATACGCTCACGGTCGGGCGCTGTTCCAAACGTCATACAAATTCGGCAACGTTTACTTTCGACTTTACGTTACGCAGCTGTATTCGAATATTCGTGCACGGGCTGCAAGCACTGCTGCTTAGCGGCAGGAACAGAGAGTAAGATTGTGTTTGCAATCCGAAATAACATTTAAACTCACTTTTGTCATAATAAAAATTCTGTTTAATGCACTGGTAATTTGGAATGCCAGGCCTAGTAAAGCCCATCTGTTTTTAAAATGGCAAGCATTCGTTACCTAGTTTTCAACAATTTAAATAAGACTACAAAACAATAAAATAGATTATCAATAGACACGCGATGGTAGCACGCGACTGTTATCAGTTCGGACTGAGGGCAATTCGATTGGACACCTGGTTTGATAAGGGAACAACTGCCTTTGCGGCTTTATGGAGTTACACCTTAGTTGAAGTAGAAAGTTTAGTTGTTGCAATAAAATACCTGTAATTATGTGTAAGGAAAATTACAGGAAGCAATAGGCTAATTTGTTTTCTTAGGGTGAGGTCAAACGAACGTAATTTTTTGAGTTGTGAGCCGCGTAAATTGGGTCGCGTAATTTCTGCTACGTTCGGCTAAATTACAAAACTTTTGCGGGTGGTAGGACCTTGTGCAAGGTTAATCCTGGCGCTGAGCAGCAGTGCATGCACTGTTGTGATCAGGTGTGGAGAGTAAGATAGCCGGTGAAATTACGGGCACAAGAGGCATTTCAACTTAGCTCTCTAGGTCGGCAACGCGTCTGAAAACCCTCCGGGTTTGCGGTTGTTTATGGGCAGTGGTGATCACTTACCATCAGGTGACCTACTTGCTTGGTTGCCTTCCTTATCGTATGTTTATTTTTATTTTTTTATTGAAAGAGGGAGTCAAACGAGCAAGCGGGTCACCTGATGATTTTTCGGTCGTCCCGTGCGAAATTATTTATCTCAAATTCAAACTGAAACGTAAATATACAGAAAGACTTGAAAAATATATTCTCGAACTGGGATTCGAACTCAGGACCTCAACCACACCGTGGCGAAACGGAAATTTAGGAAACAATACTATTTACTAAGTGATTTAGTTTTATAATGAATAATGGTAGTAAGATAATGACATATCTTATTAATTTTAATTTGAATTGTAATCAATGTACATAATGGTGTAATTTGTACTGATTGTATTTTAGTGACAAAACGGTCTACATGTGATAAATATTTTATTATGACTAAATGAGTGTGAGTACAAAATGAATGGTGCATAGTGACCTCTCCATTGTGAAACTAGCTACAGCAGGCTTATTACAGGAACGCGACACTCGCGCGTTGTGTAAACACTAGCTTATGCCCCGCGGCATGCCCCCGTGAAATATTTCAAAATGGGCTATAGTATCCTATCCCGTTAGAATTTCGAAAAATCCCTTCTTAGTGCACCTCTAGGATACTCAAGGTACATGTCTGCCGAATTTCAAGTCTCTAGGTCCAGTAGTTTAGGCTGTGCGTTGTCTGTCAGTCAGTCAGTCACGGTACTGTTTTATAGGTATAAGATTTTCAGTCCTCTTGATTTGGCCGTCCTTGCTTTTGCTAAAGGCCTTTTAATTTTCATAAATACTTATTCGAATAAAATATTAAGCTCGAGATCAAGAGATGGGAGTCTTCGGAATCAAATTTCACTTAGCCAAAGTAATCCCTGATTTTTCTTATGAATTCTTCAATTTGAGTCGTCGTCAGAGGGCACACAAAGTGGAGTATTTTTAGCGTATGTAATAAAAAAATTTGGACGACCAATTAGCGTAGTAGTTCGCGTTCGCGCTGATTTGAATGAAAATAATTCGGAGATGTGTCTTAATTTATGACGCCTCAACCACATCAGTAATTCACATTAGACATAATTATTTAAGCCGTGATAGCATAGTGGTTTTACCTACGGCTTCGCAAGCGGAGGGTCGTGGGTTCAAACCCCGGCTCGCACTTCTAAGTTTTCGGAATGTATGTGCGGTATTACATTTGTAATTTATCGTGAGCTTTTCGGTGAAGGAAAACATCGAGAGTAAACCTGCACACTCCTGCGAAGCAATTCAATGATGTGTGTGAAGTTCCCGATCCGCACTTGGGCCCGTGGGAACTATAGCCCAAGCCCTCTCATTCTGAAAGGAGGCCTGTGCCCAGCAGTGGGACATCAAAAAAGGCTGTGATTATGATGATAATTATTTAGAACAGGATTTGAGGATGCCTCGGAGAGAGGCAAACACGTATCCGGTACAATTTTAGTGGTGGTGGTAGTTTTGATTGTGAACTTAGTATAGTATACTCTAGAGCAATAAAAACGGGTCACTTTGTATGAACAATTCCATACAAAGTGACCCGTTTTTTTTTGCTCTTGAGTGTATTAGCGTTTGGGTTGATCATTTTATTTTCTGTTTGCGGAGGGAGGGCGGGAAAATTAATTGCATGAGAATAAATACTCAGCGCTGTCGAGGCTATTTCGCATGGCTATACCACTATTTCGCGGAGGAGCTAACTAATCTAATCAATTACCTGTAACATGGACCTCCGCAAAGTTACGCCTGAATCTATACAATATTTCCTCGATTACTTTACTAATAATAATAGTCAGTAATTTACTCCGATATACCTATTTACCGTAGTGTTTTTTTAGCGCCATTATTGTATTAAGGTACCGGATCTGTACTGTCTCAACCCGGGCCGTTCAGAGCGCCTAGTGTAATCGCCGACCAGACCAAGAAATACATCTCGATCGCGTTCACGTTTAACAATTCTCATACTATTTGATACTTTAACGCAAACGCAAACGAGACGTATTTTGTGCTTTTTGATTACACTAAGGACACTGTATTCTTTGTAAGATACTCCATACTGTAATACACGCATATTGGCATCGGAACAGCATCGCCTCGCCGAGCTTTAGTTTTGTTGACGGCGGCGAGGCGGCACCGATCCGGTGCCGAGTGGTTACGTGGTAGTAAAACACGGAACCCTTATAGGATCACTTCTGTCCATCTGTCAAGTTTTTTTTTTTATTTGAAGTCAACAACGCATCAAAAGATACAGTCATTAAAAGGGGAGTGTCCATACAAATTGCCGTCGAATTAAAACTTATAGGGTACTTCCAATTGCCCTACAAACTTGAAATTTGGCATGATGGTAGCTCTTATTGTAGTACGGGGCACGACTAACCAACTAAACATGTTAAATACTGTACCAACTTCAACTAAGCTTTCAGAAGTTGAGAAACCAATGAGAAACGGAAGTTTGCGAAGAAAAGCCACTCACTTTTAGTCAATTAATCTTGAATTAACTTTCAAGCCATTTAATACTTTTGAACGAGAACCAAGAGACGTTCAAATGCGAAAATTATCATTTATATTGATAAAGTTTTTTAACTCGAGATAGAGGAAAGAACTGGTTAATTTAAAAAATAACACTAACGCACTTAAGAAATTTATTTTTTAATGGTATTGTTACTGGCCAACGTTATAGGAATATCTGAGCTGAGATCATCACACAAGTTAAACATGGTAAATTAATTCATAATGATCGTTTTTCACCCTGTAGAGCGCTGAGAACATTACGTTTTTTTCTTACTCAAGTGCAGTCAGCAGCAAAAGTTGCCAAGCATCATGATCTAAACACGGTTCTATTGTTATGGACATAAGGGCTTGTGCAGATCATTGTGACCGCTTCGGTTGCTTAGCTACTTCTGCTGCTGACTATACTTAATTCTTTAGGGAAACTTTTAAATCTAACTAAATCTATTGCTGACTAAGGTTTGTCGTTGTGTAATTTAGAGCGTAAGATCACTTATCGTATCATTATTAAAAACATTACCCGCTTAATGAGAAAATTAACTCCAAACAATTCATTTATAAATTTTGTAGCCACAACTGCACATGTTTGTGTGTACTCCATTTTTACTAAGAGCACAACCTGTCTTGTGCAGTCGAACTGGTAAAAAGCAATATGTATGTACAAAATTAACTAAAAACCTGAAAGTAGTTTATTCTAAATCGATAGTAGAATTGATTACACGATATTTTAAAACAACCTATATTTCAATGTTCAATTCGTGGTATACAAATCATTAATATTTATAGAATTAATACACACAAATTACAAACAATGAGAAGAACACAGAGATAAATCAGCAACAGGCTTCGTCAAATATAGTACAAACGTCATCCGCCACAGGCTTCATCAAAATAATGTAACATACAAATTGTATTGTTAGTTATTATTCGCAGGCACTGCATGGTCTATTAGACAAACATTGTTAAGGTAAACAAAACACGTGACTCGGTTAGCCCCAATCAGATCAATCTTCCGTACATGTGGCTTCAGACTGACAGACGCAAGGTCGACTTAATTGGCTGCTTCGCGAATCATTGGAGTCTCATTTATTTATATCACAATAAACCACTTGTAAATAATTATTATGTGAAGTCGGCTTTAGCTTATCTTTGCACTACATTTTAAGGGTTTCCATAGTCGATAAGGAACCCTTATAATTTCGCCATGTCCGTCTGTCGACCTCCCCGGGCCATAGCTCATCAGAGACTCTTAGTGATATTTTTGTAACGGCTACGAAACCCTAACTTGGTGGCAGTGTTAAATGATTCGCGGTTAAGTAATTACTTTTACATTAGACAGTTAGGATATTTGTTTGGATCGAGTAATTAGTGAGAACGCCACCGATGGTCGCCGAGAGAGAGAGAGCCCTGTCTACGCAACATTAGCATACACCCGCGTTTTCTTCAGTCTACCAGTGATCACAATGATGCATGTAACTGCGTCGAAATATCGAAAACTCTTCTAAACCTAGTAAGGTAATCACGGTCAATATCCCATATTTAATAATTATGTATGCCTAACATTTCATTCATTTCATTTTTCAGACTTTCTCTGAGAGAGCTGATTATTTCTTTGTGAAGTATTTCACACAGATGACGCTATTCACCGAAAATGGTGATAAATAAACTGAATTTTACACTGCGTCGTCAACGATTTACAAGTTCTGTCCTCGACCTGAAACTTTCAAGTCACCAATGAGCTCCTGAAATAAACTTGTCATTATCACCCTTCAGTTAATCTTGGACACTGTAATCACCACTTTATATTCCGGCCAGCAAACAGCCACTTCCCGTCGCTTTGGCCTTTTTTAAAGGATTTATCGTCCTCTCTGTTCTTGTAAGGTTTACTGAAGAATAACCCGAGGGTCACGAATAAATTTGCCAAAATGAGGTATAAACAAACACAATAAAGGATATAAAAGTGCAATATTTTTGCAATTTCAACGGAACCTCTACGTGATTCATTTCGTGAGTTATCGAAATCTCAGTTACCTACCTCAATTTTATAATTGAATCCCTTACCAAGCATCAATATTTTGTGCCATTTAAATAATAATAAAGTAGCTGTAGTTGTCGCGAGCTCACTTTTGTATGCTAAGTCTATGTACTAATTATCGAACAAGACCACAAAATTTCACGAGAATCGGTAGAGAAATGCGACCTGTAGAGGAGAACAACCGGACAGACGGCGGACAGCCGGACAGACTTACGAAAGCAGTTTTGTCCAAGCTTTAATGGAGACGCTTTGCTCGCTCAGTCAATACTTGTTGAAGCCACGGACCAACCACCCTCTGGACACCATTTGCGCGTAAAAATCTCTCTAGCCATGAATCGCGGCTCACTTTCGAGCAGATGACAAGCTATAAACCAATTACAACGCATTCCCCCGGCCCGCTCACCGCGGCTTTTTTCGTAATGACTTTCCAAGTAAATTATAAATAGAAGATGCGGTGTCCAGTCCAGAAGGTGGTTGGTCCGTGGTTGAAGCTCTAAATCACGTATCATCATCGTCATCATCATGTCACCCGAGAGACATCCGCTGCTGGGCATAATACCTCCAAGGCTCTCCACTCAGACCGGTATTGTGCTTTCCGCATGCACCGCAATCCCTTCTTTACGATCTTTCGATAGGTACGGATTTTGATATTTACGAGAACATTCAGTTTGATAAATTTATCAAACTGAATGTTCTCCATTTTACACTAAATCTAAAACTCTTTTGCAATTAATAGTTAATCGTGTTCCCTCAGCGGGTTCAAAGTTTTCGAAGTGGCATGGATGGATAACAAGTTATAACTCTTGCGCTTGCGTCCCTGGATAATGTGAGAGTTTAACCACAAGTACGTTGGCTGGACGCTTCAAGCCAAAAGAAGCCAAGATATTATTATTTTTAACCCCGACGCACAAAGACGGGTGTTATGAGTTTGACGTGTGACTGTGTCTCTTTGCGTCTGTCTGTGGCACCATAGCTCCTAAGCGGGGTATTTGAACGCATGTTTTTATTGAAAGACAATTCTTAGCCAAGTTTCATCAAATATACTAACTATATATACTAGTATAATAACTATAATAGTATTTACAACTTTGCTGAAGAAGCACTATTCTATCATTATTATGCATGAGCCTAAGGTTGGTTTTTTAAGGTATGTGTTTGCCTTGTTTTATGTATCTATTTATTTTAATGTAGGTACAGAATGTAAATTTATATTTTATTTTTATCATAATACGTATTTTTATTATCTACTTATTTTTAAGTACGCATTTTCTAATTTGCACTACCACTTTTGTTCTTCTTTATTTCACAATGGTTGCCTGGTACAGATGGCTCTGTAGCGATAATTCCGTCTATTTTGTTACCAGGAGTTCTGTTTTTTGTGTTTCACTGTACAAAAATAAAATTTTAAATAAAGCACGTTTTTTTAAGATTTCATGTACTTATAATTGTACATTTAAATTTTAACAAATATATTTACATAATAAACGCAATTTACAATGACATTAAATCTAAACTTAAACTAAATAAACTACAACTTAAAACTAAATTAAATCTAAATAATGCCCCCGTGGCATAGTGCCCAAAAGGCTGGCAGCGTTGCCTCGCTGAATAGCGATGCTGATTCTTTGAGAGAGAAAACTGCCAGCCCTTTGGTCACAAGTTGCATCAACTAAGCGCTTTTGTAACTCAGAAATAAGCTTGTAAGCGCTGGGACCCCATGGACCCAAAGTTTCAAACCCGACAGGAACAAAATTATAATTCGGACCGAGAGATTGATACTTAGATTTTTTCTATTTTCGGCCGTTTCCGCCGCCGCACCAGCTTTTTGTGTGGTTCCCTGGAGATGTGAGGGTGCTACTGTATCGACACAGTTCGCATCCCAAACCAGAACCCTACCCATTCTCCAGGGAATCAGAGACATACCGTCCGGCCTTTTGCCATCGTCGCGGGCAATGCCGCTTGGCTCCAAAATGGCCGGCACGTTTGCAGAGGCAAGAGCCCAGCGGATTATGTCATTGAGCGCGGCATGACGGGAGAAACGGCCGGCACTCTTTTGACAGGAAAGACCATGGTGTCCCGTTTCGTCCACATTGGTGCCACAGAGGCAACGGTGTGGTGAACACAGCGCAACGTTTATATTGACCACAGAAAACCGGTGTTTCTTAAACATTATGACATAGGCCCCCAGTACTTACTTAATGTCTTACGAATAAGTTTTCAAAAATTACAATACAATACAAATATTCTTTATTGAAAACCACAAAACAATACAAGGAGATTACAGAAAACCGGTATGGCCGGCAATAAGCGGTTTTATCGCTTAAAATTTGAATTTTCTTAATATCTTGGACTCCACTTAAAGATTATGAAAAAATGGCTCGCCCTTGTCCAACGCGGTCCATCATTTGCTTAAGTATGAAGTCGCATAATGGTAGCGCATAATTTAACTCAACTTCTAGAGCTAGTGGGCGACCAGAGATTTGTTCGCATTAAACGCTTTGTCGAGTTGTTTGTGTTACAATTACTTGTCATTATTTATGATGAAAGTGCCTGCGAAGTTAAGAAGTAGGTACTTTAGTTATTCAGTGATTAGGATGCCGTATATCTTTTAACATGAAACTACTGTGAGACTCAATCAGGCGTTCGTTGCCAGAGGAAAGACTACGAGTTTTGTTAGGCAGAAACATGTCGTGCTAAACTCGACTTAAACTTACCTACGTGAGTGATCCGTTTATTTCACTTTATACGACATAAATCTATGTTTGTCCCAATTCCTTGTTGAGTAATAAACATTTTTGATTACAAACAGTTTTAAGTTGACAAAAACACTTTTTTTTCTCTAATGATTAAACAATTCCGTCCTACAACTGAAAAAGGTTACTGCCTCGCGAGCGCTTTGTTCTCAGTAAGATAAATACATGTAGGTGGTATTTTTTTTTTATAAATTATTATCTTTGCATTGTACGGCTAAGCCCTTACAAAGTTATTTTAGTATGAAAGATTTTGACTCTCTCTTTGCCACATTTAGTACAGACCTACTGCTTAATAATATGTACAATTATGTTTCTACTTATATCATGTACCTAAACATTCTTAAACTGTTATTTTAAGATTTCAGAAATGATAATAATAATGATGCTTATAAGTGATATGATAAATACAACGTCTCTTTTCAGCTCAGTAGGTATTCAAGCGCCACCAATTTGTCTAAAAGAAAAGCAACAAAGAGGCTGATATATAATGGGAAGCAAAATTTTTGCATAAACCCTAGGTTTAGGTATTCCCTTTCTGAGCTTCACAAACGCCTGTGTAGCTCAAGATCTATTATTGTTCTACCTTCTACAGTTTTAAGATCGCTTATGGGATATCTACCCTATTATTAGGACGGATGGGTCCGTTTTGACGGTAATATTTCATGCCTTTATAAGTCACACGGCTGTATTGTATTATCACTTCAGATTTAAATTGTTCTGAGTTAGGCCTCTTTTGTTTCATGAATGATAGTGTGACGGATGTACTAAAATTGTATATCCAGTGCTGAAGTCCTTAGAAAATAATTATAAAGCGCTACTGTTTTGAATATTGTATTACCTACGAATTTTTTCGCTTTGTTTTCATTTTGTAAAAACATAGGTAAGTGCGTAAAACTTTTATTTCAGAATGTGTAAATCTCGGTGTAAATACAAACATGGTTTTATTCACGTCTCATCAAATACATAATACGTGAAAAAATTGCTTAAACAAAATCGTCAAAATCGTGTCATCCGTTTGGGAGCTACGATGCCACAAACATTAACAGATAAATACGTTAAGCTTGTAACACGCCCTCTTTTTCGCGTCAGCGGTAAAAAAATATATTTAAACAATTAAAAAAAATATTATTATTATAAAAACGAGATTATGTAATATGCGTTATTGAACACTTACACAATGTGAACACAGAAAAGAAATTTCTCAATCGAAACTAACAAATATAATCAGGTACTTACCTACTTACCTGTATTTAATAACAGGTTTAGTGAAAGAAAATCCACAGGTAAGGCAAAAATTAATCTTATGTCAGTGTCATAAACACTTTCACACGTAAAAATATTTCTTAATTCAACTAAGTATTCTTTGTCGTAGAGAGCTTTCGTGTCACTTTTTCCGAAGGGCTTTTCGTCTCACTTTTTCCTCCATTCATGCGACTTGATTTTAAACTCAAAAAATCTTATTACACTGCTCAAAAATGTCTAGCGACCAATTATGTGCGCATTTGATCCCTACATATTTTGAAGCAGTGTATTTTTTTCGAAGCATAATGTTAATAACCGAGATGTAGAGTCGACAGCGGTCTTAATAACACCGGATCCCAGACCCTCCACCTTGAGCGATTCATGGGAATTCGTGAATGTTATAAAATGAATAAGACGGCTACCGTGCACAGAATTAAAATAGTAATAACCTAACCAACTTAGAAAAGTTGATAAACCCCCAACTTTGTCACCAAGTTTCATGACACTTAGCTAAGAAGCAATTTCGATTAAACTTTCGATTAAATAAAACGCATCGAAATCGGTCCATCCATTTCGGAGTTATGATGCCACAGACTGGTAACAGATCAGGTCCATAAACATAGGTGATCGAAATCTCAACCATGGCTAAAACTTATATTAGAGGAATGGCAAAAGTCATAATGCATGGGGACCTTCTAATTGTGTTGTGTTTAAAAACCTCAATAGCGTGAGTTACGTTCTATCTCCAGATCTAACATAGAGTGAATTACATTCTAACTCTAACTGTAGATGACAGGTGTCACGCGATCATTCACTACCTTCACTTCCCTCCTTTCTCTGTAACATTTAGTACTAGGTGTCTTTAGAACCGCTGTAATGACACACACACTACTATGACTACACTTTCGTGCAAGTCGCTTTGTTTGAAATAAGTGATAATCGCATGCTGCTGACTACACAAAAGTAAGTACGCAGCTATATACATTGCGAGATTAAATGGCCAGTGCCTGAATCGTGAAGTGTACGCAACGTCGCACCAAAGCGGTCATTTCACTTTTCACGTAGTTCGCAACATCTCGAACGCTAGCTCTCGAGATACCGGTCGTGAGTAGGCATGCCGATGCCATTTGACAGGCAACATGATAGGCGATACTACCCCAGGCGCCGTGTTTGCGATGGCTGACTAGTTTGTATTGCACATTGTACTGAAGCTGACACTGTACCGTAATGAATCCAAGGCATTATTCGAAGATGTTCGATACAAGGGACCGTGCAAGTAGCAAGACAGATCCATGTTTCGCGAAATGTTCCCTAACTAATTCACGAAGATGCATTCATATCTAGGAATGCTGGTAACACCTGGGTGGACCTGACCTGATTGTACGAGGGCTGTTTGATAAGTACCCGTTTTCTAAATATATTAATATCACTGGCCGCAAATAAATATACCACCTTTTTAAGCCATTTTTCAGAGGCAGGAAAATTAAAAAAAAAATGGCATTCTTTTTTTTTTTTTCTCATTTGACAACGATTCAGTGAAGGCGTGAACTTAAAATTGTTAAAATGTAGAAAGAGCAGTATCGGTCGAAATTAGATTCTTATTTTTGGAAGGAAAAACATGTGATGAAATAAAAGTAAGAATGCAAGCGGTTTACCATGAATGTGCTCCTTCTATGACAACCGTCAGATATTGGTATAACGAGTTTAAGCGGGGGAGAACAACCGTCTTTGATGAGGATCGCCCAGGCCGGCCAGTTGAGGTGACTACAGACGATATGGTTAAGAAAATTGAAAATATCGTTTTAGCCGACCGCCGAATTAAACTTCGAGAAATCGTTGATGCTGTAAACGTTTCAATCGAGAGGGTACAACACATATTAGAAGAAAAATTGGGTATGAAGAAAGTATCGGCGAGGTGGGTGCCGCGTTTACTCACGGAGGAGCAAAAACGGAACCGACTGACTACTTCGGAGCAGTGTTTGGCCGTGTTCAAACGTAACCCGAATGAGTTTCTGCGTCGTTTCGTGACCGTGGACGAAACGTGGGTCCACCACTACACTCCGGAAATGAAAGAGCAGTCGAAGCAGTGGATTTTACCGGGTGAACCTGCTCCAAAGAAAGCAAAAACCGTCCCATCGGCTGGAAAGGTCATGGCGACCGTTTTTTGGGATTCGCAGGGTATTATACATATTGACTATTTAGAAAAGGGAAAAACAATAACAGGGCAGTACTATGCCAATTTATTGGATGAATTTGACGCCGTGTTGAAGGACAAACGACCCCATTTAAAAAATAAAAAAGTACTGTTTCATCACGACAACGCCCCGGCTCATTCGTCCAGAGTTGTGACGGCTAAATTAGCACAGTTACGCTACGAACTATTGTCTCACCCCCCGTATTCTCCAGATTTGGCCCCATGCGATTTCTTTTTGTTTCCCAACCTAAAAAAATGGCTCGGTGGCAAGCGATTTGGATCAAATGACGAAGTCATTGCCGCCACAGAGGCCTATTTTAATGACTTTCCAAAATCATACTTTTTGGATGGTTTATTGAAGCTTGAGTATAGGTGGAACAAATGTATAGAGTTAAAAGGTGACTACGTAGAAAAATAAATGCATATGTACAAAAAAAAGTTTTTTTTTTTCCATAAACGGGTACTTATCAAACAGCCCTCGTACAACGAATGAGATGTTTTTATGAGTGTTCCAGCGATCGTCATTATTGTTCTTGCTCTTACTTTTTTTTTTTCACTATCCTCTTCACTGTTCATCAGTGATAAATACAAGTGATACGAGTGTTTAATCAGCAGTATATTTGAAGGTCACTTTTCTTTAGCAGCAAACTAATTTTTAACCAACTTCAAAAAAAGGAGGAGGTTCTCAATTCATCGGAATATTTTTTTTTTTTATGTACATATGTTCCCCGATTACTCGAAGAGGGCTGAACCGATTTCAGCTATTATTTTTTTCTTTGAAAGGGTATACTTTCTTGTTGGTCCCATTGTCACCAAGTCAGGATCTGATGATGGGATCACAGGGAAATCGAGGGCAACCCTCAAATTTTATAGGGACGTATCATGTGTTTCATATATTTTCGAAAGCTATTCATGTACTTGCGTCTGGTAGTCATCATCTCGTGTTGATGAGGTGATGATGGAAGGTACAACTCCTTAACGGTTAGGAGTTGGAGGATAATATTTTAAATATTAACGTAACTAAAAATTGTGAAATAACAAATCTTTTAACAAAAAGTAAAACCGCCTTCAAAAAAAACCTCAGAAAAAAAACATGAAATAATCCCCAAAAAGCCATGAGTTTTATGGTCTAGCAGAAATATGAAGTCGGTGCTTCATTCCAAGAATATTCCGCTAGCACCGCACCGACTTCATATTTCTGCTAGGCCATAAAACTCATGGCTGTTTGGGGATTATTTTATGTTTCTTTTCTGAGGTTTTTTTTTTAATAACTTTGACTTACTGTTTTCCTTGTGTTTACAATGATCAGGAGCACCGAAATGTATCCGTAAGTGCTTGTTAACGTATGGCGCTGGTTCCAAAATAATGTTATATGAGACATATAAACCCCGTATCACTTGGCTTTTGCGATCATTATTACGAATTTGTTCATAAAAGAAGTAAAGTGGTGCTTAACCTTTTATTGACAGTAATTGAATCATGGAGCAGCTTTACGCTTATTACTACGTAAAAAGGAGTGTAAATTTTACTCCCAATTATTTTAACTATTGCGCTTGGTCAGGAACAAGCAGAATCAAGTCATTAGCGCACAAAATTATTCAGGAAACCGTAAGCGGGTTGTTCAATTACCTAGTAGGTATCATTTGATGTTCTTGCAATTCTTTATTTTATTAACGCTTATTAATTTGTCGGGTTTCAGCTGCTGCCTTTTGCATCTTTGTCAACCTCGCGTCTTGATGACGTTTGGAAATATGAATTAGAAAATTGGTGCGGACAGAATTATGAATTCGTATTCCCAATTATAACTTGTTTATTTATCATCAAAAGGTCAATAACTTTTTAAAGTTTTTTTACTTTGTTCATTAAGCTATTGAGCTTAGTGTCCTAATAAAGCGACAGCAAGTACACCTATTTGTGGAAAACTAAGATAAATTTTCAACGTTCTTTGTAGCACATATTGTATATCAGATCGTTCGCCTGACCTTTCATCAAGCAAATGAAGACCCAGCGAGCATTCTGAAGGTTTCCTTTGATCGCTGAAAGTTAAGGAACTTTCAGATTCTTAATTTAATTACGAAAGGTGCACACGTGAGGTGAGTCTCACACAGACCAGGTTAAGAGCTCTTCAAAGAAATTTTGAGATCAATTTTGTCTTAGAACCGTTATTTTATTAAGTAATAGCCTTAGACGATCTCTTTTGTTATTATTATTTATCGTATGTCTTACAAATTACACTTATATCATAGCTTAAAATCTGCTGCTTCGCTCATGAGGGTTTTGAAGTCTTTTTCGAGCGCAGCGAGACATAACAAGGACACGTATAGTGTAATTAGAACCGTGAGATGTGATTGTTTACATCATATTTTAGGTGTTTGCTCTTGATGGCAAGTTAATACCGATTACGTTAACGGCATGTATTAATGAGGGCTATCGGGAGTCAAAGACCCACTAAGATTGCTGGTCTGGAGTGAGATCTACCTGTCAATTTCCACCAATTCACCAATCTATTGGCACACATTAGTCACACATGCAACAGGTCCTTCGCCTAAAATTTTCACCTATGCACCAGTGTAAGCTTTGTTTTGTTTAGTTGGTGAATACATTTATTGATGTGAATTGTTACCAGCTATCCATTTAATTTTAATTTTATTATTTATCTTTAAATGAAAGAGCTTTAGGGTCTCAGTAATTCCGCTGTTTACTTAGGTTTCGTTCAACTGAAGTTTATTTAATATTACAGTTAACAAAGCACAAGTGATTGAACTAAAACAAAAATGATTAAAATGGCTCCTTTAGACAATTGAAAGCAGGAATGGAAGAAATTAGGTAGCAATGTGAAAACTTTTGTGTTTTCTACTCGGAAGGACACTGAAAAAAATTGGTGTGCAAAGAAAAACACTTTCCTGATAGAATTGTTGTGAGCGTTCAAAACTCGTAACTACATAAGTTTCTGACTTCGTCATAAGCAGTCCGTTTTTAACTACACTGAAAACAAAAGTCGCTATAAGTTACAGTGAAATAAAACGGATCACTCACATATACAAGTTGAGTTTAGTCAGTAGTCGCGCGAGTTTCGCTGCCGCTGGGCCGTGCGCTTCCAGAGGAAGGACTACGAATTAATCCAAAACAAACTCAACTTATATACGTGAGTGATCCGTTTTATGTCACTATGATTGAGTCTCATGGTACATGTAGGTACTATTATGTAGTATCATGGAGAACCTCCTTAGTTCTAACTGGTTAATCCGGACACCAGGCCCGATTGCGTAACTATTTTCACACTCGTCATCTTATTGAAATATTCAGTTTTTGTACGACTGTGACAGCTAGCTGTTTCCGATACCAATTGTCAGCCCATACAAAATGAACACGATGCTGATTGCGAGCGAGACAATAAACAACATATAAACAACAAATAAATGCCGGTTTAAACTTCAAAATAATCGTCACATCAATCGTTTTGTCAATGTGTGATAAAAAAAAACGAAGAAATTCAACTTGGCAACAAAACAGCTTCGATTTACTGTCTCTCAAATGCCCGCTGCTTATTAATTTCCATTTTAACTTTTTCACCATAACTTCTCCGTTTTAATTCGTAGGTACCAGGGGTAGTTGACAGATATTTAGGCTCCTAATATATTTGTTCTTAGAATGAATTCTGCGTTGCGCAAAGTAATTTATTTAATTAAAATTATCAAGACAATGCCAAATGTCGAGTTGTAAATCAAAAGTTGTCTTTTAATTGAATTATCTGCACAAAAAGTGAGAATTGACTCCACCGACGTATTTCGTGCAAAGAAAACATGAGTGAATAATTATAACAGTACAGCAAAATTGTATTAATTATTATGTTTGAGGATTGGAGTGTAGTATCCACAAAGCACTTAATGAGGTCTAGGGGTCGATTTTTGAATCTTACTTGGTGACTAAATTCTCATCCATGATATTAATATCGCTATTTGCCAAAAGCCTTATTTTTGAATGTCGGGTCTACGTATGTAAGTATAGATTCAAAAATCGACCCCCAGGCGATCAATCTTTGAAGCTCACCCCGGTGACTAAATTCACTGATTTTTATGAATCTCACCTGTGACTAAAATTCTCATGCCAGATTTAAAAAAAGTGCTAAAAATAAGGAAACATCATTAATTGGTCACTCATGAGACACGTTTCGTTGTGTACATGTTTTCTGCGAGAGTTTGTTTTAGTAGGTATGACTTTGAAGGAACGTAAAAAATAATGACATGAGTGTAGAATCGTAGAAGTGTGCTGAACGTGTAATATCTCTCCAATCACCATCAGTGGCAAAAACGGAAGTGCTTAGTTAACTCCCGTAATTAAATGCTTTGTGGTGCCAACTTATTTGACAAAATAAATATTCCTTTATTGTTTTGAAATAAAGTCTGTCTACATAGGTAGGTTATATGTCAAACGTATCGTTGTCAATTAGATAATAGTAGTTTATGCAACTGCTACATAACTCATTATGAAACGAGCCAAAGCAGAGTTTCATAATAGGATCACACGAGTGTTTTAAGGCCTAATTATGTAGTTGCATACGTTACTTCATGTACACACATATTATAAGTAGTACTACATAATAAACCTGTCACGAATTTGACTGACAAACATACCGAGCTGATGTTTCGTATCGATATTTTTTTTAATGACCCTTTTTTAAATTATATTGGTTTTTGAAGATGAAAACTGGCTGTCGTTATGATGGTATTACTTACGGCTTTTGAACGCATAATAGAGGACTTATGATATGTGCGTAGATAAAATGTCTTTCATAACCGGTCTTTTCATTTTACATCGTTAGGCTCACTAATTGGTGCCCGCGAACTGATGAATGGCGCCTCGTTCATTTCAACGTTGTGACTGTAAAGGTGCGTTGCCACTGTTGCGGAGCTGAGCGGAGAGAAGAGGAACGTGATTTTACCAACCACAGCGCTCGAAATCTCTGTTTTTTAGGATTCCGTACCTCAAAAGGAAAAAGCGGAACCCTTATAGGATCACTTTGTTGTCTGTCTGTCTGTCTGTCAAGACCCTTTTTCTCTGGAACGCGTAGAGGTAGCATGCTGAAGTTAATATCAAATACTCAGACCTGCGATCCCTTGAAGCAGTAAAAAAATCAACCTTCTAAGTCAACGCAATCAAAAGATACAGTCATTAAAAAGGCTACTTCCATACAACTTGCCGAAATCCGAAAACATAAAGGGTACTTCCAGTTGTCCTAGAAACTTGAAATTTGGTATGAAGGTAGCTCTTATAGCACAACCACTCAAAAAAGTCTCAAAATCCTAAATTTTTATGTCTGTCTGTAGATTTCGCAGACCAATATAATTTGACCCCACACTGCGTACACTTTACTTAGGAGCAGGGCTCTGCTTACACTGGACTCTTAAAACACTGGGGAAAAGCGTTAAAATCTTTCTACGGAATCCTCGTGCGCGAGTACGACTCGCACTTGGCCTGTTTTTTATACTTAAGCCGACAAATGGGCATACGGTTCACCTGATGACAAGTGACCACGACCGCCCACAGACACTCACAGCGCCATTGGAACTGTTGGTGCGTTGCGGTACACTCGCCTTTTAAAGGAGCCCATGTCGTAGCAAGATGGGAAAACGTCAGCCGCCAGTCCATTCCAAATTTTGCACGTACGGGGCAATAAAGACCGCTTAAACTGCACAGTAGAGGAGCACCATCCATTAAAGTGGCTCTCTCTATCTCTAGTTCAGTGATATATCTCTGATTCAGTGAATATACTTGCTACATTAACCCAGTCTGCGTACCTGTACAACAGAATTAATAAAAAACTTAATATCTACCCGCTAACCTGGTATCACTGCAAAAAACTTTAACTATATGGTTACGAGAACTGAGCTACGACGACACAGAAGCATTACTTTACCGCCTAACTTAAAATTTCAGTAATTAAAAAAAAAAAAAATAGTAGCTATAGTTGATAATATGATATATTATATCATATCATGTGATGATCGATATATCTAATGGACTTTGCAAATGCACTTACCTACGCTACTTTGGATATTCAAGTTAAAGCTAGCTTATTTACACACACACACACACACACACACACACACACACACACACACACACACACACACACACTCTCACACACACACACACACACACACACACACAAACACACACACACATACAGACTAATAATCGTATATAAGTATACTCTGTGCATAGCCCAAGCATAGCCTAGTGCCTGTAACTAAGGACGCCCGGGACGCCGGCCTTTGCCACGGCGACGACGGCGCCCGCAGGCCTCGGCAACCGTCACCAAGCCGCCAATGACACGCTGCTTGTCATAATAATATTAGAAAAGTTGTTGTTTTGTGTGATACCTCCTGCTACGTTTTATATTGGATCCGTTAATAAGATTTCTTTTAGTGCCTTGTGTTTTATAGCCGTGGATGCAGCCTGCGACCCAATCTGGTGATAGCGCGTCGACCTATGTTAAGTTATGGACAAAGTCTTTCATAGAAGTAGTAACGAAGAAAATAATATAATATTTTTAAAATTTGTGTGTTTTTCCTATTCTTACATATTTTCTTATTTTCTAATTTTGTACAAATTTAGTTGATGTCCTTACCTACCCCAAATAATGCCACAGCTACTGCGTCGTTGGATGTTTACGAGCAGTGTCCACAATGCCCACAATCACGTCTTTTTAAAGGTTCGAGAGGTCTCAAAATTCATATTTCGAAAAAGCATCGACCGAACGACATACCATCCTCGGCCCCTGCTCCTGTTCCAACAGATTCAAATTCTGTTTTGACACCTCAACCCTCGCAACCATTTTGGCAAGCCCTCAGTGACCTCAAAAACTCGCTTCCGTTGCTTAAACGCATACCGCGTGGTGCCCGCGTGTCTGTTGCGAAATTACTGTCTACAACGATTAGGTCCATTATTTCGGTTAATTCTAAAGAAAATTGGCACGAACTTCTCACCTTTTCATTCAAAATTCTTCATGTACATTCAGATCAAAATTCGAAATCTCTAACTTACAAAATTAAAGAAAACTGCAGGCAAAGCCCTTTATGTCTACCGCAAGGCAGGGCGACTTTTTCGAATTTCTATTTGTTTCACAAAGTTGAAAGTAAAGTAGCCGACGAAGACATCAAAGGTGCTTCCCGCCTACTTTTTTCTAACGACGCAGTAGCTCCTAATAACACTGAAAGCCTCACAGCTCTACACAGCAAACATCCGCCTTCAGCAACCAACCTCCGCCTCCCAGACCCTCCGCAACCCAGTGACCCATCGCTGCAAGCCACGACTCAGGACATCCTTGGGTCTGTCATGTCCTTCCCCAACGGCTCCGCGAGCGGTCTTGATGGCTTATCGACGCAGCATCTAAAGGATCTGCTTTGCTGCTGCTGCAGCGAGACCCGAGACGCGTTGCTGAAGGACTTGACCGCCCTGGTGAACGTCATGCTAGCTGGGCAAGTTCCAGATGACATCAGGGACATTCTATATGGTGCAAATTTATGTGCCTTGACGAAGAAGGACGGCGGCATTCGACAAATTGCAGTTGGCACAACTCTTCGACGATTGACCGCCAAAATCGCTTGCCGTTCAATTATCAACAAACTAAGTACAGAATTTCAACCGTTACAGCTTGGTTTTGGCTCGAAGAGCGGCTGCGAGGCCGCCGTTCATGCCGTGCGCACCTACATGGAACGTAGCGGCGGGGAGGTGCTGCTAAAGGTGGACATTACCAACGCCTTTAATTCGGTCGATAGGGGCGCCCTATTGACACAAGTACAAGAAAAAATCCCTTTGGTTTACAATTTTCTTTGGCAATGTTACAGTTCACCCTCCAAATTACTGTACAAAAATAACCTTTTAGCCTCATCAGTCGGATGTCAACAGAGTGACCCTCTTGGTCCGGTAATTTTTAGTCTCGCCATTCATTCAATTATCAAAAATTTAAATTCTAAATTAAATTTATGGTACCTTGAAGACGGCACCCTTAGAGGCGAAGCAAACACTGTATTTGATGATTTACAAAATTTAACAACTAACCTTAAAAAAAAGGAATTGACAGCAGTGTGTCAACATTGAAAATTTTTCGCCCAATACAATTTAATATTGTTATTTTAATTTTATCTGTAAAATTTCCTATTTAAATTTAAAAATAGGTCAACAAAGATACCAATTTTAATTCGCATGGAATACAAATCTAAAGGACTTATTTTATACCGACTTATAAAAGCGCCATCAAGACCGCGGTGTAACGAACGCCCTAACCAGAATCCACCTTTTCGAGCTACATAATATTTATCTACCTCAAGAGAAGGCCGTTATTACATATAAGAAAAGCCATTAACTATTAGAAAAGAATAATTCAACGCACCAAGTTCCTGCTGTCATCACAAGACATTGACGGAGCCCTGCCTGACAGTGAAATTGCAAAGTCAAAACAGAATGCTTATTTTCCAGAATTTCAGTTTGTATTTTATAATCAGGTATTAGTGTTATTTTGTTATTAGTATACATGCCTTCTGCGCCCGCCCACAGCCAACCTGCAAGACAAACCCCCACGTCTACAGTATCATTAGAGGAATACATTCAGTGTCCACATTGTGCTTTCCCGAAACTCCTCAAAGGTCGTCGAGGTCTCCATATTCATATAGGAAAATGCCACAAGATCTTAAATAGTCAACCAGTAACCGAATCACATTACTCATCTCACTCCACATCTCCACCTGCCAATCCAACTCACATTTCTCTTTCGGCCACCTAAGCTCTTAAGCTCTCTGAAAAATTCTATGCCAGTCATAAAACGCATCCCTCGAGGTGCAAGATACACCGTTGCATCCAGCTTAATCAAAACAATCAGCCTCTGCGTCACCGAAAATTCATTCACAAGCTGGGAAAAGCTACTTACATTCGCCTACAATATCCTAAATGTTGATAAAAAAAAAGATTCAAAACGTTCACTCACTTCCCAAATCAAAACAAATTGTTCCCGACCATATGACACTAACCACCAAAATTTCAATTCAACGCCCCATCAGAAAACCCGCAACATTTTGAAGACTGTGGAATCTAAAATCAACGATGGAAACCTCAAGGGCGCGGCACGAATCATTTTCTCTAGTGATACTACGGCACCTAACACTCTTGACACCCTCGCAGCCCTCAAGTCGAGGCATCCACCAGCTCCCTCCACATCCCACCTCCCAGGCCCGCCTAATGCTGCCCTACCTTGCCTTGAAGCTTCAGACGATGCCGTCCTGGCCGCCATTATGTCCTTCTACAATGGCTCTGCTGGCGGACTCGATGGCCTAACACCACAACACCTTAAAGATCTAGTGAATTGCGCACCCTCTGGCATACATTCCAACCTTCTGGCCAGCATAACCAAACTTGTAAATCTGATGCTGAGAGGAGAAGTAAACCCGGAGGTAATTTCCACACTTTATGGCGCTAATCTTTGTGCACTAGCCAAAAAAGATGGCAGCGTTCGTCCCATAGCAATTGGCACTACTTTTAGACGTCTGGCCTCCAAAATTTGCTGTAAGCATATTCTTCCCTGTTTAGAGTCGAAATTCCAACCTATTCAGTTAGGGTTTGGCAGTAAGGGGGGCTGTGAAGCAGCCGTTCATGCTTGCCGAACCTTCTTACAAAAGTCAGAAAACAAAATCATATTCAAATTAGATGTCAAAAACGCTTTCAATTCTTTAAATCGAAGCTCCTTGTTGTCAGAAGTTCAAAGCTCCGTCCCTGATATTTACCCATATATTTGGCAATGTTCACCCTCAAATTTATTATTTCAAAAGAACACAATATTATCATCTGTCGGCTGTCAACAAGGTGACCCCCTAGGGCCGGCTATCTTCAGTCTTGCTATCCAACCGATCATCTCCGAGCTTAAATCCAAATTTAATGTATGGTACCTGGACGACGGCACCTTAGGTGGTGAAGCAAACACTATCCTTGATGATTTGGCATCTATTAGAACAAAATTTGAAACTATTGGTCTCGAACTTAACTTCAGCAAATGTGAATTGTACATAGATGCCGATACGAACTGCAGATCAGAAATTATCAGTCAATTTGAAACACTTAGTCCTGGCATCAAAATTCTATCCAAAAACACGCTACACCTCCTAGGTGCCCCAGTCTACGATGAAGCTATACCAGGCTTCATCGACCAAAACATTAGTCGTTTTAACGAATTTTCGGACCGTCTTCTTCAAATCCATTCCCACATGGCCATATTCATCCTCCGGTTTTGTCTTTTCGTCCCTAAATTTACCTACGCCATGCGATGCAGTCCCTTTTGGAAACATCAAAATTATTGTGAGGTAGTAGATCAAATGATTCTACTACAACTACAAAAAATTTTAAACATCAAAATAGATAGCAGGATATTCCTTCAAGCAACACTACCCATCAGGCACGGCGGCCTCGGTGTACGCCAGATTTCTAGCGTTGCTCTGCCAGCGTTTTTGTCTTTGGTACATAGTACGTTACCTCTCATCGGTAAAATTCTAAATCCACCACCTAGTGGTTTAGAGGTATCGTGCTTGTCCGAAGCCAAAGACGCCTGGAAGATAGCCTGCCCTGGAACAGACCTTCCTTTTAGCAAAGAGTGCCAAAAGTTATGGGACGAACCGATTTGTCTCCGGGTTTGTACTCACCTCCTCGATACTAGCCACACCAATACAGAAAAGGCCCGCTTATTGGCAGTGTCTGAAAAAGAGTCTGGGTACTGGCTTCAGGCGTACCCATCGGTCAACTATGGGAATTTGATGGACAACAACAGTTACAGGTTGGCTGTGGGCTTAAGGCTTGGCGCGACTATTGTTGAACCCCATCGTTGCCATTGTGGCATTAACGTGGATCGACTGGGTCAGCACGGCCTAGCTTGTTCCAAAAGTGCCGGCCGTTTATCTCGCCACGCCTGCCTCAACGATACAATTCGTCGGGCTCTTGCCAGTATAAACGTGCCTTCATCACTGGAGCCTATTGGGCTGGCGCGTGATGATGGCAAGAGACCCGACGGCATGACGCTCGTGCCGTGGCATATGGGACGGCCGCTCATATGGGATGCCACATGTGTGGACACGCTAGCGCCTTCCCACCTTGTCAAGACGTCATTAAGGGCGGGCGCGGCAGCTGAAACGGCCGAAACAGCAAAGCGTCGCAAGTACGCAAACTTAGCTGACAGCTGCATATTTGCTGCGTTTGCTGTGGAAACTTTAGGGCCGTGGGGACCGGAAGCAAAAAAGCTTTTTAACTTGCTTAAAAGTAAACTTGCGCGATCCACAGGCGACCATAGGGCTGGCTCTTTCCTCGGGCATCGTATCGGCATCGCCATACAAAGAGGAAACGCAGCTAGCCTTATGGGCACCCTGCCCAGTGACAACGATCTGGGCGATATCTGTACATATAGATATTTAGATTTAGAATAATTTAGTTTAAGTTTTTTTTTTTACTGTTTTCAATGCTGTGTTATGATAATGTTTTTTTTTATGGCATTTTATTACAAATACAATACCTTAAACATATTGGCCTCTCCCTAAATTTTTCTAAATGCGAACTTTTTGTTTCGAACTCCTGTCCTGATAAAGTTTCTGTAATAAACAAATTTGAACGTAGCTCCTGGTATAAAAAATTTGGACGAAAAAACGCTTCACCTCCTTGGCTGCCCACTTTTGGACCAATCTTTTGAGGACTATGTAAAACAGAAAATTCAAAATTTTACCACCGTTTCAGGTCGTTTGCTCAAAATTAACATGCATACCGCATACACTATCATTCGACACTGTCTCTTCGTACCTAAATTCACATATGTACTTCGCGGCTCCCACCTCTGGAAATATCCTACTTTGATGCTTCAATTAGATACATTAATCGAAGAGACCCTCACCTCCATTCTTAACATCCCCTTTGATGAAAAATCATGGACCCAGGCCAGCCTACCCATAAGGTATGGTGGCCTAGGCGTCCGCAAAATTTCAAGTGTATCTCTGCCTGCCTTTTTGTCCTCTGTGCACAGTGCGCAACCGCTTATAGGGAAAATTTTAGCTCCCTCATTGGGGGTCCTAGAGGTTGCTCACTGCACCGAGGCCAAAAATGTTTGGTCATTAGCATGTCCGGGTACAGACGCGCCTGTGAATCCTTGCTCGCAGAGGCAGTGGGACGAGCCACTCTGCCAACTGGTGAGGAACAATCTGCTAAGCACAGCATCCAGTCCGGCAGAGCGCGCTCGTCTTCTTGCTACCGCGGAGTGGGAATCAGGCCTCTGGCTTCAAACCCTTCCCTCAACTACGATAGGCACCCTCCTCGATAACATCACTTTCCGCCTCGCCACCAGTCTCAGGATAGGGGCACCAACAAATGACCCTCATCGCTGCCAATGTGGGAAAATGACTGATAGGCATGGATACCATGGCCTATCATGCGGCAGAAGCGCGGGTCGTATACCGCGCCACGCCAGCATTAATGATGTCATCCGTAGGGCACTTGTCAGCGTCCAAGTGCCGGCCGTCTTAGAACCTAACGGCCTAGCTAGAGACGATGGTAAGAGGCCCGACGGTCTGACACTGGTTCCTTGGCGGATGGGTCGGCCTTTAGTATGGGACGCCACTTGTGTGGATACCCTCGCACCGACCCATCTTTCAAGGACCCAAAATGTTGCTGGCTCTGCCGCGGCCTCAACAGAAGACCTTAAACGCCGCAAATATAGTTCCCTTGGAGCTAGTTACATATTTGAGGCGTTTGGGGTCGAAACTCTGGGGCCTTGGGGGCCTAGCGTGCGCCATTTATATAAAGATCTCTCGGCGCGCCTTATAGAGGCCTCCCGTGACCAGAGGGCTGGCCAATACTTCGCTCAGCGAATCAGCATTGCCATACAACGTGGCAATGCTGCCAGCCTTCTGGGCACCCTTCCCATTGGCGGCGATCTGGGAGAGATTTTTACCTTTAGTTTAGTTTTAGTTAGTATTTAGTATTTAAAATTTTAGTTTTAAGTTTTATAATGTACCTACCTCATTATAATTTATTTATTTTTCTTTTGTAATAAACTTCAGTATACTTAAGTCTACTTGTAAGGTGTCGAGTGTTGTTTTTATAAAAATGAAAACTACACAATGCACTGCCTATAAAAAAAAAATATTTGAAACAATAATCTATTCTATCATATTGCAATTCTAATCTTATAAAGTATAAATTAATAAATAATAATCATTTAATCTTCTAATCATGTACCTACAAAATTAAAAGTGTGTACTAAATACTAAAACTAAAATAATCCTCCAAAATAATGATAAATAAATAAAATAAAATAAAATGCGTTTATTTCGGACAACAGAAACTAAAGCCTAAAGTTTTATGGCCTAGTACTAAGCAGCAGAAATATGAAGTCGGTGCTTCATTCAAAGAATATTCCGCTCGCACCGCACCGACTTCATATTTCTGCTGCTTAGTGCTAGGCCATAAAACTTTAGGCTTTAGTTACTGTTGTCCGAAATAAACGCATTTTATTTTATTTTATTTATTTATCATTATTTTAGAGGATTATTTTAGGTTTTTTTTCTATGGTTTTTTTTTTAAGGCGGTTTTACTTTTTTGTTAAAATATTTTTATTTTACAATTTTACGTTGATTTAACATTTTTAGAATTATCCTCCAATTCCTAACCGTTAAGGAGTTGTACCTTCCATCATCAGCTCATCAACATAAGATGATGACTACCGGACGCAAATACTTAAATAGCTTTAGAAAATATATGAAACACATGATACGTGCCTATAAAATTTGAGGGTTGCCCTCGATTTCCCTGAGATCCCATCATCAGATCATGACTTGGTGTCAGTGGGACCACCTCAGGAGTATACCCTTTCGAATAATGATTTAACATTTTCAGAATTATCCTCCAACTCCTAACCGCTAAGGAGTTGTACCTTCCATCATCAGCTCATCATCATGTGATGATGACTACCAGACGCAAATACTTGAATAACCTTAGAAAATATATGAAATACATAGTACGTGCCTGTAAAATTTGAGGGTGGAGTAATCCATGTACATACATTAAAAAAAAAAAAAAAAAACATACAGTGGACGTAGAACCTCCTCCTTTTTTTGAAGTCGGTCAAAAAAATTATTAAGTAATGGTCATTGTTATTGTTAATGTCATGTTAATTACACCTTATTCTAGAAGAGCGGGATCTCCTGTCACAGGTATATTCATATACCTACTAGGAGGTCTCTAACCTTTTTGAATGTCACTATGGATATTGAAATAAATACATTTTAATTTTCACATTTTTCACATTCCACTGCCTTCCTCCGGAGCGGAAGCTCCGTGGACACGCACCCTAAGAGTAAATTACACTCTGCGAGCTACTGGCCTGACAGTAGATTCCTCCTATGCCAATATACAGGTTCAAAAGTGGTATCGTGTGGGTACACCAAATCTAAGTTTGCGACTTGGAAAACGGGGGAACCTCGAGTTTTTCCGATTTTTTCCGGATTTTGTCGATTTTAACCCTAAAGGACTAGTTTTTTTAATATTTACTAGCACGTTTTTAAATTATACTACACTTGCTACGATACGAAACTAGAACTGTCTCTGAGGGTCGAGGTCGAGCACGACTTTTCGAATCCTGCGTAACGTTACGATCGAGAAACCTCATACTAAATTTTAGTTCCAAATGCGCGGGCGGGCGCTGTTCCAAACGTCATACAAACTCGATAACGTTTACTATTCGATTTGACGTGACGCAGGTTTCGAATATTCGAACTCGTGCCTCTATATATTCCGAGATAAAGCCTTTCAAATTTCATTTTACTTTCGAACTTGTAATTTTTTTGCAATACTTTAGACGTGACTTGACCTACACGGGCTTTTCAGGGGATTCTGTAATAAACCACTCCTATCTGAATTTTGAATATGGGTAAGGTATATTTATATAATTTTACTATATTGTTCGTTAAATAACCATGGTGCAGAATAAGGTAAACGTGCCAATGATATCAAAAATTTACACCATGTTAGGCACGACCCTTGCTGCTACGAATTAACCTTTTCAACGCCAATGACGCATACAAAAGTTGTAATCCACACGCCAAGTTGGCATAACGTCAACGCGGACTTAAACCTTAAGCATGCGTTAGTAGGTCGCATTTGCATTGTGCAGCCGGACACCTATAAGCGTTGGTGGCGTCGTAGGCACGACGGATAATGACGCTTTTAAGCGTCCTTGGCGTTGAAAATGTTTATAAAGGTGACGGGACTGGGAGCTTATTTCTTGAAAATTTGAAGACTTGTAGACTTTATTTAGTCAATTTTATGCTTTACTCATTTATTGAAGATGACGAGAATAAAAAAAAGCGTTATTTGTACCAATGCAACAGACAAAAACCTCTCGGTGCGATATATCCTGATTTAAACCAGTGCCAGAGGCAGAAGCTTCGAGTAAACTCCATCTGGGCTGCCATTCTCTCTCTATATATTGTTTACCAGTTCTGCAACCAGAACGGTTGTTGGTTAACTGGTAGTTTGTTGACAGTCACCAATGCTGGGTTAGGTAGAGCCTCGAATGGGAGACGATGATAGGTTGAAATTGATGCTGCACTACTGCTAAATCTGAAATTAACAAGTCTTGTGTTAAAAAATCATTAAAATAAAGAAATGGATCGATTTTATTTATTTTTTATAGAACGAGGAAGGCAAGGGAGCAAGTGGGTCACCTGATGGTAAGTGATCACCACTGCCCATAGACACCCGCAACTCCGAAGGGTTTGCAGATGCGTTGCCAACCTAAGATGAAATGCCTCTTGTGCCCGTTATTACACCGGCTGTCCCAAATGTCGCTAAATGCCAAAACATAAATAAAATAAAGTAGGGTCAATGCAATACCTTGTCGGCGTGATTAATATTAAATATATTATGTAATTTTATACAAGCCAGTTGTAGCTTATCGACTTTAACCAACCTGTCGCTGAGACCACTGTTCTGAACAGTAGTCCTAGCAGGGTCTACCACAACGTAGCCCACTGGTCTTTTCACGTAGAGAGTCTGGGCTTCACAATAAAATTTTAGTATTCCTAGGAAAGCTAAGTATTTCATCATCAGCATCATATTGATCTGCAAATAATAAATGTATAATTTGAAAATAAAATCTTTTCTTACTTCAAACTTTTGCTAATAAAGTAACAATGAAGACAAGCAATAAAATAAATTACGTCCAGGCCCGTTGTTTTTTGGCGAAACACCTATTTATTCTTTGAAGTCCTTAAATCTAATTGAATGCTTACGAGTAAAATATTCGGTTTGAAGTAACTTTTTTGGAATTGCCAAATCAATAAAGTTGTACGGTATATTGTTATATTATGATTAGGAAGGACTAAAATAAAGATAAAAAAACTATTTTTCTATGACACAAAAAAAGACTCTTTACTATTATCTTAAAAACATACCTCGCAAGTTATTAATTATTACCGTTCCGTCGACTCGATTGTTCTCGAAAAGTGATAAGCACTTTGCGGTAATTGATCACTTTCGTCTATTCTCGTACTCAGACTGCACTGCATTAAATAGGCAAAGCGTACGAGTTGCTGCCAGCGACGGGAAGAGAAAAGTGAGCTTTAAAATAAAACAACTCTACTTCGAGGCACTTAATAAACAATTCGTTAATGACATTGATATGACATAATTATGAGAGATATTGTTGGAATGCAAGTAGGTAACTAGGCTGTAGGAAATTACTAAGAGTAGTTAAGGTCTCCATAATTGGCCTTTTTAACCTTACGTCCCACTGCAAGTCCTAGGCCTGCTCTCGCGATGAGAGGGCTTGGACTATAGTTCCCACGGGGTCCAGTGAATATTGGGAACACCATTAAATTGCTTTGCGGAAGTTCTTCAACCTTAATTTATAGCATTGTATCACTACGTTGTCACTTCTATGATTAATTAATTGTAGCAAGGACGATAAAACCAAGAGGAGTGCTAATGGCCATACAATGTAGCGTACCTGCAAAATAATGAGCCTGTTGTAGCTAGTTTCACTATAGAGAGGTCTCTGTACCATTAATTTTGACACTTAGACCTCTGGCTAACACAATAGCGCCATCTACGAACTGAAAGAAAAAACGAATTTAGGTGGCGCTATTGTGTTAGACAGAGGTCTAAGTGTCATACGAAATTAATGGTAGGTACAGAGACCTCTATAGTGAAACTAGCTACAGCATGCTCATTATTGTACAGGAACGCGACATTGTATAGCCATTGGCAGTCCTCTTGGTTTTATGGTCCTTGATTGTAGCGAGTTTTATTTTATTTCCATAGCGGTTTTTAAAAGTGTAGCCTGTATTCTTAGCCAGTGATTTCACTTAAAAAATTTACTTGTAAATTAATTTACCTGGTTACATGCCCTTTGAACTTATCACATTATTTGCAGCTTTGCAAAACAAAATAATTTAATTAGAAATTTGATATTAAGAGGGATGTAAAAAGACTTAACATCGATAACCCTTTTTACACGACTGCCCAAACAAAAAGAGCGTATTGTTTTCAGGGTTCATGTAAGTATGTAATTATGTGAGTTTTTTTATTATGTCTTATTTAAACCTGATTGGTCTTTTCTAGAATTTAACAAATAGACGAAGGAATACCTACCAGGGACTTACAAAGGAGTATCCACTATCGGATGCCAAGAATAACGGCATTGTTGCTTTGTGTTCACATTGTAAACCAATTAGGGTAACTGGTTGATCATTAAATTAATCGATGTTTCCAAGACTAAATGTACCTATTTATTTACAAATTAATTGATGTAACAAAGGCATTGAACATAGCATAATTTTAAATATAAATCACTTTATTTCGATTATAGCATTACAGACTACAGTCTGTGTCTATATAATACATACTTAATTTTATTGAAAATCTTCAACCATCTTCATCTGTCTATGGAAATATAATATGTTTCGCTTCATGTGATAGTTTAGGTGCCTTCTTGACACAATTTTTTTTATTCATATTTTCTTCGTCTTTTGTGATATGAATCATTTTCAGGAAATCAAAAATATTTAGTTTGACATTGTAACTAATCTCTTATTACTGGCCCATTCTGATTCGTTAAAAGAAAAGAGTATTGGGTGGTCTTGCAATATTAGGTGGCATCAAAGCAAAATTTTGTGGCATCTGAGCAACATTTTGTGACATCGGAGCAAAATTTTGCGGCATCTGACCAAAGTTTCCTGTCATCGGAGCAAAATTTTGTGGCATCTGACCAAAGTTTTGTGGCACCTGAGCGAAATTTTGTGGTCTCTGAGCAAAATCTTGTGGTTTCTGAGCAAGCAGTTGAGGTCTCTGAGCAAAGTCTTGTGATCCTTGATTTGCTGGTGGTCCTTGTGCTCCAGCCGATGACAAACTGTCCACAAAGATGCTGGGCCTCTGTTGAAACGTCCGGCCTCCATTCCTATGTTCGTCTAATGCTTGTTGGTTCACCAACCAGAATGGTTGCCGGTCTGCCGGCAGTTTGCTGAGGGCCTCTACTGCTGCCCGGTTGCCTAGGGCTTCTGCTGGTAACCGTTGTGTGGTTGTTGTTACTGTTGTCGCACCATCGCCGGCTCTGAAATAAAAATAGAATATTCAATTATTGTCTGATCAGGTAGGTTTTTCTTTTAATACATACCCGAATAGGTACGTGAAGTGAAAAACAGATACACAGGTCTAGAAAAGGGTTTAAGCAATTCCTACGCGCAGAATGATTTATAATCAATTTTCATAATAAACGAACTCTACAACCAATTTCGATTTGGTTTTCAGAGTTCCGTACAATACAATACAATAACTATTGAACGCCACATAAGAAACATACCTAACGCTTCATAGTGAACTCTTCTAGGTAATCATAATGGAATGAAGAACAGACCGAGGCACTCCTCGACTTTACATTAGTATCTATTTACGATCACACATGTTTAGAAATGAAACCTAACGTATAAATAACTAACAAGAAGCCTACTACGATTCTGTGGATTCATTGTTTTTTTTTATCTTCTACCTTTGGAGGGAAAATGCCTTAGTCGCCACGCTTGGCAGGCGGGTCGATGACCGCAGTTATACCCGATAGTTCGAGCTGTCGGTAGGCCTTCAACAAGATGGAGCGACGACCTGTTGGATGCGGAAAGCACAATACCGGTCTGTGTGGAGAGCCTTGGGGGAGGCCTATGTCCAGCAGTGGACGTCTTTCGGCTGACATGATGATAATGATGAAGTCTACTAACCTGTCACTAAGGTCACTGCTCTGAGTAGTAGTCGTAGTAATAGAGGCTACCAGCACTGGATAACCAACTGGTCGCCTAACGTAGGGGGACTGTGCTACGCATGACAACACCAGCATTCCCAGAATAGGCACAAACTTGGCGACCATCTTGACCTGGAGAACAAATGAAGCACGATGAAAGGTTGCAGTAATGATGATGAAAGGCACTTAATACAGTGAAATACAGTTATAGTCACAAATAGATTGTCAATTTTGTATCTGATGCGACCACACATTTATCAATCATACACGTATGACATATTGTTTCTGCTTGAACAGCGAAAGGGCCCAAAAAAGATAGATTGATGTTGACTAGGTAAGTATACAAAAAATCCAAAAAAACACTTTTTGTAAAATTTGCTTTCCGTGATTAAAAAAATTGCTTACCACAAAGTAAAGACTGACGGGTGGTATGATAACACTACTGGTCACTTAGTGTAAATAACTTAGACTTAGAACTGGACTATCCGGTTTCACGCACTTGGAAAATGACAAAATTAGTGAAGTCGCTCTATAAGTAATGTGTTGCATTCGGGAAACAAAACCGTAATGATCGATCCACAAATAAGCAATTTATAATAAAAGGCCTGTAGACGTTTTGTTTTTTAAAGACAGAGACGGCTAATTAAAATTAAACTGAGGTGGACAAGGACAGAATAATAACAAGAAAGCAACTGACGCATCAAGTTTCTTGGGTATTCCCCAGTTTACGCCGAATAAGGGTAATATTTCCTCGTATTTGCTAAATTTACTAATAACTCATTAATTAAAAGTAAATGTAGCAAATGAATTTATTAAATGAATAAGAATCATTTAAACTATTCCTACGACTTAATTTGATTGTAGTATTGGGGATTTTCCATATTTTGCATCACTCATTTGGAACCAAAAAACTGAAAAGAAATATCAAGATCATTAAACGTTAGTGACAATGGTTCTACTTAATAAGTATGAAAACGAAATTGACATCGAAATTAAATTTTATACTATATTTAGGTTTATTGCGATGCAGATCAGATTTAAATTAAGATTATTTATTCATCCGACACAAAACTATAGTATCATAAAGTGTATAATGTCAAGTAAAAGTTTGGAGAATGTATATTGAAATAATAAAATAAAATAAATAAATAAATCAAGGGACAAATTGACACCAATTGACCTAGTCCCAAACTAGGCAAAGCCTGTACTATGGGTACAAGACAACGGATAAATATACTTATATAGATAAATAAATACTTATATACATATTAAACATCCAAGACCCGAGAACAAATATTCGTATTCATCATACAAACATCTGCCCCGACCGGGATTCGAACCCGGGACCTCAAGCTTCATAGTCAGGGTCTCTAACCACTAGGCTATCCGGTCGTAAACCGTTACGTGCAGAAACTTTAAAAGTACGAGAAACGCAATGAAGAAATTCTTTATTCAAACACCGTCTTGTAGGTATGGAAAATATTCTATTAACGTGCACCTACAACTCTCTTCGGACGTAGCGTAGTTTGTGTTATAACTAGGTAAGAATGAAAGCAGAAAATCAACCAATGAGGTTTTCCCTCCCTCGCACGATAAGTAGGCGAACTATTACGACGAATGAGTAGCTAACGTTAGTGACGTCATTCTGTCAACCACTTTTCTACATTGCTCTTAAAGTTTCTAAACTTGTCTGCATAAAAAACTCCCAACTTTCTTCCTTCGATTCATCGGTCCACAACTTTACGAAAGTAAGATGTGAAGACCAACTATGAAAGCGGTTCTTTTACCAAACGCATTTTACTACAAACGTAATATATCTTTACTCTGTAGGCTGAGCACGAAGTTTACGAAGCCTGCGTAACATTACGTTATCGTATCGAAATCGAGAAACCTCATACTAAACTTAAGTTCCAAATACGCTTATGGACGGGTGCTGTTCCAAACGTCATACTAATTTCTCGATAACGTTTACTAGGCACTCGATTACGTTACGCAAGTTTCGAATGTTCGTACTCAAGCCTCTGTAGGCAGAGCACGAAGTTTTCGAATCCTGCGTAACGTTACCCTGTCGTATCGAAATCGAGAAACCTCATACTAAATTATGATTCCATATACGCTAGGAATGCAAGGTTTACGTGCATGAATTAAGGGTTTAGGGTTTAAGCCTTAATTCACGCAGCCTTAGGCCCTTAGGCATGTGATAACTTTTAGGTAGGTACCATGTATTAACACTCTTACACGTAGATATGTGGAGTAAAAGCGCCTTGCATCTATCCTTTGAATTAATTAGAATACGCGAACATGGCACGATATACAGAACCATTCGAATAATTCTCTTCGAGTAATTAAACTCGAGTGTGAACTCTCTAATGATACTAATAACTTTTACATACTGCCTTGGAAAGCAAGCACATGGGTTTACTGTATTTGTATTTTATTTGCAATGTTAATTCAATAATATTTTTTACCTGTTTCCCCTATTCTTGAGCAGATAACGCAAAAGTCAACAGGATGACGTCACTCCAAGCATGGTGTACCGCGACGTTTTCCTATATTTAGTGAGAAATGACAGTCGACTTTAACCGGTACTAAATAGCGATCAGTTTGCCTCATAATCGTTAAAACAGATTTACTTCGATTGCACGGGGCCAGCCAAACTGGAACCAAATTCTCACGATTGTGGAATTTCCAGTTCTTGTTTAGTGTATTATATCGATCCATGATAAATAGTCATATTTTTCATACTGGTTTTAGGTGTACCTACATAGTAAAGTAGTAGCTACATAGTAAAAGCTTCAGTTGTGATATAATAAATAAATAATAATAAGGATAATAAATATAATGGTGCTGTCGGACTTGCGTTAATTGCAAATGACAATATACAAACAAATAATTCTTATGTATGGATAAAACAGTTTGGTGCCTACCTAAAATTTGTCTCAATATTGTTTATAAATAAGTATAATAAAAGATTAGACGTGACAATATTTAATAATTTGAAGCAATTGAGTTACATAGGAGTGACTACGAAACCTTTCACGTAGCTTAACACGTACCTGTCTGTTTTTACGCGACAGCCCAAGGAAGAAAAGAAGGAAAAGGTTTTTCGACCGTATATGTATGTATGTTTAATTTTTTGGCACGCGCTACAGCCTAAACCGTCTGACGGATTTTAACGTATGAGATGTCATTGGATTAGTCTCAGTTGTGTGAGTGACATAGGGTATTGTTTCTAAGAATGGCGGTCGGGTTTTCTGTTTTTAATTTTAAATTGGTTAGATTATTTTTACAATTATTACCCACGAAAGCTTACGAAATCTTACTTCAAAATCTTCATAGGGAAATAATACTGTTCGCTAAACATGCCAGCACTGTGTCCTCATAACATAATATCTTCTCAAAGAGTAAAATATATGAAAGAGCTGTTATAATCATCATTTCGAATGTTTCAGAACTTCGGGGGATTCCTTCGAGGATTATTCTAAATTCTAATTAAGTTAATGCAAAGGTACAAAAGATTAACGGTACTTGTTTATTTTGTTAAACATACATCGTATTCAGCTTAATTCGTATAAACCTTTGAGTTTTTAACGAAATTATTCAACTTTCCCTTACACAAGTGTACGTGTGTAGACGTATAAAGACTAGCTCAAAGATGTTTGCATTCCTAGGACAGCATTATACAGAAAGCATTGCTTTATTATGTGTATGAAAGTTTTTAACAAATTACCGAAATATATTCCGGACCTACCCCTCAATATATTTAAAAGGAAATTGATGCTGATGCTTGAATTTTTTTGTGGTAATGGTAAACTAAACGAGTTAAAAAACTGTCAGTGATTTGTTGAACTTTAGAAGGTCATCAAGTGAAACAAAACGGATCACTCACGTATATAAGTCGAGTTTAGCCCGACATGTTTCGGACTAATTCGAGTAACTCCCACTCACTGTCTCGCTGGCGCTGAGTCGTGCGCTCCCAGAGGAAGGACGACGAATTAGTCCGAAACGTGTCGGGCTAAACTCGACTTACATACGTGAGTGATCCGTTTTATTTAACTAGATTCTGATTTCTTAATTTCAACAAATCACTGACAGTTTTTTAACTCGTTTAGTTTACCATTACCACAAAAAAATTCAAAGTTGGTGATGATATCTTATCTTATATACTACTTGAAGATGTTAGTTCCTTTACCAGGTCATTTTAAATTGCATTTCTTAGTGGCAAAATTAAAGTCACAGGCAAAAGCTAGTTACTGGTATAAAAGCAAGCATAGAAAAATGCAAAACCTTTTATCGATATTGATAGAAAGCATTAAGTCATTATCGCACGCCCCTAGCGATCGGGTTCGGAATACTTAGGGATACTTCGGAGTACTTCGGAGCGATCACAACTCCCCCTGCACCGCAGCTAGTGGACAGAATTGTTTTCTTTTAAATTCGCATGTATTGGGTCTCTATTGGGTTATATGCTCGTAGGGTTCCGTAGATACGTTAATTATTTAAATTCCTATTTCGTATGTAACTTTTAATTTTAATGACATAAATTTCTTATAGGTTTTCCTGTAATCAATTGTGATCAATTTTCGCCTATTTTCTTAAATAACTTCAAAACGATTTATGTCATAATTACATAAAAAAGATGTATTTGAGATGCTCACAATAAATCCTTTCATTTGACACACGATATAGTTTGCAAAACTTTTTTTTTTTTCATTTTCTAATTTACCCCCAAAAGCGGCCGCTATATTTAATAATAATAATATAATATAAAATTTATTTCAGATAATTTGCATCATCCATATTGGTTAGTAGGTACATTTAGTGCTTAACTCCTATATTAGTATGTATATACAACTATTTAATTTATTTATTTAATAACACAAATAACTTTACACACGATATGCCTCAACAGAGGACTGTCGTATCGTTGCCCGAGCGTCCTCAAGATGCCGTTGCTGCTACCGCGCACACGAATGAGAAGAGAGGCGGCTTTCTTTCTCATAATAGCGTGGAAGCCGTCTATGCGCGCCGCAACAAACATCCCAGACGCGCTGCAGTGGCGCGGTAGCCCCAACAGCATCCTGAGGGCGTTAAAATTCACTAATTTACTATACACGTCCATCTTTGGGTCATCGACTTTTCCTTTTTGAGGTGCGGAACCCTAGAAAAGAGAAAAAATGCAATAAGATACAGACTTGTAGACAACGGACAGCCTAAACCACCAGAGCTTTGTCATTGTAAAACTTCAGGAACACTCTGTCCTTTTTTGTCCTCTTTCCAAACACCAGCATGAAAAGTAACGCTACAGTTCAAAGGCTGTCCCATTTTCGGCGGGTTCTTTAATGATCCAACTTTATCACCTTTAAAGCATTAGAGAGAAAGGTTTCCTGCGTTACTTCAAATACGGAACGGCGTATTTGTTTAATGGTTCGGAAAATGTACTGCCCAAGCGCAACTGTGGAATAAGAATCACGTAAAAAAACAATGAGGAATGGACGCACGACTAGACTTTCGGTGGATCCCATTTTGGGCGTCTAGACTACTACTGGTTGAACTATGCTAACTTGATAACACAAAATTTGACAATAGGGCTAGAGATACGTTATTCTCACTTACATTTATTCCGTAGGTTTATGATCCTTCAGTCCCGGGACACATTCACAGCACTTTCACATTTACATTAGTTTATAACGTTATTACAATTCTTTTGATACAATTTGTAGCAGCGCGAGCCGGCCGGCGTCTTTTTCAAACAGCCATGTTTTGCGAGTGTTCGGTGGCGCCACCAAGCGGCGGGAAAGAGAGTTGTCTTCCAATTCATTGGTTCAGTGACCGGACCGATGCGTGCCAATTTCGAACGTGCATTTTGACGTGAGAATTTAATTGTCTCAAGCCCAATGTATTGTACAACTACTTATTGCACAATGTTCAAGATACAATTTAATTTATGTGCAAAATGCGGACTTTACCTATAAACCATTGTTACCAAAGCTTGGTCCGAGTACGAACATTCGAAACCTGCGTAACGTAATCGAGTAGTAAACGTCATCGAGAAATTTAAGTAATGAATAAATATCTATACAACTAACTAGCCTCCAAAATTACTAAAAGGCTAACCCTGTTATTCATAAACCATTATTAACTAAAATGCCGTTAAAGTTCGTTTGTCCCTTTTTGTCACATTGACATTTCCGTTAGTAGGAAGAAGACAAAACCTATTTTAGCTAATAGAGGCTTGAGTGACGTTTTTGAATAAGGCCATAACTATTTAAGAACAAAATCCAAAATAATGTTATGAGTACGAAAGTAAGTCTGTGAGTAGACAGAAAAGTGAAAACGTAGTAACGTTTTCACGCTGAGCCCAGTTTGATGATTTTTTTACGGATTGATTATTTTGGTCTTTGGAGAAGGACAGGAACTATTATCATTACCTATTACGAAATAATGCTTAGTCCCCACGGGCTAGCGATAATTAACTTAATTCTGGTAGTCTCAATAACACCGTAATTTTGCATACCTGGATGTTTTGGTATGCAATAATGTAGGGCTATTTTTGCATACCTGGATGTTTTGGTATGCAATAATGTAGGGCTATTTTTGCATACCTGGATATTTTGGTATGCAATAATGTAGGGCTATTTTTTATTGTAGCTAAACTTATTTTACTGCGATCAGTAATATGAGTTCACAGTCGTAAAAAAGTCGTTATCCAGGCTAATCAAAAGTTTAGTATTAAGAATGCAAGTAACCGTGGGTCAAGTTTCACTTTTGTGCCAGGGAAGTTATGGCGTTCTAAAATTGGAAGGTTTACGACAGGTTGTTTAATTATCTCTTAGCGGTAGTAAAATTTTACCTCCCTTGGAAAAGCTGAGTTTGCTTTCGTTGTGATTTTTAATTTTATTGTTATTACAAATGAACGAAATTGGATGCTCGTTACGTGGGGATGAGAATGATGTCTTAATTTACTTACTTAATAACGTTTAAAATTTTGTTTATGTTGGAAGTTCACAGACTGAGTAGGTAATTTACTATTGTTGTTAAAATACCTAATTTACTTACGTACAAAAGCATAAATACACTTAAAAAGAAATTAATAATAAGGGAAAACCGTTTTGGCTAAATGTGTAAACTGATATTAGGTACTGTTCATTTTGAGATTAAAAAAAAACCTTTTATGCAATTAGTTGTTTCAAAAAATCAGCCAAGAGCGTATCAGTCGCCCAAGATAGGGTTCTGTAGCCGTTACGAAAAAGTTCTTGTCTAATCTAATTTAATGTTAATAGGCATTTTTTCCCACTCTGGCCCAGTGCGGATTGGGAACTTCACACACACCATTGAATTGCTTCGCAGGAGTATGCAGGTTTCCTCACGATGTTTTCTTTCACCGAATAGCCCAAGCCCTCTCATTCCGAGAGGAGGCCTGTGCTCAGCAGTGAGACGTGAGTGGGCTGATGATGAGGCATTTTTTAATTGACAGGTGGGTTTGCTGGTAGGAGAAGCGGGGGGGGGGGGACAAATGAGCACTTTAAAGCTAAATATTTCGCAAATGGATACCTGAATCGAACAATGATATTCGCACACCCCCAAAATTTCTGAAAGATCTATCTAACGACACCTCACGCCAAGGGGTTCGCGAGAAAAAAAGTCAACCCCACTTTATGTGTAAGGGATGTACTTACCACAAAAAAACAGCAATTTATTCCTACCACTTTGTCGGCGTGATTATCTTATGTATAATAACTATGCCAAATTACGGCTTCTTAATAACAAAAGTCTAAGAGCAAAACTGCGGACAGACGGACAGACGGATAGGGGTGACAAATACGGAACCCTAGAAATCATGAAAAAAAAGCGTTTGATCGCGTAGATAACGATGTTCTTTTAGGCAAGTTATGCAGTGTTGGGCTTTCACCTAAACTGCTCAAATTCTTTGCTAGCTATCTACGCGACAGGCAGCAGTAGGTGCAGCATGGATGCTTTGTTTCGGAACCTTATGACACTCGTTCGGGAGTCAGCCAGGGCTCGATTTTGGGCCCGCTGCTTTTTAGAGCTATGGTCAAATGCTTACTTTATGCCGATGACCTGAAGCTAATTTATGGCGTGCAGGATATTTCGGATAGTGAGTCGCTGCAGGATGATATTGATCGTGTGTACCAGTGGTGTATTAATAATAGACTTCTTTTTAATGTTGCGAAGTGAGCGCTCATAACGATTAGTAGGGCCCGTAATCCGTTATTTTATAATTATCTCTTAGGATCCGAATCAGTAACTCGTGTTGACTCTATTCGCGATTTGGGAGTTATCCTGGACGCGAACCTCAACTTCCATGAGCATATAAACACCTTGACTATGAATTGTTTTAGAAGGTTGGGATTCGTCATTCGGAATACGAGGGACTTTTTTGATGCAGGGTCGATAAGGCTCCTTTACACCGCTCTTGTCAGAAGCAAGCTTGAAGCGGCTTGTGTTGTTTGGAACCCTTATGAAGCAACCTATGTTTTGCTTCTGGAAAAAGTTCAAAAGGCGTTCCTGTGTTTTTTGTACAAAAAATGTATGGGTATTATCCTTTTTTATACCCAACAATTTTTTTGCTGGGTGGTTTTAGGCTTCAACTCATTAGAGGTGAGGCGGGATTACAGACTGCTTATTGTAACCAGTAGTATTCTGCATGGCGATTCCGACTGTCCAGAATTGGTCCAGAGTTGGTCCCGCCACAGACTAGATTTCTTTTTCGGCCACGTTGTCATCATTTACTTGCGGCACCGGCAGCGCGAACGGTGTCCCGCCGGAAATCCTCGTTAGTTCGAGCTTTGCACCTCATAAACTTGCTCCTCGAATCGGCACCAGGCTGCGACGTATTTGCAGGTGAATGGTTACAAGTGTGTGATGAATGTTTGAGATTCTGCGAGAAGATGGATGCACAACCTTCTTCTGTAATATTGTAATTACTTACCTCTTGTGTTTTTGTATTTTATGTGTTTTAATTGTTATTGCTATTTATGCTATGAAATTTAATGAATAAATAAATAAATAAATATTCAAAAAGCATAAGTTTTCATCCATGTAAAGAACCCTGAATTCAAAAGGCAATTCTCAAATCGAAGAGCGCTCGTAGATATAAAAGCTAGGCGTATTGGATTGCACACACTTTTTTGGGCATTCATCGTGTTTATGGTTTCTGTACAATGTTTTTTCTGTGAATTTTTTCCTCTTTTGTCATAACGTCCGGACAGCATAGCAGGCGCACATAAGCTATATCGCAGTCTAAGCAATCCTTTGTCGCTACGCTTCCATGGAATTACAACAAAACTAATACGTACTTTTATAGACTTTTAATCCTTTGTAAACAAAACATAGATGCAGTTAGGAATTTAAAAAAATTAATTTGTAAAGTTATAACGAAGGCTCATCTACCAACTTTGCCCAGGCGTTATTATAAATTTTAATTACTTCTTCATTACTTACCCACACAGATTATTTACTAAAAATAAAGCACACACCAGTTTAATCTTTGAACAATCTAGAAACATTTTTATTTGTTTGTTTTAGGAACTCCCTGAATCCCTCGCATTGTGTACGGAGCCTGAGCCCAGCAGTGGGGCGTAAATACATATGTTGGAGATGATGAAGGAGTGAATTAGAAAGTAGCATGCTTTTATCAGTTTTAGATGATTCGCAGTTAATTGCATTAGACATAATGAAAACGGGATATTGACCGCGATTACCTTATAGGTTTGATGAGCTCCCGATATTTCGATGCAGTTGCATGCATCATGAGTATCCCGTTTTCATTGTGTCTATTGCATGTTTTTATTTTAATTACAGTAAAAATGTGTTTACTTAACTCTACTACGCAATGAACTAAAGCTTTGTAATGTTAATGTCCATGTCCGACGCTGTCCCATTAGTTGGCACCTTGAACCTTAATACGTAGCAATAAAGATGACAAGCAGGGTGTTAATTATTGGTATTATTTGTTGTCAACAATAAAATATTGTGTTAAAAAGTCGACGCGACTTGCACCTGTACTGTTTTTTCTAAGGCAAGACATCACCTGATATTACAACATTGACCAATAACTGTCAGTCAATTCTGTACACAATAGAGCCATTCATGCGATTTCTGTCCACCACCTACTTGTTTTTCTTCATTATTCTGTTAGTACACAGTAACTTGAAGCAATATTCCCTGCTTTTTAGGGTTCCGTACCGAAAGGGTACCAACAGGACCTATTATTAAGGCTCCGTTGTCCATGGCAGTAAGTCCTCTATTCAAAAGGTAGCGCATCTTTGAAACAGTAATAATTTTTTCACAAATTGACCGATTTGGATACGGCTTTTTATAATAGCAATAGCAAGCTAGTTTAATCCAGATGTATTTTTAGCTAAATTTCATCTAAACCAGTTCAGAGGTTTGTAAAAGTTTGTAAAGGTTTGTATGCTTTCGTATGTCCGTCCAACTCTCTACAGAGGGTCGAGCACGAGTTTTCGAATCCTGAGTAAAGTTACGGTTATCATATCGAGATCGAGAAACCTCATACTAAATTTTAATTCCAAATACGCTCACGGGCGGGCGCTGTTCCAAACGTCATACAAACTCGGTAACGTTTACCATTCGATTTTACGTGACGTAGGTTTCGAATATTTGTACTCGGGCCTCCGGCCGCAATTCTAAACTGATTCTCGTAAAAGTTTGTCAGCAAGTTCGATATTTATATAGATTTTTTTTGTCGATTCAGTTTTCGGAAAGTTTTCTCAAAAAAATCGACCAACGTAAAAAAAGAGCTCGCGAAGTCTACTATAACAGCTCACAGAGTCGCTTAGTAATGGCACTAGTCTAGATTAAACACTTGAAATTTCACCGACTACCGGCTCCTATAAAAACAAAACAAACGAACAAACAAATTTATTTAAGTAAATTAAAACGAAACCCTTCGTGTGAGTTTGACTCTCACTTGGCCAGGTTTTACCAAGTGGCTCTGACAAACAAAAGAAATTGGTCAGCGATTGGCTTCGATCCAGCAACAGCGGAATTGAATTATGTTTCCGGTGAGAATGACAAACAGACCCATTGTGTCGAAGATCCGTGTCTTTTTTCATCTATTGTAAGGCTAATAAGATATTAAGGTTCAAGAATGTCAGTAGTATTCTTCTTTTGTGCGAGAAAGTTGATCAAGAAGCCTATGCCTGTTTTTTTTTACAACCTTTTTGACTGAGCTAGCGATAAGCGCGAGCGAGGCGTCTCCTTCAGCTCCTCTACAGACCGCATTTCTTAACCAATTTTCGTAAAAAATTGTCAGTAGGTTCGATACACTTTTTTTCGATATTTTTTAGGATTTTTTTTTTAAATAAATAAATTCAAAAATGAACTAAAAACAATTAAGTACTTTGCTCATCTGCGACCACAAGTGAAAAATAGTTATATCTGTGCGGCGAATGTATGTTGCCTCCACTGCTACGCGAATCAATTCATGCCACGCAGACCCAACTATCACCACCACCTCTACACAAAACGCTGACGCGATTCAGCACTCTCGGTTCTTGGTTTCGATAATGGCCTTGTAGTGAGTGCCTCTGCCTTGTAGTTGAATCTGTGTGGCATGAGTTGATTCGCGTAGCAGTGGAGGCGGAGGTGTTCAATGGAAACATACATTTGCCGTACAGATATAACTATTTTTCACTTATGGTCGCGGATGAGCAAATTAATTGTTTTTAGTTTCAATAAATCATGTAGCTATAAGTAGAGCTTAATTATCACTGTAGATCATTGGGATGACTGTAATCTTCTCTTAATAACCGGTTTCAAAAAAGGAGGAGGTCTCAATTCATCGGAATATTTTTATAGCTATACAAGTTGGTTACAGGGTGACCAGTCATTATTTGATACCGATCAGTAAACGGTTACAGAGTGGTACACAAAATCAGGTCCTACGACAATGGACAAGCCACCGGTTCGTTCGTCAGATGACATCTGACAGCCTAGTGGAAAGCTATGGATGAAATAGGCATAGAACCAAGCAAAGTGGTGCAGTAAATAGAATACTTTACGTAACAACGGCTGGGTGTTGGCTGCCATGGTTTGTAAATGCTTTCGCTGGCGGTAAACCAGGGCCTCGTTTTATAAAGCTACAAGTTACAATTTACAAGCGGAAGTCTCTTTCTAACAAAAGGTGATAAAACGAGACTTTCGCTTGTAAATTGTAACTTGTACCGTTATAAAACACGGCCCAGACACAATAGAATATAAATAAATATCACGGGACAATTAACACCCATTGACCTAGTCCCAAACTAGGCAAAGCCTGTACTATGGGTACTAGACAACGGATAAACATACTTATATAGATAAATAAATGCTTACATACATATTAAACATCCAAGATCCGAGAACAGACATTCGTATTCATCATACAAACATCTGCCCCGACCGGGGATCGAACCCGGGACCTCAAGCTTCATAGTCTGGGTCGCTAACCACTAGGCCATCCGGTCGTATTTCTATTGTTATAACCGCTTACCGCCAGCGAACGTGTTAATAATAGTGTGATAATAGCTCACTTAATTAGCTAATATCAATACACAATGAGTTAACAGTTATGGCGTGTGATAAAGCCATGTTTAGTTAATTACAAGAAACACTAGAACAATTATCTTCGCAGTGACATCGATAAACAACTGGGTATATCCGACGACAGGAATGTTGTGCTCCAATATGCCGATTAAATGTTGACTTCATACTCATAATGTGATGTAAATTACGGTACCAACGTAATCAATTGAATGTCCGTTTAAATGGCAGACATTCTGGAAATGACAGCATTACATGGACGAGCATTGTGCGTGTATTGCATTTAAAGCGGAATATTAAATAATAGAACGTGAAATTTACGGGTGGTAGAACCTTGTACGAGGCCCATCCGCATCGCTACTACCATCTTACTCGCTAATCCTGCCGCGAAGCAGCTTGCACTGTTGTGTTCCGGTGTGGAGAGTGAGACAGCCGGTGTAATTACGGGGACAAATCATTCCATCTTAGCTCTCTAGGTCGGCAACGCATCTGCTAACCCCGCTTGCGGGTGTCTATGAGCAGTGGTGATCACTTACCATCAGGTGGCCCACTTGCTCGTTTGCCTTACTTATCGTATAAAAAAATGGAATAGCTTGCGATTTCGAATAAGTAGGTACATAAAACAATTAATACCTACTTTTTGCTTTCCTGAGATAAATGTCTACGGGACAGTTTAATTAGATATGGCAAGAAATCATATATTTCATTTGCCAATGAAATCGTAATCACTCACGTATGTCAGTCGAGTACAGCCTGACAGGTTTCGGACTAATCCGTAGCCCATCCTCCAGGAGCACACGGTTCACCGGTAGAGAAACGAACAGTGAGCACTGTATGTGTGTATATTAATATTCACGAGCAAAAATAAACGGTCACTTTTCATACAACTTTCCCGTAATTTTTGCTCGTGAATGTAGTTGTTAAAAATGTTTATCGCGCATCTCGGATACAATGTTTTCGTATGTATAGGTACTACTTAGCTTAGTATCAAAATAAGCACCTATAGTATCCATTTACCAAAGACTGAATTGTGCATTATACTAAGTAAGTAGGTACCTATTTATGTTTATACCAGCAGGTGAAGATATCTCGCTACCACTTCTTATCCTCAGTTTGAATAGGATACTTCGGTTGGGTCATCAACACTATCAAAGTGCATTGAAACGCTATTCCGTTACAATCTCAAGACTCGGTTAAGTGGAAAACGATGTCTTAAAGAGATGCAGTCTCCAACTTGAATGAAAAAAAAAACACTTGTTTTCTTATTTTCCTTTTTCCGATACTTGAGTAAGTCCAACTTTCATGTTTTTTTAACAAGTTGAAACTTGCCTGAAGCGGGGAGTCGGGTCGTTTGAAATATAATAAAAAAAATTTTATTGTACCTAACAAATTTTCTGAAAGAAATGATCCTTCCATGAACCATCGACTTTCCATCTTATATTAAATTGTATTTTTCAAAATGTGGCTAGCATGATACACTCTTAGTCGACACTTTTTGTGCGTGGAATTCAAAGTGCAAATAATTAAAAGTAGGTACTTAAATAAGAAAAACATGAAACTACCGTGAGATTCAATCATAGTGAAATAAACGGATCACATGGCGTGTGCTCCTAGAGTAAGAACTACGGATTAGTCCGAAACTGTGAGTGATCTGTTTATTTCGCTATAAAAGTAGGTAGGTACTTGCAAAAGGAGGCCGCAGAGCGGATGCGCGAGGATGACCCACGCTCATCGTCGTCGCAGACAGGGAAGGTGGAGCCGCCTGAGGGTCGTGCACGACTTTACGAAAGATGCGTAACGTTACGGTTATCGTATCGAGATCGAGAAACCTCATACTAAATTTCAGTTCCAAATACGCTCACGGGCGGGCGCTGTTTCAAACGTCATACAAACTCCACAACGTTTACTATTCGACTTTACGTGACGCAGATTTCGTAAAGTCGTGCTCGACCCTCTGATCCCTCAGTAGAGTCGGCCGGCAAAGGATGGGGATCCCGAGCCGGCATAACACCATCGACTCTACAAGGATCAAGTGTTGTGATTCTCCAAGAACGGGAGCCCTGGCGTTTAGGTTAGGGCGACCGGAGAGCGTCGCTGGTGCATCCCTAGGAATCCCCCGGCAGGAGGACAACACTGGCGGGTTTTAGTGGGTATGCCTCCCCCCTTCCCGCCTTTATGGAGGAAATTTCCCTGGGGTGAGTCCCAACATAACTATCGCGTCGTCCCCACGACGCGGGATGCGTAATGCATTTCCCATCGTTAAAAAACAGTACTTGCAATGTATTATTTTACACCAGCCAAGAGCCTTTTACAAGAGCCTTTTACCCAGCACTGATTTTATTTACCTCGCGTTCAAAATACATACCGTCATCTTCATTTAAGTGATCAATCTTCCTAGATTTGCACGTCTTGCGTAAATAAGCCCAGCACTCGAGTCACCCGATAGCGACCGAGGCTGGCAACAATTTGTCAATGACTAAAAAAATTCAAAGCTATCACTCTTCCTTGAAGTCGTAATTTAAGTGAGATAGCAAAGTGAGGTAGCAATATTGAATTCGAGTTTATGGATGATGGTAAAGTGAAAAACGTGTATATTAAAGTGCTTAAAGTAGAAGTTGGCGTCATTACCCGCTATGATATAGACATGAACTCCAAAGATTAATACCATTATTCATAAACGTCACTCAAGCCTCTTTTAGCTAAAATAGGTTTTGTCTTCTTCTTGCTAGCGGAAATGTCAATGTGACAAAAAGGAACAAACGAACTTTAACGGCATTTTAGTTAATATAGGTTTATGAATAACATGTTACTTGAATTTCTATCCAAGAAAGTAATCTTCGGAGTCAGGTCTATAGTAATGACGCCAACTTGTCCGATCTCTGACTATTACTGAATGACTGACCTAATGCCAAATTAAGCAGAGCCTGTGTTATGGGTTAGTACTAGACAACTGATAAACATACTTATAATGATAAATACATTCATAAATACACATTAAACATCTAAGACTTGAGAACAACCGTTCGTATTCACCATCCAGACGTCTGCCCCGACCGGGGATCGAACTCCTGACCTCAAACTTCGCAGTCAAGTTCTCTAACCACAAGGCTATCTCGTCGTCAACTATTGTATAATATGTATTATATTATATTTATATTATACATACATAATATTCTGGTTCTTAACACAGTGGCTCAAGCGGCTTAGGTTATTTTAAAATTTTACTAAATAAGCCCTTTTTCTATACTTGAATGACTGGAAGTGGACAAAATTTAACTTGCTAGATTTGATTAGATACATACAGACTTGTAGACACTGGAACAGGTGAAAGAAAAAAAAAATCAGAAAGATAAGCAAAATTTAGTTTTCATTGCTTTATTTAGTGGTCATAGTCGCGATAATCGTGTAAATTTGACGCTACTATTTGATCCTTGAAAATATTCTTCATATAATGGTTCGGGCAAAATGATAAGGGTACTTCGACGTAACCTGAAAAAAATATCAGTTTAGTATTTTAAAATTAACGTTAAATTTTAATCGAATAATTTTAGCCTAGGTTAATATTTGTAACATTCCTGAAAAGCGTATGGTTTCAACTCAAAATATCACGAACTAAAAAACAATTACTTTGCTCACCCGCGACCACTAATGACAAATAGTTATATCTGTGCGGCAAATGTATGTTTCCATGCAACACCTCCGCCTCCACTGCTACACGAATCAACACATGCCACACAGACCCAACTATCACCACCACCACTATACTAAACGCTGACGCGTTTCGGCACTCTCCACGAGGCCATTTACGAAGCACAACAACAACCGCTCAACATGGGTCTGTGTGGCATGTGTTGATTCGTGTAGCAGTGGAGGCGGAGGTGTTGCATGGAAACATACATTTGCCGCACAGATATAACTATTTGTCATTAGTGGTCGCGGGTGAGCAAAGTAATTGTTTTTTAGTTCATAAATATGGACCTCCGCAAAGTAACGCCTGATTCAATAAATTATTCAAAATATCACATAAATTATGTACGATAAATAGTTAACTCGATCATTTAACGGAGCGGAATTCCTTACGGCTATTACGGGTAAGTATTTTATTAGTAGTTTATCCAACTGTTACCTAATGAGGGTCCTTAAAACATGAGTGTATTTTTATGAAATGAGGCGAAGTTGAGTTTCATAATAGGTTCACACGAGCGTTTTAAGGCCTAATTATGGAGAGTTGCATACATTACGTTATCTACACACACATAATTAAAAGTACTCCGAGATGGGTTCAGAAGCCGAAGTGAGGTATTTGTAATGAAACCACTGTCTAGTTCAATAGCTAGTTCACTACTGGTCTTGACAACGGCACGCGCTCCCTATAACTACCTTATAACTATACATACATATCACGATGGCATAATAAACCTGTCACGAATTTGACTTTTTTTTAGGGTTCCATACCTCAAAAGGAAAAAACGGAACCCTTATAGGATCACTTTGTTGTCCGTCTGTCTGTCTGTCTGTCAAAACCCTTTTTCTCTGGAACGCGTGGAGGTAGCATGCTGAAATTAATACCTTAAAGCCATGAAAAAATCAACCTTCTAAGTCAACGCAATCAAAAGATACAGTCATTAAAAAATCTATTTCCATACAAATTGCCGATTTCCAAAAACCTAAAGGGTACTTCCAGCTGTCCTAGAAACTTGAAATTTGGTATGAAGGTAGCTTCTAGCACAACCACTCTAAAAAGTCTCAAAATGTTAAAATTTTATGTGTGTCTGTAGATTTCACAGACCAATATAAGTTGACCCCACACTGCGTACATTTTGCTTAGGAGCAGGGCTCTGCTAACACTGGACTACTTAAAACATTGGGGAAAAGAAAATCTTTTTTCTGAACCCTCGAGTCCGTCCGAGTTCGACTCTCACTTGTCCGGTTTTTTTTTAATCATACACAAACATTATATCGAGCTGACGTTTCGTGTCGACAATTTTTTTTTTATTAAAGCCTATTTTTAAATTGTATTGGTTTTTGAAGATGAAAACTGACTGTCGTAATGACGGTCATTTTCATTTCCTACTGTTTCTGAACGCATATTAGAGGACTTACGATACGTGTGTAGATAAAACATTTAATGTGCTATAAAATTGCGAAATTGAAAAAAGAAATTGAAGATGAAAACAACGTAAGGAAACAACAATACATCATATTGCTTGTTGCACTCTCATAGTGCAGTTTATTTGGTCAGTCGAGCGAGCGACAACCAGGGAATTGAACCAGAGCAGTAAGTTATTGCTTGCTGGTTTCCACTGTAGAATGCAGTTTTCACACTATCTTCGTAATCCAGTTAATACTTAGTATACTCAAGGCTAAAATTAGAGGAAAGTTTTATACGTGTCTCTCCCCTTATAAACGTTCCTGTAATTTTGGCCTTGAGTGTACATAAAATCGAAAGTAAAGTCTCTCTGTATGTCTGTAAGTTACGGTCGAGGAAATTAATTCCTGACCCATCATGGAACCTTTTCACAGTAAACGTCATAGTGACATCGCATAGCTTGACAAGGAAAATCGTTATGAAGTTTACAATGAAAATGTAATTAATTACCTCGACTCTGCTTTTTCAGGCAGAAACGGCTGGAAGGATTTGAATTAAATTTGGAATATAGATAGTTAGCCCTCGGTTAACAATTCATGCTATCCCGTAAATTGCGTAGTTCCCGTGGGATAGTTTAACCGAATTCTAGGCAGACAAAGTCGCGGACTAGAGCTGGTGTAATTTGAACCTGAAGCCTATCTTCGCACTATTTGTATTATACGTACAGCACACGTCAAAACACACATACGTTTATCTCAAAATTTGTTACGTTCGTTCCTACAAATCCGTGCCAGAACAAAAATGTAACACGAATGCCAGATACATGCACACAACACAAGCAACCAACTTGTGCACAATGAACAGGGTTAATGTAAAAAAAAAATTGGCAGAGGCGAAATAGTGCATTATTGTCTCCTTTTATCTATTCTCTGTGTAAGAGATACTGTAGGCCAATCACGAGTTTTCGAATCCTGCGTAACGTAATCGAGTAGTACCTAACGTTATCGAGAAATTTGTATGACGTTTGGAACAACGCCCGCCCGTGAGCGTATTTGGAACTAAAATTTAGTATGAGGTTTCTCGATTTCGATACGATAACGTTACGTTACGCAGCATTCGAAAACTCGTGGTAGTTATCCCTACTATGCCACATGGCGAAAAAGTACCTTAAATATTATAAATAGAATATTTTGCTTTATGAAGACATCTATTTATTTTTTAAATTAGGTGATACTGCTTTCAAAGTTTTTTAAAAATATGTTTTTTTATGAATATTGTCAAGGTGACGTCACAATAACTTTATTGTAAAATTTCACGGTATTTCTTTGTTGTAAAATGTTATGTTAAGGGAAATTATTATTTATCAGTTTTTTTATCACATTTGGTGTCGCTTCTATTCCCAGGTGAGGCAAGCATTTTTTTTTCATGTGTGAATGTAACATTGTTTACTTAAAAAAATAAACGGATGTCTTTGTAGAACAAAATATCATATCTACAATATTTAAGGTACTTCTCCATCATGTGGCATAGACGTGGGACACCTGTATATTCCCGACAGATGAATATACACAATACAAAAAGAATATCTCCTCAATGCGTCAGACACTAAAAGAATAGCAAACATTTCCCCGTTTGAAATATGATAAACGTGGAAGCAATACGTAAAGGAATAATTGATTCGTTGCCTGATACTATGAAAATACCTACACGGTAAGTATTAACACTCAGGTGAGCAAGCTAGTGCCCGGGGGAAATCAGCTGCTTGGTGAACCAAATCCATCTATTCACTTTAGTATATCTACTGGCTGGATACAGTTGTCGTACATAAAGTACAGCTTGAATCTGTTTTCTTACATAAAGTTGACATTTCATACATTTTTTAAGCAGCATCAGTTATCAGTAAGTGAAGGGTACACGGAAAGAACATAGTCTAGTCACCTTAGCAACTTTTTGAGTTATCGCGATTTGAAAGTTTGGAACCATGTAATTATCCATATTTGATAATATCCGTATCAATTATTGATAATATTGATATTATTTTGTATTTTTTTACTTTTTTTTTTATTCTTCATTTTTGACATTTTAAATATTACGGGGACATTGTCCCACTTCGAATTAAATTGTTTCGTATTTTTTATTATTTAGTTGACGATTTTTTTATGAATGAAGTATATTTTGACATGTCAAATAATATGACTGTAATTCTCAAATTTAAATAAATGAATCTATCTATCTGTAATTTTCATATAAGTACTTCTTTTTTTAAAGTGATAAAAAAGACAAGTTACATAAATATTTGTACCTGTAACTGAGTGGTAACTAATAGTCTATGGAGTGCTCTACATTTTGAGATTAAAATCTTGTTTAAAAAAAGTGACCAGACAATGTTCTTTCCGTGTACCCTTCAAGTATACTGAAACGCATAGTTTGCTTCAGAGCTTCTAGTGTAATTTTTAACACAAGAGGAGTCTCGATCGCTCGAATTTGTACAGAACCCTCGGTGAGCGAGTTTGACTCGCACTTGGTAATTTTTTAACCCCTGACCCAAAAATACGGGTGTTGTAAGTTTGACCTGTGTATGCATGTAGCATCGTAGCTCCTGAGCGAATGAACGGATTTGCACGCAAAATTTTTAATCGAAGGTTGTGTTATCGAGATGGTTTTTAACTAAGTTTCACTGCTCGTTTGCCTTCCTAGTCGTATAAAAAAAAAATCGGTTCAGCCGTTTTTAAGATATCGAACTTTGAAATGAAATTTGTCGGGGGTTTTTATCATTTATTAATGTATCGTTAATGTTTTTAGCTACACATTATAGTCGCTCCATAACGCGTTGAAAAACCGTAGGAATGACCAGCATATGACAATCAGTTTTACTATGAAATTTTTTGTAACGTAAGGTCAGACGTCGAATTCGATATCGTTATGAGTTTCAAATTTGAAACATCTTCAAACACCAGTACAATTTATATAGGCCTACGATACGAAGCGTCAGCTCGATCAGTCTATGATTAAAAAAAAAACTTTTGATAGGTTTGTTATGCCTTCGGCTTTCGTATCCGTCTCAGAGAAGGTACTTAATAATGCGTGTAGATAAAGTAATGTAGGCAACTCTCCATAATTACGCCTTAAAAAACTCATTATGTAAAAAGTTGCATAAACTACTATTATGCAACGTTGAACAGTGTATTTTTTTTTACCTGACACTTCGTCATCGCCCCGGCAGTTCAGCATGTCCAGTTGACACCCGTTGGTAAAGGTTCTGTACACGTAGTCTCTTATCTTAGAGGCCCCACACACAGGCCGGTAATGTGTCGGACAGAACACCGGACACGACTCCCCTTCCCCGTACATCCTCCGCGATCTCTTAATGTCGTTGTTTATGCAATATGAAAGCGGGGTTTCAAAAATTTCTGAAAGAAAAACCGGTGAAATGAGACCGCGGGTGGCTTAGTCATAAACTTCATCATCATCATGTCAGCCGAAAGACGTCCACTGCTGGACATAGGCCTCCCCCAAGGCTGTCCGCTCAGACCGGTTTTGTGCTTTCCGCATCCACCGCGATCCCGCGAACTTTACCAGGTCGTCGCCCCATCTTGTTGGAGGCCTACCGAAAGCTCGTCTCCTGGTCGATGGAGGCCATTCGAGAACCTTCGAGAACCAAAAAAATTTGGGGGTTAGCTGAGGCACTATTCCTACCGCCGGCGAGTACTTAGCGAGAAGCGAGTGTTTTTTGCTATGAAAAGTCTGACGCTCTTGTCGCTTAGCAACAAAATGTACATATCAAAAAACACTCGCTTCTCTCTTCTCGCTGGCGGGACTAGTGCCTCATGGTAAGTGATCACTGCTGCGAAGCAGATGGTTTGCTGATGCTTTGCCAACCTAGAGAGCTAAGACGAAGTGTATTGATTTGGTAAAATTTGCGTGGCATTAGGCAAATCAGTTTTATTTTAACTTCAATTTTGTTAACGTTTGTCTAAATAATGACACCACTCGGTACCTAATCACTATAATATTCTTTTGTAGTTTTTGGATACATAAGTAAATAGTTTTATTTGTGTGTTTCAGTATTTAGAGTAAGACAGGTTATTAAAAAACATATATTTAAATTCAAATTTAAATATGTGTTTTTACGCGATTAACTCCCGAGTATCATGATAATGTAAGACGAAGTGCCTTTTGTGCCCGTAATCTGTCTTACTCTAAATACTGAAATAGTGAAATAAAACGGATCACTCACGTATATAAGTCGAGTTCAGTCCGACATGTATAATTAATGATGTGATTTTTTTTTTACAAAAAAAACTGTTTACACAACGTCAGCTGGTTATGTTTGTCTATGATTAAAAAAAAAACAATCAAATTCGTGACAGGTATGGGTATGATACATGCCTTCGGCGTCTGAACCCATCTTAGAGTACTTATAATATGTGTGTAGATAAAGTAATGTATGCAACTCCACATAATTAGGCCTTAAAACACTCGTGTGATCCTATTATGAAACTCAGCTTACCCTCGTTTCATAAAAACACACTCGTGTTTTAAGGACCTTCATTATGTAGCAGTTGCATAAACTACTATTAAGGCTACCAAAGTGAGAATTAAATTGTGTATGACATCATAATTCATGTCACAAAATGTTATCCAATAGCGTGATTCTTATTCGTTTGAAGGCTTGAAGCATAGGTAAATGATGTTCAAGAACATGTAATTTACACGTGCTTTAAGTGAATTTAAAATATGTGTTGAGTATACACTCCGTGCAGTAAATATTTCAAAAACTAAACAAATTCAGGGTTCATTATAGGCAAAAAAAAAACCAAAAGCTCCTTAGCCTTTGGTTATCATCAGTATCGGATAGCATTGAAAATTACAGTGTTTTTTTTTGTTAATTAGGTACCTAACTACCATGAAAAGAATATTTCACGTTACGGCTTTATCACATTTGCGAGCGAGTACTATACTAATATCGCTCGCGGCGAACACGTTAATACACCTCAATACAAAACTCGCACGCAATCGCTTAGTGTGATAAGATCCTCGAAAATGCTCAACAGCGTTAGTAGCCGATCACATTATTTTATAAACGTACATACCATACTTGTTGCAAGCCATAAACTCCGCCATTGCACACCTACCGGGAAATATTCTGTACTTTTTGTCACGAAAGATAAATGCGCATATAGCGTTATCTTCTTTAGGACAGTACGTGCCGTCACACGGAGAACTCCACGCATCACAAGGGGGGTATATCGCTGTAAACAAAAGAATACTCGAGTGTAAATTGTATTCATATCTTTTATATTTAATACAGAGTTGTGTTGATAAGAACACTTATGACTCAACAACGGCTGAACCGATTTTTATGATGATGATGCCAAAAGTACGCCTGAAAGTTCTGCTTTAACTTTTTAAAATAGGTAAAGCTGATTTTATCCCACCAACAGGGCTAGCACGACTGGCCGCGACTTCGTTTGTCGCGTGGCATTATATTACCCGTCTCGTTGCATTCAGAGTGATAAATGTTTTTTTTTTTTTTTTTTAAAGATAGAAGTCGCATTGTGAGTTGTGCTAGACCTACTAGTACAGCGTAAGGCTTGCGTATGTGCATAACACTTACACGTGCACACATTTATTTCTAGTTTCAAACTGTAATATAGTTAATTCAAAAATCACCATACCCCTGTCACTATTTTTCACCCCTAAAGCAGGTAAATATAAAATACACTGACTCAATTTTCATAGACCAAGCCAACCATCCCCTTTGCCATCGCACAATATCGGTTTCACCTAAAACAATTGAATGGCGAATATCGCGATCCACTGTGGAATCTTTTCACCAAAAGAAAACTTTTTGTCTTGTAAGACAAATTAGTGAAATATTGCAAGTTCATAGTTTTTCCGACGTCCTCCAAATAAATAAAAAAACTCACATAAAAATGCGAATGTTACAACACGTGACAAACTTTTCATTTTGCTCGACTGATATGAAACAGTGATCAACAAACTAGTAAACCGATAAATAAACTGACTTCCGCAAAATTCACTACTCAATTTCAATTATCGTAAACTCGGATAAATTTTATAAACCTACAAGCTTAAGTATGTATGCATACATTGTACGATTGTGATTGGCTTTTTTGAGGTGAAGTCTTCTGTAATACAGTAAAGATGTTCTGTGCGTTAATAATGTAGGTACCTACTTAAAGAACTGCAAAATCTTACTCTTCACTATTCTTATTTTGGTACGTGTACACATTATTGCTAAATATTTAGAATCGGGAAATAAAAAGCACATTTTAATTTAATGAAATATTATAGATATATATATATAAGTATTGTAGATATTTATTTTACATACAAATTTTAATCGGAACCGATTACGTAAAATCCATCTATCTATTATGTAATACGTGAAGCAAAAACTATGGAGAAACGGGTAGTTAAATTGATTAGATTTTTCGTAGTTTATTAATTTGTTCTGATCGTTGAAAAAAAGTGAATGACAGGGGCATGCCTACAGTAGACCTTGATTTTATGAAGAATAAAACGATTGTTTTAGAGGCATTATCCAAGAAGGAAATAAATAAATATCATGGGACAATTGACCTAGTCCCAAACTAAGCAAAACCTTTAGGTACTATGGGCACTAGACAACGGATAAACATACTTATATAGATAAATACATACCTACTTATATACATATTAACTTAAAAGATTTATTTTTCATTGTAAAAACAAAAATTAAACATCCAAGACCCGAGAACAAACATTCGTATTCATCATACAAACATCTGCCCCGACCGGGGATCGAAATAGAGGAATACATTTTGTACGGAGAAAATGTCACCCTGCTTATTTGTAAATAATAATTGTGCAGGTATTTGAATTTCAAGGTTTAGGATAATGAAGATTTTAAAAAGAAACTACAAACAAGGCAATAAAAACACAATATGAAACGAATATGAACGATTTGAAAGATATCGCTTGCTTTGATTACACATCCGCTGCAAATAGGCAGACCTTGACGGGAAATGAGTTCCCCCTTTTATTTGGGGATTCCAGTAAATTGGGGATTTCGGGAATCGTCACCAAAGTACGTGAAGGATTTTGGTACGAGGATGTTAGATAGTCCAGGACAAATGAAATTTGTTCAGCTTAGTCCAGATAGATCGCAGATTAGTGGTATTTAGGAGAAAACGTTCCACTAATGTTTCACAGCATTTTTTTAAAACTACTCTACAGCTACTCTGCAAAATTTTCGGGGAGCAAATTCATCTTTTTTTAAATCTTCTTCTTCCAGTGCCATCTCCTACCGGTGGTCGGCTATCATGAGGGCTATACGGACTTTAGACACAGCCGCGCGGAATAATGAGTGAGTGCTCTGTTTAAACCATGTTCGAAGATTTTTGAGCCATGAGTTACGTCTTCGTCCGGATGATCTTTTCCCTTGGATCTTTCCTTGGATAATTAATTGAAGGAGTTCATACTTCTCGTTTCGCATGATATGACCAAGGTACTGTGCCCTAAGCACGACTTGTCGAATCCTGCGTCACGTAAAATCGAATAGTAAACTATAACGAGTTTGTATGACGTTTGGAACAGAGCCCGCCCGTGAGCGTACCGTAACGTAACGTAGGATTCGACAAGTTGTGCTTAGGGCACTGTAAGCTTGCGCTTTTTAACAGTCTTTAAAACCTCGACCTCTTTATTTAGTATCTGCAGCACTCTTTCGTTGGTTACTCTATCCGTCCATGATATTTTCAGGATTCTTCTGTAGACCCACATTTCGAAGGCTTCCAAGCGTATACACATATTCTTGGTCAGTGTCCATGATTCTACTCCGTACAGAAGAACCGAGAAAACATAGCACCGTGCTAAACGCACCCTAGTAGAAATCTTTAACGAACGGTTGCAAAGAAGATATCCGAGTTTCATGAAAGCGTTACGCGCCTGCTCAATTCGACACTTAATTTCGACGCTGTGAAAATACTACATACTAAATACAGTTTAATAAACACAGTTAGGTACATTTGATTTGAAACATAGGGTTGAAAGGCGCAAAAAAACCCTAACCCAAAATAAGACTTAGGAACTTACACACACACCATACTGCGATGTGTGAAATGTTCACGTTAGTGATATCAATAATAAATAATTTGTTTGACAAATTACACGGCAGACCAAGCGTTTGTAAGCCAAGTACGTTTATGCAATGAAAAATTGTCAAGGTAAATATTTGAAGAAATGAATTGTGTTTAAGATCAAATTGGTATTATTATGTTATCAATCATTGGCCACCAAGTAAAAATTTCGTTAAGCGTGTGCTCTTAGAATGTGACCCGTTTATGTCACAGTGATTAAATCTAACCATAGTTTCATGTTAAAAGGGCTTTATTTTACAGTGCGTATTTTTCTATGTTTGTGTATTGTCTCGACAACTTTTTGGTTTACGTTACTTACAGAATAGCAAACATGACTACACTGACATTATTATCAGATCTCAACTAAATTATCTTTCAAATATTTTTTCCAGGTCATTAATTTTGCATTAGACAAGCCGGTCTCTATTGAAAAGTTTCTTTACAGAAAAATACCTTTCTTGTGAAAAACGCAAATAATGGAGCCAAGCTTTAAATGCGAATTCAATAATAAGTGGGAGTATTGTGGGCAGTCTATTCAGTAAAAATCAAATTATGTAGTCTTATACAAGCACAAAGCACATAGTTATGCAGGAGACGTTTTAGTGATATAAGTGGTTCACTCACGTATATAAATGAAGGCAACTCTCATATAAATGCTTTGTGTACGTAAGTTCAAAAAATGGCTGTAAATTTATACTGAAAGAGCTTATAGAATTTTGGCAAGTGAAGTGCTCTTTGTTATAGAAGCGAGTAATTTGAGTAGTGTGAATAACTTGAGTTATTTTCACGGAATATTATCCTACCTTATACAGTGGATACCTTTAGAGTAATAAGGTAAGTATGTACTAAAGGCATCCAGCCTTTTTAGGATTATGTAGTCAACAAGGAGTTTCGCCATGTCCGTCTGTCTGTCTCTCCGCGACATATCTTGGAGACTCTTCTTTTGCCTACCAGAAAAGTGTTATTTGACGTATGTACATACATAATTATTTATAACGCCGATAAATAGGTAGGTAGAATAAAGTCTTCAAAATTAGGGCACCTCCGCTGCACTCAACGTTTGGGGTGTTTTTTTTTTTGCATATTAATGAATTGAAAGGAAAAACCAAGAAGTAGAGCTTAGTTTTACAGGTTCGAAAAACAGCACTTTCCCAATTGGGTTTCTGGGTATTTTACTGTGCTATGTATGTAAGTATTAAACATAAAATAGGAAATTTAAAAAAAAACGCTTTTGTTCCCCTTAATAAATTAAATTAATTAATTTTTCTATCGCATTACATTACATCATTTAAAATAAAATAGGATACCTATCCCCATATAGGCCGCCCATTGCTACCTTGCATTTTCTTTGTACCTTTCTCTGTTTATAACCGACTTCAAAAAACTGTATGTATTTTTTTTATGATCTCAGTAGGAGTATCTTTTTGTATTTTTTCTACCAATTTTTTATTTTTACGGTTTTCCCGTGAATATCAATTATATTTTTTTATAAACTCACTGAAACATGAATACACAGAAAAAAACCCCAGAAGGGGTTGGCATTTTTCTGGTTTTTTTCTGTGTATTCATGTTTCAGTGAGTTTATAAAAAAATATAATTGTATTTTTCTCATTTTTTTTTATTTTTTTTTTATGTATGTACATCGATTAGTCCGTCATTTGTAGACCGATTTTCAAAATTCTTTTTTTATTCGAAAGGGTATACTCCTGAGGTGGTCATTGTCACCAAGTCATGATCTAATGATGGGATCCTAGGGAAATCGAGGGCAACCCTCAAATTTTATAGGCACGTATCATGTGTTTCATATGTTTTCTAAGGCTATTCAAGTATTTGCGTCCGGTAGTCATCATCTTATGTTGATGAGCTGATGATGGGAGGTACAACTCCTTAACGGTTAGGAGTTGGAGGATAATTCTGAAAATATTAAATCAACGTAAAATTGTGAAATAAAAATCTTTCAACAAAAAAGTAAAACCGCCTTCAAAAAAAACCTTAGAAAAAAAATGTAAAATAACCCTCTAAAATAACGATAAATAAATAAAATAAAATAAAATGCGTTTATTTCGGACAACAGAAACTAAAGCCTAAAGTTTTATGGCCTAGCACGAAGCAGCAGAAATATGAAGTCGGTGCTTCATTCAAAGAATATTCCGCTCGCACCGCACCGACTTCATATTTCTGCTGCTTGTGCTAGGCCATAAAACTTTTCTGTTGTCCGAAATAAACGCATTTTATTTTATTTTATTTATTTGTCATTATTTTAGAGGATTATTTTACGTTTTTTTTCTAAGGTTTTTTTTGAAGGCGGTTTTTGTTTATTATGTGGTGATCAATAAAGAGTTCTCGTATTGTATTATATTGTATACCTACCTACTTACCCATGGAAGTTTTCGTAACGGCTTCGGAACCCCATCTTCGGCGTGTCCGACGTTCTTGGCCAGTATGCATTATTAAAAGTACAAGGTAATAATAGTAATAGTAGTAACTTAATGGTTTAACCTAAAGGTCTCTTAGGCGGAGTGTAGTGTCTCGGAGCCCTCGCTTTTACGTTTCAAAAAAATATAATAATACAATATGTACTATGCATTGTGCGTGTGTGTGTGTTATGTGTGTAGACCGCCTATTGCTTGTACATAATTTTCTATGTGCCTTTTTTATACGACTGCCCAAACAAAAAGAGTGTATTGTTTTCAGGGTTCATGTAAGTATGTAAGTATGTAATTTGTTTCGTTTGTTATGAGGTGTCCAATAGAGTCATTGTACTGTAATTTCTATCGTATTACCAACATTTTTTGCTGCCCAAACCTCCACCATCGCTTCTTAATAGTCTCCAATCAACCAATACATCATTCTAATGGCCATCGTCGATCTTCGTCTAGTCATAATTGTGTAGTATTATACCGTCCAGTATATTTGCATACACCGTATCTCTGTCTCCCGGTTCATTGGTCAACCATTGTTACATTGTCAGGGATTTATCACTGAGAGAGCACAATACACAATACCAGTGCATGCTTGACATTTTTTACTCGATAGCACTTAGGTTAAACATACTGAACCTAGTAGTTGGTAGGACCTTGTGCGAGGTCCGTCCGGATCGCTACCACTATCTTACTCGCTATTCCTGTCGTTTAGCAGCAGCCCTTTCACTGTCGTGTTCCGGTGTGGAGCGTAAGACAGCCGGTGTAATTGGGTTGATTTTCAAACTGGAAAACCCTGGTGTAATTTGCGTGGCCGTATTTTCGTATTGAAATAAGTGCCACACAAATTACACCATAAAGGTCTACAGATTGAAAATCCACCCAATTATGGGCACAAGAGGCATTTCATCTTAGCTCTCTAGGTTGGCAACGCATCTGCAAACCCCCCAAGGATGCGGGTGTCTATGGGCAGTGGTGTTCACTTACTATCAGTTTGCACTTTGTATCACTTGCTCCTTTGCCTTCCTTGTCGTATAAAAAAAAACCTATTTGACCCTGTAACTTAACACGTTCCCTGTCCGGGTGCCCCCAATGTGGGGTCATGAAGCTTTTTTTCAGAAGACCGTACCCCCACTATGGGGTCACATCCCCATACTGGATACACAGTTATGTTGGACTTGTGACGTTCGTACGGAGACAGTAAACGCTAAGAGACCATTCTGGCTCTATAAAATTCTATGTAAGTACCTTTTTCTATATTGATTTTTTCACTCAGACAAATCCCACGTCGAGGCAAAAATCAACCTTATGATAATGTCATAAACATTTGACGTGGGAAAGCTTTTCTCACTTCAACTATAAATAATAATTATTTGCTCACGAGAAGAAAATTTGACATTGTTCCACTTTGGAACCCTTAGGCTTGTGTAGCGCACTCGGCTCCGCTTTGGCATTGCGAGGAAGAGACGGTTCAATTTAACTACCACAGGATGTACAGCGTAGCACTCGCTTTTGACATCTTTGTCCGCGCAGTAACGATCTTTATCCTTTGTGCGACATTACTAATTGCTTTCATGTTTCATGTCTTTATTATGCTTTATTTTATAAACACAGGAACGGCGGAGAGAGTGCGCCCGGTGAGCGGTGTGTGCGGCTCATATCGCTGTTTCTAATTAGTGCCACACATCATCATCATCATCATCACCAGCATTTTATACGTCCAACTGCGGGCACAGGCTTCCTCTCAGAATGAGAGGGCTTGGGCTATAGTTCCCACGCGAGCCCAATGCGGATTTTCCTCACAGTGTTTTCCTTCACCGAAAAGCTCATGATAAATTACAAATGTAATTCCACACATAAATTCCGAAAAACTCAGAGGTGCGAGCCGGGGTCTGAATCCACGACCCTCTGCTTGAGAGGCCATAGGTCACTAGGCTATCACGGCTTTTATAGTGCCACATAATTGGCATCAAAAACGTAGTACCGAATACGCTATATCTATACCTATTAAACAGTACCGTGACTGACTGACTGACTGACTGACTGAGTGATTGACTGACAGACAATGCACAGCCTAAACCACTGGACCTAAAGACTTGAAATTTGGCAGACATGTACTTTGAGTACCCTAGAGGTGTACGAAGAAGGGATTGTCCGAAATTATATATAGAGGACTAGCTCATTTTGAAATATTTCACGGGGGCAAAGCCGCGGGGTATAAGCTAGTTAGGTATATAAATCTATGTTTATTAGCTATTGTACTGTTTTGCTCTTCTGCTGATGCTGACATGGATTAAAGAGGAACGTCTGTTTGTTAAACATAGGTTTAGTCAACTAAGTACACGAATCATGCGCCGCTTGAGAACAGAACTGAGCGTCTCGTTCAATCAACGACCAAAAAAACGTCTCGATCGCATTCGCGTTTACGTCAGTATTACTATGGGCACATTAGCAGCGCCACTAGTGGTACGCACAACATCCACAACAAACAATTCTCATACTAATTGACACGCGTAACGCAAACTCGATCGAGACGTATTTTTTGCCCTCGATGACACTAGACGCTCTGAAATTTCTGTTCCATTCCTCGTGTCGAAATAACGAAGCAAGGACGATTATAGCAAGAGAACCGCCAGTGTTTATACATACATTCTCGCGTCCCCTTAAAATAAAGGCACTGCACTACTAAAGATAGGTGTCTGTACCATTCATTTCCATCTATGATCTTTTTTATTGATGAAGGACAATGGCGCTCCTCTTGGTTTAAATGTCCTTGTAACAAAAAAATATAAAAAAAAAAAACGAACACGAACGAACGAAGCAAGGATCACTGTGATCTGTTCCCAACTTTAATTTAGGTCCGAAGTTTGGTCTTGGGAGAAACTTGGCACTTTTAATTACAATCATTTTAGAGGGTCCACTTAAACAGTTTAAGTTCTTAGGAAGTTGTTCACGAGAAGGTACATTAAAAATAATAATACAACAATTAAATTAAAATGCAAGTGGTACGGTCAAGTGCCAAAATACATACCTATGTATCGAATTAATCCACCACAACAACAACACCACAACCTTAATAGCCGACATAAGAGCCATGGGACATATTTTTGATTCAGTTGTATGCACTCATATTTTTGCACTTGACTGTAAGCTAGCAATAAAAAAAGAAAGCACGAGGCGAATGGGCAAAGTGGGTCACCTGAAGGTAGGTATTAATTAGATACCCGGAATACCCGAGGGGTCGCCGATGCGTGGCCAATCGAGCCAAGATGCTCTTATACCCGAAATTTCCCCGGCTTCTTACTCTCCGCACACACAGCAGTGCAAATAGCTATATAACGGTACAAGTTGTACCATAAATATAAGTTAAAACGATGTACCTGCGCAGTGGCATTTTTTGAAAGGTGCAATAGTAGTTTATGCAACTGCTACATAATGAGGGTCCTTAAAACACGAGTGTGTTTTTATGAACCGAAGCGAAACTGAGTTTCATTATTATGAAACTCACGAGTGTTTTAAGGCCTAATTATCTGGAGTTGCATACATTACTTTATCTACTCACATATTATAAGTAAGGTCAACCGGGGTAAAAGCGTCACTGTTTTTTTTGGTATTTTTTAAATCCGATATTATGTAATATGTATTAAGTATATTGAAATACTCTTTCGCTCTGTGCTTTGTACAACTCTTTAGCTATTTAATTCGTGAAGTAACTTTTTCGCTGCACTATAATTAAAAGATATATAGGCCTTTTTTTTTAAAACGGAATTTTAGACGCTTTTACCCCATTTTGGGTAAATGCGTCTTTTTAAAATAACTGTTAAACGATTGGGATTAGGCCTTTGAAACATCATGGAATGTGTTCACAATACCGTATTCTAAAAGGTATTGTTAATACAATACAGAAAAAAATACTAAAAACGAAATGAGACACAAAATAGTATGATTGGGGAAAATGCGTCTCCAATTTGCAGACGCATTTATTTAAACCTAAATACCAGATGTTGCAAACATTTTTATTCGACCGAAAAGAGTGAGCTAGATTTTTTTTTTATTACAGTTACGATATTTTCCCCTCTATCAGTGGCCCACTCTACGGGTAAAATAAAATATTTACCTTTTGTTTTGTTAAATCTAAAGCATAGATCAAGTAATTAGGTACTTTTGAGTATATCTGAATTTGAAATGTTGCTGAAAAATTAATTAACGCACTTTAAAATTCAGTCATATATTTAACATTCTGTTATTTTAAATCTTTAAATAAAAAAAAACTTGGTAACCTGCATTGTACTAAAACTGTTAAAACTAAAAATCCAGGAAAAGGTTGTTGACCACTGATATTGGGGCAAATGCGTTGCACAGACGCAATTACCTCAAAGTTGCTGACGCATTTAGCCCAATTTGAAAATTTAACTCTTAACATTTTACATGCATATAATTCTAAGAATAAAGCATTTTTATAAAAAATTATAATTCGGGCGCATGAGCCAACTAATACTGATTGTATTGAACAAAAATTAATATCAAAAACTGAAAGAAAAATGAGGATGTAAATGGATTTTGTTATTTTCCCTCAAATACCGCGTTGGTCTGTTGTGACAGAAAATTTCAACATGGCCGATATCTTGAATACGATTCGCTAAAACGCCCTCTATGGTACGTGCTGTCCTCCAAGTAGTTCAGGTGTCTATCAAAAGATGGCGGAAGCTGTTGTAACTCACGTGGTTTAAAAAATGACTCAAATAAACGCAATAGCCCCATAGTCGCCTTTACCCCGGGTGACCTACTCTAAGATGGGTTCAGAAGCCGAAGGCATATCATACCCATACCTGTCACGAATTTGAATGTTTTTTTTAATCATAGACAAACATACCGACCTGACGTTTCGTAAACTGTTTTTTTTTTATTGTAAATTATCGCATTATTATTTATACTTGTCGGACTGAATTCGACTTATATACGTGAATGATCCGTTTTGTTTCACTAAGATTGTAAATTACCTATGTTGGTTTTCAAATTTGAAACATCTAGTTCGATATCGAAAAGTCATTACGACATCGAATTCGTAATGACTATTACTTTACTGCTGGTGGTGGTTGGGTGGCGCTGTCGGCGAGAAGGCGACAACGTGCTGCAATGCTGATCATTTTCTACGGTTTCTGAACGCATTATAGAAGACTTATGTGTCGTAGATAAAATAATTTTATCCAATAATGAGGCAGTGCGTTTACGCGGGTAAAATCTTGAGCAGTCATTGGTCTAACGTTCACGTGCTACTGCGAAGATCGCCATTTTGTTAGGCGCCGCGCCAGCGCGCCACGCGTCACTACGTTAATCAGTTGTTACCTATCATTGCATATTCTACTTTGCACCTAACACAATAAGGTCTTTATTGCACGGTGCTTACATTCATTTCAGTTTGGCATTTGTATAAAATCATCTGAGCGGAAGAAGATTACTGATGCAACTTATATTTGTGGTCCACTTGTAGCGATCTGGACGGACCTAGCACAAAGTCCTACCACCCACAAAACTGATCCAATTTTATATACTTAGAGCTCTAAGGACATGAAAGTACCGTGAAACTCAATCATAGTGAAATAAAGAAATCACTCACGTAAATATGACGATTTTAGCCTGATATGTTTCGGACTAATTCGTAGTCCTTCTTTTGAGAGCGCTCGACTCAGCGGCAGCGAGACCCGCACTGCGTGGGAAGGCTCTGCCGATGAATCCGAAGGTAGCTGTGCGCCACTGTCAGCTGCGCCTAGTATCTATTACTCGCGCGGGCAGAGCAGGAACCGCGGATCGCAGTGTACCTTTCGCTGCCGCTGATTCGTGCGCTCCTAGAGGGAGGACTACGAATTAGTCCGAAGTATGTCGTGCTAAACTCGGCTTATATACGTGAAAGAGCGTTTATTTCACTATACAAGCTCTACGGAATTCGAGTATTCATTACCCGTTCATTTTGAGTTCATTTATTTTTTGAAATAAGTACAGTCATTTTGAAACTTCTTCACGTATAAGAACCATCCGTGCGAAATGCTAGAAGCACGTTATTTCCTTAGCGCACGCTACAGCGATTTGAGAGCCATCCATTTCACATGACAAAGAGGGTATTTCAAGATTGTTGGCTGACGCAACCTTTCGGCTATCTTGAGTTATATCACGGATTTACACAATTTCACGGTGCCTGGCGATTATGTAAATAGCCAGAAAAGAACCGCTATTTTTTAAGTCTGATATCGGATTCTACACATTGACGGCGAAAACGCTCTTTTTTAAAATTGATATTAGATATTATTTGTTGGTCTCATGAGGAAGCTGATAGTCACTCAGAGGGCAATGGAGAGGGCTATGCTTGGGGTTTCTCTACGGGATAGAATCAGAAATGATACCTAATATCCGCAGTAGAACTAAGGTTGCCGAAATTGCCCGAAGCATTGCGAACGCATTGCTCGCAAGACTGATGGCCGATAGGGTCAGAAGGTTCTCGAATGGCGTCCGCGGACCGGGAGACGAGCTGTTGGTAGGCCTCCAACAAGATGGAGCGACGACCTGGTAAAGATCGCGGGACCGCGGTGGATGCGGAAAGCACAAGACCGGTCTTAGTGGAGAACCTTGGGGGAGGCCTATGTCCAGCAGTCGACGTCTTTCGGCTGACATGATGATGATGATGATGATTTGTGTGGCGTAGCAATTTGTTTATTATTGTCGCCTTTATTGCCATGAATTAAAGCTGAAGGCGTCGGGCACTGCGTTATTTACCTTAATGAAGTAATATAATTATGTTTGATGCTACCATACCATTACCATTGATATTAAAGAGATACAACATTAGTATGTATAGAGCCGTCATTGCAAATTTGCTCATAATAAGTATCGCCACCTACTTTCGAATAGCAAAAGTATACCATACTGAATGACTTAGTGCCGAAGCGGTACAAAGTTGTAGATTATGATTTTTTATCAATGACCGTTCTATACATACATCATATTTTTGAGAGATATTGTTACGAGAGCAAGACATGCGCAAAACTGCAACTTAAATTGAGTCAAATAAGATTACCATTGACATTTGTTTTGGGAGCAAGCGAAGCCTCCTTTGACACCTGTGCAGGCTAATCTCATGCAATATTCATACAATTGACACCCTCCAGAGGGCTCACGTAGTTTATTTTTATTTGCCATTGAAGAAAGTCGTTTGGATCTCACGAGTTTTACATCTGACGTTTCGTTGAATGCGTTGTACCTACATTACACATATACGTATGTAGAATTATTGTAACAAAGTATTTTTAGGGCGAATAAGGCTAACCTTATTGACGTGTCTAAACACGTTAAAGTCTATCTGACTGATTCCATAAGAAAGAGCAATACTGAGTGACCTTTTGTAAAATAATGATTAAGTAGGCGCTTTAGTGTTTCTTGGCTGATGATTAAAATACATTAAATTATTGAAATCAGTACTAAGTTAAATAGATCGGATTATAATATTTCTTCCGTAACTGTGACATCCAATATATTTACGTTACCGCAGCGCTACATAAATGCCCTTTGGACCGTTATTGTCATATTTGACATTTCCAGAACAGCCCAAAATGGCAATCAAGAATGTTTTCGTCAATAAGAATGTAAGCCTGCTTGAGTTAATGGCTCTCGTTCATTATATCAACGGCCAAAAAAACGTCTCGATCGCGTTCGCGTTTACGTCAGTATTACTATGGGCATGTAGCAGTGCACGCATGTAGTGGCACGTATCGGCAACAAACAATTCTCATACTAACACACTTTAACGCAAACGCGATCGAGACGTATTTTTGGCCGACGATTACACTAGATCTGCATTCAACTTACCAATCGCTGCAAAGATCATGCTTAAGGCGTAACCTAAGCTTTAGATTCCGACTATCTCGTTCGATATTTGAAATAAAGGTTTAATATTTCAACCCACAATTAAAAATAATAAATAATTAAATGTCTTAAATATCCCAAAGAAAAACCATGATCGTAAACAAAATCATAAATAGAAATATTCTTTAAAGGTAGGCCTCGGCACTTTTACCGTTTCTGAAAAGGTATGATAAAAAAAAATTGAATTGCGATTGAACGGAAAAAAAGTAATAATTGGCTCTTCTTTTTCCTTAAAATATAAATCAAATGATTACGGTAGAGTTTCCTACCCAGATAAATTTTAAGCGCTCTGGCGCTTACGCCATGCATTTTGAGCGCGTTTTGACATACCTCTCTTTCTATACTCGTTACTGGATAGCGTTGTCCCGCTTGAGTGAATTAAGATCCGCCCCCAAAAGTATCGTTGTCTATTTTTAAAACTATGCTGAAGGAGCATTATCTGTCTATTTGTACGTGAGTCTTCTGACTTTTTAAACTTTTCTATAGTTAGTATATTTAATGTGTTGCTATGTATCTGTTGTTATCGAGTTTCATTGTAATCATGTGTTTTTATGCTTATTATATATTTTTGTTGGTGTACTTACCTACTGTAAATTCCTTATAATATAATATAATAGCACCACCTGCTTTAATCTGTTCTAAACTTTATTCCATTATGGTTGCCTGGTAGAGATCGCTCTGTAGCGATAAGACCGCCCATTGTTACTTTGTAGTTCTTTGTGCCTTATTTCTTGTTTTGCCTGTTATGTGGTGTTCAATAAAGAGTTATTGTATTGTATCGCCATAACGGTCGGCTACTTAGTGCGCGAAGCCCCTAAGTGTCGTTGACGTGTAGTCTACGTGTACGCCTTATCTATACGACAATATTTTCTTTTGTTACGCAAGTTACAGGGCAAGTCATTCTCGTAAAATGACGGAAAGAATATCGCATCCGACCGAAAATCGTCAAAGTACAGCGACAGGTATTATTACACTGGTACATCTTGACATGGAGCATAACGGCTAAACGCGTTAAATGACAAGCACGTCAACAAACAATATTCAAATGAATAAAACACATACTTTTGCAATCGTAACTACATCAAACAGTGGAACATTAAACCTCCTCCTTTTCTAAACTCCGTTAAAAATTAGGCTTCTCGTTGATAATAATCAGTGAGATGATAATTCAGCCAAGAACGTTATTCTGGGAAAGTTTCCACTGGCAAAGGGAGGTAATTGACATAACAATATAAATATATTGCAATTCGTAGCCCCTCTCGGGTCCCAACAGGGCGACATAAAAAACTCGTTAAAAGGTAAAGGGGTAAAGTGGACTCGAGATAAACGGCGACTCTTGATGCTTGCGAGCACGTGTGAATATTTAACTAGAGTCTTGGACAGAATTTAAATGGATAGACCCTTTTTTCCGAGGGTCGAAACTGGAGTGGGCGAGGATGTTTGGAAGTGTTTTGTTGATATTAATTTAATTATTAGCCCTTTCTGTGCAGTAGAAAGCTTTTAACACTTTCCGTTTTGTCTAATGGAAGTATGAAGATTTATATTTGTATGGAATATCATTTTTTTTCGATTTAAAATAACCTGATTTAATCGATTATTGTAGTAGGTACTTAAGTTTGATGAAGTGATTTTAATTAAAATTATTAAAAATGAGAATAAATATTACTTTACCCAGAAATATGTATTGGGTAATTTACCCGACAAAAGCCAAAACCGCCAGCAAAAGATCGCAGAATAAATTTCATTGAAAATCTCTATGCAATAATCACTGCATTCATTTTCGTTTATTATTGATTAATTATTTTGCTTAATTTGGGACTGGTGAACTGGTGTCAATTGTCCCACAATATTTATTTTATTTATTTATTTACTATTGAACGTACCCACCTACGGAAATTCTTTAAGGGATAATCCCTCATAAGCCTACCCTCTTTTATTCCTGCACGTAGCACAAATGCACTTCGTTTCCACACGTCCGATGCATTGTGACACTTTACGTGCATTTGATAATGTACTTTACTAGCTCAGGGATGGAGAAATATATAATAATATTTAGTTATTGCACATTATCAAACACTGCCGACCCGGCGAAATTCGTACCGCCATAAGCCGTTCCATATAAAATGTACGAGAAAATTTAGTCTTTTAATAGTTATTCTAATATTTTTAACGGAGGAAAATTCAACAAATCGAAGATCATGACAATCGGTTCAGCCGTTCTTGACTTATAAATGATGTTAATTAACTAACACGAGTTTGTTTCATATACATAGATTTCTATCAGAAATCCCTTTTCCGTCTTCCCTTCCGTAGGTATTCGCCTGCCAGACGCACCAGCACTTTTAGTCCTAGAATTGATCAATCTCGATTTCTGTAAGCCAGAAGCTGCCAGAAGGCACAGTCAGCTGTGGTGAGGATAATGGGTACATAATATACATCCTGCAATTGACCACAGATTACGACGAGACAAAAAAGCTTCCAATTTTAACATAGATAGGTGTCTAAGCATTGTACAAATTAAGGTAAATTTCTCAGTGCCCGACACTTGCCCCAGCACTTAGTTGTCACTTTCAATCTTAGTCTATAGAAATAAAGGTAGCAAGCAGGGTGACAATTATTGGAATTAAGGAATCGAATATTATGACGTTCTGCATACACTGCTCAGAAATGTCTAGAACTAATAAAGATTGATCCCTATACGCCTTTGAAGCGTGTTAAACGATATATTATTGCAACTTCTCCATAAAGTAGCTGGAAAGCAATAATGCTATAACCCGCTCCCCCCACTAAAAAAGTTTTTACGATAAAAAAATAATCTTTTACAGCATAATTATTTACTATAAGTTTAATACAGGTATGTATTTATCTGTAAAAGTATGTTTATCCGTTGTCTGGTACCCATAGTACAGGTTTTGCCTAGTTTGGGACTAGGTCAATTGTTTTCAATTGTCCCATGATATTTATTATATTATCGAACATTAAAAGGCTGTAATCCTGTTTAAATCGTTACAGTTAACTTTAACCAAGGAAGGTCACTTTCTCTCTGGATTTTTAGCTCCAGTGATTTAGCTCTAGTGTCAAATTTTGTTTTCGCAGGTTAGAGCATTACTAATTTCTAGCTACAATATGCCCTCTCTTCTTATATTGTCCCATCCCTAGTCTCAACGCGTCGCTAGTGTTGTGAATGGACTCCGCCCGAGATATATCCGAGCCATTGTAGTCGGCTCTTTGAATATTTATCAGGCTCCTTGGAAGCACTAGACTGTGAAAGGAAGCGTAGCAATTTATGTCCTGGTTAATCGTGACTAGTGTAAGTTCTTTAATCTAAGATATTCTTTAAGAGAAAACATTAGCGGTAATTTTTCCATACAAACTTTCTAATCTGTTTACTCCCTGGTTTTTGGCTGTAGATCTTTTTTTTTTCAAATTAGATCAATATCAGTGTCTGTATTCTGTTTGTTTACTTTTTTGATATTTTTGTTTTTATAAGTGCTAAGGTAGTATCAAACAATGCTAAGACGGCCCAATGAAATAAGCCGCATACAGAAGCCCAGTATACAAATCTGACAAATATAAGTGCAAAAATCAAAACAGTCCGACTGCAGTTGTCTTTTATTGCACTAATTCTGGTCCCGTCTACGCAGCTACGTCAGCGTGACAGAAATATTTATTGAGATTCCACAATTCTGAAAAAGGGCTCAGCTAATGAATGTTAGGTACTTACCTCTTTAGGTAAGCTTATTCGTTGCTAAGAGATTTACAATTTACAAAGAGATGCAATGTTTCAGCAGGAACTTGTATTGCCAATTACAAGTTAGTGGGTTGGTATGCCTCATATAAACTTGCACGATGCTATTTTCAGGCATCTAAGTATGTAAGTTGCAAGCTACTTTTCCTAGGATACTAACTTCCGCAAGTTTAAGTGCTTACCTTTAACTTAGTTTATTCGAAACGTTTAATCATCGTAGTGCAGTGAATTTAATATACCTAACATCACACGATTTATAGAACCTATTATTTTTATTAGCTTCCTTTGATTCCGGTGGGAACTTTCTGTTTTCCCGGGATAGCCTATGTATATCAGGAATAGTGGTGATTTCTATTGGTAAAAGACTTTTTGAAATCGGTTCTATAGTTACAGAAATTACAGCCCAGAAACTAAAAATGAAAAGATGTTACTAGAAATAGGTAAATAGACGTCCAAAGTGCCTACTAACTATGTGTTATGTAAATTCAACTACATTTTCGTCTACAGAATTCGTGTTCCTTACCTACTCGTGTAAAAAATATTTCGATGAACTGAGAACCTCCACCTTTCTATCTAGCCTTACGATTTGTAACTCAACGCGATAATCTCAGGTTCCCAGAAAAAAATTACATCTTTCACACTTGCCGCAGTCAAAAACTGAGTATTAGAATTTGTTTTGACAAAAGCCGGCTCCAACAATAACAAATTACAATACGTCCACGCGTTTTGTTTTCACCCGTAGTTAATTGTACAATTTGTTTTCCACGACGCATCCTCTTCCCTCTAATCTTGCCATGTATTACAAAACGAGAAACTGTTTAATACAAATAACCATCATTAATTTAAACTGGAAAAATCCTCTAATAAATCCACATTACTGCCGCTAAAATGGGTTAATTTAGGAAATGTCCCAAAGGCCCCATTTAGTCCAGTCTTTATGCATTCAGTCACTCGCTGAAAACTTAATGAGCTCTAGGCTCACTTCTAAAAAAAGATAAAGAAAAGAAAAAGAAAAGAAAAAGAAAGAAAGAAAGAGAAAGGAAGAAGAAGAGGAGAAAGAGTCTTGTGTCCATAACTCCAGCTTATTTAAGTCTCACTGTTGAGCACGGGACTATCTTTACTCGGCAATTTTTTTGACATAGTTATGTACAAGCATTGCAACATAATAATACCTTTATATCATAGGTAAGTGGCAGGTTAAGATTGATCTAGGTGTAACGTTAAAAAAGATAGCTCACAGGCATGCTAGGTTCAAGAGTTGGGTTGAATCCTCTTACTAAAGATCATGGTTATATCAAATGAAGTAAGAGTATTGATACGGCGAATTAAAGTATTTATTGGTGCTATGGTTAACTTTTCTTAAAAACTTTGTACTGTTATAAGTAATTTGTTCAATTTGACAAGAAAGTTTCTTACAATAATCCGGATGTAAAGCGAAACTTTAACAGATTTTGCCTGTAACTTTATACGATACACGCTTCACATAATAGGTAGTTTTACGCGCGTTGGCGGTAACAAGCTGATATATCATAGATCCTCATTAATGAGCGCTTCCTTCGGTGCCTAACTAGGGTATTAGTTTCAGACACAAACCTAGAACATCTGAGTAATACTTGGTGTAATTAAACAAGAATTTCATTATCTCCTTCGAATTTACGAAGCACGTTATGATGCGACAGTTTAATTGAAATTCCTAGTAGAGCCTACTTAAATCTAATATGTAACTAAGGAACAACCAAGACAAAGCGAAAAATTTTGTGCTGTCACCTCACTTTTAACGTACTCTCTAATCTCTAAGATTAGTAAACATTTCATCTTCATTTAAAATAGAAGGCCAAAATCATAGTTTTATCATGATAAAAGCAAAAACGCTTCAATAGTAGTGGCGAATCATATCTAACCTGTTTTCATACTGGCAAACATACTCAGCAGATACTTGCTAAAAGCCTCGAGACGATCCCAGAATAACATTTACTATGCAAATTCGATAAAACAATAGAAATTTATTATAATGGTAAAAACAATTCAAATTACAAAACTAGCTATAAATAATTAAAACAATTAAAACTAACTTAAATCTAAATATGGCCCCCGTGGCATGGTGCCCAAAAGATTGGCGGCATTCCCCCGTTGAACAGTGATGCTGATTCGCTGGGAAAAATAGCTGCCAGCCCGTTGGTCGCCAGTAGCGTCGACCAGGCGCTTTTTTAAATCTCTAAATAAAGCGTGCGCACCGGGACCCCATGGACCCAGGGTCTCTATTCCTGCACCAACGAAATGATATGCGGAAATTTAGCTTAGAGTTTGTTTTCCCTAAGCACGGATAGATTATGACGTACATCTTCAGCTTTAAAAACATTCGAGCATCGTTAGAAAAATGCAGGCGTGACGCGCGTACGTGTTCGTGCGTTAACGACCATCTACCACCACTCCCTACCCCTATGGGGTGTAATTCAGATATAATTTTTAAGACTTATTGCAAAATTTCATAAATTTTATAACGAAGCAACTTACCTACTCCACGTGTATCGGCCTTCTGGGACTTTCGGGAAAAGTACTGCTTAGGTACCTAAACGAATAGGCAGAAAAAAATATAACATACAATGATAATGCAAAAGATCTTCTAAATAAAAAATATGACACAAGGCATTGGAAAATTCGTTAGGTACACCAACGTTAAGTATAGCTTAATTGGTGGAGCGTGGTACGGATTACCGAGGTTGCTGGTTCAAGTCCAGCTGCTTAACGGATTTTTCTTTGCATTGTCATTGTATGTTGAATTTCATTGTATGAATGTTTCATAAAAATAAAAACAAAAATAATCAATAAATCGATTATCCTTGTGAGTTTGGTCTTAAGTATTGGCATTGGCATCGTTGGACTGTCACACCGGAACACAGCATACAACGACACAGAAAAGCTACGTATCGGTCACAATGATCTACACAAGCTCTTATGTCTATAACAATAGAGCCGTACTTGGATCATTGTGACTGCTTCGGTCGCTTGGCTGCGTCTACTACTGATTGCATTCACAGTCCAGGGTGTCAACGAGCAAATATTTTGACCCCTTTTCGGGGTCTGAAGTACTTATTTTGTTTGCCAGCTAATAAACATAAGTAATTTTGTAATCAGCACAGATGTAGGTATGTTATTACAAACGTTATGTTTGTTTGTGCCGATTTGTTATTGAATTTTATATGAGTTTAAAACTTTTGCAATCGAGTCTTGCGAGGATGGAAGTTTAAATAAATAAATGATAAAAAAAATTACGTTCAAGAACCCCCAAGCCTGTTTTAGTTAATTTCAGTAAGTTCGGTATCAAGGTTTTAAGGGATAAACAAATGAAAAACAAGTGTTATATTCTTCAAGTTTGTGGTTAGAATTCTGAGAATGCGGTTAAGCGTGATGAAAAAGCCTACTTGACCTTTGTCACTGAGGTCAAGTGACAAGGTAGAGGTGTTTCGCAGAATTACCTTTATACGGATTTTTGAAATCACAGAAACTTGTCGTTATGTTGTTAACAAAAATAGTTTTACGAAGGCATACTTTATTATTGAAACCATAATTAATAGAACAGGTATTTACAACTGATAACCTTATAATATTGTCTAAAGCAATCTGTATTTAAATCATTTATTAATTGCATAAATTGCATTTAATATATTTGACCATAAAATGCTCTCGAAGATTCATGCAAAATGCCATATCGTCGGTGCGAAACCCAAAATCGCTATGTGTTTTTTTTTTCATTTTTTTATTAATACGTCAAACTTTTGATTTTGTCGAATTCATGTACCCTCGAAACCATTTTTTGATATCTTTACTGGTTTTGAAAATTGACAATTCCGCTATAAGTGCTAGTATTAAGAAATGTGACTTACTAAATTAGCTATGTGCAGTTTTCCACATAGCGGATTTTTAAGAAACACATTTTTAATATTAAGATGGTTTTTTTTTTCGCCATGTGCTACTTCTACATAGATTGTCTATGTTTTATAAATTAAACTTGCTGTGTTTTTGCCCAGTGTTAACCTAAATACGCCACGAGGCACTAAGGATATACTTAAGGTAAGAAGTTATAATGACATTGTATTAATTAAATATTTTGGTACATAAATGCGGAGTCGTTTCTCTATACAAGCAAAATAATGTAATAAGATCACACATTCAAGAACAAAAAATTGGGAATTTCTTAAATAACTACATACAATCAGACTAGTTTTCATTGCTCTCGACTTCTTTTTCTTTTTGATGCTAATATTTCAATACAATAGTAATAGGATATTACATATTTATATACGCTATATATACGTATACGGTGTACACGTTGATCCATGGTATCTATTTATTTTGAAGCGTGAATAAATTTGTCATTGAAGTCGACTATTTTCCAACCCATAATTTAAGCATATGAAAATATTAAAGTAGTTTTCTTATTTCACTAATATGGTGATGTATAAATTTTTCAGAGGCAAAAATATTGTGTAAGTAAATAGTAAATCAGATATTAACGGAAAAGACACAAAAAATCGAATAATGCAGATCCTTATCTCGATAAAAAATACATATCATACCCTTCAGGAAACAGCATAAATCACAAACATACTATCCTTAGTAATAATTTTCACATTGGGTATTGAATTAGGCGAAACCCTCATACACGTCACGTTCTTGGATCTATTGAACGAAATGTCAGTCAAAATTAATACACTGGAATCATTATTACTAATGACGCCTGTAGAATTGTTGCTGTGTATTGAAGTATCGAATTGTTCCTGATCACAAACATACTTACTAAGGAGTAAGTATGTTTGTGATTTATGCTGTTTTCTGAAGGGTATGATATCGATTTTTATCAAGCCACGTCAATCCCATAACAGTTGATATAAATCAGGAACAATTCGATACTTCAATACACAGCAACAATTCTACAGGCATCATTAGTAATAATGATTCCAGTGTATTAATTTTGACTGACATTTCATTCAATAGATCCAAGAACGTGACGTGTGCGAGGGATTCGCCTAATTCAATACCCAACGTGAAAATTCAGAAATAGAAGACAGTATCCTCGAAAGTACCTACCAATCATGGCTATTTGGCAAATGACCATAATCTAACTGTATCCTCTATATGGCTTGAAATAATACGTTGAATACACCCCAAATAACTTCATTGTTGCTAGATGACGACCAACGAGATCTCCTTGCCACTGAAGCTGCAGAAAGTTTAGATGGTGAAAGTGGAGAGGCTGAATGTAATAAAACTCAACATATCAAGAATTCTGAAGAAATTTCAGGGAAAGACGATCATGGAGCTTATCGATTAGTTTTAAACGATAAAACCGGCTTGTGTGGGAAGCAACGTTTGGACAAGGATAAAGGCAATAACGAAATAATTGATATAAACTTACTGTCAAATAAAAAGAGCACCAACTACTACTTAGATTACTAGGGAAAACATACAAGGGTTCTAAGGGCCAACGAGATCCTTCTACATCAAGAATTCATAGTTTTGACGTTGCAAGTGCGAGTCGGACTCGCGCACCGAAGGTTCGGTACAAAGATTTTCCCGCTTTTCCCCAGTGTTTTAAGTTGTCCAGTGTTAGCAGCAGAGCCCTGCTCCTAAGCAAAATGTACGCAGTGTGTGGTAATTTTGTATTGGTCTGTAACTTAAAACAGACAGACATAAAATTTTAAGATTTTGAAATTTTTCTGCGTGGTTGTGCTGTAAGAGCTACCTTCATACCTTTCAAGTTTCTAGAACAACCGGAAGCTAGTGCCCTTTGGGTTTTCACAGTACGAAAGTTTAAGTTTTAATGACTATCTTTTGATTGCGTTGACTTAGAAGTTTGTTTTTTCACAGCTTCAAGGGACTGCTGGCTTGAGTATTTGATATTAATTTCAGCATGCAACCTCCACGCATTCCAGAGAAAAAGAGTCTTGACAGACAGACAGACGGACAACAAAGTGATCCTATAAGGGTTCCGTTTTTCCTTTAGAGATGCGGAAGCCTAAAAACCTTGTGTCGAGAACTCAAGGAGAGGCTGGTTCTGTTTATTTAATTAATATTATTAATTAAAAGCACCATGAAAGTTTAACACGTTTATTCGCCATTACAAAGGAAACGGAAGCGCGGGAGGAAAAATGGGCAGAATTGCCAACATAAAAATATATTTGTTGGAGTTGCCAACATGCTGCCGCCGACAAGAGACAAACAAATTTATGACATTATCATATTATGAATATTGTTTATAACTGAAACAAAATAACCTTTTGTGGTGAACTAAAACAATGTTCGTTTAAAACTAAATAAATTGTTCAATCGACTACTTGGTTTCATTTCTTAACACATAGTAGCACTATCTGTACCTAAAGTATGAAATAATCATTATCATAATTTTCTTAACGCAGTAGCGCCATCTATTAGCACATTCAGTATCTAAACTGTGTAATAATCATTATTGTTTAATTAGACTTAAAATGATGTAACAATTTAACAATATGGCACTTTCAGTCTTAGCTATAATTTAGTTCTTTAGGAATGATACAATTAACATTAGAATGAGATCATTTACATTACAATGTACTAATTAATTAATTATTGTCTATAGGGAGCAGACAAATTTTAGTGATGGACCGTCTGTGAGTTTTGCCATTTGGTAAAGCCACCTCTACAGCTCTTACTTTATCATCGAGTCCAGGGAATACATTTGTGACTCTGGCCATGGGCCAATACAGAGGCTTTGTATCATTATCTACCAAGATTACTAGAGAACCTACTTGTACATTGGGCTTAACAGATTTCCATTTTGGTCTGGATTGTAACACATTCAAGTAGCTTTTATGCCAAACCTTCCAGAATTGCTGATACATATTACAACAAATGTTCCAGAATTTTAACCTATTAAGGGGTACATCAGTTACATCTTTTTCAGGGTAGGAATTTAAGGCGGTGCCTATTAAGAAATGGCCTGGTGTAAGGTAAGTGTAGTCATTTATGTCTGTGGACATAGGGGTCAATGGCCTACTATTTATTACAGCTTCTATTTGTGCTAGAACAGTACACAGCTCTTCATAGGTAAGTAAGGCCTTTAACATGACACGTTTAAGATGATATTTAGTAAGCTTGACGCAAAATTCCCAAAGGCCCGCAAATACTGGGGAATAGCTTGGAATGAAGTGGAATCTAATACCCTGTTGACCTGCATAGGCTAGTACCTGCTGTTGGTGTTCATGAGATCCATAAATTTTGTAAAGTTCAGCCAATTGGTTCCTTGCACCCTTAAATGTTGAGGCATTATCGCTGTAGATGTCGCTAGGCAAACCTCTTCGTGCAGTAAATCTTTTTAAGGCAGCTAAAAAAGCAGCTGTTGTTAAGTCAGAGGTCAGTTCAAGATGAACTGCCTTTGTGGCGAAGCAAACAAACACACAGATGTATGCCTTTGAAACCACGGCACGTCTAACCCTCGACTGCTTGACGGAGATGGGCCCAGCGAAATCCACGCCAACTTTTTGAAATACTCGGCACGCGTTTACTCGGTCGTGCGGCAAGGAACCCATCAGCTGCTCGGCTACTTTAGCTTTTAGTCTGAAACAGGTAAGACATTTGCTGGTTGTTTTCTTAACCTCTCTCATGCCATTTATAATCCAAAATTTTTGATTTATTGATGACAAAGTTATCTTAGGACCTGCATGCAAATTTCTTATATGTTCACTACTTATTATTAGTTTTGTAACTCGAGATTTGTTAGGTAGCACTGCTGGATGCTTTTGCGAATAGGGTATTGTCGCGCAGTCCAGCCGTCCTCCTATTCTTATCAGTCCTTTGCCATCAATAAATGGGTTTACAGTTGTTAAGCTACCCATTAAGGGTTTATTTTGTGATAACAATTTAAATTCAGCATTAAAATGTTTTTGTTGCTCATACTTTACAATCATAAGCATTGCATTATTTAACTCCTCAGTAAGCAAATAACTGCCATTATATTTGTTAGACCTTAAATTGCTACAAAAACGCAATACATAAGCAAGAACACGTTGCATTTTGTTAATGTCAGAGTATTTATCGAGGAAATCTAAGCAAAGAGAAGAATCAGCTTCAAAACCTGAGCACACCATAGCACCAGAGAACTCGGAGCCATTGCAGCCAGGCTTTAGTTCTGGTAAATCAGTAGGTATATCAATGTCGTTACCTCGAGGCAGCTGATACGTGCTATCAAGCAGAAAGCTGGGGCCAGTCCACCACAGCGGATGCCCGTCGAGCTCATGCGGTTGCGTGCCCCTGCTGAGGCAATCAGCAGGATTGTCGCTGGTTTTGACGTATGACCAAGTGAAATTCTCAGTGTTTTGTAGAACAACCTTTACTCTGTTTGCAACATAAATGTTGAGTTTAGTTATATCAGTCCTTAACCATGCCAAGACTATTTGAGAGTCTGAGAATAAAAGAACATCGCTGATGTTTAACTTGAGACTCATAGTAGAGTGTACTTTTGAGACTAATTTAGCCAATAGCAGGGCGGCATTGAGTTCCAGTCTGGGCACGGTAAGCTTCTGATGTAGTGGATTGACTCTAGATTTTGAACAGAGTAGAGATTGTTTTACTGTACCTGTTTCGTCTACAACACGCAGATAAACGCAGCATCCGTACGCAGCAGAACTGGCTGCATCCGCAAACCCCACTAGCTGTACAGACTTTGTGAGAGCAGTGTCAAACACAACATTTCTTTGAATTTGAATAGGTTTCATTATGGTTAAGCTCTCATAAAATTCGAACCAGAGCCCTTTTAATTCGTTATTCAAGCAAGCATCCCATCCCATTTTAGTTGACCATAGCTTTTGTATAATAAGCTTGGCTGTCACAATGATGGGTCCAACCAGACCTAATGGGTCATAAAATTTGGCTATGTGACTCAGTATCTCGCGTTTTGTTTTGGGGATGCTATCTGTTGAACTGGGGCTGGTTATGTTGATGGTATCTGTCTTGGTGTTGTAAGACACACCAAGTGTTTTGAGACAGTAGTTTTGCTTTTGTAAATCAACTTCATCAAAGTGTTGTCTGTCAAGTGGTATGTCCTGCAGTAATTGTGGGCAATTAGATGACCATTTGTGTGCCTCAAACCCTCCCAGCTCGAGAATTTGAATGAGTTGCCTTTTCATGTCATTCAGTGATTCTAATGAGTTACTGGAGACTAAAATATCATCACAGTATGATTGATTGCGGAGGATTGATGCTGCAGCAGGAAATTGAACCTGATATATATTTGCAAGCTCTGTAAGGCATCGAGTTGCCAAGAATGTGGAACATTTCATTCCATATGTTACTGTATTTAATTCTATACATTTAATACTTTCATCAGGAGTGTCCCTCCACAGAATGAGTTGCAAAGACCTGAATTTAGGATCAAGATCAACTGAGCGAAACATATTTTTCAAGTCTGTGCTAAATACATAGCCGCCTATACGGAATAATAAAAGTATGTCAAACAACTCTTTTTGTGTAACACTGCCATTCAATAGAATGTCATTAAGTGAGCGCCTGAATCTTGTAAGCATTGAAGCATCAAATACTACTCTACACTTCGTGGTTTTTTTGTCAAGTCTTATCACAGCATGGTGTGGTAAGAAAAATACTGGGTCTTTGGTGAGGTTGTACTTATCAATGTTCACATATGAACCATGGCCTAGTGCCACATACTGATGGATGAAATCTTTGTATTGCTCAAATAATTGAGGTTCCTTTTTGAATCTTTTTTCCAAGTTGTAAAATCTTTGCAGTGCTTGGTTAAATGAGTCACCTATTGTTTCATTAACCTGACTTAATGGCACCTTTAATGGCAAAGCTACTTGAAATTTTTTATCTTTTAAAATTGCAGACTCTTGAAAAATTTGCTCACTTTGTTCGAATTCCGAACTTTTTTCTGAGAAGGTTTCAGGCACACTTTCGGTTTTCCAAAATTTAGAAACAGTTTCATTGATATCTGAGTCACATTGCCGACAAAATAAAGTTACTTGTTTATTTTGTTGTGAATGACACTGGTTTGGTAAGGTACCTGCGACAACAAAGCCAAAATGAGTGTTCAAAAAGTAGAGCTGTTGGCTGCTTGTGTGTGCATTGTGGTCTGCTGACTGCTGTGCTGACTGATGGCTGCTGGGTGCTGGTGGCTGAGGAACTGCTCCTTCAGTCTGAGGCAGCAACACCTGGAAGAATACATCGGCAGCCATTAGTATGTGTATCTTGCTTGGCACATCGAAGTCTGCATCAGCAAGTTTGATGTTAGTGGGCATGGAGATAGTCTCCCTGTTGATTTGCTGTTGTGGGAGCTTGGAGGTTATTTGATCCAGAACATAGCAGGTGATGGGTAATTTAAATTGTGACACCAATGAGTGTACTTCAAGCTGAACACATTGATTTATTGTGCTATGTGCATTGCCTATACCTATGATACCTGTGTTAACAGCCTTTGGTTTCAAATCGAGGAGCCTCACTAGTTCTGTAGTGGCAAAGGAAGTCTGTGAGCCACTGTCGAGGAGTGCCTTCACTAGCACTTCAGTGCCATTGCTGGTCATCAATTTGACCCGAACTGTTGGTAAGAGAACCTGTGCGGAGGAAACTTTAGACATCATTGTTACAGAAGAGGGCACCGTGTTTTCTTCATGCAAGATTGTGTTGTGCTTGCCCTTGCATATGTTGCACTTGAAGTGGTATCTACACTTTTGGGTGTGTTTATTCAAACAAATATTGCATAAATTGTTGTTGGCTGCGAACATTATGCGATCATCAGCATGCAATACTTTGAACTTGGGACAGTTAAAAAGTTTGTGTTCACACTTACAATATAGGCATGAAGCGGTGTGTGCTGCTATGTTGCTTGCAGGGGGATATGAAGGCTTCTTTTTGTTCTGTTGCTCGAAGCGCTGCTGCTCGAAGCGATGGGTCTGCTCGAAGCGCTGCTGCGGAGGCGCTCGGGCTGCAGGCTCCGCATTCTCTAGTGCTAGGGCTCGCTTGTCTAGGAAGTCAAACAGTTGTTTCAATGTGGGGTCCTTATCATCCTGACGACTGAGTTGATACTCCTTATTGGTGTATGAATCCAGCTTTTTTGTCAAAATGCACAAGATAATAGGATCCCATGTATCTACAGATTGGTTTAAATTCCTAATGGCAGCTAGTTCTTGCTTTGCATTGCATACAAAATTTCTTATGTTTGTTGAAGTAGATTTAATAATACATTGCAACTCCAATAAATTATTTATATGCTCGTTAGTTATTCTAAATTTATTGTCATATCTATCTTTTAATATGGCAAGAGACTCATTATAACTCTCACTTACTAAAGGTAAGTTTTTTATAAGAGCATAAGGCTCATCTGCAAGATAGTTTCTGAGGTAATACAATTTTTGAATGTCTTCCAAAGATGGGTCATTATCTATTAGCGACTCGAACAAACCTATAAATGTCTTGTATTCGTGACATTTTCCATTAAATGTGGGAATTGTAATGGTAGGAAGCTTAGTTTTACCAGAAGACGCTGCAGAAGTACCCTTAGCTGCGGCGACTGCGCCGGCAGGCGCGGCGGGCGGCTGTACGGTGAGCTCGCGCAGCATTACCAACGCGCGCGTGTAGGACTCCACGTAGTCGTCGCCTTCATCGTCGTCTAGGATCTCCATGCAGAGCGCTTCGTACTTGTCGAACAACGACGTCAGTCGCTCCTGCTTCACGAGTAGGTTTTGTTGGCTAAGTCTTGATAATGATTCTTGATCTTGTAGAGTCTTCACTAGTCTTGTAAGAGAGGCTTTTACATAACCTCGCTTGGCGACAAGAGCCCCTTTCTCTTTTTTGGCCGCCGCGGCTTCTTCTTCTGGCGACATAGTTGCTTGGTGGAAGGCGGCGTTTGTAGCAATTGCTAGGACTGCACGCGGGGTTTGCACTGGACACTCGACGCGGCGTAAGAAAGGTTATGTTCTAGGACTGCACGTGGGTTTGCACTCGACACGGCGTATAAGTTTTGAAACTGCGCGTGAGTTTACTTGCACTCGACACGGCGTATGAATGTTTTGAGACTGCACGTGGGTTTGCACTTGACACTCAACACGGCGTATTTATATAAAGTTTTGAAACTGCACGCGGGGTTACACTCAACGCGGCGTATAAAAGGTTCTGCACTGCAACTAACTGCACGCGGGGTTGCACTCGACGCGGCGTAGGTACGAAAAATTCTCAGAATCGGCTCTGCACGTGGCTTCGCACTAGACGCGGCGTGTTAAACGTTTGCATGGTTGCCTTGTAAATATTACGTGATTTTAAATTGTAGGTTCGAAGGACCATGTCGAGAACTCAAGGAGAGGCTGGTTCTGTTTATTTAATTAATATTATTAATTAAAAGCACCATGAAAGTTTAACACGTTTATTCGCCATTACAAAGGAAACGGAAGCGCGGGAGGAAAAATGGGCAGAATTGCCAACATAAAAATATATTTGTTGGAGTTGCCAACACCTTGTCGCCATGGAGCAAACCAAAAACTGAATGCTTAATCAAATGCAAGCTCAAAAAATTCGTTCAGTTCGAGTGGTAGAATTGATCCTTCAATCAATTTAGGGTTACTTAACTAATATTATTATAGTGCAGTGTATATAATATGTAAGACTGAAATACCTTTCCGTCTCGTTCTTACTTGACTTTCCTGGCACTTTGTTGAAATAAACATTTTGTAAAAGTTTATTACTTGTATTATACATGCAGCGTATGTAATCTAAGTGCCGATGTTTATAGTTTATCGATTTATTGTATGTCAAACAATTAAATTAAATAAACTTGAACTTCTGATGATAACATGTTACATTAAAATCCCGCTTTGTGTCAATACGTAAACAAATTACACTATAGAAAAATTAGTCAAGTGCTTGCTTGTTACATGGTGATATTAAATGTCCCAAAATAAACCCGCTATGTGTTCCAATTATGGTTTTTAGCTATTATTGGTAATAATTCAAAATAAAACTTGATTTTAGTAACTACGAATAATATAAAACCATCTTAATGGTGCAAAAAAAAATACTTCATGTATTAACTTACTTTACGAGATAAACGGTTTTTTTGCTCTGGTGAAAAGTTGGTATAAAACACATGGCGGTTTTTGAAATCGCACCGACGATATGCAATAAATGTTATTGCATGCCCTTTCTCTTATATTGAGGCTTAGTAGCATACCCGAATGAACTTAATGGCATGGAACGATTACTCCTTTTTCCGAAAAAAATACTTACCAGAAATTGACCCCTATCCCACCTGAAAGAAAGAGAAGGTGAGATGAGGTCAAGGGTTTCTTATAATTTCTGAAAACAATGTGCTTTTTTGAGACAACAAATGTTGTCTCTAAAAAGCATTTTTCTTGTAATGTTTAGGTACAAAAACCTTTATCCCACAGAATTTATTCAGATTTTTGTCTAGGCAAACATCGGAGATAATAGGGGAACGGTATTTTTTATATTATCGTGGACTACAAAAGTAAACTACGCGGTCTTAAAAAACGTTTAATTTTTAAGTAACCTCCTAGTTTTATTTATTTCATATTTGCAAAATGTTTGAGGAAGCATCATCTAAAACTTTTTCAATTTTCACGTCGATATCATTAATAGTTCCTGAGACAATCAGCTATGACAGACAGATAGACTGAGTCACACCATAAGGGCTCGATACTTTATACCATTTTGCTACGGAACCCTTAAAACCTACAAGTACGGACTTTACCCTAAAGTCACTTTGTTCATAGTTTCAACGTTTGCAACGATACATAAGTCACACTATGTATAAATGTATATGTAGTTTCGTTGGGACAAAAGACCAGCTGTTAGGTAATAATTACCCTGAAAAGAGTCCAGCGCAGATTTAATGGAGCACGGTTTTGTGACTTGGCTTGCACTAAAGAAGGCTAATTTTCTTTTAGGGTTCCCTGACTTAATGAAAACTGGGGCCTGTGTAAAAAAGATCATTGTCTCCCGTAGTCTAGAATGAATATAGTAGTTTATGCAACTGCTACATAATAAGGGTCCTTAAAACACGAGTGTGTTTTTATGAAACGAGGCGAAGCTGAGTTTCATAATAGGATCACACGAGTGTTTTAAGGCCTAATTATGTGGAATTGCATACATTACTTTATCTACACACGTTTTATAAGTACTCTAAGATGGGTTCTGAAGCCGAAGGCATATATCATACCCATACCTGTCACGAGTTTGACTGCTTTTTTTTTAATCATAGACAGACATACCGAACTGACGTTTCGTAAACTGTTTTTTTTTTAAATCACATTATTATTAATTGTACATGTCGGACTGACCTCGACTTATATACGTGAGTGATCCGTTTTGATTTACTATGATTGTAAATTACGTTGGTTGTCAAATTCTAAAAATCGAATTCGATATCGAAAAGTCATTACGACATGGAATGTCGTAATGACTATTACTTTACTGCTGGACCTGCTGCAGGTGGTCGTTGGGGCGCTGTCGGCGAGAAGACGTCGTCGTGCTGCAATGCTGGTCATTTTCTACGGTTTCTGAACGCATTATAGAGGACTTATGATATGTGTGTAGATAAAATATCTGATACAATGCGAGAGGTTTCTATGGTTTGATGAGCTCCCGACATTTCGACGCAGTTACATGCATCACCGCGAATCATTTATAAAGACATATTTTTACTAACCCTTATTTTATTTACGATGTGAGTGAATAAGTTTGTTGTTGAAGTAAATGATGTTAATTCATTGAAGTCCTTCCCATGGTCATATCAGCTCAGTAGGCAGCTGTATGTAGGTAAATAAACAGGCGCAGAAACTTGTCGGGTTAAATTGGACTTGTAGGTATCTTGGGTTTTATGGCATTAAATGACGCTAATTCTTATAGGTACACATATCTGTGCCTTCATCAGATCTTCGCTGCGCAAACCTGTATGGTTATTTTTTGCTGCGATGGAACTAGTAAGAGAGATATTGCTGGTTTGTGGTTAGAGTTTTGCATATTGGGGCATTGACTTTTATTCAATTGTTCTCAATTAATAAGAAGCTACATGAGCCATTCAGTTAAATATAAAAATGGTAATATTGAAACTATAAGCAGGCAGAATAAATTGCTTAACGAAAGTTTGTAAAATTGTAGCTTGCCTTTACTATGTCGTAATATTAATATATGAGTTTTATTACTAGCTGTTGAACGCCAGTTTTGCGTGATTGCGTAACAAACATCTAAACCAACAAATGATCTTTACTTAGTTCTGTGAACTTGGAACATTACACATAAATTATTCCAAAAAACTCAGAGGTCCGAACGTTTAACTCAGAAATACGACTGATTCGTTGGAAAGGCCAGAAAACATAACAAATGGCTTTAAAAAAAAATCTTTACCTATGAGTACATTCATATTCTGGGAAAAATTATCAGCGAGGAAAAACACCTAATTTTACATAAATAAATAATTTAATAATGTTTCTAGTCATCTTCCAAATATAAACAAAAGGACTACAGAATAATTTCACACTGCAGACAATATCCAATATCCAACACAATGAACATTCCTTGCGAATTTCAATTCCACTTAAAAACATCAATTTCTACAACCATAACATCTTAATACTATACATTTGGTAAAGCTCTTTTTAGTAAGCATTTCCGAGTCAGTTCATCACTGCGATTCAATTCATGTTTCCTTTAGTATAATCTCGCCCTTTTCATACAACTCGCTTCAAATTTTCAAAGCTTTCCACTTGTTTAAAACCCGTCGTATGCTAAGAGGTAAAAGAGTTTGGTCTCTGCGGATAAGTCTGTGGATGCTTCCTCAGCTCTTCATATTGCTTCCAATTGAGATACCAAAAAGGCTGCTGGTCTTTCGGCAGTTGTTCTATCCTGTTGCGGTAGTTCCTGTCTCCATTAAATTCTATGGGGCCAGGCTCGTCGGAACCAAACCTGTTTGATAGTAGACTGTCTGATTCCACCTGTGGGTAGCCTATTGGTCTTGAGCCTGCATAGAATGGCCTCTGTGCTTGTACGGCGACAGCTATGATTGTGAGTACTAAGGACACCTTGATGAGAGCCATTTTCTGGAAAACAAAAGAATACGCTATTAGGCTATTAAGTTCGTGACAATACGAAGTATTGAAGGTTCTTCAAGATTGTTATGGCGCTTTGTCGACATTGTTTCAATAATGAGGAACTAATTAAAAGACTTATCAGTTGTCGTCTTCATGTCCAGTTAATGACATTGAATAAGTAATTAGGAAAAGCTAACAATGAAACATTGAATGTTTCATAACTTAACGTATTTTTAGTCCAATTAAAATAACAGGGCTTTATAATTGAAATAAAACTTGGTAGGTAAAAAGGACTTATTAATTGCTTTGTTTCAGTCAAAAGTTAGCTTCATAATTAATTAAAAAAAACAAACACTGGTTGTTATAAGTTTCGAAAAACACGTCGCCTGCACGCTATCATTTAAATCTTTATCACTAAGTATAGTTTGTTTATTGTTATTCCATCTACATAAATATAACGGCTTTAATACTTATTTGGACATAAAAAAATGTAAACAAACTAACTCTCACAGAAGAATAATAATCAAGGAAAAATATTTACCTTATCTGTATGAAGTCTGTAGGGGATCCTAAAATGTACAATGTACGCTAAGACTGGTGCAATGTTTACTAATGCTATGTAACTTGTTGGTACTTTTAGTAGATCCCTGAGCTACGTTTGTACTGTAACTGTGTTATATCTGAGACCGGCTTCGTTATAAATACCAACGGCCTGCCTGCATCATTGCAGAGCTTAATAAAGCGCAGAAGTGCCCGAGTTAAGTAGTTCATGTACGAGTATGAACTGAAAATTAACGCCATTACATTAAAAAGGGTAATGAGTGTTAGTTATGTGCTTAGTTTTATAAAACTATATTTATAGGTATATTTTTTATGAATTTGGCTTAGTTTTGTTGTATTTATCAACCAAAGGCTAAATAATTAATGATAGAAATTCTTCTTTCGAGTTTTTTTAATAAGCGATATCTTTTAAAACAATTCGATATGGTACATTACTTATACACGTAACATACTTGCCTTTATTTGAACACGTTGTACCCTTCTCTGAGGATGTGTTCGTTTAAAATAAATAGTCGCAGTAGGTATAAAATTTTACTCGGCATACAATGTATTGCTAATTTCTTTGAGTAGCGGTTGTTTTCGAATCTGAATTAAAACTTTACCTCTGTAAAGGTTTCATTCAGATCCGAATACAGCGCATATTTTAACTCATCGTTTATTGTTCGTACGCCGAAACTAATACACAGGGAGACATTTTATTTTATTACTTACGACCTCTATTCATTCTTAGGTCTACGTAAAGACCCGTTCGCGCTACGTCACTTTGGGAAACAGATACTCGTAAGCTGTGACGATTCTTGTGTGGGCACGACCAGTGGTATCACGACTACTTTACACAGATCTTTATCTCATAATAATCTGTTCAGGTTTGGAGCTCAACGTTAATTTGTGTTTACGTTTTTTGCGCTATGCATCTGAATTTTCGTGAATGAGTCATGTGACGTGGACTTACACCAAATAGTAACACCGGAATGGGATTTTTTTTCGCTTTGTTATGATTATGACAGGCATTGATTTCTCTTGGGAAATAATCTAAGGAGGTCCCTTATTCAAAGTTTATAGACATTGCAGTAGAATAGATAGTGGAGTTACCATTTAAATACGTTAATATTTCTAATCGAATTAATTAAAATGAGTAAAATGCAACAAAAAATCTGGCCAAGAGCTTGTCGGACACACCCAGAATAGGGTTCCGTAGCTTATACGAAAAAGCCCCTGAATATTTTTATACTTGTTTTATCCTTCGGATTTTACCAACGTCACCGCAGATTGTATAATGATTAAATGATCCTTTAATTGAGGGTCCCATAACCGATTTATACAAAAGCATAAAAAAGTAGTGTCCAGTTTAGATTTTTTTTTTATTAAGCCGATAATAGCATTCGTGGGTTTACCCTGAACAAACGGGCGTGAGGCTGCGCGTCCATTGAGGCGAAGCAAAACAGAGAAGATATTATGCATAATACAATTAGTACAAATATTTTTTATCTACAACGAAATAGTACAGGAGGTTATAATAAAAAAGACATCAAAAAAAAAGAAAAGAAGAATATTTTCAAATAAGTGTTCATTATCAATCTATTTTATTTAATTTTACGAATTTATTTAAAAGAAACAAGTATGACAGTAAATAAAAACTATGATTAAACATGTATTAAAAAAGTGTGACTAATAAATAAAATTAAAATAAATTTAGAAAACAGCTCCCCGCGGCATGGTCACAAAGATGCTGGCAGCATTTCCTTGCTGTATCGCGATGCTGATACGTTGCGCGAGGAAGCTGCCAGCTCTTCAGTCCGCGGTGATATCAGTAAGTCTTATTGAAATTTCTTTAAAACGAGATTTGAGCGATAGGACCCCACGGACCTAAGGTCTCGACGTTAAGCATCACTTTGTTCAAGACACCTTGATGCGGAAGCAATCAACTGCACTTACTTTCAACAATATGAAATCAAGTCTATCTTTAGTATTATTGAACTCGACCACGTACCTACTCGTTTGATGTAGAAAGTAAAGTTAGAGTGGATTATGTTTGATATAGGTATCGTTGTTCGATAAATGTCCTAGTGCCCGACAATAGTTAAATAGCAATAAAACAATACACTCTTTTATTTGTGCAGTCGTGTAAAAACATGGTAGGTACGGTGTCACAGTGTCAAAATTGAAACATTTACCTTACTCGCTTCACTTTCACTTTTATTCAATGACGCTTTCACTTTTGCAATGTGATCATCATGAGGGCATTGGTAAAGGGCATATTTTTCTGGTCCCAACCTGATAGGTTTAAAAAACCTTAAAAACAAAACTACACAGAAAAAAACAGCCCAGAAAAATCCTCCTAAAGTCCAAAAAGCACTTTTCATCCGCTCATCCATTTTGTTAACAATACAGGGTCTGTGTGACGTCATGGACCGAAACCCCTTTGAGGTGACGGGAGGTGCATGACTTGCAGAAACATGGTCCTTTCCCTATACAAAATTATTTGCAGTTTCTTAATACACTCCGATATTTTCCTCTTCAAACAGGAAGCGCTTTAATCAGTATGCAAATAATTTATTGTATTGCTACAGGCAGTACACGCACAAACTTTATTTATGACTCACTAGGGATATGCGGGTATTTATATACAGTATAAAAAATGACGTCATTATTACCTATTTGTGTCCTAAATGACGACTACAAAATACTGTTGCAAATCACTTAGGTACTTTACTCTGTCTGGTTGGACTATCACTATCAGTGTATTTTTAAAGCAAGTATGTTTCTAGATTATTCGCATTTAGCGTCGGTTTCTTTTATCTTTCGGCTGAAAAGGTTATGAATATTAGAAAGAAGGAAAGAAAGATAAAACAAACAAACAGGATAACAACAGAGCCCCGAGCACGAGTATTCGAATGCTACGTAACGTAATTGAGTGAAGCGTTTTCGAATTTTGTATGAAAAAGAACCTTAACCCTACCTTGATACCTAAGCACTGCTCCGCTCACTCATTGTATCTATATTATACAGCTGCTGAACACTGAATTGAATACCAAGTGCCTTGCTTGAACTTTTGTTTAAACTAATCCCAGTTGGCACAGATACTGGCTGTCTCGTCAGAATAAGTTTATATAATTAGTTGTTTAAAAAAAGGACTACCAATTATTACACCCTAGGGATGAGAAACGACAAGAGACATGGGAATAAACCACCGTATTACTAAAGCCAAACTAGCAATCTAATTTAAAAACCTTGCTCTCGATACACAAGACACGTCGCACGGCTAACCAGCTTCCCGATTATTTATACAGCCCCCTACTTTTCATTCCAAACAACCAGATGTCCTGAACCTCGCATAAAAAGGGGGAATAAAATACTGCATTGTCTCTGACATGCGACGTTGAATTTAAACGGATATTACATTGTTTGAGTGTACGAAACTTAGTTCTGAGTCTGAGCTCGCAACCGCCAAGTCGCTGCTTTGCTCAAATCCGTTTAACTTACGACGTATTTGTTTCAGACGAATCCGTACTTGAGATGCAGTTTCATTTAAAAGCTGGGAGTCGATTTTTAAATCTCACCTGGTGACTAAAATTTCAGATTTCTAAAAAGTTCGTATTTTTGAATCTCACCTGTGACTAAAATTCTCATGCCTATGATATCAAATATGAATGCCCCCACACACTCGTAAACAAGATCACGGAGTGACTTCTTGACCACCGGCAGTGACAGCTAACCTCAATCTACTATGTTGACATACTTGTCTATGACAGATACGCAAATTAGCTGCATGTTAGTAGACGGGTATGACATTCAAAAACAAGGCTTTTGGCAAATAGTGATATCAATGTCATGGATGAGAATTTAATAGTCACCAAGTGACATTCAAAAATCGACTCCCTGGTTACTCACAGCTGAAATATCTCTTGACATAAATAATGTTTTATTTATATGAAGTGAAATAAGTTATATTTCATCAATTATTATTTGAAATTTGCAGACGAGGTAATAATTGACCGTGCAGTAAAGACGTTTTAATCCTCTTGTGATCGTATTAGTTTATATTAACCCTTAGAGACCATATATAACATTTAAGCATTACATACTTAATAATTAATAATACTGGGTCCTAAGTAGTAGTTCCCCTGGTGTCTCCTGGTCAATGTAATTACAAAGTCAAATACCTAAATTGTTCTGGTTTTTATGTGCTATTAATAATTATGTTCTATTTAAATTTATAATGATTGTTCTCACTCCTGCCAAGTGTTTGCAAAACGTGCGTTTTTTGCATAAAATTATAAGCCAACCGTAAAGGATGCCAGTTTTCCTGTCAAACTGTTCTGAGAATATCATAGTTGCAAGAATCGGCATGTATGTTTATAATGCAATAGCATTTAAGATGTCCATACATCTTGGGCTAAAATGGTGGATGTATTCTTATTTTGAGTAAAACTTGATGTTTTTATATTGTCTGAGTCTAAAGTGCGCTCTAGCTAGAATACCTCATACTAAATGCAGTTCATGTATTATACTGAATAACATTTCGTTTTATTTGTTTATGCTGCTCTATTTATGTTCCAGTGAATTTATATTCTACGAAACGTGATTTCATTTGGATTTAAATCGGATTAGGGTATTGTATCTTGGAATTTTGTACGGTCAGTGGCTGTTGTTTGAACTGTGATTTAAAAGGATTTAATTTGATCTCTGGTAATTCAGTGATCTTTAGTGCTATTCGAATGGTCCTCGTAAAGTTAAATGACCGTAGCGAGTTCCACGAAGATCTCTTTATTTCTGATTTTATTTGTACCAATTACTAAAATTAATTTGTCATTCTATTTTAGAAACTGGCTGTTTACTTTATGTCAATTTTATCAATGTAGCATTTGTTTTAATGGACGTTATAACGGAGGAGCTTGAAATCGATATCATTCATCATCGGCAATTTATTATGTTCTCTTCTCCGTAGGTACATTATTTACCAATATTTAACATTATAAAACACTATTATTATTGCAATCAGATTTATTTGACTTATTCTTGAGCAACAAAATAATAATGTATCAGAAGAATTAAACTAATGAAAAATTTTACCTTATCTTAATGTGACTATGAATGTTTTGATTATACCTGCCTGCAGGTTTTTTTCCAACTATAAATAAAATGCATTATTACTTTAGGTAGGTATAGTGTTTAATGTTTCCCTGGCGTGATGAAGTTTGGTATTATTGTGACTTTCATACAAACGCGAGTTGAGTCACAGCGCGTGGGTTTAAAATACACACAATAACACACGCTCATCATAATACGAGTATCGTTGGGTTTTACCCGGCGCAAGGAAGTACATATCGCTTTAATAGCTTTCTGATAACCTTTGACAAAAGCTTTCGAAATAAAGTAAGATTATGTAGGTACTTTTTACTATATTTGGGTCATATAAACCGCAGAACTATACTAGGATAGAAGGAAAGAGTGTATGTACCTCTCGTGCCGAAAAGAAAGGCTGAGATTCCCATTACGCCTTCCAGCTCTCGACCGCTTTCCTCGTGAGGCATCATGTTTTAAAAACAAAATACCTTGTTGTCCAACAATTAACTGTTCAAATACCTTCAAAAACGTCTGAGCTGTTACTCGAGGTATTTCTTCGCTAAACACAGCTCCACTTTTTCGTGACGTCAAAATACCTACGCAGAATGTTACCAATCCCATACAAATCGATGAACTATTTCCATCTATCCCTATATAGTTCTGTGATACAGAGTTTAATTGCATCTAGTTTACCGCAAGTCTGTCTGCTGGCTGGTGTGGCTGGCGCTTTGAGGTAGAGACACGGCATGCAAGTACCTAGGTACTTAATTTAATTTCCCCGGTTTTCACATCTCTGAGGGTCGAGCACGACTTTTCGAAACCTGCGTCACGTAAAATCGAATAGTAAACGTTGTCGAGTTTGTATGACGTTTGGAACAGCGCCCGCCCATGAGCGTATTTGGAACTAAAATTTTGTATGACGTTTCTGGATCTCGATACGATAACCGTAACGTTACGCAGCATTCGTAAAGTCGTGCTCGACCCTCTGCCGTGAACTTAGACTTTCTATGAGACCATTATTATAAGTAGTCTACTATCTATCGAGACCGAATCTTGGTCTGCAGATTTACACATAACTTCGTACTTTATAAAAGAAGGCGGTAACATGCGTGTCACATTCGTAGTGTCGGCAGCATGTTGTTCTAATTAACGAGGTAATGAAAAAACTCGGCACTTTACTGTTTTAAATTATATGACTTACCTGAGCTTTAATTAAACTTTTCCCGCTTTATGGTACGTACAGTCGCCAGTATTTAGCCAAACGGGCGAGTTGGAGACACGGCCATCTTTATTCATGAGACAAATTCGTTTCTAAAACCTCAGTTCAGTAAACTTTGTGTGAAAAACTTTCCATTTTTAGATGAAAAAAGAATTCAATTTACCCTTTTCTCTGGTGGGATAACGGCTAAAGTTTGCGATGAGGTAAATTCGGAGCTTAGTTTGGACATTAATGTTGATGTTTTAGTGAAAAAGTTTGAAAATCTTGATTTTATTGGGATAGAACTTTATGCTTTAGAGTACTGTTTATTAAATAAGTGAGAATGCTAATGACGTGGAGTTTACGAATAAATAAAGACCGGATAGCCTAGTGGTTAGAGACCCTGACTATGAAGCTTGAGGTCCCGGGTTCAAATCCCGGTCGGGGCAGATATTTGTATGATGAATATGAATGTTTGTTCTCGGGTCTTGGATGTTTAATATGTATATAAGTATGTATTTATCTATATAAGTATGTTTATCCGTTGTCTAGTACACATAGTACAGGCTTTGCCTAGTTTGGGACTAGGTCAATTGGTGTCAAATTGTCCCATGATATTTATTATTATTTTTTTATTTCTATTAAATGAATTATTTGACGTTTTAAACGATAATAGAGAGCTCATCAGTGATTAAAACGTGAAAGCTTTGCGATTTCTTAAGATTGGGTGGTTAATTTAACAATTCATATACCTACGATAATGAACTTCTGCAAATGGAAATGACAATGGCAGCTCATTGAATTGATGGCAATTAGGACGTGAGGATTCCTAAGCGGAGACCAGGAACAGTCTACAAGATGAACAAATGAATCGTAACAAGTCCCCGGACATTGGTAGATGTAGAAGGCGTAAGATTTCTCATTGTGAATTACAGAAGACTTCTCTGGCGTAAAAACAATAGAAATGGATTAGGAGATTAAGAAAACAAAATCTTCAATACGACGATTTATTTGTAAGAATGTTGCTTTACATTTTAACAGTAAATATAAGAATCTCTGTAAGTACACAGACAAAAGTTGCGGGCATGGGGCGGTATTCAATACAGCAATAAGTTGTGATCATAGTAACTCTATAATATTTACAATACTTTTTTTACCGAAATCTCACAATTACCCTTATCATCAACATTAATAAATTACATCTTTGGTCTTTAAAATATGTTTGTACATTAACATTTTACGTTTATACCTACTTATAGCAATCTCTATGCACACGTTACGACTAGCTGTAGGTAGATAAAAAAATGTTCATTGAAATTACAATTAAGTAAGTACCTATTTAATCTTATCTTTGGTCTTTAAAAATATGTTTTACATACCAATTAGGTTATGGCTTACAGTTACCGCTTCATGCCTTTTTTTTCTTTAGTGGCTGCAAATAAGAGGAATGCTTTCAAAGTTGTTGTTACTTATTTTCTTAGCGTTTTCCTGACCGTTCATTTCTACTAATATTGTAAATACGAAAGTTTGTGAGGATGGATGTTTGGATTTTTGTTACTCTTTCATGCATAAACTACTAAACGAAAACTAAACAACACACAGTAATACAGCTTATTCATCAGATTAACATAAAAGTTCCCGCGGGATAGCGATAGCTGAATTCTACGGAGACAAAGACACGGGAAACACCTAGTGTTATTTATAAAGTACACAACCGAATTATTGGTTGGTATCCGGTGCTTTTTGTATACATTCAAAAATAAATCCTATGCAGTACTTAGGTACAGGAAAGTTTGATACACTAAGTAAACTGAATAAAATAGACAACAATTCAGCACTTATTTTTTATACAAACCACTTTTCAAACTTTTAAGCGGCGATTACACTGATTAATTCGCCTAATGCAGTCGCCGAACTTGTTCAAACTGCTTCGGCCAACATGATTGTTGTTGTTGTTGGTTGTTGTGTTTTATTATATATGTTTTTTTATAATTTTCCAGCGATTTGGTTTTGCTACTGTTACGCTGTGTAAATTTTTGGTAAATAAATAAATTAAGTAATGAATAAATGATGGACCATACAAACCCAACTATCAATCAGTTACCAGAAACCACAGACCAGTCAAAGTCATTCCAAATGTCAAAGACCTGGAGTAGAAGTCACATATACGTGTTCCTTGAATAGAAGTATAATATTGTCTTTGTAACAATACGCAGGACAAGTCTAAACCCTACCTTGTATTTTCTTTGTACCTTTTTTCTGTTTTGTTTGTTATGTGGCGTTCAATAAAGACTTCTTGTATTGTATTGTATTGTGAATCTAAACAGACATCAAGCGGCAGCGGTGAAAAACACAAATTAAACCGTAATGTTAACATCAAGTCTTCACTGTCTTTTCACAATTACACTTGCTCGAAAGTGTCCCGGAATCGCACCTATCTGTTGATGCACTTTTCAGTGGCGTCTCCAGTGAGGAAGTCATTGGTGTCTCTGATGCTCATGATGGTGACACCATCGCTGTTGTTCCTCGACATGATGTTGCTCTTCTTCTTAGTGCTTCCGTAGTCGTAGTTGGATATCACAACGCTTTCTGAGGGGTTCCTGCAAAAGTTGAAAGGGCATTACTGTGGAATGATGTTTCAAAATAAAGGTATGAATGAATAAAATAAGATGAATAAATATCGTGGGTCATTGACACCAAAACCTAGTCCTAAGCAACCGACCGACCGCCTACGACGACCGGATAGCCTAGTGGTTAGAGACCCTGACTATGAAGTTTGAGGTCCCGGGTTCGAATCCCGGTCGGGGCAGATGTTTGTATGATGAATACGAATGTTTGTTCTTGGGTCTTGGATGTTTAATATGTATTTAAATTTGTATTTATCTATATTTATTTGTTTTATTTGTTTTATTGGAGAACAAACAGTTATAGATACGTACAATAGTTCTTATGTTCTAACTATATCTAATATACATGTACCTATTACCTCAACAGTTATATAAGTATGTTTATCCGTTGTCTAGTACCCATAACACAAGCTCTGCTTCATTTGGGACTAGGTCAGTTGGTGTCAATTGTCCCATGATATTATTATTATTATTATTAAAGTTTAACTCTGTGTAAAGTGCGAGGTTGCTTTGCGCGGAAATCGCAGCGTTAGACGCACGCGATCAACTTTTTCCTTGTTCAATGCTGCGGTCACCGCGTAATACAATATTTGGTAACTAGATTAACTGATGTAAATTGGTGTGCGTCAACCGTAGCGTTTGTCGCATAAAACAACCTTGCGCTTTAAATATGGGTGCGAGGCAACGGATAAACATATTTAAATTCGTAGTAAATACCCAAGACTCGATAGCAAACATTCGTATTCGTCAAAAAATAGAGGTATAATCTGCCCCGACCGAACTCGACACCTCAACTTCAAAGTCAAGTTCTGTACCCACTAGGCTATTCGATCTCCAAACAAAAAAACATACATAATATTAAAAACTGTAAAGGGTTTCATTGACCAATGTTACATTTTCCGTAGGAATCATTGTGGTATTTGTGGTGAAAAGACAAATGCTTGCCGTCCTTTTTGAAACAAAACGTGTAGTTATCTGTCTGAAAGGGACAGTACTTACAGTGATTAGCTTGAACGAAAGAAAACAGAATTAAATTAATAACTTGAACTCGTATTCTGCTAAACTCATCTTTCGAATAGGTAGGTATATCAAACGTGAAAGTTGACTTAATTTAAATAGCAAAGTAACATCAGCCGCTTCAGTTGTAAAAAGGATCAAAGGATCTTTTATTAGCATACTAATGTACTTAATGCATAATAATTACCTATTCATTTGCATATTATACCTACCTACTAAAAAACTCAGTTTCAGTTTCAAAATTTTGCTCTGAAAAATAGCTTTGCTCTTAGCATGTCATTGACGTCAAATCAATAGATAACCGTGTCAAAAACATAATTATTAAAAGTAAATGCAAATATTCCATGATATGGACTGCTTAGTAATTAATTAATTATTATTGTATAGTCAGCGCAGTAATTAGGCCAGAGCTGCTTTTAATTAACATAAAACATTTGACACTTCAACCCTAAAACTAAATAACAGAAGATAAAACTGGTTCATGAAATGTCATAGATGACGACAGACTGTCGTTTAAACAGTCAAACGAATACATTTTCTTACGGTAGGTATGTGTAAGTCGAAATTACCTTTAACTCGTTAAAACAATTACTTACTACGTAGAGACAAGGTTAGCAGAAAGTAAAGTATAATTAACAACGACATCCTAACTCTAAGTAAGAACAACATCTCAAAAACGAAGGAACAAAGTCTGAAGATTCTAAAGACGTAATTAGCATAAATTACAGGCCTAATTTCGGTTTCGCACTTGAGGTGAGTACTAATTGGCGCGTGACATGCCTTCCGTTGAGCTTTCAATGAGAAAAGGTAAAAAAATGTTACAAAAAGAAAATATAGCTGTATGCATGAGAAACGTCACTTTGTTTTTATCTAAATTATTATATTTATTCATGAAGTCAAATATGGAATCTTTTTTGTTTTTCTCCAATTTTTCTTTCTACGGTTTTCCTAAATTTCAATTAGGTATTGTACTTTTAAACACTCACATTAATACACAGAAAAACTCAGAAAAATCTGGCTGGACCCGGATCTTCGACATTTCGTGTCGCGTGCCTTAACTTAACCCCTACACTACAGCTAGCATAGGATAACACTTCAATTTTTTTCCATGTAATTCAAATTTCAGTTCGTTTATCACTTTTGCGGCTGACGGGCGAGCCTGGCTGCCCCCTCACAAGACCGCGGTTTCGCGGTGACCCACACGCGAGCTTTGGCCCATAAAATCTCGGTAAAGCTTGTCCGGGGGTCACGCACCCTTTAAAAACGGCCTTCCAGCTTACTAACCTATTACACCGGTGTCGATGCGTACTCCTGAACGAGGTTTCACAGACAGCTGTTCGTGAGAGTCTGGAGCTGCATGTAGGATGAAGAGTTCCTCTCCGGCAGCAGAGGTACCGGTTGAAGTGCTGGCGAAACACGCCGCTCACGCAGTACAGCGCCACAGGGTTCACACAGGAGTTTAGGAAGCTGTGTGAAGGAAACATGACACCACAGTGAGAGAAACTCAATCATAGAGAAATACCTATAACTACGTATAAGTCAACGACTACCTATTATACCTAAGTCTCGGACTAAATCGTAGATTTTTATTAGGTAAAAGTGAGACTTCTCGCCCGTGTGAAACATGAATGTTATTTTAAAGAACGGTTCCCAGTATCGCAGTCTTATTATATCACATTCATTAAACAAATTCAGTTACTCAGAAAATTAAATTGTTATTTGACTCCTACTGTGTTGAAACAAGAATGTCGTTAAGTCAAAGCAAATTAAATTTATAGTTTCGTGTCAAACAACAATGAAAGTAGCTCGTAAGTCTCCAACAATGGAAATTTTACGAATATTTTGAACAAACCAAACAAAAGATAAATTTAATCTTTTGAGTAGAAAACTGTTACTTTATTTACCAATTACCAATTACCAATTACCAATTAATTTTTTTTTTTGTCCCGACGATAAAGTGTGTCAGATCACAGATCATAGTATTCTTCCTTACGTGTGTTAGATTTGCTCAGACCATAATGTACATGTCATTTCAATTCATAATTGCTTTTTTAAATTCTCAAATATCACAAAGTGAAAACCAAAACCAGTTTGGTACGGTTATTGCTTTCCTTGGTATAAGGATAAACAAAACTTCATCAAAACTCCACGTGTAACGTGCTCTTACCTTGGAAACTTGCTCGTAAATTCTCACAACATCTTCACAAATTTCTTCAATAACGAACTAAGGCAGCGTCGTAACACAAAGCGAGTAAAAATTAAACGCAACACTAAAAGTGGGCAGCAAAATGAAAAGCTATCAAATTAAATTTGAAAGGAAAACTCAAAAGTTCGCCCCTTGAAGTTATAAGTTGATTAACGGACGTTTTCTATCGTTCTTTCGTCCGCAATTTTGAGAGGCTAGAAAGATACATCAATCTCAATTACTTACCTCAAAATAAAGCCCAATATCCTAAGAGCGTGGGCCCAATCATTGTAGTCATTTTGAGCGGTAGGGGACAAATGGAACCACATCTCAAAAGCGTGATACGGCAGGAAACAAATGAAGAATACTGTAAACAAATAAATTGATTTAACGCAAGCTTTTTAGCCATTCATTAGGAAATTTCGCGACACTACGCATTACCGTGTGTCATAAAATTTGAATGGGTGCTTAGGCTGACAGTGTTTTGTGAAAGGATGATTCAGCCTGTATATGCTGCTCTTGTGGTTTGATTGACGAGGAACTTTATGAGGGGTAAAGACTAAATCTATTCCATTTCGAGCCACTTAATGGTTGTCCTGAAAACCAGCGTCAGACATTCCAGTCTTGACATATGCGGCAACCATTTTCTTATCTGTACCTGGTCTACTGTTATCTAAGCACCAAATAAACCATTTCTTTCTTTCTTTCTTTCTTTAATCCTTGTTTTGCAAAGAAACCACATTGCTATTAAGTAAAAAATAGGTACAGTCACTTCTGTCGTTTGTTATTATTAAATTATTTTGACTTTGTTTCACTTTTAATTACAAATAACACTTATTGAAAGGTGTGTTTTCTGAAACACGATTGCATTGTGCAGTGACTCATTGCATTGTAGAAGTGCAGTCTGCGTGATTAAAATACGATTTTAATTTATTATAAGCTGCAATCTCTGTAATTATTATTTCAGTAAGAATAATTCGTTTGGTAAACGTAGCAAGGTAAGTATCTTTTGCCGCAGAGACTCTAAGTAAGGTTACTGCTAGTGTAAACACTTTTTATAATTATAAATGTTACAGAGTAGGTAAATTAAATTTCAGGGGTCTATGTTAATCACCGTGCTATTAGAAATTTTCAATAATTGCAATGTCTGCAAGCGCGTTAAATTACATAAATAGAGTCGTATGTTTTTAAATTTAACTTTTCGTCTTTTTATTCTATCCTCATTTTAAAAAGCTGCCTTAACAACGTAACTTACACGTGCCCTCAAAGGAATATGTACCATTCTACTTTTTTTCTCTACCTCTATAAAAGAACCAACGAAAACAGCAGTAAAATTAAAACAAGCCCCTTTGAATTACATCACGCACAGTTAAATCACGTCTTCAACCTAAGCAAAACCTTACCTATAACGAATATAAGGACCATACAAGCAACAGACTTCCTCGCCTTAGCCTGCGCTTCTCCCTGCCCCCCGTGCAAAGCTCCTGGCATTTCCCTTGTGCTAGCCAGTAGCCGCTGAGCCATCAAAGAGTAGAAAAACGATATTACCAGCAGCGGCAGACCGTAGTAGACTATGGCCTTAGCTAGTGTCATCCATCTGAAAAGAAAATAAGTGTCAAGGACCTTGCTACTTGGTTGCTGTCATGTATCTAAAATTTGGTAGTCTTTGAGCACTGTGGCCAGGTCTTCAAGTACTAGGCGAAGATAGTTTGAATGAGTTTTGCGGGTGGCCGGACCTTGTGCGAGGTCCGACCGGATCGTTACCACCATCTTACTCGCTAATCCTGCCGCCAAGCAGCAGTACTTACACTGTTGTGTTCCGGTGTGGAGAGTAAGACAGTCGGTGTAATTACGGGCACTAAGAGGCATTTCATCTTAGCTCTCTAGGTTGGCAACGCGTCTGCAAACCCCCCGGGATTGCGAATGTCTATGGGCAGTGGTGATCACTTACCATCAGGCAAAAAGAAAAGTAAAAAGGTCTAAGTAACATTATCAAATCATGATCACCCAGTTTTTATCAAATCATGATCACCCAGTTTTAAACCCTCGAGGCAAAAAGAGGGGTGTTATATGCTTAACATGTAGCACCTTCAGAATGAAACAGACCCAATTCTAAATACGTCATACCTATTTCTATATTCAATTTTGTAGTAGTAAGACGTTAGGTATTGAAATGTTTCATATTCAGAATTGGGTCTGTTTCATTCTGAAGGTGCGATGTGTACCCATCTGGTGTATGGGTGTATCTGCCTGTGGCGTCATAACTTCCAAACGGTTTTTGTGTTTGAAAGCTGACGTGATCGAGATGATTCTTAGCTATAATTTACGAAGATTTATGTGCAGCTCAGTTCCTTATAGACAAAGGGATCTCACAAACATCCGCAGGTCCAATTGATTTGAAAATCTATTGTTACTTGAAGAAAGAAGAAGAAACATGTCTCGAAACTCTACAGCGTCGAAGAAGAAGACGATGAGTTAGAAGCATTGCTTAAACGTAGTCGGCAGCAAAGGAGCATACTAGACGGTATTCTTAATCAAGATACTAACTCCGATTAGTACAATAATGAGTGCGATAGAGGACACTATAAAACTGTGTATTCACACAAATGTAGTAATTTGTGACATTCCCCATAGCTTAAATAAGAACGCGGAAGATTATAACAACTTCTTCATTAAGTTTAATTTAGCAGTGCATAAAAAAAATTGAAAATTTCTCTCTTGTATGGCTTCAGACACCAAATAATGTTTATTTTGAAATTACAGAGTACTATACAAATGGCCATCAATTAAATCATAGAGGAAAAATACAAATTAGCACACTCTTTAAATGATGTTTTAAGAAACGTAAACAAGGCGTTCTATAATACACGTAGCCATATTTTTTTATGAATAATGAGTCGCATCAGCCTCGAAATCGAGCGCAAAAAACAGTCAGCAATGATCTTGTTATGTATAACAATGTTTACGTACTACATCAAAATATCAATGGCATTATAAATAAATCTGACATATTAAGTGTACATATACAGGAGTTAATGGAAACGGACAAGAGAGTTGATGTTTTTTGCGCTATGGAACACAATATGAAGACAGGCGATGAGGTTACTTTAGCCGTTCCTAATTTTAAGCTAGCATCATTTTATTCTAGAAAAAATAGAAATGGTGGATCTTGCATTTTAGTTAGGAACATACACAAATATCAAAATTTAAATGAAATTAATAATGTTTCCATACCAAATGTAATAGAGTGCGCGGGAATTGAACTAATTGATCATAACATTATTATCATCAGCGTGTAGCGACCCTAGCGCCACACGCGAGTGACGTCACTGTTCTACGTCACTGTCCTACGTCACTGTCCTACATCGCGCTAACGAAGTTTCTCAAGTCGGTTGCATAAATACAACTTCCAACTCTCTTCCTTTGGACTTCGGTCCCCAGGCATAACATCTGCCTGGAGAGAGATCTCTCTATTGGAGTCCTCTCCAAACTGGTGACCCTCGACATTGGACAAAAAACGCAACCTTCCAAGACCTACGACAATGACGCAGTCTCACAGCAACGCCAGACTACCACACTGCACCACTAGCATGTTGCTATATCTCCATGACTGGTGTCTACAGTGTGTAACCCTCTCCTACACTGCTACGCACTCCGACGAGGATCCAGACTAGCAGCAACTCATCGCTCCCGCCAGCACAGCGGAACAACTCATCGTTTCCGCCAGCACAGCGGAGCAACTCATCGCTCCCGCCAGCACAGCGGAACAACTCATCGCTTCCGCCAGCACAGCGGAGCAACTCATCGCTCCCGCCAGCACAGCGGAACAACTCATCGCTTCCGCCAGCACAGCGGAGCAACTCATCGCTCGCCAACGAGGCTGAGCAAACCTCACAATTGGCCCATGCAAGCGCCCTCACGACGCACAGACTGCGCTCTTAATATCTCTTTTGCCTAGGAATCGTTTTTTTTATTTACAACATTTTAGAAATTCTAGACCCAAATTCACTTGAAAGCTATAGAATAGTGGACGCACAACACACCCCTATCGCTGTTCTTGGTCGCCTGACACAGTAATCATGTCGTGTCTACTTGTATAGCACAGATTGGACGATATTGATTCACCACACCACGCACAATGCCAATGGATCAGTCAATTTCACGCTCTAAGCGAAGTCGATTGTCACTAAACATAACCACGGCACCATCACGTCGCACTTCAACCTACAAACTTGATTAAATTGCTTTTGCCGAACAAAATCAATACAAACTCCTGTAGAAACAATTCCTCGTCCATTGCAGTATTTATTTTAATAACAGGAATTCATAACAACTAGAACTTTGTGAAATCTAACTTGATGAACAGTAAACTGATTGATTTATTCAATTGCCAAGGCAATTCTGCTACCAGAGAAGCTTTTTTGTAAGCTAAAGCTTGTTATGCTCGTAAGAGTCATCAAAGTTAGAATGAGACTTTCGTAACTTTGAAGCAAGCAACATTTCGTAGGTACTTAATATAAAGTTCAATAATGGATAACGAAACGGCGTTTTATTACAAAAACATCTACAGGGAAATTATGCGGCCATTATAAGAGATATCTCCGGAATTTGCCGCGTAAATCCGAGGCAACAATAACAGACCGCGAATATTGTCAGCCTCTGAAAATTGTGGCTTGAGGATTTTGGCTTTCGAAAAAGAAGGAAAGCCTGTCACGCAAATTGCGTACCTATTATAATTTAATACTCGTACGAGACGTAGTTATTTACCAGGCAAACACTCTAGGGTCGGTAGGGCCTGAGACTTCCAGCAGGGCTAGCACGACTGGCCGCGACTTCGTTTATCGCGCGACATTATATTACCCGTCTCGTTGCATTCTGAGTGGCAGAAAAGGACGGGCAGTTATTCCGCGCGAGATAGAAGTCGCACTGTGAGTTGTGCTAGACCTACTACTGAGTGCGCATGAAAATTATTTCAGTGTAGAAGATAAGTATTGTTGTATTTATTGTCTCCTTGTACTGTTTTGTGGTGTTCAATAAATAATATTTTTACTGTATTGTATTGTACACAAAAATCAGCTCAATTGTCAAAGCTGTGTTCTCTGTTTGCCTAACATTTTATGATTGTTATTGTTCTTTCAACTGCACTTGGGACATCATAATATATGTTTAAATGTGATGCATTTTAACTTGCAATAATGGATGTTTATGATTATGAAAAACATTGTAACATGGAGATCACTGCGCAACTCGTTAAACAACTTAAGTTGAAAAACCCTCGACATTGTCATTTCAAAGTTCAATATTTCAAAAAACGAGTTAACTGATTTTAAGCAAACATAGCTAAGAACCATCTCGATTAAACTAGCTTTCGATTAAAACAACCGCATCGAAATCTGTCCATCCGTGTGGGAGTTATGATGCCACAGACAGATACACAGGTTAAACTATGACACCCCTGTTTTATGTTTATTCATAAGCAATCATAATAAAACAATCATACATGTCGAGATATGAAATTCTTCCCGTGCAGTGCGAATATTCAATAGCCAGATTAGCCAACATAAAAATAGTAGACGTATATAATAATTACTCGTATGTCAGGTATGTCATATCGTACCCGTTACAAAGTTAATTTTGCCACAGACTTGCCAGTTCACTTAAATTTCATCGCTATCATAGTCGAAGTTAAATTATGAAACTTTCACAATTTCCAGTAGCATGAAAACACACTGTAAAAACAAATTTGTGAACGGCAAGCTGCATCAACTGGCCACACCACTAAACAACCAAAATAAACTCTTTTACCGCGCTATAAAGCAGCAACTTGGGGAGCAGATACAAGCCTAATGTAAGTAATAGTGTAACAAGTTAATAATAGAGTTAATTACTTGTGATATTTCAGCCATTCCGGGGGGTACGGTGTGCAGTATTGGATGCTGATATTCCCGTGAATGGGAACAGTCACAGTGCTGGAGAACAAAGCCGCTGGAGTGGCGAAGATGAGCGCTGCTGCCCATATGAAGGTCGCGCAGACGAGCGGCAGCTTTCGCAACTGTAACAATAGTTAATTAATGAACCGTCAGGAAAATGATAATATCAGAAGAACCAGAATCTTTGGCCTCATGCACTTTACGTCAGGTGGTCAATCGCTGACCAATTAAAAGAAATAAACCTGGTAACCTAAGTGGCCTGTTATTCATTGTTTTCCGTAAACCGGGATTATAAGTTGCTTGATGCAACCTGAAAAGTATCGGAGCATTGAAGTCTGAGGCGACCATTATTTAATTATTTTTCACTATCTTAGGAATAAAGTGAGGGATATATTATTATAATGTACCTACCTATTAATGCGTTCATTTTTAATTAACAGGTACCTATAACGAACAACAAAGAAATCTTGAATCAACTCTCATTGAAGTCAAAAGTTTTAGGAATAAGAAAGAATGATGCACTATAAAAAGTTTGTGCCGAGAAGTAGAGACCCTTATTGTTTTGTTTTATTACAAACAGAAAAGAAACAAGCTTGTTAAGATTTTTTTTTATATGCATTATAAATCGCTAGAAAAAACAAAGGTTGATAATTACCTATTATGAAGCTAATTTCTTTCCAATTCAGTTTATTGATATTTAAAGCCTGTCGCAAAAACTAAGGGTGTTGTAAGTTTTGCTTTTGGTTTGAAAGTTTAAGGTTTTCAACTCGGTTGTAGTTATAGACTTATAGTAAAGTGAGTGATAATTAAGAAAAGCCTAAAGTGACTTCTCTGTATTCCTTACAAAATGATTTGAAGGGTACACGGAAAGAATTTCTAGTCACTTTTTTTAACCGAAATTTTAATCTCAGAATATAGAGCACTCAGTAGACTATAAGTTACCACTCAGTTACAGACACAAATATTTATGTGACTTATCTTTTTTATAACTTTAAAAACAGATATACGAAAATTATATGGATAATTACATCGTTCCAAACTTTCAAATCGCGATAACTCAATAACTTAACCAACTTGGAAAAGTTGAAAAAGCCCCGACATTGTCATTTCAAAGTTCAATATTTCAAAAACGGGTGAACCGATTTTAACAAAACTTAGTTAAGAACCATCTCGATTACATTAGCTCTCGATTAAAAAAAAACCGCATCCAAATCGGTCTATTCGTTTGGGAGCTATGATGCCACAGACAGATACACAGATACACAGATACACATGTCAAGTTTATAACACCCCTCTTTTTTGTCGGGGATTAAAAAGGTGCTAAAGTGACTAGACATGTTCCTTCCATGTACTCTTCTTATCGTTGACTCTGTTCCAGAAAACTAGATGACCGCGTTAACCAGTTGCGGCCCATTGTTGGAGAAAAATTACCCTCTCCATGTCACTACGAGAATAAAGGTGGGTTTTTCAGATATCTTCTTTATCCTCGCCATTGTATGTTAAGGTTGAATGGGATAATTCAAAGGATTCTGTTCCTTAACAAACTGGTGCAACATCTATGGGCAGTGGTGATCACTTACCATCAGGTGATCCACTTGCTCGCTTGCCTTCCTCGTTGTATATTAAAAAAAAAAAAAAATTCTTGTTCTTTGTCCTCTTAGCGTTACATTCAGTATTATACGTGGTTACTTAGTACACCTATATCCAATTTAGAACATTTGGCTTGTATACATATAACAATCTTTACAAGTAGTATACTCGTAATGACCCCGGGCGTATTCTTGTTGCAGTTTAATATTAAAGGTAAAACAGTTGTAGCATATTTATCTATAGCTCAATGAAAACGTACTAGCAGCTGTACAGGCACTCCTTTGAAGTTCGAAAAGCTTTCCATATTGCAAAATTCCATACAAATTGCTTCAACAGTGGCCCACAATGTCAAAAATGGCAAACATTGATCTAGACGGGTCTATTGACTGAGGATTTATTGCTTTTCACAGCAAACGTGGTATTTCTGTTTCTACTACTACTATGACCTAGGTGATTGGGTATCCTTATTTTTATATGTTAGCTTGTTTAGCACAGGATTCATTAGTAACCTTCATTTGTTTACATTAAGACATTGTTTTTTTGTTATCCTATACCGCAAAGTTTTTGAACAGGTAAGTTATCTCATCTTAAATTACTTAGGGAGGTACTAACTTTATTTCATTGCTTATTTTATAAGGATTAGATAAATCTAATACGGACATGCATATACATAATTTAAGACCACACAGGTCTTTTTCTGATTTACCGATAGCGTTAAAAATACTTTATTAATTAACTAATAATAACTATGTATCTAAATCGACTTAGAATTTCCAATACAGCAAAATTACAGGTCGTTTAAAGTAATAGAATTATACAAAGTCCTGTATACCTACAATAATTATGTGAAAGCAGACGAAACTTCGCCACTACCCCGAAAGCGCATGATTTGTTGCATACAAATAATGAAATTACAATCAATGTTTTTCTTTACGAATAATGATCATGAATGTAATCATTATTTCAATAATGTTTTTTTCTATGGCTCTTTGTAGTAGCCCCTAACGCCGATCACGATTGTTCTTGTGAGTTTCTGTACCTATTTGATATTCCAAGAACCTGCAGTATTTTAGATATAAACAACATAGTACACAAGATACTGCATCGTATGCTTCACAGCAACAAGTTGAACTCTTAAACGTAAAACTAGCTTTATCGTGTCAAATAATTATCGTTATCTTGAATGAAATATAAAAATATGGTGGAACTAATACTCGAGAAATCTTTAGAAGTCGCTGTAAAATTTCAAAGATGACTGACGTACCACAGACGTGATACCAAATAAATATACGGGTTATTAATCATTTTGTTGCGCTACATTTCGCAACTTTCCGTTCTGAAGCTGTTGCCGAATTTTTTAACTGTTTATCGACATGGCTCATTTCAGAACCCGGCTGTTCCTATGAGCGACCCGAGGCGTGGTGATCGAATTCTCTGCTCATTGCGCGGTCGAGACGCTCACCGCACAGCGATTAACTAGCAACACGCAATGTATTACAAAAACGCTCGCCGCGCCAAATGCACAAACGACGCACAGTTCCCGTGTGATTTAATTTTTGCATAATATGCAGCTCTATAATTAAGAAAATACGTGGTGTGGTGGTGTGTGGTAGAGGCCAGAGGTTTGATTCTTAACACGCCAAAATTACGTTAAAACCTTTTGTGTTTCCTAATAGATGGTAATTTCCGTATCCTCCATTGTAATAAAACGCCTACAAACCCTGATATTACCCATTATCCCCTGTAGCCCCTTTATTGTTGTTGCCTATTTGTACTTTGCATTATGACTTCAGAATCCAGATTGATTGAGCGGTCTTTTCTTGGGAAAGAGAAGCAATTTTAGTCTAAGCTTGATAGCTGATGATCATGGTGACCTTTACCGTTTCATAAAAGGTTTTAAATAATAAAAGGTCATAGTTACCTACCACCTTGTTGTGGATAAAGTATAATTACGGCATAAAAGAGTAAAACAGCTAACTACAGAAAAGCTCATTGCCGAAACAAAGCTTAGCATTAGCACAGCCCGTTGTTTGGATCTTTGAATTCCGAACTGAGACTTATCGTGTGCAGGTAAGAGTTGCTTCATATGTTATTCTCGTCACATTATAAGCTACAAAATTGTGACACATCAACTGACTGAATTTAGCTCAATCAAGAGAACTTTGACGTGTTTTTACATGATCACTTTGATTGTATTTGAAACTGTTTTCAAAATGATTGTGATAGGTAATTAAGTTACCATGATGATCATACTGTGACATGAACTTCAATTTACTTGAAGAGCAGAAAGAGTGATATTAAATAAACGGACCTGCAGTTTCCTAAAAGGATTGACGATCGCGCAGTACCGCTCAGCCGAAAGTGCTGTCAACGTGAACACCGAGACGCCAATACTGACGTCTTTGGCGGATTCACTGATGCGGCAGATGACCTCTCCCCACGGCCACGACTCTAGCGTGTAGATGATCGACACGAAGGGCACACAGATGAGGATGACCAGCAAGTCCGCTAGCGCTAAGGAGAAGATGTACCTGGGGAAAGAAAATGTACACTTCGTATAAGCAAATAAGCTACGCCTATCCTACAATCTTGGTCTAACAGGTAAAGGAAACTTGTGCAATGCTTATCCAGGAGTAGAACCTACTACACACCACTAGCCGCAGTTACCTAGTTACCTATGTAGGGGCCAAAAGGCCGGAAGCCACGGCCCCAGTTTTAAGAGTCGTTAGAAAGTCGTAAGTTGGTACCTACTCCTCCTGGATGACAGATGGCGCCAGGTCGCCACACCTACATAACATGAAGGCATTTTATTTCATTCCGCTTCCGCTCACCACTGCTCAGCGAACAGACAGCTGTCTAGGTATTTAGAAATCGAAATACATTTCAGCGTGGCGCTTCCTTTGCTACTGTCAAATACGTTTGCCGTGTGCAATGGTTTTCACATTTATCAGCTAAATCCAGGACGTAAAAGTTTTAACCGAGGGGTGAACTTCCATTGCGTAATTTGGCCAACTGCGCCTTAAAAAACATTTCACGCGTTAAGGAACGAGACATCATTACGCAGCCAGAATTACGTTAAAACGTCAAATGTATATCACACATAATTTCCGTTGTAGGGTGTCGCCACAGCTGAACACGCCGGAACGTAAATTCCGTCGCTGTCATACGTAAATTCAACTTGGTCGCGTAAATTCTACGGAATAAATGTGCCCTCTTAATCGGATGAAATGGATTTCGAATTATATATTAGGACAATTAGATACGGCGTGTCCCATAAACATGGTCACCGCAATCTCTCTCGGCGCTAAACAAATTTGCTACATTAAAAAGTTACGAGGGACAGGACAAACAAATCCACTTGAAAAAGAGAAACACTCGCTTAATCTCTGGTGGTTTAGTATTTGAGTGTTCTAGTTAATGCGCTTAGAAAACCTGTGGTCAAAGTGGCTGTGAACTAAAAACCTTTCAAGTTCAAAGTAAGTTTACATGTTCATTAAACTAAGACAAAACAAATAACTTTGTAGTACAAAATAGTACGGGTCATTCAAATTATCGGTTAACTTTGAAATGACTTGATTAGTGATTGTTATACTTAACTGAAACCTATCATTAACTAGATTGTGACGTTATAATAATGACAGATTAAGTATTATGTTAATGTGTAGTAAAATCCGTTAGTGTCGAGTGAGGTTTACTTTTTCATTCTCCATCAATGAGAGACAAGCAACTGGCCTATGATTGTCAAATAGACCTCTTACTCGATACTAGCGATTCTAGCGGATTTTTAACTGGCGGTAGCCCTCATTGTGTATTAAGAAGGTAAAGGTCTGTGTAGGTCAGCCTGGAAGGCGACTTGACGATTTAAATTTAGAATAGTTTAAAAAAAAGAAATTATTGAAAGGCTTGTCAGGAAACTTCCAGGCCCCTACTTCACCGTCCTTACAATTGTCAGTTTTATATGACAATTCGAACTACATTTCTTTGACAATTTGAAGCGCGCTAAAACAAAAGCTCTTCAAGTCAGCAGTTGACACCGAATTGTCATTGAAAACTGACGACTGTAAAGTTGGTGAAATAAGGGCCAGGCTTGGCTTTGGAGCCACGATATTTAATTTGTTACTTAGTTAATGCTTTTCATGTAAATATTCGAATTATCGCAATAAACAGCAAGTTAAAGTGTATGCCTATTATCATTTAATATCTCTAACGTTAGGACTTCACCCCCGTACCTAATTTCCATCTGGCTTCCCATCCTCTACAGTAGGTACTTATGTTAGACATAATGAAAACGGGATATTGACCGCGATTACCTTATAGGTTTGATGGAGCTCCGATATTTCGATGCATGCAGTTACATGAATCATGATCATGGGCAAACTGACGAAACGAGGGTAGCTACTATAAGGTAACTACTATAAGGTTACTATAAGGTAGCCTTACCCGATAGTCAGTTAAAAATGGTCCACTCTGGTCCCTTCGCAATGTCAGTCAAAGTTTATAATAAAATCCCAAAGTCCATACAAGATATAATAGATATTAACAGGTTCAAAACAAATTAAAACAATTTTTAATTAAAAAAGCATATTACACTTTACAGCAGTTCATGACCGAAAAATAGTTGGTTATGGTTTAATAGGTAACATACATACAATTTCTAAACATTAGAAATGTTTGTTGTTAGTTAATTTTTTTTTTATTGTTTGTTAACATTGTTAACTTCCATATGGAAGTGCCATAATATTATAAAAGTAACTATTATAATAACAATAACTGTAAGATTATGTTGCTGTGCCCCTACAGGGTAAATGTTGAAGCTTTACCTTTATGTTTTAAGACCTTATACACAACATTTTATGCAATAATGAGTTTGAGTTTGAGTTTGAGTAATCGCGGTCAATATCCCGTTTTCATTATGTCTAATGCAATTAACCGCGAATCATTTAAAACTGTTAGGTACTCACGTATTAGGCGCATTCCTCATGCCCCTATGCCTCACATACACTATGACCAACGTGCCGTTGCCCAGAACTCCCACCACAAAGATGATGGCAAATATAACCGGCACCAGATACGTTTCAATCCGATCCCCGTACGGCGTGTATTCGCTGTCCGTAGAGTTGTCTTCGAGAGACTGCAAAGTGCAGTTCGGCGATGACGTGAACATTTTCTGGAAAGAATAAATCATTTCGTGAGCTTAAAATTCTTACTACTAGCATGCATCTATCTATGTATACCTATTATCTAAGAAGAGGATGAGTGAGAATCGAATCGAGCCCTAAAGATGGCGTGTGTGAGACAATCGTAGACTATAATATGTATAACGTATGGACTTGGACGGGCCCTTCGATACTCCGTTTTTATTGCCAATTTTGTGGCACTAATTAGTGCCAGCGATATGAACCGCGCGCGCTTCAAGGACTTGCCTGACTTATTGCCTCTTGAATCTGAGGTAACATCAGTTGTGCATTTGTTATTGGTGCAACAGACGAAAGAATGTAACTCATCGGACGGAACAAGAAAGGAACAACTTACTTAGAAGCTTTGTAAAATTTCGGCAAAGATTGTGATGTTATTAAATAAAAACATCGTGTTTTACTTTTTTAAATTGTTTATTTATCTATTATTTTTGAGCTAAAAACACTGTTACTTTAATTAAAATAAAATATTTAAATATTGACGACCGGATAGGCTAGTGGTTAGAGTAGAGACCCTGAGTATGAAGCTTGAGGTCCCGCGTTCGATTTTCGGTCGGGGCAGATGTATGTGTGATGAATACGAATGTTTGTTCTCGGGTCTTCGATGTTTTGATATGTATATAAGTATGTATTTATCTATAAAAGTATGTTTATCCGTAGTCTAGTACCCATAGTACAGGCTTTGCCTAGTTTGGAACTCGGTGAATTGGTGTCTATTGTACCACATTCATTTTATTTTTTCTTTAAATATGATTTTTTACAAGAATAATTATTGCACTACATATCCATATCTAGTAATAATAGTTACTTCAAATCCGCTCTCTAACTATATCTAGTACTTAATGTAATGTGGGTTTTTAATTTTCACTCCACTGACGTGCACTTTTTAAGGCGGTCACCCCATTTGTAGGTAAATGTCAGTGGAGATGGAGAGTTGGGGACCAAAAGAACATAATCTAATTAGTCCTTTGTTCAACTCACATCAATGTTTAAGTATAGGTATTTTACGTGACAGTGCGAGTTTATTATTAAATGCGTGACCCGTAAGTACCAACAGTACATAATTAGGTAAGTAAATGGTTAGGGATAGAGTCAGGTTTTTCACAAACTATTCATGAGACCTGGAGAATAGGTATACTTACATATATAATAAGACTAAGACTAGAGCCCCTGTACAAACGTTTTCAGGCGTACAGACGAGTCGACAGACGACGACGCTCAGTACAGACGTTTTCATGTAGGCGCTTTATAGTTAAAAAATTGTTACATGAAAAACCTACCTTATCGCCAAATGTTGGCGCTTTTTCGTATGCGACATATTTTGCCTGGAAATTTTGTGAATGACATTACATTTATGAAACTTTCTTTGTGATAAAATGTAACTCTGATCCCATCGCGCGGTTGTGAGAACAAAGAAGCTTGAACCTAGCATGATATTGTGTCATTGTTATACCTACTCTTAGCATGAGTCGCACCAAGTTACTGTCACAATAGCAGTGACTGTAGCCAAAGATTTTGACACTAAAATTTTACAGGAAACGTTTTGTCAAAATCGTCGGTTACTGACATTGTTATTGCTATAATCGTACCACGATAACTCTGCATAAGATATTAATTGGCAGCCCAGAAATATCACGCTGTGGTAATACTTTTGTCATGTCACTCAGACATTTCTTTAATTAAAAACGTAAAATAATCCTCTAAAATAATGATAAAAAAATAAAATAACATACGTTTATTTCGGCCAACAGAAACTACAGCCTAAAGTTTTATGCCCTAGCACTAAGCAGCAGAAATATGAAGTCGGTGCGGTGCGAGCGGAATATTCTTTGAATGAAGCACCGACTTCATGTTTCTGCTGCTTAGTGCTAGGCCATAAAACTTTAGGCTTTCGTTTCTGTTGGCTTTTCTAAGGTTTTTTTTTTTGAAGGCGGTTTTACTTTTTGTTAAAAGATTTTTATTTCACAATTTCACGTTGATTTAACATTTTCAGAATTATCCTGCAACTCCTAACCGTTAAGGAGTTGTACCTTCCATCATCAGCTCATCAACATAAGATGATGACTACCGGACGCAAATACTTGAATAGCCTTAGAAAATATATGAAACACATAGTACGTGCCTGTAAAGTTTGAGGGTTGCCCTAGATTTCCCTGGGATCCCATCATCAGATCATGACTTGGTGACAATGGGACCACCTCAGGAGTATACCCTTTCAAATAAAAAAAAAATTGAAAATCGGTCTACAATTGACGGAGTAATCGATGTACATACATAAAAAAAAAATACATACAGTGGAACGTAGAACCTCCTCCTTTTTTTGAAGTCGGTTAAAAATAATAATGATAGTAGCAATCAAAAGATATTGCTTTTTTTTAATATGGCTCTGTCCATTGTAGGACAATTTTGTCAGTGTTTAGTAGGTTTTGCTGTTGTACGGTAAAAAAAAAAATCTAGAAAATCCGGGGTTGCGGGTGTCTATGGGCAGCGGTAATCACTTCCCATCAGGTAGCCCACTTGCTCGTTTACCTTCCTCGTGACGAAAAATGAAATATGAGAAGTATTTTAATGTTGGATGGTGAATGAACGATGACCATGTTTAATCTAATCAAAAGTTTAAAACGTGTTGTTTGACTATAAATCAGTGTTGCCATAAACAAAGTTTAGATTTCTACTGTTGTCAGTTCGTTGCAGAGTTATCGTGGGACGACTATATTGACCGAGTGAACGAAGTGAGCGAAGCGTCTCAGTTTCAGCTTGGACATAATTTCTTTCGTATGTCCGGTTGTTCTCCTGAATTTTTGTGAGCAGGTCCCCTAAACAAATATTTTTTTATTAAGAATAAAAAAATCTAAAATGTTCAAAAATTAGTGATCTTCTTGAATTTTTGTGATCAGGTCCGATAATTTTACAGTGTTACGATTTTTAGTTTCATTTTTTGAAATAAAAAAAAAAAACAGAAAATGTTCAAAATGGAGGTCGCGATAGCTGTAGACAGCTCATAGAGTCACTAGTAGTAACTGGGTGCGAAGCCTACCAAGTACAGGTTTTTATAATAAATTAAATAAGAGCTTATAGTTATTGTATTCACAGCGTCAGTCCACATTTTCCGCTAGATCGCGCCGCCGAGCGCACGCGGCTGTCGGCGACAGATTCCTGGCTTATCAGCCTTCGCTAACGTAGCTCTCTATCATTAATTAAATTTTCTCCATCACTGCACCGTTGTGATTGTTGTGAATTTGCAGCGTTACCTCTTTTGACTTTGTATGTTACTTTGTTTATCTGTATACCATAGTTATTTGGGGAGGACTCCAATAGAGAAATCTCTCTCCAGGCAGATGTTATGCCTGGGGAGAGAGTTGGAAATTGTATTTATACAACCGACTTGAGAAACTTCGTTAGCGCGATGTAGAACAGTGATGACGTCATCCGCGTGTGACGCAGAGGGTCGAGCACGACTTTACGAATGCTGCGTAACGAATATTCGTACTCGGGCCTCTGCGTAACGTAAAGTCGAATAGTAAACGTTGTCGAGTTTGTATGACGTTTGGAATAGCGCCTGCCCGTGAGCGTATTTGGAACTAAAATTTAGTATGTGGTTTCTCGATCTCGATACGATAACCGTAACGTTACGCAGCTTTCGTAAAGTCGTGCTCGACCCTCTCAGGTCGTTACACCAGCCCCCCTTTTTATACCGGAGGTCGGTGTGGAGCGCAGTCTGTGCGTCGTGTGGGCGCTTGCAAGGGCCAATTGCGAGGTTTTCTCAGCCTCGTTGTTTTACGCCGTATTTACATGCCGTCAATTAAGTAGTCATAGTCATATAGTTTATTGCAATTATGTTGTATAAAAAAGGTGTTAGATCTATTCGATACAAGCGCCAACATAAACCCTGCAGGGCACCGCAATTTGCTAAACAAACAGATTGTCCAACTAACGTTTTTCGGACTTAAAACTAAGTAAAAGATATATTTATTCCTTGCAATCGAAAGATTCATGGAGATAATAAAAACACCTTGACAGCAAATAATCTTTTAGCTTATTAGTGAATAAATGTTCTTTTTCCATAGTACTTTTGTTTTTCAAAGTTCTCTATTATATTTTAAATATTTGGAACAAACATATTTTTTGCTAATTACAATAAAATTACATTTACTAACTAAATTATAAGAATACTTACAAGCTATTTGTCGCATCTTAAAGTTGATTGCAGAACATTTAGACATATTTGGATCACAGAAATAGTTACAAAAAAAATCACTAATTTTCAAATTTAGGTTCATTATCATTTAGGTCAATTACTAACAACTAACCATCGATAACTGGAATAGTCGATAAAACTTATGGTCAATCATTACCAAAATAGGTAGTAATAACATTGCGAGATTATCAACAGATATTGATTTGTATAGCCACTGTGTTATAGGTATTCTGTCATATTCATATTGCCATTCTCTATAATGGTTATAATCAATCTCAAGTAATTATCTCACTATGACAAAGTTCCATAGACTCTCATTGATTTATACTCACTTAAAAGCCAAAGCTATTAACTTTGATTTCCATGACACATGTGAGATCCCCATGGATGTGTTTGATGTGTATTTGTGAAAAGGGTGTTTCTTCAGAATTCCCATTTTCCTGGCGCCACTTACCTATCTGAACAAATTTCGACCTATTTACAATCAAATATAAAATTGTAAGCCTTTCGGAAAATGAGATGAGAATGAGTGGCTGTGTCCTGAAATCAGCTTTTCAGTGCCGGATTAAGTGTCATAGGTACCCCTATTAAATTTTCAGGACCATTACGAACCCCTTAAGTACATGACGAATAAAGATCAATTTATTTTTTATACATATAAAAGTAAATACAATCCCATAAACAAAGTTGTTAATATTGTTGATTGCTAATGTGACAGATGGGCTGGTTTCTTATCGCGAATAGAGTCGCTTTCTTGGGCAATTTTGGTCATTTTTTAATATTTCAGTTTTTCTTTTTCGTTTTCATCATGACCTATCATGGCTTATTGTTTAATTTGCTCGCAATCGCCATCGTCTTCATTTTGTATGGGCTGACAATTGGTATCGGAAACTGTCACAGTCATCGGAACAAAAACTGTCATTTCTATCCAATGACGAGTGTCAAAATAGTCATGCAATTACCCTGCCGATGTAAATCTTATCGCTAACCCTTTACGATCACTGTCAAACCCCTTGACAAATCCTTTTTTTGCACTAGGGGGTTATAGTTAGAATTCTTTACGAGAATTTTGTCTAAGTGTATAATGATCGGTAAAGAATATTTGCTCTCGGGTCTTGGATGTTTAATATGTATATAAGTATGTATTTATCTATATAAGTATGTTTATCCGTTGTCTAGTACCCATAGTACAGGCTTTGCCTAGTTTGGGACTAGGTCAATTGGTGTCAATTTGTCCCATGATATTATTATTATTATTATAGCCTTAATACGTTATCTTATTACAATAGGGGTGAGTTGCCAAAGCAAACACAATTAATTAAGTCAATAAAATAATTCCAAAACACTACAAATAAAAATAATCTCCAATAGGGATCGTCAAAGCAAAATAAATATCATCAGAACGAAGTCAACACAATACAAGAATATAAAACAATGTCAATGGTTAAAGCAAATAAATATTACTCTTATTCTTATTTTTAATGATAATAATTATAATAATTACTGAATAAATAAATAAAAAAAATATTACTAGTTTATTTAAAAGAAACAAGTAAGTACCTAAATGACAATAGATAAAAACCTTAAACTAAATAAATGCTTTGATTAAACATCTATCAAGAAAGTATAAGTAAGTAATAAATAAAATTAAAACAAAGTTAAAAGAGCAACCCCGCGGCATTGTCCCAAAGATGCTGGCAGCATTTCTTCGCTGTATCGCGATGCTGATACATTACACGAGGAAGCTGCCAGCTCTTAGATCCCCGGTGATGTCTGTGAGTCTTTTTAAGGTGTCTTTGATTCATATTTAGACGCTAGGCCTAAGATCTCGACTCCGAATGGTACAAAGTTGTATTCGGAGCCGAGACCTGTGTATTTAAGTGTCTTAAGTTTTTGGCCGCTTTTGCTGCCGCGCCCACACTATTGGCTGTTTCGCGGGGGTGAGACGGGGCCAGTGTGTCTACACAGGCTAGCACACGTCCCAACCTCCACAGAAACAATGGCGATGCCCGGTGGCTCCAGTAGCGCCGGCATTCTCATACTTTAAAAGGAAAGCTTCTGAGGATTTTACCTACGAGATCTGCTGAGCAATGGACAGGGAACAAAAAAGCTGGTGCAGAGATTGAAGAAATTTTGCGGATCCCCATCCCACCAGATCGAATGGGAAGGGATGCTTGAGTCTAGGATTCTTCGCTGAGGTGTACGTTCTAAATCGATTCAAGAGTTGTTCTGATTAGGTAATCCATACAAGTGAATGAAATATGAAATTTAGTACATGGACAGCAGCGAAGTACTTACATAAGTAAATTTTGAGACGAAAAGACAGAATTTTAAAATTGCCAATGCGAAATGAGGACTAATTTCAAGAAGGCGAACTCCATAGTTTTTGACAGTTAACTGCAAACAAATCATTGGTAGGTATTTACAGTACAATTTCATTATTATTATTTGTATTATTATAAATAAAATAGTTATGCATCATTGCGAGATGTTTTTGTATCTATCTAATTTTTATTGTAACATTTGAAATACTCATCGCTAAATGCGTAAACCCATATCAAAATATGGATGCGTCACTCTAACATGGAGTGAATAATAAATTAATAAACCTTTGGCACGTAATTTCCTAAAGCGATACCTATTTTCCTGGTGGGTCAAGTACCTCGTTAATAACAGATTATATAATTACAGCCCATGGATTAGCTTTGAAATTACCCATTGGACCTAGATGCTTCATCCTCATCATCATGTGAGCCGAAAGATGTCCACTGCTGAACATAGGCTCCCCCATGGCTCTCCCATTAGACATGTCTTATGCTTTCCGCGTCCACCGCGATCCCGCGATCTTTGCCAGGTCGTCGCTCTGTCTTGTTGGACGCCTAACCTAGATACTTGTTATGTAATTTTAGAGGTCTAATGATATACTTTTATTCACGGTGAAAAACGCATTACGCATACCAACGCGCCGTTAACGCCAGGGCTCCCACGATTGGATGGGAGGATCATAACTCTTGATCAAGGTGTTGGATTTATTATTTTTATATTTTTTGAAAAGAAGGTACTTGCACGTATTTAAACCTACCCATCATCCATCCCTGTCACACATGTGCACTTGCGTATGCGGCTATCTCTATTGCTGCTACGTATAGACAATGATTTTTGAGACATTACTCTTCGTTTGACCGCCGCAGCAGCAGCACCCTTGACTGTTGCATCTCATTGAACGTGATCGCGAGTGTTTGCTTTTTTATGTGTTAGACCAGCAGTGCCGTATCAAAAACTCTAGCCAAGGAACTGTGAAAGCTGACAGTGTCTGTACGAGAAATACCCGGGATTGTGAGGTGAGTGCGCATGTCCCGCTTACCTGTTTCCTATTTCGTCGACCTCAGTCGTTCCTTACATACCAAGTACATGCAAGTAAATTGTTTATTTCTTTAGTTATTCAAAAATTTATAATAGAACCAGCCGCATATACAGTCCACTTAACCACTCCTTGTGCCTAGGAGTTATCAAAATTATTTTCTTTAATATTTCGCACCCCAAGTGTAGAAGCTCAAAAAGGCATCTTCTCCACAAGGGATCAAGAGTTATGATCCCTTCCCCGTCCCTTACCCGTCTAAGGGGGGGAAGGCCCCCCCTTAGACGGGTAGAGTCGATGTTGTTATGCCGGCTTGGGATCCCCATCCTTTGCCAGTCGACTACTGTAGGATCAGGCGCGCAGTAAATTGCCGGCGCATCCTGTCTGCCCTGTCTGCGCCAGAGCGGATCAGCGTGGGGGTCATCCTCATGCATCCGCTCCGCTGCCGCTGAGTCGTGCACTCCCAGAGGACTAACTTTTGTAGACACTTAACGAACTAAAACAACTAGGCGAGAAGGATTTATGTACAGCAATCCAAAATACCATTCGTATTTCTAATGCTACACGCAATGTCAATTACACGACTTCATTTGCATTTATATACATTTTCCCTTCTGTTTGGGTTGTCTTTGGGAATTCATAAGTGTTTTGTTCCTTAGTAACATTATTTTTATCCATCGAACCATCTTTTTCACAAGAACTTGCATTTAGAGAAGCATACTCAGGTTTACGGAATGACTCTTTTAACTCTTTACTGGTTCGATTTTGACACGTTTGTGAAAAGTATGGCTTTACATAATTTAAAGCTTTATCAAGCAACTCCTTCGGCATGTCATAAACATTATTACTCACTATTTGCTTGTTATTGTCTTCGTCTTGTTTGTTTGAATTTTCTGCTTCTTTTGGCTTGTCGTAAATATTGTCATGCAGAAAATGGGGCTTAACGTCACAATCTGTTATATTTGACCTATTAGGCTCTTTCGGCAAATCATAAATATCATTACCGTCTAGTGGTATCTGACTACCAACATTTTCTATGTTAGATTTTTTTTCATTGCGCTTTTTATCATTCTTGAGTGCCGAAGGAGGAACATCATACACATCCAAGACCGGCGATGAAGCATATTTCTTTTCACATTCTTCTTCAAATATAGTTTCTTTTGCTATGTGATCCAGATCCTGTACTGATACTGATAGACTGCCAGTAGTTTCGTCGTTTTTATTTGTTCTTGTTAATACTTCTTTACATATTTGAGACATCTGTTCAGGTAAAATAATAGGCATGTCTTTTATTAAACCTTTGATGATCCTCGGTGAAAGATTGCCTGAATTTTCTGTTCTCTTTGAAGTAATGGGGTTGTTAAACTCGTCCTTTGTCGATGTCAAAGTGTTACAACTATCATTCTCATCTACAGTTTGATACCGGGTGTCTTCATTATTAAATTCAAAACTATGGCTTCTGTCTAATTTTAATCGTTTCAATAATTTCTGGTGAACATCTGGCCTTGAATTTGAAGTACTCATCTCTGTATTTTCAGAGTTCGTTACACCTTTCTTACATATTTCACGGAATTTTGACTTCAATAAGACGAATACTAGAGATATCGAAAATAAAATCAGAAGCAGTAATCCGGATCCGAATAAGTAAATCGCATATACTGGTAATGTCACTGTATTTTCATTGTCTCTATATGACTCTGGCGATAGATCTGCAATTAGATAAAATATTTATATTAGTGCCTCTCTTGCGAGGTCCTATTATTGTTTTGAGTTGTATTAATTATTTATTACTTTCACATCAAAAGGTTAAACCATCGTTAATAAAATTTTAATATCGACAAAACATACATCAGTAAGTAGATACTTAAGTAATCGTTCTTAGTTATTATATGTAATAGAATTAAAATCCGGATTACAAAGAGAGTAACTGCCTAAGGTGGATATCAATAATATTCTCACCTTTTTTCGATGTGGCATCTTCTCCAGCCTCTGATCCGTAGCAACAGCACACACAACAACAAATAACAACAAAAAACTGAAAAAACACCGTTTTATCCATGTTAACTTCTGAACAGACAATATACCAAGGCGAATGCGAATCATGTACAAAGCCCGATTCGCTTAAGGAAGGACATTGCTGTATTCATTTTATTATTTTCCTTGTCATCGTTGTCATTGTATCCGACAAAAATAATAAAGTAACAGCCTGTTCATAATTTGTCTGTCTGTCTGTTCGCCTACCTTAGTCCTATATAATTGAACCTAACTATAATGGAGTTTTTTTATTGACCGTAACTGAAATCCAAAGTTTGTGTCTTCTTAACGCTCTAGATATATTAAAATATCTCTACAGCTTATCTAACCTTTTGTCTGTCACTGTAAACCGCAATTAATTTCCTATCTAACGTTGTAACTTATATTCAACGACCGACGATCTCATTAGTCTAACTATACTAATACGTCGTTGCTGGTACGTGGTGCTTTGAAAATGGGTTCGTAGAGAGATCCGAAACGTATCAGCGTACAGTGAAGTGGTGGTTGTGATAGTTGGGTCTGTGTGACCTATGGAGGTGTTGTATGAAAACATAACATTTGTCGCATTTTAGACGTAAGTAGCTCATGGGTATGCAAATTAATTGTTTTTAGTTTATCCAAAGTACGTTTGTCGTTTTCGCAAATATTTATACATTGGAACAAAACAACTCGAATGGATATCAATAACTACGTATTATTTGTGATTTGCTGTATTTAAGTAAGTCTTTTTAAAAACAGGCACTGTGGAATGAGTGAAACAGCCCGAATATTCTTCTAATTCCGGTATTTCGACCTTACGACATCCGCATGTCATTCCAACAATTCCTCTAAAGCCTTAGGGACATTTCGCATATAAAAGCCTCTTAGGAACGCATCGTTGTGGTTACATTTCCATCTTTCACGGTTGCTTTAACTGCCGAAATATACCTATCCTAACTTAATATTATTGATGTGCAAATGCATGTTTCTCTTGACTCCTAAGCGCCTCAAGAAATCTTGATATTTGGTTTGCACACAACTCGTCAAAGGAAAAAGACATATTCATATTCATTTATTCATTTAATCATGTTCATTGCATATATGGTGTTAGATCAACAGGCGGTAGGTACATGACACCCTGTTATGGTATAAAATGTTAAGAATGCTTATATCTAGTGTTAATGCTAATAGGTATTGTACACATTCGTTAATTATACGGATTATGCATAGTTATTAAATAAGATCAATAAAATAAAATAATTCAAATGATACAATTCTCCATGTCAGTTCTCTAAATCTAGGATTAAATTAATAAAATGTAGATTAGAATGTCATGCAAGTATATTATATTATATTATGTCCGTTAATTAAAAAAGAAATTAAAAATAGATTAGTGGGTTTAAATAATGTTTGTATCTCAGTATTCATGGTGTCTCATTCAGTTAATCGTCAACATTTTTCGGTGAGCATTTACATAAGGACATACCTCTATTTAATTCACGCTCGACATTCGTCGCGGGTAACAGCTAGTGTATGTACAGAAACACGTCCAGCCGTATGAGACATAGTTTGCATAGTTTACATAGGCGACTGCATCTGAGATAAGCACAGTCTTTTCGCTCCAATAAGTACCGTTAGTCAAATATCCGAAAGGATCGCCAGTGTTGAGTGAGGTCTATCTGTCATTCTCCTCCAATGAGAGACAAGTTACTGGCCTGTGATTGGTGGAAATTGGTAGATATACCTCAGTCGACACTGATCCCGGCGGAATGTTGACTCGCGTATGTCGCGCTGTCGTTTGAAGGATATGGCAGATCTTGCAGGCTTTAATAACTATTTGAGTGGACAGTCTGAGCGCCTAGTGTAATCGTCAACCAGGCCAAGAATTACGTCCCGATCGCGTTCGCGTTTAACAATTCTCATACTATTTGACACTTTAACGCAAACGCGATCGAGACGTATTTTGTGCTTTTTGATTACACTAAGGGCACAGAGCCTCTAGTTTAATCGACGGACAAAAAATACGTCTCGAACGCGTTTGCGTTCAAGTGTCAAATAGTATGAGAATTGTTTGTTGTCGATACGTGCCACTAGCGGCGCTGATAATTTGCCAGTAGTAATTCAGACGTAAACGCGAACGCAATTCAGACGTAAACACGAACGCTTTTTATGGTTGTTGATTACACTAGACGCGCTTTAGTTATACTTCGACGCTGTCGTGTGTGCGATACGCCACCGCCACAAAGTCGTGCTGCCATACCTAATATACTACAGTACAAACCGTAATAATACAGTAGGTATATACAATAATATACTACAGTACAAGGGTGTGTGTGTAGGTACACCTATATAAGGGCATACACATCGAAAAACCATTTGCATAAACTGTAAATATAGCAGCACTTTTGCACAATTTGACGTAGTGTAACGACACTGTTACAGTGTCTTCTGAGTAAACACTTCTATTATACAATATAGCTATTTACAAACTTAAAAATAACTTAACTACATTAATTAAACTAGAATAAAGAAAATACAGTACTTAAAACTAAAGATCCTTAACTACCGTAAGCCTAATCAAGTATCAGTACAAGGATTTGTTGCTATTTTAACGCGACAGGTGTTATACAGCGGAATAAAGGAATGTCATGGCCTACGGGACAGGGGAGGTCTCGCGCGGGGCAGGGGAGCGAGGACTCATTACTTTACCCGAGCGACGACACCGTACTACACATCTCCTACTTAATTATTTGTCGCTAATCTTTTATTTTATAATTGACCTAACAATTATAGTAAAAATAAATACATTCAGTTCCTGCATATACCTAATAAATTAAAAGTGAAGTGTGTTTACCCGCTGGGTGAGTGTTGCAAATTATTAATAATAAGAAATACTAATGTGAATCAGTAGATAGTTGCTTTCACGCCTAATATAACTTTTCATATCATGTACTTAGCTTGCTTCACCACATTAATATTAGGAGTGTTATTGTAGTTGATAATTCAAAGAACCTAAATCTCTTTGTTCTTTTTAGAATAATTAATATCTACCCTCTTGTCAAGAAATATCCAATGTAATCTAGATTTTGATTAATTAGTACAATAATATTAATTATGTAAAACCCCAGCTATTTTAATTGAACTGTTGCACCGTTCTTCTACACCGTTGCAACCGTTAACGAAATTATAACGAAATATTAACGTTAACGAAATTATAACCATAATTATTTAGTTAATTTTGTATGCTACTGCAACATCATTGATCACTATTTAATGCTTTTGGTAGTCCATCCTGCTAGTAGTGCTTTCACCTTCACTTCCCGTCGGATGTTGCAGTCAGTAACACTAATTCGGACTTTTCGCTAAATGGCTAAAATGGGACTTCCAGGGTTTTTGCTGCCAGCTACGAAGTCTACGTGCACTGACCACTCCCACCACTGCTACGGGTCCGACAACACCCCGGAACTACCCGTGACGTCATCGGACGCGCGCACTACTCGCCGCGCGCAGCACTACAGGGAAGTGGCTGTCCAATAAGACAGTGCTAAGTGTTCACGGCTTAATTATTTACTTTCTTTATTTTAATTTATGTGAATACCTAGACTCCACCCCTGAGATCTATTTAGTTAGCGTTGGCAAAATTGTAAACTTTTTTATTTTTAGATTAAACATTGTAAAAATTGTTTTATAGTTTAATTATTCCCCACCTAAATAGCCAGCGTTACAATGGCGCCTAATTGGTAGGAAATTCACAAAGCCGTGTTCACTTACACTTGTTTTTAGTATTTTGTAGTTATCATTGGTGTTGGTTGCTTTAGCTTTAAGTACCTACAATCAGGTGCCGCCAAAATTGTGAGTAAGTACTTGGTTTATTCATCTCTATCGTGTCTTATTATTGCAAAGTCCAGTATTACGTACTTACTTACTTACTACAGTAAACTCTAATTATTTTCTATAAAATAAATAAACATTGCTCACATTTTTGGTGATAAATAAATTGATATAGCCTAAGTTGATTTCTGCGCTGGTGGATTTTGCTTTTCTGCTTATTTTGATTAAATTTAACTGAATACCTTTCATAAATTGCAACACACACCTACTACGAGGATAATGTCATATCCAATCAAATATCTGTCACTTCAAAAAGCAGAACTAGAATATGAAGTTGGTGTTAGGGGCGGTTCTACAGGGGATGAATCAGTTCAGGAACTAAGAAAACAAATAGTTAAATTAGCTCCCATCCTACCGCCGGAGGATGTTTTAGAGTCTCATTTGGAGCCAGATGAGGACTTATCGCAAGTTAAGGATACTCTAGCTAAAACAAAAGAAAATTTGGACAGTCTTAAGTCAAAATATGATAGAAATGTTTACTCTCGGACGGAAACAATGCTCCATCATATTTATTATAGGCTTATCAGGGTGGGAAGAACGGAAGGAGTAGAATCCATCTACAAGGAATGCTCTCAAATGTATAAGCAACATTTAGTACAACTGAAAACATTTAAGATACAGGGTCCGTCTACATCAACAAACCCGGAACCCCTGTCAGATCTTATTACAGTTACCTGCGAGAAGAAACAAATTTCTGACGTTGTCGGTAAGCTAAAATATTCAGGCCAAACGTGTGTCAGGTCATTTATTCAAAAAGCCGAGGAATTAATTATCTCTAGAGGTATGCCTAAAGACAAGTTGCTGACTTTTGCTTACGAAATCTTCACGGATGATGCTCTCCACTGGTACCGGTGCATCAAAGACAAAGTTGAGTCATGGGATGACTTAGCTAAGCTCCTCAAGCAAGATTTTAGTCAAAGCGACTATGACTACCGCCTATTGTCGGAAATTAGAATGCGTACTCAGGGTGAGCAGGAGAATATATCCATTTACATCTCAGTAATGCACGGTATGTTCTCTCGACTTACTAAGCAGCTATCAGAAGAGGACAAACTGGAAATACTACTGCATAATATCCGACCAACTTATGCCAGTACACTAGCAGCATCTCCTAATATCACAAGTATTGACGCTCTTAAAGACTTGTGCCGTAGCTATGAAAATATCCAGTCTCGGATGGCACAATTTCATGAACCCCCTAAAATAAACTCTGAGATGCTAGCTCGAGAATTTGCTTACAATAGACAATCTCCTAGCACTTCGTTCAACAGAAGTAATTATAATAACAACAACTTACAAACTAACAGACATAACTATAATGACAGATTTAAAAATTACAAATCCTATCACGGTAATAATCAAAATAGAAACGAACAACAAAGAAACCCTACTGTCAACGCTTTACACACTCCTTCTAACTCAAATCTACAAAGCCTATATTGCCCAAGATGTCGTGTGAGCAGTCATTCTTTAGGACAATGCCAACAACCGCATTATCCGATCTGCTTTAAATGTGGCAAAAAGGGTGTTCGTTACCCGGATTGTTTAGACTGTAATGCCGCTAGCCGAAAAAACTAGATACTGTGGATTGGGTTGACAGTAAGTGCGATGAAACTAAAGTAACTAAATTTGATGATTCTGAATGGTCTAACTGGCTGAATTTTATTTCAAACTTCTTTTCGTGCTATGCTGTCTCGTCAATCCACAATCAACAAGTAAATTTTTCGCGCCCTCATGTTTCCGTCGAATTACATGACAAACCACTAATCGGTTTGTTGGATACTGGATCCTCGGTGTCAGTGCTGGGTAATAACTCCCATAAATACTTTACTAGTAACGGTGTTGTGCTGCAACAAGGTAAACCTCTACAATTCATAGCTGCTGGTGGTCAAAAATTAAAAAGTATTGGTTGTATCTACCTTCCAGTAAAGTTTTTGAACCAATTAAACTTTTTAGAGGTTTATGTTGTCCCCGGAATACAAAATTCATTAATTTTGGGTATGGACTTCTGGAATGATTTTGGCCTATTTCCGAAACATTTAGCTGCGGTTATTATGCGTTCCGAATCTGAAGTAGCTCTTGCTGAAGTAGCTGTAGACAAAAACGCAAATCTATGTAGTTATAATCACCTATCTAAAGATCACAAAATCACGGCTGACCATATTATTTCACAGTTCCGTAACATTTCTTACGAGGAACGAGGCCTAGGTAGGACTACACTAATCACGCATTCCATTGATACTGGGGATGCTGCCCCCATTCGTCAACGTTACTATAGAATGTCATTAGAAAAACAACGTGTTTTGATCGAACAACTGGATGAAATGCTCAAGGAGGATGTAGTCGAGCCCTGCGAAAGTGCATGGTCCTCACCTGTACTTCTAACTCCGAAGAAGAATGGACAGCCCAGATTTTGTCTAGACAGCCGGAAACTTAATGCTATCACAAAAAAAGACGCTTACAGTTTACCGTACATATCTGAAATTTTGGATAACTTACGCGATGCCAAATACTTAACTAGCCTGGATTTGTCTAAAAGTTTCTGGCAAATATTAATTAGAGAAGAGGATAGGTGTAAGACCGCTTTCTATATACCATCTCGCGGTACCTTTCAGTTTAAGTCGATGCCTTTTGGTCTGACCAACGCGCCAGCTACACAGCAGCGTCTAGTTGATCAATTGTTCTATGGTCCCGAATTCGAACACAAAGTTTTTGTTTTTATCGACGACATTATAATTGTGTCACCTACTTTCGACCAACATATTACACTCCTCGTGCGAGTACTAGAGAAACTTAAGACTGCAAATCTAACAATCAGTTATGAGAAGTGTCAGTTCTTTAGAGAAAAACTAAGATATCTAGGTTATGTAGTTGATTCTAACGGTTTACACGCTGATCCGGAGAAAGTGGAAGCGATCGTGAACTATCCTACACCTAAAAGTCGTAAGGAGGTTAGAAGATTTCTCGGTACTGCGTCGTGGTATCGCCCATTTATACCAAATTTTAGTACACTGGCTGCACCATTAAGCAAATTAACATCTCAAGCTAAAACTGCACCTCCGTTTAAATGGTCTACACAAGCAGACAATGCCTTTAAAACTCTTAAAAAAAGTCTTGTCTCAACTCCTGTTTTATCCTGCCCCGACTACACGCAGCCTTTCGAAGTACACACAGATGCAAGCGATGTGGGTATTGGCGCGGTTCTTACTCAGACTTTAGAGGGTGTAGAGAGGGTTGTAGCGTACATGAGTAAATCACTATCTAAACAGGAACAAAACTATAGCGCTACGGAGCGCGAGGCGCTGGCGGTTCTAACAGCAGTTGAACACTGGCGCTGCTACCTCGAAAATGGTCAGAAATTTGTTATTTACACAGACCATTCAGCTCTAAAATGGTTCCTGAACATAAATAATCCTACAGGTCGTTTGGCTAGGTGGGGTGTAAGACTTTCTGCCTTTGACTGCGAGATTAGACATCGTCGTGGCTCCGATAACGTAGTTCCAGATAGTCTTTCTCGTATACTTGTTTCTGTCTTAAGCCCACCTACATCTAACTCAAGCCAAAACGTCACTGACCCTTGGTATTTAAATATTTTCAACGGTTGCCAAAATACGCCTACATCGTTTTTGGACTACCAAGTTTTAAATAATAAACTATTTCGCTTCAAAAAAAGTTTGAACCCACTTACTAAGGAGTTTCAGTGGAAAGAGGTCATTCCCCTTAAAAATAGATTACTGATACTTGAACAAAACCATTCATGTCCTACAGCTGGACATTTTGGAATTCTTAAAACTTACAAACGACTTTCTCTTAAATATTACTGGCCTGACATGCACCGCGACGTGACTAAATTCGTAGGCAATTGTGATGTTTGTAAGTCTTATAAGCACGCTAATCATACAACACTAGGTACTATGGGACGCCCAAAGGAGTGCTGCAGACCGTTTCAGATGTTAAGCATTGATTTGGTCGGACCATTGCCGTCATCTAGAAAACAAAACACTTTTCTTTTTGTTATAACTTGCTGCTTCTCGAAATACTGCCTATTGTTCCCGATAAGACGTGCAACTGCTGAAGTTCTTGCGAATATTCTGGAGCATCAGGTTTGTCTCGTTCACGGTATTCCGAGCACTATTTTAATGGACAACGGTAGACAGTTCACTGCTAATACTTTAAAGCTCCTATTTACTAAGTACCAAGTCCCTAACATCCTATATACTCCTAAATACACCCCACAAGTCAATTCCGTTGAAAGATACAACAAAACGGCAATGACAGCGATCTCTTCTTTTGTCGAAAATGACGATCACAGGTCCTGGGACACTAACGTGTCGAAAATACAATTCGCTATAAATTCTTCTGTAAACGAAGTGACTGGTTTTACACCATCATTCCTTGTTTACGGCCGAGAGCTAGTGACCTGTGGTTCCCACTATCTTGATAACGACGGTATTAAAGATCTGATATTTTCGCCAAGAGAAGAATACGCGGAAAACTTGGGTGCACTACGGAAAATCTTTGACCAAATTCAGTGTTCCCTAATAAAATCACACACTAGAAACTGTGGTAGCTATAACTTACGTAGAAAACAGGCTGATTTTAACGTGGGTGACTTCATCTGGAAGCGAACCTACTATCAAAGCGATAAAGACAGCAAGTTTGCAAAAAAACTAGCTCCTAAATATGTTAAATGTCGCATTATTGCTAAAAAATCACCTCTTGTGTACCAACTTGAAGATCTGCAGGGTAACAATATAGGTGATTGGCATATAAAAGATATTAAACTAACTAATTATAAAACCTAACTACATAAAAACTATCTACAACTAAAACAAAAGTCTCATATTGTCAAATACTTAGATTTCCAAATCAATTCTATGCTAAGTCTAACAGCGTTGTGGGAATTCTCTACGGAATTCACCGCATTAATTGTTCTAAATGGAACTAATTACGGTACTACCTACCATAGTAAGTTACGTGACATATCTAATGAAAATATATATATGAGACTTAATGAATGTTAAGAACCATCATTAGCTATTGGCGAGTGTTAAAAAAAAATATATTCAAATACTCCGTGTGAGAGAAGCTGCAACACATAGCTGAATGTGTTACGGCTGTTATAAAAGACGACGAGTAAACGGTTAGTATGAGTGAGTGAAGTATGTTGCTGAAGATTATGAGTGTGACTGGTAGCTTCTGAGTTAGTTTAGAGATAGAGAATTTTACTTAGGCAAAATTCTACCCAAAAAAGGGGGGTATGTAACGACACTGTTACAGTGTCTTCTGAGTAAACACTTCTATTATACAATATAGCTATTTACAAACTTAAAAATAACTTAACTACATTAATTAAACTAGAATAAAGAAAATACAGTACTTAAAACTAAAGATCCTTAACTACCGTAAGCCTAATCAAGTATCAGTACAAGGATTTGTTGCTATTTTAACGCGACAGGTGTTATACAGCGGAATAAAGGAATGTCATGGCCTACGGGACAGGGGAGGTCTCGCGCGGGGCAGGGGAGCGAGGACTCATTACTTTACCCGAGCGACGACACCGTACTACACATCTCCTACTTAATTATTTGTCGCTAATCTTTTATTTTATAATTGACCTAACAATTATAGTAAAAATAAATACATTCAGTTCCTGCATATACCTAATAAATTAAAAGTGAAGTGTGTTTACCCGCTGGGTGAGTGTTGCAAATTATTAATAATAAGAAATACTAATGTGAATCAGTAGATAGTTGCTTTCACGCCTAATATTACTTTTCATATCATGTACTTAGCTTGCTTCACCACATTAATATTAGGAGTGTTATTGTAGTTGATAATTCAAAGAACCTAAATCTCTTTGTTCTTTTTAGAATAATTAATATCTACCCTCTTGTCAAGAAATATCCAATGTAATCTAGATTTTGATTAATTAGTACAATAATATTAATTATGTAAAACCCCAGCTATTTTAATTGAACTGTTGCACCGTTCTTCTACACCGTTGCAACCGTTAACGAAATTATAACGAAATATTAACGTTAACGAAATTATAACCATAATTATTTAGTTAATTTTGTATGCTACTGCAACATCATTGATCACTATTTAATGCTTTTGGTAGTCCATCCTGCTAGTAGTGCTTTCACCTTCACTTCCCGTCGGATGTTGCAGTCAGTAACACTAATTCGGACTTTTCGCTAAATGGCTAAAATGGGACTTCCAGGGTTTTTGCTGCCAGCTACGAAGTCTACGTGCACTGACCACTCCCACCACTGCTACGGGTCCGACAACACCCCGGAACTACCCGTGACATCATCGGACGCGCGCACTACTCGCCGCGCGCAGCACTACAGGGAAGTGGCTGTCCAATAAGACAGTGCTAAGTGTTCACGGCTTACTTATTTACTTTCTTTATTTTAATTTATGTGAATACCTAGACTCCACCCCTGAGATCTATTTAGTTAGCGTTGGCAAAATTGTAAACTTTTTTATTTTTAGATTAAACATTGTAAAAATTGTTTTATAGTTTAATTATTCCCCACCTAAATAGCCAGCGTTACAGTAGGTAGTATAAATTATGGTATTAATACAGACCTAAAGCAGCATTTCCTAACCTGTGGGTCGCGACTCACGGGTGATTATAGCAATAATATGCTCGTATTGTAGTCACCTAATGTGTGTGTAATATAAAAAAAAGTAGCTGCGTACCAAACATAGCAACTTTTTTATGTGATTCACGGTCCAAAGAACTTTAGGAGCTTCTGTCTAAAGAATCATCTAACAGTCAATACATAGACAAACCGAAGAAAAATCAAGTGTACTAACCAGACAGATAGAAAAAGATTTCAACAAATAAAAACTTTTACGTAGATAAGTCAAAAAGATAGATGCACAGTTAGTTCATAAAAACCAAATGAAAGTATCCGTTTCGTGGCCGTCTCCTGAAAAAAAAAGTAATTTTTCATCACCCAGGCAAACATCCATTACTAGAAATCAGGTTTCCGCAAAAAGAGGCTGCTTCTGTACTTTATTTATGATTCGAGACGTTTGTAAAAACGGTCTCATACCAAACGTCTCAGGAATCATCTTTCACGATTCACGCGTGGAAAAATGGATCAATGAGAATTTGTCTTTGCACTCGAGAAACAGATAACGGGTAACAATTCTTCAAAGTCGCAATGGAAGTTCTGGTTCATGACTTTTGATGAGTTCTATAAAATACATGAGAGTGATAGAATCTAGTGCAAGATCCGTGTGTACCTAACCTAGTGCTATAGTGAATCTAGCAACAGTGAAGTGAAAATTGCAACAATACACTCTTTTTCTTTGGGCAGTGATGTAAAAAAGAAGTTGTTGGTAATTTCAATGAATACTTTAAAGTGCTCTTTAGCACACTTCAAAAATATTCATGACTTCATGTATTGTAAAGCATATTTTGAAATCCTTGTGACGCAAACGAAGAACTGTTTACTGACGTCATCATACGGCAACCATTAAAAGTCCTTTCAAATGCATCTAAACTGGATAATAATGCAGTAATTACACTAAGAATGGTTTTTATATATGAATTTTTTTTTATTGAAATTCGAAACAAAGTTTTAATTCTTAATAGTTTTTTTATTAACTAATAGAGGTCTTACGGGAGCGAGGGCGCTTGCGCATTTTATATTTGTTAAAATAGAGCTCCTGTTTATGTAATTTTAATATTAACACCCCTTACTTTGTTTTAGTCGTTACCTGTTTAATTTAATTTAGATCTTAAATTTTAGTGACATTCGATCTAATTCGTGTTTTTTTTAACTCTTGACGATTTCAATACGAATTCTCGTAACTTGAATACTTGATATTGTAGGTACAATTTATGACGTATTTTTTATTGAATGTGTAAATAATCTAATTTAATCTATGCAAGTACAGGACAATTTCAATGATACCAAATGATCCTAGAGCTACCTTGAAAGACATTTAGTCGGCTTCGAAATCAGAGTTCAGCTGCGATCAATATTTATTCGAAACTTGGCTGCCTTCTGCTAACAGAAGGCCGAGCACGAATATTAGAATCCTATTACGTAACGTAATCGAGTAGTAACGTTACGCTGTTCCAAACGTCATACAAATTGTCTCGATTACTTTACGTAGGATTCGAATATTCGTGCTCGGGCCTCACTTCTAAGACACTAAGGGCACGGGCGAGGAAGTTTTCTGCAAACGTTTAGTTTTCATAACTGAGTCGAAGAAAATAACTACATCGGTGGACTTGTCTCTACTTTCCGTCTAATTTGCTTGTTTCCTGTTAGAGATTAGCTTTTGAAGAACTTTCTTAACATGTACATGGTTTTGCCTGTTAAGGTATAAGTATTTTTTCCAAAAAAATCAATAAATCACTTTTTATTGCTAACGGTAGGTACCTGCAATATTGCCGGAAATACATACGTGTCTACAGCTTGCACATATTTGGGCAAATAGCTGTTATACTTTTTGTCAAAGCTCATACAAATTGTATGTCAAAAGCATGCATAAAACTTAAGCGATCTAACAGGCATGTGCATTTCCGACTTGTTCAGTATTATAATAATGACCTGCCTAGATCAGTGCCCTAAGCACGACTTGTCGAATCCTGCGTTACGTTACGGTTATCGTATCGAGATCGAGAAATCTCATACAAAATTTTAGTTCCAAATACGCTCACGGGCGGGCGCTGTTCCAAACGTCATACAAACTCGTTATAGTTTACTATTCGATTTTACGTGACGCAGGATTCGACAAGTCGTGCTTAGGGCACAGACCATTTAAATCACTCCGATTACTAAAAGAGGGTGATATTCGACTTACAAAATTTTACGTACAAAAACAAAATAAGTTAAATTTGCTTGTGCCTAATAAATATCACATATTTAGGTAGTTTTTACAGAACAATGATTCATTACTTGACACGTCATGTTCCACCAATAAATAGAACAACGTTTTCCTTTATTATTAACCGACTTCAAAAAAAGGAGGAGGTTCTACGTTCCACTGTATGTTTTTTTTTCTTTTATGTATGTTCATCGATTACTCCATCAATTGTAGACCGATTTTCAATTATTTTTTTTAAAGGGTATACTCCTGAGGTGGTCCCATTGTCACCAAGTCATGATCTGATGATGGAATCCTAGGGAAATCGAGGGCAACCCTCAAATTTTACAGGCATGTACTATGTGTTTCATATATTTTCTAAGGTTATTCAAGTATTTGCGTCTGGTAGTCATCATCTCATGATGATGAGCTGATGATGGAAGGTACAACTCCTTAGCGGTTAGGAGTTGGAGGATAATTCTGAAAATGTTAAATCATTATTCGAAAGGGTATACTCCTGAGGTGGTCCCACTGTCACCAAGTCATGATCTGATGATGGGATCTCAGGGAAATCGAGGGCAACCCTCAAATTTTATAGGTACGTATCATGTGTTTCATATATTTTCTAAGGCTATTCAAGTATTTGTGTCCGGTAGTCATCATCTTATGTTGATGAGCTGATGATGGAAGGTACAACTCCTTAACGGTTAGGAGTTGGAGGATAATTCTGAAAACGTTAAATCAACGTAAAATTGTAAAATAAAAATCTTTTAACAAAAAAGTAAAACCGCCTTCAAAAAAAAAACCTTAAAAAAAAAACGCTTCATTCAAAGAATATTCCGCTCGCACCGCACCGACTTCATATTTCTACTGCTTAGTGCTAGGCCATAAAACTTTAGGCTTTCGTTTCTGTTGTCCGAAATAAACGCATTTTTTTTTTTTTATTTATCATTATTTTAGAGGATTATTTTACGTTTTTTTTCTAAGGTTTTTATTATTCTCTTTATCCTTTTTCAAGTCTTATTTTTTACGTTTTTCTAAATTAGGTACATTAGACACAATATAAAATAATAAAAAAACCGGGCAAGTGCGAGTCGGACTCGCGCACGAGGGTTCCGTAGAAAGATTTTAACGCTTTTCCCCAGTGTTTTAAGAAGTCCAGTGTTAGCAGAGCCCTGCTCCTAAGCAAAATGTACGCAGTGTGGGGACAACTTATATTGGTCTGCGAAATCTACAGACAAACATAATTTTTTTAGATTTTGAGACTTTGGAGTGGTTCTGCTATAAGAGCTACTTTCATACCAGATTTCAAGTTTCTAGGACAACTGGAAGTACCCTTTAGGTTTTCTCAGTACGGTGATTTGTACGGAAACCACCTTTTTAATGACTGTGTCTTCTGATTGCGTTCACTTGAAAGGTTGATTTTTTCACGGCTTCAAGGGACCGCAGGTTTGAGTATTTGATATTAATTTCAGCATGCTACCTCCACGCATTCCAGAGAAAAAGGGTCACCGTTGACAGACAGATAGACAAACAGACGGACAACAAAGTGATCCTGTTAGGGTTCCGTTTTTTCCTTTTGAGGTACGAAACCCTAAAAAACATAATATTATTATGTATCTATACTTGATAAATATAAATTAAGTAACAAAGTTAAGCAGGTTTTCAGAGATATGATATACTTATTTAATCTTTTACAATAAATGAATACTTTTCCCTTCACATTAATCAAAAATTTACCCAACGTTAAGCAATTTGACCGATTGATTTGGGATAAAAACACTCATCTAAGTGTTTAATTTTACTCTTTAAAGTACTGGTGTCAATGTACCGACTAACCCAATTACAGTCGAGTTCTCCAATATCTGTACAGCCAACGGTTCATCAATATCTAAACACGGACTGGCAATAAGGTCTGTGTATAGATATTTTTGTACTGTTAACTGTATAGATATTGGAGAACTCGACTGTACCATTTTAAATATTCCTATATCCACCAACTTGGTCCCAATTAACGTTCTGAGCCCACGTAAACTTTATCCAACTGTACTCAAACTGAGTACGGGCAGACAAGAGCTACAACTTTGCCTTTTCAGTCGTCAAATGACCGTGCCACATAAATTAAAACTCTGTCGACGAACTTAACAGTAGTTTATGCAACTGTTACAATTAGTTTTAAGGGCTATTATGTAGAGTTGCATACATTACTTTATCTGCACAGGCATAACAAATTTGTCATGAGTTTGACTTTTTTTAAATCATAGACAAACCGAGCTGACTGGTCGTATCGACATTTTTTTCTAATTGAGGAAAATAAATGAAAGAATGAAAGCGATGGTTAGTTTTTCGTTTGTTACTACTTGTTAATGCTTATTTTGCTTGGAATATAAAATAATGGGAGAGAATCTACTCTTACTTGAGTTCAAAACTCTTAAATAACTCGAAAAACCGGGCGCATGTAAGGTCAGCAAGTTATCCTTATATTTTTTAAAGTGCCTTATTAGAGTCGGTTCGGGATGATTTGAGAATGCTATCATGCCTAATTATTGCAAATTTTTATTTTTTTAATTGTTTGACTAATAACATTTTTGCAGATTGCCGATACTGATCAGCAATCCGCATAAATATATTTGCCAAATCAATTTAATAAAGGCTATCGTGGTTGGAAATCATTTAACGTTTGGTGTAGCGAAAAATGTAAAACCGCCTTTTCCGAAGCTAACCAACTTGAAAGAGAAAATTAATAGGCAGACGACTTCATAATATAGCCGGCCATTTTGCGAAAATCCCGCCAAGAATTTTACTGTATTTCCATTTTGTCGGTGCCGCGTTTAATGACACCGGCGGCGGTTTGGAAATTCCCGCACACTTAATTGTCTTATTTATCATACGCATTCGTGCTGCCGTACTCAAAAACGTCAATTAGTGTGAAGAAAGTCATTTTATTCAGCGTGGCAATGCTGCTAGCCTTCTTCGAAACTCCCCCATTGGAGGCGATTTGGGACATATTTTTTACCTGTGGTTTTACTTACGTAGGTAAAGTCAGATTTAAGTTTCGTTTATTTTTTGTATATTTCTAGAACCAGATAGGTCTACTAGTATTGTAAATTAAAAGGTTATCTTCACGTGCGGAAGTTAATGTGGGTCATGCTCGGAAAGGTCCTTCAGAGGACGATAGAAAAGAAATAAAATAAAAACATTAACTTGTCTGAGAAACGAAATTTTCAAATCTTACATGAACATTCGCACAATTTGAATTCGAAAAAACAGAATTAGACGCTCAAAATAATAAGAAATGCATGTGTAACACCAATTTGATATTGCTTAATATTTATTCATAAAGACTGCTTTTTTGGAGAGAGTGTAGGTATAACAATATTTTCCATTCCATGCCATTTGACCCTCGTAATCACTTTCGGTGTATCAAACGAGAAAATAATGAAAAACAGGTAAAATGTGTATATTGTATGGCTAAGGTTAGACGTTCTTTTGGTAAGTCATTATTTTGAAGTAGGTACCTAAATTGATAAGGTTAAAAGAGCGAGCGCAACGAACTTAGAAAATGTCGCAATATTTAAAACAAATGTACAAGAGACTAAAATAAAACTACTAAATAAAATAACAGTTTTAAATGATTCGCGGTTAATTGCATTAGACATAACGAAAACGGGATATTGACGAGTTTGCCCGTGATAATGATGCATGCAACTGCATCGAAATATCGGGAGCTCATCAAACCTATAAGGTAATCGCGGGCAATATCCCGTTTTCGTTATTTCTAATACTAAATAAAATGACTAAAACTAAACCTAACTTCAAATCGAGTTTCAAAGCAAGTGATTGAACGTTTCGAATGGAACGATTTACGTTTAATTATCTGACACTGTCTACTTAAAAATTTTATCTACACACTAATCATAAGTCCTCTATTATGCGTTCAAAAGCCGTAGGTAACGAACATCAATAAGACAGTTAGTTTTCATCTTCAAAAACAAATAAGGTAAAAAAAAAACAGCCGTCAATTAAAAAAAGAATTATCGATACGAAATGTTAGCTCAGTATGTTTGTTTATGATTACAAAAATACAGTCTATATCGTGACAGGTTTATTATGCCTTCGACTTCTGAAACCATTTTAGAGTAGGTACTTATAATATGTGTGTAGATAAAGGAATTTCATGTATGCAACTCTACACAATTAGGCGTTAAAACACTTCGTGTGATCCTATTATGAAACTCAGCTTGGCCTCGTTTCGTAAGAACACACTCGTGTTTTAAGGACCCTCATTATGTAACAGTTGCATAAACTACTATTTCTTGATACTGTATTACGCGACATTCATGCAGTGCTTAAATTGAAAATAGCTAAACCTATACCGATTGGCTCTGTGCTGTGGACCATAGAAAAAATAGACACACTTAGGTAGTTAAAATAAAAACGAAATTTTCCTTGCCGAAGTCACAAAACAAGTAGGAAAGCAAACATTAATAACGCATTATTCGTAATATCTTCCAATACATTAAGCTGCTCAAATTCATTACGTATTCACTCTGGATACCCAATGACTCTATAACCTACCAAATCAAGTGGAAGTACGTAATTCTAATATTACAGACGCGAACGCCATGCAAATTGTTGTTTAATTTACTACATTCGGTAAGTACACCTACCTGCTTCGATGTCGTAATGACTTTTCGATATCGAATTCGATGACGGTAAAAGTTTCAAATTTGAAACATCTTCAAAAACCAACATAATTTACATTTAAGAAAAAACAGTCGATACGAAACATCAGCTCGTTATGTTTGTCCATGATTAAAAAAAAACAGTCAAATTCACGTTCTGTCACGACAGGTGTGGGTATGATTATGCCTTCGGATCCTGAACCCATCTTAGAGTACTTATAATATGTGTGTAGATAAAGTAATTTCATGCACTTATGCAACTCTACATAATTATTACTCAGCTTCATCTCGTTTTATAAAACCACACTAGTGTTTTAAGGACCCTCATTATGTACATAACAGTTGCATTAAACTACCTACTATTAGTGGATTTTACAGCGTGCGGAAATATTCATTAATTTATTTTCTGTGTTAATCACTGAAAAAATACAAAGAAATTATAATTATAATTACAATCAAGTGTTTCACAATTGTGGTGACAAATCTATAATTTGCCATTAATATGACATAAAGATTATATGTATTAGGCAATAGCTCTTATTCCTTCGATGCAATGAATAAATGTTCCTGAAACGGGTTATAAAAAAAATAAAAATAAAAATCATTTATTATTTGATAATTATAAATCCATATATCGTTAGTGACAATGGTTCTGCTTACGAACTATACATATAACTTACCCCAAACTTACTTAACTTACTTGCTTTATGAAATTACCCCACTTTCAGATTATTCGATTCTAGATATTCGAACTACGAAACATTTATCATAAACCGCCATACGAACCCTTACGCCAATACTTAAGTTGGAGCTAAATAAACAAGACACAAATATTAAGTATTCATTTAAAAATCAGACTTTGTTGAACAAAAACATTTGTTTTCTGAAAAAAAAACGTTATTTAGTTACGCAATATAGTCTGCAATTATTCTATTGCCTCTGCTTAAGTTAAAGAAATATGTCGGGAAAACAGTCTGCAAGATTTTTCACTGAAAGAGCGTATGTGGTCTTATTTTAGTGCCAATCAATCAAATCAGCCCACATCCTCCCACTGCTGGGTAAAGGCCACGTTTTCACGTCACTTTTCTCGATTATCAAATGCCAAAATGTCGACCAAGCGGGTTAGTGATCTCTTAAACTGTGTACAATCGGTATTATATTTAGGTACATTTTCACGTTCGCTAGCAATTATAAAACACGTCCATCATTCGATGTTGGTATTACGGTAATATTTTATGAGTAATACGAAGTAATGTATACTCTCATGGAAACATAAAAACTTGGGTACGTGGATCACCAAATAATATAATTACCTAACTGAGCAGGGTCAAATAGTACCTACTTAGTACATTAAGATATTTTGCATCTTACGCCCACATTCCTTTGTGTGTTCGCTTCCTAGCAAAGTGTTATGCAATATTATTCAGTGGCCATGAGTAGATCAATAATAAATTAGAATCTCTAGATTTAGAGTGATAGTTCGATCGGGAATCGGGACATCCAAGAACCGAGAGAGATTTAACCTTAGGGCTTGCTAAAGTGTTTCATGCATTTAAAGTGTTGAAGAAGCTAGGCTCTTACTACTTCATTTCAAAGTTATATGTATAAGACGCGCCTTTTCCGTTTTGTTGGCTCTACTCTACTATATATATAATTATGACTATTTTTACAAAATACTTTTCACTAGATTGTGCTGATTGACACAACGAAACTTCATCTTCATTCACAGACAGTGTCGTTTTATCGTTCGTTGAACAAACTGAAAGACCCTACAGAAATAAGTGTCATAAACGTATCATAAACTCGCAAATTTGTCCGCATTTTAACCACTTACTCATAATCACTTGTTAAGTTTGTATGTATTAGTTTAACATTGGTTTAAAATTCATCTGTCTTCATGTGTCACATTCACATCAGCCTCTATGCCAGACACAGACATAATTTCCAACACGCCACAACATAATTTAGTTAAGGGGCAAATAACTAATAATTTCGATGCAAAAATCAACACTCTTTAATTACGTGACACATGACACTCACAACTTAAAGAGCTGCTAAAGTTTGACATAGGTATTGTTTTCTCAACCTTTCAGTGCACGTTGTAACTTCTAATTAATTACTATAGAAATATCGCGTGTTAAGGTAAGTTGTTTATCTTTCCGTTCCACCGTGTGAGTACAAGGGGCACAGGTTTTCGTGATTATTACAAAGCTAGACGTGTCCGTCCTGTTCTGTTATTTATGGACTGATTCTCATTGTTGATAAAATAACTTGTCATTTTTATAAGTTTTGTCTTAGTGGGCGCTTTAAGTTGTGGCGCAAAACTATGCCTCTGGTGCCTCTAGTGTAAATTATGACAAAAGAAAACCTACAGGTTCTATAGAACGCTTTCGCCTTAAGGTCTCATTTACCATGGGCAATTTGGCAGCGCCTCTAGCGGCACATATTGACAACAAACTAATACTATGTATTAATGCTGGAAATGAGGATAAATGGACTGTAAATAATAATAACATGGCAAAAATATCATAACACCTGTCAGAAATCATAAACACTAAAACTAAAGGAGTTCGCAACATTATGAGGATAAGTAGTTTCACAATTTAAATCAATCGCATTCGAGACGTTTGCTGTGTTGTGAAAATTACACTAATCTAGGGCTTTGAAGCTGAAAAGTTTACCCATGGGGTGCAAGCGAGAGATAAAAATCCTTCTTATATTTTTAATTTAATTATGTTTGCCATTACAACCGTTATTAAACTTCAAAATGGCTATGATACAATTTAACGTGGCCTAGTTAAATACATTATACAAAACTACAAAATAATCAATTTCTACCTTAGCGGACTAGTGTCCGCTCATCAATTGATCAGCTCAGTTTCTAGGGAAAAGGTCTAGTAAACCGTAAAAAAAAGACATTCCAACGTATGTATGAAAGGTCTAATATAATGACATATGGAAACCAAATCATGGGTCGGCTCATAAAATGAAGGTTTACGATTTGTCGCTGATGCTAAAGCTTTGTTCATATTGTAACCAAGCCCTGCGGGCTGCGATACGTCTTGCAAAAAAGTAGAAAACAGAAAAAAGAAGAACTAAAATTTGTTATACGATTTTGTTGCCTTATTTAAGCTTTACGTCAAAAATGTGACAGTACGAAGAAAGTGGCCTCATATAATTTCTACTCTTTTTGGCAGACTATATTTCAAATATTTGTGAGGCAAATATTTCAAATTAAAGAGATTTTGATAAATATACTTACTTGTGAAGGTATGTCCGAAATCAAGATGCCTACAGCAAGCATCAAACAGCAAGATGCCTACCTATTTGTTTCGTCAAGCATTAATTCTAACTTCATCGAGTTTATGTAACTTACTTATTGTCCTCGGCGTTTCAATTCGTACTCTTCGGTTTTATCTTTATTAAATAAAAAAAGTAGAGACAAGCGATCGTAAAACGAGATACCAACTCGTGTTTTCATCAAAGGTTGGTAGATGTAGATAGAAAAAATAATAACATGGTTTCCTTCTCCATTATTCACATTAAAATTACCTTTTTTGTGTCTCCGTTTACCAAGCGTCCAACCTACCAACATATTTAATTTTCCACGTGTGATATATATACTGAAAATCAGCGCTGTGTCAATGAGGGACTCCCACGGGAGCTCGGACCAGCAAACGCTGAGTGCATCCCTTTTGCCACACAAAATGTACGATAATTGTAAATTGTAAGTGTTGTATTATAAGGATAATAGTTAAGTTTCTGTAACATTTTTATTTGTGGCAATAAATTATCTTTTATCTTTTTATCTTATCTTATTATGAAACTCAGCTTACTATTAATTGAATCGGAGGCTAATTATTGATATTGCGGTCGCGGGGGAGAAAGTTAAGTGTTTTAATTCATAAAATTGATACATTCAGAATAAAAATGCGACGTGTATCCATCGCAGACGCAGCTTTATCTGCAGCTTTTTTGATCCTATCTTGCTATTGCTACAGTTGAGTCTATTCAAAGCAGATGCGAGTCGTAAGGCTGAGTACCGCAATAAAACGGCTGACTATAAAGTTCAACGTTTACGTGTCGGTCAACACATACGTTATACAGTTTATTATTGACCTGCATGCTTATTGTCGAACTCGCTCGCAATCGCCATCGTGATTATTTTATATGGGCTGACAATTGGTATCGGAAACAGCTAGCTGTCACAGTGACATTTCAATTACAAACAAGTGTCTAAATTGTTACGAAATTACCCTTCATTAGGCAATATTTTACATACATACATACCTACATACGCTCGAAAAACAACCCTCCTTGGGCAGTCGGGTAATAAAAAGTGTACCTAGGTGTGAGTACTATGAATGGTTAACATATAGTAAGTATCACTTTTTTAGGGTTCCGTTGTCAAAAAAGAACCCTTAAGGCCTGCGCAAACCGGCAGACTGCAGGGGAGAGTATCGAAGAGGTTTTCCTCTGCCGCAGCGCACACTTTTCCTTCATGATACCGCCAGCGGCTGCCAGCGCGGGGCCGGCCGGGGCTGCAAAGTGTGCCCCTGTTTTTGCTCCGACCGGCGCAACTGGCGGACGGGAAGGCAGAGGTTATAGTGAAATAAAACTGATCACTCACGTATATAAGTCGAGTTTAGCCCGACATGTTTCGGACTAAGTCGTAGTCGTTCCTCTGGGAGCGCACGACCAGGTGCGTCTCGCTATCGCTGGGTCGTGCGTTCCCAGAGGAAGGACTATGAATTAGTCCGAAACATGTCCGCTAAAGTCGACTTATATACGTGAGTGATCCGTTTTATTTCACTATGATTGAGTCTCACGGTAGTTTCATGAAAAAAGGCAGAGGTTATTTTAGGCGTGCTCTGAAGTCTCAGGCTAGTCAGCCGTTCTCAAAATATCAATGGGCCATAATGAAATGGGAAAAGAGAGTGGTCACTCTGTAAGCAGTCCCATTACTCCGAATTTACACCAGTAAAAGAAATTGTGTAAGTAGCATTGCATTGCAAGGTCGTGAAGGAAAAGAGCTAGATGTTGGATTGAGCCCCGCAATCGAATCAAACTTGCACATCTTTACTTAGGCTGACTTACACCCGACCTGGTTACGACACATCGGGGGGTTAACGTAACGTCAGACTACACAAATACGTCAAGGCTAGTGTGTAGGTAACCCAGGTTAGGCACCTACAGATATTTTGAGCACTTGGTCAAAAACACGAAGCATGTTTTCACAAGTATTTTTCACACAGATTCCTATCGCGTCGACATGTGTGTGTGTGTGTGTGTGTGTGTGTGTGTAGAAGTTTAGATTACTTTTCTCTGAAGCGAAATTCAAAACTAAGCTCGTTCAAAGTTTATTTAAGCGTTGTACTTAATAGAAAATTAAGTAAACTAACAAAGAACTTGCTGAATTGAAATTGTCTAGATCAATAAAAAGTAACTTGAGTTTCCGAATATTAATTCAACGAAACCATTTTGTCTGTATTTGATTAATGTTGTTTGAACGCGTTGTTTAGCTAAATAAAATTATTTTAGATTCAAGTTTCGCTGAGAAAGCATTCCATGTATTATCTTAGATAAGAGCCCCCCACATCGAGCTGAGAACAGAACATATTTTATCTGTCGGAATGAGAAGTATTTTTACATCTTATCTATTCCGACAGCTTTAATGCATAATTCACCGTAGTGCGAGTGTTAGTTGAAGATTGAAGCACAACTTGCAGCTTCATAGAACATATTTCTGACTTGCAACTTTATTCTTGTCATACGAAGCACACAGCTTATCGGATGAAATATCTAGATGCACCAGAGAATTACAGTTCGCGACAGGCCAGTTGAAAAATATTCTTAACAGATTATGCTTCTACACGTCCGGGAAACTTTGATAGAATCTCATGTAGCACAAGTCTGGTTAGATATTCTTCTAGCTTAGCGGAAAAGTGTTTTTTCTATAAAATATTATTAGTGCTCATTTGATTATGATAAGTATCCACGGACGGCAAAACGTTGTGTGGGACGTCCTGAGACACGATGGACGGATGATCTTAAGAGGGTTGCTGGCGGCGGATGGATGCGGCGAGGGGCCGAAGACAGAGTTTTGTGGCGCGCCATGGAAGAGGCCTATGTAAAGCAGTGAACTGCTGTGGGCTGATGATAATGACGATGAACTGAACTGTCTTCTTAAATATCATCATGTCAGCCGATTGACGTCCACTGTTGGCCATAGGCATCCACCGCGGCTCTCCACTCAAACCGGTATTGTGCTTTCCGCATCCATCGCGGTCCGCAATCTTTACTAGGTCGTCGCTCCATCTTGTTGGAGATATACCGACAGCTCATCAGAGCAGTTCGTGTTAAATATTGTCACGTTACAATTTATGATCGTGTTTCGACATTATTACGAACAAAGCATTACAATGACGCTGTACAATGACGAAAAACGTAGAGCTAACAACCGATATTCAACTGGCATTAAAAAAATACAATCTCATGACCAGTGAGTTACACCTTAGGCCTCATCTGCACCTTCCATCAAGTGAGATAGGGGTCAATCACTGGTCAGTTCATAGTAAAAAAAAATCTCTGGCTTCTGTAGCACAACAACGTATTTGTTTAAGGCTTTGTATTTTTTTCTAAAAATGGTTTGAATCACACTGCGACTCGCATTTCGCAAAAAACGTGCTTTATAACACACTGCATTTTGCAGTGTATACTGGTAAGTATTTTTTATTAGACCACTGATAGCGAAGTTCAGTGCCAACGATAGATGTACAGACTGACTGATGTAGGTAAGTCGTCAAAGAACGACGTCAATTCATTGGCAGTTTCCATTGACCTCGAGATACCAATTTGCTCTTGAAATTTTATTAGGAATGGGCTCATTAAAACCCTAGAAACTAGATGTGGTCATATAAAACATCTTGAAAACGTTTTGTGGCCGTACTAAAAATAATATCAAACGATTTAAAAAAACACGAATATATAAACTAAAGAAAACTAAGACATATTTCAAATATTTTTTCCTTATAGGCCTAATTGTATTTATGATCTCGAATATACAACATTAAATTATAACAACAGTTTTAAATGATTCGCGGTTAATTGCATTAGACATAATGAAAACGGGATAATAATATATTGACCGCGATTACCTTATATGTTTGATGCCCTCCGGCCGTTTTGGCAACCAAGTTTCGCAACCAGTTGCCGAAAAGGAAATAAATGTATTTGTTTACAACTGGTTACCAAATAAGACTTTTATTTCTTATTTCACAACTAGCATGGTGACACCACGTGACACCTAGAATATCATAAAATCAAACAGACGTTTTAATAATACCTATATACAGAAGTTCAATGGTGTTATTTAGAAATATAAATGTTTATTTGACATCTTTGACATCTGCTCCATATACAATTTATACTCTTTTTATTCTGCAGTGATGCACATAAGGTTATCTAGTATTTATTGCTAATAATAGCGATAACGATTGATCAAGTGTCCAGTGATCACACCATTACATATCGGACGGGTATTCATAATGTCTACTTCAAATGTATATCCCACACGTGATATTGTATTTATTAGTACGAAAAGAGGAGGAGTGTCAATGCTGTACAATGATCTCCAATATCACCGAAAAAAGATTTACGTTAATAAGAAAGAACTCTGGAAACTTCTGGAAATGTTTCACAACAAAAGGATGCAAAATAATAAGAACTGCAGAATAAAAAGAGTGTAAATTGTATATGCAGCTGATGTCAGAGATGTCAAATAAACATTTATATTTTTAAATAGCACCATTGAACTTCTGTATATAGGTATTATTAAAACGTCTGTTTGATTTTATGATATTCTAGGTGTCACGTGGTGTCACCATGCTAGTTGTGAAATAAGAAATAAAAGTCTTATTTGGTAACCAGTTGTAAACAAATACATTTATTTCCTTTTCGGCAACTGGTTGCGAAACTTGGTTGCCAAAACGGCCGGAGGGCATCAAACATATAAGGTAATCGCGGTCAATATATTATTATCCCGTTTTCATTATGTCTAATGCAATTAACCGCGAATCATTTAAAACTGTTGTTATAATTTAATGTTGTATATTCGAGATCATAAATACAATTAGGCCTATAAGGAAAAAATATTTGAAATATGTCTTAGTTTTCTTTAGTTTATATATTCGTGTTTTTTTAAATCGTTTGATATTATTTTTAGTATTAGGTATTTATTTATTTAGGTATTTTAGGATATTCTAGGTGTCACGTGGTGTCACCATACTAGTTGTGAAATAAGAAATAAAAGTCTTATTTGGTAACCAGTTGTAAACAAATACATTTATTTCCTTTTCGGCAACTGGTTGCGAAACTTGGTTGCCAAAACGTCCGGAGGGGTTTGATGAGCTCCCTATGTTTCGACGCCAATTATTCCTGTATTTCACAACTTAACAACCACGTAAGCACCTGAAACTGACTTCGCCAACTCATCAATAATGTCATAAAACAAATCCGCCCGAGTTGTGTAAACTACCGCAGACGCTTCACTTGAAAACATCAAACCACATAGTTTTAGTTTCACACACGTAATCAATCAATTTCCGAATCTAAACTACGTTGAAATACCCTGAATCGATTTTGGATTCCCGTAATGACCAAAGCGATCTGGACTGGAGGTGATTCGAAACACTATCATGCTATACTCTATATCTCTGTGCTATATGTTATGGTAGGTATCTGCCGCCTTATGCTGTTCAAGACAGATTGCATTTATTTCTATGAAGCACGAGCACACGAAAGGTTTGAAAGAAAATTGAACAGCTCATGCAAAAAATAAGTCGTTAAGTCGTGACGGTATAGGCAAGACGACAGTACACATGAGTGGGTATTCTGTAGACAATCCTTGAGTATCGTTTACCGTCGGAGAAACAACGCAGCGAAGGCACTTGTACGTTTTGTCATTTTACTATTCCATAATCCCTGGAGACAAAACAGTTTCGGGATAAAGCTTTAAGCTTTTAATTCTGTTTTAGTCAAGGCTTTTCTAATGACATGAAGTTTGAGTACAAAAATAAGCGCAATACCTACTCATAATTTGGCAGTCAAATTGTCGCAAAAACAGACGCAGTACGAAAGATACTACGTCAAACACAGCGTTAATTTTACATGAATAGGTACGTAACAAAACGGTTTGTTGTTGTTACGCATGACTGTAACAATCCAGCATCCTCATTTGACTTAGCATCAACATTTGACCCAGTCAACTAGTATTAAAATCCAACAGCTTATTTCCTACCCGCTTCTCTATTGTACCTCAAAGGCGCGTCTAACCCACAATGCCCTAATGGCTTGCACTATTAGGTACCGATATAGAAGATTCCTTCGCAATGAAAATGCAGTGGAATATTTGCTTTTGCCTCAAGTTTATATTACTTCCTACACGAGGGGAAACTTTACATGGCAAAGCAGTTTGCTAACTTTTAAGGCGTCGTTATAACAAAGTTACGTAAAATCATTTTCTTCAATATAACTTTGGAGATTTTCAGTGCTTATCGTTGATTTCTTTTTGCTTTTTCCAAACTTCTCGTGAAAATAGGAACTCAAAGTCAACTAAACCCAGATTTAAACAGGCTCAAGATTAAGCAAGTAGTTGGTAAAACTTACTCGGCTAGATAAACTGGACTTGCGCTCCAATATTCCACGCAAACGAAATATGAAAACAACTTGTAGCACAGAATAACTAATAGTACCTACTAGTGCTTGTTAATTAGATAATTAATGACGATATCGATATTTTCCTTAAATTTTTGGAACATTGACATTTCAGTTTTGCTTAGCAAAATGGGCACTATAAACTGTCATCTATATAGTGGCAGTAGGATAGTAACATGCGAGATATTCATTATCATTTTATCAGCCAACTTATTTTCCTAAATACCTGTATTTTAACACAAGTCACATTTCTTTCAGCTAACGAGTCGAGAGCTCTAAAAGCTTTTATTTGTAAGTGTTATGTCAGTAAGCAGCCGAATTTGTAACACTTACTATTTACTTTAATAATGAGAAAATGGTCGTGAATACCTATTTACAGTATGCGCCTTCCCAGAGAAGCTAAGCAAAGTCTCTCATAATAAATGAGTTTAATTGCTTGAATTTTAATGGAAACTGTTTAAGCATTTAGTGACTGTTCGTGCTAAGCGCAACACCGCTTTTGGACTTTTTAAACGTCTGTTCAAGACAGAGAACCACCTATTTTTAGAATCATTTTCCTTTGTGCAAGTTGAGCTCCTAACCGTATAATTTACCTGAAATAATAAATACAGGGTTAATTTCACACTAACGTCTAGAAACTTCTAGACACGACAGATCTTAGACACGACAAAAACATATTTTCGATGCAAATATGGTTTAGGTATGGATAATTCATATCATTAAACTTGAATGGATAATTTTATAATCATAATAATCAGACCATACTCGCAATACTTCACTTAGTTATTCAAGCTGATGAACGCCTTTAAATGTGAAGGAGCAATAAAATATAAGCAAAGATATTTTCCAGAAAAAAAACTGAAAGAAATTCAGGGACGCAACGTAGGTACACTCTCACGTAAAATAATGAACCCCGTACTCCATCCGTCGGCGCCTGAATGCCGCTAAAAGGCAATACCTTACAATGCCTTACTTACGCGCAATAGTTGAGGTGAAAAATCGTCTAAGAATTTTATCACGATAAGCCACTTTAGAAAGTAAGCGAAAAAGTGAGTGTCGACGTAAAAAAGCGATATTTGGTCCCAAAAGATTATTAGCGCTGCGGCATCTTGCCCAAATATTTACCTTGCAATACAGGTTAGATAAATTTACATAAGTCTTAGGCATCACGCGGTCTGGCAACAATTTCCATTTAGATTTTCATCCGCAACACGGTAATTGAACTTGATATCATTTTCTGGAACGTCTCAATAAGCAAATTAATATTTGCGTATGACTTATTTTCAAATTTGCGGTTCCCAGATGTATACTTATTGGTTGATCACGATTCGTTGACTTAAAATTATTTGGACACTTTGGAAATTATTCCTGTGCAAAAGAAATACTTGAATCAAAAATTGAAAGCATCACGCTGTGTCAATCTGTTTTCAATTACAGCGTGTAAACGTTATACGGGCAAATACCACATTTGAAGGGTACATGGAAAGAACATGACATGTCTAGTCACTTTTTTTAATCGAGATTTCAATCTCAAAAAAAATATTCCGACGAATTGAGAACCTCCTCCATTTTTTGAAGTCGGTTAAAAATGTAGAGCACTCAATAGACTATAAGTCAGTTACAGATACAAATGTTTATGTAACTTGGCTTTTATATCACTTTAAAAAAAGACGTACTTATACGAAAATTATATGGATAATTACATAGTTCCAAACTTTCAAATCGCGATAACTCAAAAAGTTGCTAAGGAACCAGACGTGTTCTTTCCGTGTATCCTTCTTGATGAATAACCCTGTATTTTTCTCATATATTTTAAATATTCACTGGAACAAGAATACCAGACAAATGACATGCTTATTGTCTAACTCGCTCGCAATCACTATAGTGTTCATTTTGTATGGGCTGAAAATTGGTATCGGAAACAGCTATCTGTCACAGTCCTACATATACTGACATTTCCATTCGATAACAATTGTCAAAATAGTTACGCAATAGTGTCCGGACCCTTAATATTCCGTATCACCTGCCATACCGTTTACACCAAAGTCAGTACTGTACTTTTTTAATCATTTAAAAGCAATCAACTTACCTACCTACGTTCTATTGCACACAATCAATTAGGATTGCACCTCGTTCGCCCTAAGAGACCAAACCTAAGTAAGTACTTATAGAGTGTCCAATCAATCGTGAGTTGTACAATGGCTCATTCCCATTCAGCAATGAGCTTCATGGAAACATTGAAAATAAGAATGCATTTGCAAGTATTTTTTTTATTTTTTTTATGATTTATGGCATTTATGTAAAGAGGTTTAGAGTTACATTAAAAATTTTGTTTAAAAAAATATTTTAGTAGACTGCATTAATTATGCACGAATTTCAAGTCCATCCGGTCACTGCAAGTAAGGACCATAAAAGCAAGTGGACTGCCAGTGTCTATACGATGTCGCGTTCCTTTGAAATAATAAGCCTGCTGTAGCTAGTTTTACTACGGAGGGGTCTCTGTACCATTCATTTGGTATGACATTTAGACCTCTGGCTAACACAATAGCGCCATCTAAATTCGTTTTTTCTTTCAGTTCATAGTTGGCGCTATTGTGTTAGCCAGAGGTATAAGTGTCATGCAAAATTAATGGTACAGAGACCTCTCTATAGTGAAACTAGCTACAGCAGGCTCATTATTTTACAGGAACGCGACATTGTATAGCCATTGGCAGTCCTCTTGCTGCAAGTCGGTGAAGTTTAACTTGCAAGATTAAATTCAGGTGAAACCAAATAAAAGCTTGTACCTAATATACTTTTTACGTCTTAAAAATTCCCTTTCAGCATTAATTAAAGCTGAAAATATTCTACACCGTAACCTTTGATGTAATTTATCTCCCTCATTGTCTCGGCCCCGCATTCCCGAACGTCACTTAACCACCCTTAAGAAAGGGACTTAATGAAAAGGGGGATCTTGCGGATATATTGGCATTCTTATTGACAGAATTATTGGAACGTTGCCAAATTGCTTGGTAATTGACAGGCTGTTGTCGTAGCAAGAATTATTAGAGTTAATTGGGCTAGTCACCGTGATTTGGTGGGCAGGACATCTGGGCCTGGTTCTCGATTCTAACCTGTACCTACCTTGGATGCATACTGTCTTTAGTTATTACCTACGCATGAAACGTAGCAATTAACAACTGATTAACGCATAGCCTAAACCGCTGTATCTTGAAAGATTTATGTTGAAGGATATGTTTCTTGAGGTCTGCTAGTAAGCAGTTAGCAGTAGTTAGTAAAATAGGTATGAAAGATATTTTTTTATTTCATCTCTAAACTAGCAAAAGAAAGAGTAAGAGAAAAACATTAAGTTTAGTAAAATGGCATACTTAGGTACTAAAATATATCTTGTATCTTTAAGATGGTAAACACAGTCAGCAGCAGAAGTAGCTAAGCAACCGAAGCGGTCACAATGATCTGCACAAGCTCTTATGTCTATAACAATAGAGCCGTGCTTAGATCATTGTGAGCGCTGCTGTTGCTTAGCAACTATCGCTGCTGACTGTACATGGATCAGAGTTTCTCAAAGTGGAGTACGCGAACCCCCTGAGGATCGCGAAGTAATCGTAAGGGGTCCGCGACAAAATTTACCGTAATGAGTATGACACGTGACGTCATCTACATAGCTTAGTAGCACGCGCACGAATGAATTGCATTGATTTTTATAAACAAGATGCTTCTTTTATTAAACCTTATTTTTTAAAGATTAAGATTCGCTGTCATCTAGGAAATTTAGGGGTACGAAAGGTTGTAAGTTCAAGAAACCCTGATATAGATAATAGCCTCTCACAAATTTAATAACTAAACAAATACATAGGTTTAAGTACCCGTCAAAGCTAAATTCCACTACGTGAAAGCTGAATTCCACGAGCACTATCCAATCAAGCGAGACAAACGTTTCCACTTAGCATACAATGCATCCTAAGGATATCGGTAAGTATTTGTATATATACAAAAGCTTACAGCTCATTAAAATTAGAATCGCAATAATGAGCAAAAATGTTCTGTCTACACGAGATCTTGTTACTTCAATCGTCTTTGACTTTTTTATCCACCCGTTTACTGTCTGTAGGGTAGCAAAAATATTTATAATTTCCATTTTGTTACGATTACAGAAAGTGAAATTTACGTAGGAGCCAACGAACTTATTTTAAGAATAAATCAATACTGAGCTCGCGCCAAACCTGATTGATTCCACTATTTTTAAACCATCACTCTTCGCGCACGATATGAAGATATCAGAAGCCATTGCTTGAATTTTAAACGCTTCATCTTTGCACTAATAAATCAAAAATAATAAAAAACAAAAAACGGCGCTCAATTTATAAATGTATTGTTACATTTGCAAGTACGCACTGTATTATTTCTTTGACTTCTCGCAGCTTAATATAATATCGAGGCATTGTCTGGACTCTCAAACAGGCACGATCTCTCAATGCGTCGTATCATAGATACTTTCTGCCGATTGAAAAAACGCGTGATATATCCATACATAGATAAGGAGAGGAGACGACTGTATATTCTATACCTACATACTACTACAAACAATCATATTGAATCGTGGTTGGTTCAAGCGTACGTCACTGAAGCACTTGAAACGGGTGCTATAGACTCAGCGTTGAAAGCATTGCTAACGGAAAATTACACTGATAAATTAAATTAACAATATATAGGTGACTGAATTTATGTAACTATGCATTTTCTAAAAATTATGCGACAGGAAATGTAACGAAACGTTAATTATTAGTTTTTAATGGTACCGCATAAAAAATGCTTACGTGTTCACATTTAGCACAGGTAGTTTTTATAACTTCATCGATCAATAAGCAAGCTACAATAATCTAACCTTATCTAGAAACCTAGAAAAGTTGAAAAACTTCAAAGTTCAATATTTCAAAATTCGATTAAACTAGTTTTCGATTAAAAAACTTCATTGAAATCGGTCCATACGTTTGGGAGCTATGATGCCACAGATAGATACACAGGTCAAACTTATAACACCCCTCTTTTTTGTCGGGGGTTGAAAATGGGTGTTGAACTAATTGCGCTATTTACTTATCGGTCCTCAATACTATCCTATGGAATAGAGCCGACGTCATTCAAACAATCTCAATTTATTTAAGCGATCTGAGTTATCCAAGCGATTAGAGTTAGATCGAATATGATCGGCCAAAGTGTCATGCCATAATGGAACAGACGCCTATAAATTACCCCTATAGATACGTAAAATCATGAACAGTTAAAAAATACATGATGGTAATAGATTCGGTAACAAACAAAGCCCACAAAAGGCTGCAAGCGAAACTCGGCCACAAACAAAAAAATTCTACTATCGATGTACCGCATTGTGATACGCTTCGGCTCTTCAAAGCTCCAGACGAATCCAGTTTTATGACGATTCTAATGAACGTTGTAAATTCATAGTTTAGTCTTTGAACGTGTCAGACAAAACCCCATGATACAGACCGCTGGGAATTATCCGCCGGTGAGCTCATTCGACATCCACCGCACGCAATATCATTTACGAGAACCGTGAGGACTCCCAGCGAGTTTCGAAATGTGACAGGCTTCACAGGCTACACCTTGTGTCTGTACAAAGTGCGCTAGCAGAACAGAAAAAAATTCCTACAAAGACCTGTTAATATAAATGTCTCGTGTAAATATTTACCGTCCCGCTCGCACACATATTTACTCGCGAGCGATAGAGACATATAGTGACAGGTCATTGTACGGAATAATTTCTTTTTCGCGACCGCGCTTTAGTGTTATTGCATGTGAGACGACTGATGTTCTTCGCATTCAAAAACTTGATTACATTAATTTGCAAGGTTGAAACTTCAAGAACACCGGATTTACTCATTTATTAAAATATCAGTTTTTGAGCTATCATAATTATCCTTGCATTATCATAATTGCGGGTGGTAGGACCTTGTGCGAGGTCCGTCCAGATCGCTACCACCATCTTACTCGCTAATTCTGCCGCTAAGCAACCGTGCTTGCATTGTTGCGTTCCGGTTTGGAGAGTAAGACAACCGGTGTATTTAATTACGGGCACAAGAGGTATTTCATCTTAGCTTTCTAGGTTGGCAACGCATCTGCAAACCACCGGGGTTGCTGCCTGGTGTCATATAAAAAAAAGAAAAATCCTATTATTCATTATCATCGGTGATCTTACATCAATATTGTGTCTAATGCTTACTCTTACTTTTGAAATCACTTCAAGCTACAATACAGTACCCGAAATATGATGTAGATACTTTGATTGTTTTTTTTTTCATAACTAAAAATATTCGATCGCGAATAAGTAGATCTACACCGTAAGCAACAAACACGTCCCATATTACATACTACAATGAAGCGACCGGTGTTTATATAATCATAAAATCATATTTTATCAAGTAAGTTTGGGCCTATATTATTAAAATTGAGCTGGACTTCTGCTCTGAGGGTCGAGCACGAAGTTTTCGAATCTCGCGTAACGTATAATCGAATAGTAATCATTGTCGAGTTTGTTTGTTTGGAACAGCGCCCGCCCGTGAGCGTACTTGGAACTCAAATTTAGTATGAGGTTTCTCGATCTCGATACGATAACGTAACGTTACGCAGGATTCGAAAGCTTCGTGCTCGGCCTACTGAATATACTTACGTAGGTAAACGACCTTGTATTGAGGAATAAAGCTTAAAAATGGCGCCGAATTTCACACAGCTGAACTTTACGTGATTTTTGCAATAAAGCTGTTTTTAGAGGCTGTAAATATTTTCTCATTCTTGCCGCCATTGTGTTAGCTCCATTTGATTTACGTATGCCGACCTCACCTACAATATATCAAACAACGAATGTAAACTTTAACACGTATTCATACTGAAGCGGGAAACAATATAATGAGAGTGTAGAAAAATATCTTATCGTTAACAATGGCTGTGTTGCGTTTAAAATCCGTCGACGCTGTGCTCTGTCCCAAATATAAATGAAGGATCTTACCGCGTCACTCCATCCTAACTAATATTATAAATGCGCAAGTAACTCTGTTTCTCTGACTGTCTGTTTGTTACCTCTTCACGGGAAAACCGCTGCACCAATCTAGATGAAATTTGGTAAGAAGATAGTTTGAATATTCAGGAATAACATAGGCTACTTTTTATTCGGGCAAATTATATAGTTCCCGCGGGATAACGATAACCAAAATCTACGCGAACGAAGTCGCGGGCAACAGCTAATGTACCTATAAAACCTGAGCGATTGAGTGATTGAGATTAACGTTGTCCTTTAAGTTGATAATTTTGGGGTCGGAGTTTATTCACTAAAGCGGGACAACGCTATCCGCGTAACACGTGTGTCAATAGAAAGACGGCTACATGGCGTAAGCGCCAAATCGTTTAAAATTTTGCTCTGGGTAAGAAACTATACGGACAAAGCTTGGAGCAGGAAAGGAATGGAGATTTTTAACATAAAACTACCGTGAGACTCAATCATAGTGACATAAACGGATAACCCGAAACATCCACAACACACACACACACAACAACAATAACAACAACGACAACAGTCCGAAACATGTCGAGCTATACTCGACTGACATACGTGAGTGATCCGTCTATTTCACTAGGAATGGGGATGTTAACGCGCGATTTCCCCTCTGCCAAAACTCTAACATTAAGTCTGATCAAAATGATCAGGGTCTGTTGAACGTAACAAATTTTGACATAAGCGCAGACATGTGCTGTACGTGTGTGTTCCTCGTCCCCCTCAAAAAGTGGGTACAAAACCTCAAAAAGTCAAACCCGATTCCTCAGTACGCCAATCTCTTATAATCTATACTTATAAAACAGTAGGTACGGTGACTGACAGACAACGCATAGCCTAAACCACTAGATCTACAGACTTGAAATTTGGCAAACATGTACCTTGAGTATCCTAAAGGTGCACTAAGAAGGAATCTTTCGAAATTCCCACGGAATAGCGAACTAGCCTATTTTGAATATTTCACGGGGCAAAGCCGCGGGACTAATGCCTTATAATTTTCTAATAAACAGCTAAAAAAATAACGTCACATCTCTCGTTCGGGTATCTTGAGCTAAATCCAATTAATTTCAAAAGCGTTTTCGTTCGTTACCAAAACGTATTGTATCACTGAAAGCTTAACTGGGATCCAAAAAAGCAACAGTTTTGACAGACGGCGCCGATTGCAATGGTTGTGACACATGTGACGTGTGAAATATCAATCATCGTTTTTGTTCCATTAACACTTTCATTCATTTCTACAGATTGAGTTAGTATCGCCAAATGCCAGTCGGACTCGCGTACCGAGGCACACAAAGTAAGTAATATGTAAATAGTTCGTCTATCACGGGACTACGTCGACTTGAATATTTTTCCTACTTTTCCTCGAGTATTTTAAAATGTCCAGTGTTAGCAGAGCCTTGCTCTTAAGCAAAATGTACGCACTGTGGGGTCATTTTATATTGGTAGGTAATTGATAACAGACAGACATAAACATTTAAATTCGTTTTATTTTTCCTGTAATCTTTGATTCATCAAAAGCCGCGGCTTAAAAAAAGTCCCTATTGCAAAAAAAAATGTATAATTTAATTACTGCATTGTTGGGCAAGTATCATCTAACACTGTTCCAAATTTCAAGTCGATGGCATTAGTAGTTCCTGAGATAACCAGCTGTGACAGACGGACAGACGGACGGGCTGATATGGGTTCCTTCATTTTGGTTCGGAAAACTAATAAAAAGAGGAGAGAAATGCTAACGTTCGTATTTCCTTCCAGGATCAATGTCGCCAGTTTTTACACTCCACTTGCTATTAATGCACACCCGCAAAACAAAATAAAATACTGGTGTCATTATACACTCTAGATGAGTGTCACAAGCGCGGCGACGAGACCACAATGCCACTTGTATCCTCTTTTCATCCCCACTCTCAAATTTTAAGACCTTGTTGCAATAAAAAAATATTTTTTATTATTTTTGAAAAGCAAAATGTTCCCAACAAAACCGCACGATGACGTACCTATTCTAAGATACTGGTCTTTGTCAGAAGAGCACGTAGCGAAGATATAGTCTGGGAAAGGTCAGTTTACCCAGTTTTGATTGCAATTTAGCTAACAGCCAAATTATGTTGATTGTAATAGCAAAATTACTTATAAGCGTCATCTAATAAAACTGTGCTAAATTTCAAGTGGATATCATAGCATTAATAGTTCCTGAGAAAACCAGCTGTGACGAACAGACGGTAAGCCAGACCAAGTAACACCATAGGGGTTCCTTTTTAGCATTTTGGCTCGAGATACTAAAAACCGGACAAGTGCGAGTCGGACTCCGTATAAAGATTTAACGCTTTTCCCGTGTTTTACGAAGTCCAGTGTTAGCAGAGCCCTGCTCCTGAGCAAAATGTACGCAGTGTGGGGTCATCTTATATTGGTCAGTGAAATCTACAGACAGACATAAAATTTTTAAATTTTGAGAATTTTCTGAGTAGTTATGCTATAAGAGCTACCTTCGTACCAAATTTCAAGTTTCTAGGACAACTGGGAAAGGCAATTTGTACGAAAATAACCTATTTAATAACTGTGTCTTTTGATTGCGTTACTTAGAAGCTTGATTTTTTTCACAGCTTCAAGGGACTGCAGGCTTGAATATTATTTGATATTAATTGCAGCATACTACCTCCACGCGTTCCAGAGAAAAAGGGTCTTGACAGACAGACGGGAAAGAAAGTAATCCTATATAAGGATTCCGTTTTTCCTTTTGGGGTGCGGAACCCCAAAAACAAATCCAAAACCGTGGAACCGTCGACGCAACGTAGGCGTCCGAAGGCATTTTATCCGACCCTTATACGACGTTTCCACGAGGGAATGTTTGCCACGAAATAAATCTTCCGGAATTTAATTATTATTCAGGAGTTTATTGGAAACCTTTCAGCAATATGGGTTTTATACGGATCTGACCAAAATGACGGAAAACGGAAAAAAGACGACAAGGAACGAAGACATTATTTATGGAGGACTTGGAGCCGATTTGGTCAACACCGTGTGATCCAATGACATTGACCTTTATATCAGGAGGCTACACTTTTATTGTGTCCTACTAAGAACGTATTTCACCACTATACATACAGTGTGTCCCACGACTATGCCACATGGAGGGAAAGTACTTTAAATATTGTTGATAGAATATTTTTCTCTATGAAGACATTCCTTCATTTTTTAAGTAGGTAAAGTAATAAGTATTGCACTATTGCATTTAAAGATTTTTTTATATGAAAAAATTGTATGAATATTGTCAGTGAGATACACACATTATAATTTATAATTTTATTATCAAATTTTATTATTGTCACTTTATTTTCAGGGTTCATGTAACTATTTTTAAAATGTTATATTACTCAAGGGCAATTATTATTTGTCATTTAGTCTTTCGATTGCCATCATAAAAACACAGGTTTTTTTTTTCACATTTGGTGTCGCTTCGATTCCCACGTGAGGCTAGCATTTTTTTTTCTGAGAATGTAGTGTTATTTCATTTAAAAAATAAAACAATGTATTCGTAAGATAAATATCTTATCGACGATACTTAAGGTATGTTCCCCTCCATGAATCATAGCTGAACCTGTATATATCTAAAAAATATTTAATGTAGCCAAACTATATACGTGACACACCTACAGTACTACCTCCCCTCGTTTGTGTAAGTATAATATTGGCAGCCAAACAAATGCTAGCGTAGCTTTCATGCCACGCGTCAATTTTCACTCAGTTACTTTTTCATAACACGAGGGGAATCAACCTACCTTCGAAAAGTATTAAGGACGTATACTATAATAATACCTAACGAGTTTATCAAAGGCAATAAAGCTAAAAATATAGTAGCACAACATAGAATTTATATAGGTGATTTAAGATTTATTGGTCCATCCGGAAGATTAAGATGAAAAAAAAACGTACAATTTACTTTGTTTAGATCCGTCTACCGAAGAATCTGGAGTTTTACGGGCCATTATTATTGTTAGACTTTGTTATTCGAACATTAAAGAAATCGAAGTTATTTAAGCTGCTCTTGATGTAAATTAAACTTTCAAAAAACCTCTTCTCCGTCGACGTTGACGCGTTCAGTGAAGATACAAAATCTGTGAAGTAGAAACAAAAATAACGAATGAGTTTATTATTTCGTTTAAGCGTTTCTGTTTACTGAAAATTAGTTTTTCTAAATAAGTAATTAATTACGTTTGATCTGTATTTTTCTCGACGTGCGCCAGATGAATTTGTTTACCAAATAATTTGCCAAACGCGATTGAAGAGTGGCTTTTTAATTTTTTTTTTTTTTTAATTTAACTCTATTTACGAATACACAACGTTTGTTTTGAAATGGAAATCATTTGCTTGACATGACACTTTTCACGATCCTACGATGCTACAACGCAGTGCGATTTACAAGTAACCTGATTTGCATAATAGGTCAGATGTCAGTTTGTTAAGAATTTCGTATTCATTATCACGTACCGAAGTGAATAAAACAGTGCACAAACGGTAAACAAAAGATCTTCAGTCAAAAAACAACCAATCGAATAAATATATTCGTGATTGCTTCCATGCAGACATCGATGTCAGACACAAAAACATGCCAAAGTAAGTTCGCCAAAAAACGAACAATAGGACATGAAAGACATAGATAACAATCAAACATTGATTAATGTGCAGTTAAAAGACAATGTCATTGCAATTTTACATACATTTTATTAATGAAGAGCTGTGTGCTTTGATAATAATGCTAATCTGATATTTTAACATGTGAATAATTTAGTTGAGCGGCGAGACACTTTTCAAAGTAGCGAGCACACAAACAAATAATACAAATTATTCAATATCGTTGGCCAATTGACACCAATTGACCTACGAGTACGTGCATAGTCCCAAATTAAGCAGAGCTTATGTTGATGAATATATAATAAAATAAAATACACAATATAAAACATTCAAGACTCGGGAACAGACATTCGTATTTACCATACAAATTATCTTCACCGACTGGGGCGCGAACCCGGGATCTCAAACTTCGTAATCACGTTTTCTAACCACTAGACTATCCTGATGTCTAAATTTCGGTCGGCGTAGTTGTCAGATAAATAGGTTAACCGTTCAGTCTTTAGAATATCATAATAATTATATTAAAAGAAGGTAACAAAGCACGTCAACGTAAGATAATGTTATGAGTCGTAACTTATTAATTATAGATTGTAATTAACTGTGGAAGCCCGTGTGGCTTGATTGAAGTAACACGAACGCGTTTACTGCTATCCTAAATCAATTTTATCTTTAGCACAGATTTAAGATTAGGGTTTGTTTAAAAATCTTTTTTACGTCGGTCTACCACCGGCCGTCGTCATAATTTTCCTTGGGCTATTTAATTTTAAAGTGCATTGTTAAGCTTTTGGGCCAAACCGCTGTAATTTTGTTAAAACAAACCTCTTGTAACGTATTTGGGAGCCTGGGAGGCCACACGGGTACAAGGTTCCTTTGAAAAATGGCTGTCTCTTTATCCGCCTGACCGGACAGGCTTCTTCCGAAAACTAATTCAGCGGAATTTTTGATATCTAAAATCAAAATCAAAATATTGTTTAGTAAGTACAGCCGGTTAAATGCGCATGGTTACGAGAAACCATGATTGCCAAGAAGAACGCACCGCAAGGAACTTGTAACAAAGTATTTTTTTTTTCTAAAAATCCAGATTGACAAGGAAAATCGTTATGACGTTTACTATGAAAATGTTCTATGGTGGGTCAGGAATTAAATTCCAGAATTAATTAGCATATTTCAGAATTACAAAATAGAGTACCCTAACTAATAATTATAATACCTACTTGATCCAAATGCTTACAGATGTAAAAGTCTGTAAGGGTCTAATTATACTGTACATACATATAGTGGCTTCGAACTAGCATTTGTCTATTCCCAAGAAATATATTGGATATTGGATTAAGTAAGATTAAGTAATCCTCGACCTATCTCAATCAATTAAATAACTAGGTACTTAATTAAATTATTCAAGACAGATGACTGATTCAAGTTGCGACGCTTCACACATCACACATCTAAACAATGCCCACTTTATCACATCCAGCCCAGATCCTGCATACTAATGAAGTACTTAGTTGTAAGTAAGCAATTCGCTAGTGTGGTGGTGTGTTTAAAATTAAGAAGTGAAAATTGTTAGGAACTTTGTTACTGCGTTCTGAAACTTAGTTCTGATTTTGGAAGAATGATCTTAACTTGCCTTGAGGTACCTACAGTAGAAAAGTGTACATTTTTTGAAGAATGGAATCTAAAACAGTAAGTAGGATGTCTAACAAAGCACATTCATCATCGAGTTAAATAGGTAAACGTAACGACGTAGTTAATATTGCGCAATGATGAGTTATCTAATTTTAGTTAATACAATATGATTGTCCGACTTCCGTTACCACTCTTCACTTGTACCAGATTATCTCTTCCGCCTGATTCGAGTCATTTTGCCAAGTAAAATATTAAACCGATCTGAAATCGGGTGAATAAGTCTAAATAAGGTTAATTTCGTATTTGGACTAGGGAATCGTTATTAAAGGTCCGTTGTTTGGACAAATTTAGAACGGTTTCCATTAGGCCGTATTTGTTCGTGCTTAAAGCCCAATACTTACGGTCCGACGGCTATAATAAGCTGACAGAGATGCGCTTATGGAGCAAAGTGAGAGAAGCACTTACAGTCGTAGCAAGGAAATTTGGAGCCTAATTGAATAGAATTCAACTTCAGAATTGCCGTTGACAGACTACTGTCAACCTATAGAAATAAGTTCATAGACTGTTACTCATTCAAAACTCCAAGTGTGTTACTGTCTCTGTGTCTGTCGGTTCTCTTTATTTAAACGTATTTCACATGTTTTGTCCATCGTGGGGATACCAGGGGTGTTATTCTCTAAAGTTTGTTTATGTCTCATGACTGTTTCAGGGTTGGAGTGTTAAATTAGCTATGATTTAGCATCGAAAAACGACACTAGCGTTTGAGGATGTGAGTGAGAGAGCATTAAATGAGAATAATTTATTGAATCAGGCGTTACTTTGCGGAGGTCCATATTTATGAACTAAAAAACAATTACTTTGTCGGGGTCGTGATTAAATGAGAATCAATGTACTGAACAATGGATTTTAATTTTACAAAATTCCCGATTTAGGTTTGAAAGCAGATTGTAATTTTCTTACAGATACTTAAACATCATTTCATTACATTATCCATCCTGTTAATAACCCGTATGGCATTTTAGTCAGTCGTTCAAACACTAATTCTTAATTACCATCTACAGTTCTATGTTGAGGTCCTTTATCCAGTGGAAGACGAATAAATAATCAAGGCTCGTAAAATACCCAATTAAAGGCTATCTTAGAATTCAGGATAAATATAATTATCTCATTTATTTTTCAGTTGAAAATCATTTCGAATCTTTGCTACCTAATAGCTTTGACGTGCTCATCAAAGCCAAGGTGTGTACCTACGCAAATATTAATAGTTCGCGGAGTAATGATAATAAATGTGTCTGTTACCTTGATAAATGTATAAAGTAAGTTTAACCCCAATAGCTGTCAAATTAAATCATAATTAATGTGGTCGCCCTCACACGATCCGAGCACCTGTGCTTCTATCGTCACTTAATTACGTTATAGGTAACTCACGAGCCAAGAAAACAGCTTTTATGTGGGAAATTTTGCTGATTTATTTAGTTTCACTTGTCCCAGTGTCTGTCTGTCTGTAATCAAATCTTGCAAAATTACTTATCTACTTAAAATTTGGTATGGCTATGGATAAAGTATAGTCAACAAAGCTTATGTTAAAATGGTTGGTTTTGGTTTTTAAATGGTTGCGTCGGAAAACATTTTTACAAATTTTTGGATAATTGCTCTAAATGTTTGGATAATTGGAAACATGTATTCTAAAACTAAAGCCGATTCTTGCATTGGCATATGATATGTCTTCGTTGTATAAGTTGACTACAGTTTAGCCTTAATTATCCACGTCACGCCACTCTTCGATTATTTCGGTCTGTCGCAAAAAATAACTATCAAAACTACCTAAACCTAAAACTTTCGCAAACAAAAAAACAAACTCTATAATAAATAATAGTATTTTTTTTTCTGGCCAAAATCTCGAAACAAACTGCAAACAACGCAGCCAAAAGCTAATTGGGTGACTTGTCTCCGCCACAACCACTTCCCCTTCATAATTAGATAGCAAATTATTGTTATTGTTTACCGACGCGGATATAATCCCATTGACACAACAAAACTAATATTTATGACGCGTATATAAACAAACACTAGGCAGTAATCCGGAATATGTCACTTTCACGTGGGCGTCAAGATTTTTCAGAGTTTTAAGAGTTAGGAAGTTTGGTTTTATCGGGCACTTACCGTTTTGCTACTCGATTATATATTTGTGTTCAGCGAAAATTTACATTTAGCTCTTAATCAAGGTATCTGATAGATACTATCTATCACACAACCTGAAATGAGTGTAGAGCCATCTTGAACGAGTGTGATGTGATCTTAATTACCTATCTTATACAACACAAACCGATCTGTATTCTGTGAGTAATCTAGAGTTCTAGAATCTCTCTCTCTCTATCTAAGAGGTCAATTATTGTTTTTGTAGCATCAAAGAACGTGAGAAGTTTACCACTTAACCTTCTACGTGAAATCTAGTCGGCGTGGGCGGACCTGACATCCATACGAAACTTGTTAACTTTTGTTACCTTTCTCAAGAACGAAGCCTTAAAGATTACAAAAGGTACATTACATGATAAGAAGAAAAACGAACATCAATACCGGGGATTCCGAACAAAAAATGTAATATTATCAACAAGATACGTGAAAGATATTATAATTATTTTTAGTGCGTATTTTATCGCACATAAACCATGTTAGGGCAGCAAAACCTATTGGTTTATAAATGTAATTGAATAAGGATATATGTAGTCTTTTGAGTCGACATTCATTTATCATTAAGTACTAGTGGAACCAGACCATATTTGATAAGAATTACTGTAGAGCTATATTAAAACTAGAGATACCTATGATTGTTAATGATGACATTTTAGCTTACATAGAGGAAAGTTAGTATAGAGAAGCTCTAATACTTATATTTATGCACTTCCTGGGCAACAAAAGTGTAGTGATTCTGATTTATAAGGGCCGAAAAAAATGGTGAAAAGTGTTAAAATGGAGTAAGAAAAATGGGCCGATCGAGATAGAAACCGTAAGATTTACTATGAATATGTATGAGGTAGAAACTGTAAGATTTACTAAAAGCATTATCTTGGGTCCCGATTTTCTAAGCGTAGCTATGTCTTAATATAGTTGTTCGTATAAATAAAATTTTAGCGGTTAAACATAGTGTTGTTTTAGTCTGTTCTGAACTCCGACAACCAAATTATCTCTATATTGCTATCATGAACAATAGGTACAAGAACTTCGCCGACAAATTTGTCAATGATACGGCTCGTACTCATAGGCCGAATAGTTTATCGAAATGCGGTAACATGTGCATAGGAAAAGTCCGCTAAAAAATGACAAAGTTTCTTACTTTCTTCAGATGTCCCATTGGTCTCTTTGACTTGTTGGTGACTTTTACCTTCTATGCCACATATGACACGAGCATCAAAATTGGAACTAATAATACCTAATAATAATTTGTTTCAAAAACGGTACGAGCAAAGCTTAATAGAAAGTAAAAAATCTTTTTCAAAAATTAAATTCAGAAATAAAAAGGTCCTGTTCAGGACATTTTCACTAACCTTGGCTTAATTTCATTACTGGGATTAAATTAATTTGGATCTTTTAGGAGGATAAAGGGAACTGATGAATAAACTCGCGTTTGACGTACGCCGACCCGAAATATGAAATAAAAATAACGCATCTTCATAAAGGAGCTTCAGCTTTTGTCTCTACGGGCAGTAAATCCGGACGTTAGGTAGACTTACACAAGAAATCTGGCCACTTGGCAATAATTATATTCTGTAAAGTGCGTCCAACTAAAATAAACCCCTTTCCATCTCAACTTCCCGACGTTCTCTAAGCTTTAAACTTTAATTCTAGTTACCTATTTTCTGTATCAACCTTAACCAAATTCCTTAGAGCACAAAAGGAATGGTGATGTTAACGCGCGATTTTCCCTCTGCCAACACTCTAACATTAAGTCTGTGCAAAATGCACAGGGTCTGTTGATTGTGTAGGTACGTGTTTTTGGCATTTATGTGACAGTTTTGTTTTAGTGCGAGTTTGTAGGAACAAACCAATTTTGATATGAGCGTAGACGTGTGCTGTACGTGTGTGTTCCTCGTCCCCCTCAAATATTGACAGAAAATTTTAATTTATAGATAAGCCAAAGGCGCTTCCCGTCGTCTGCCAACTTTATGCCAAATTCTGACTAAGTACTATACACGCCAAAGCCTATGATGGTACAGCTAGCGTCATAAGTAGCGGATCACTTCTGTCATCATCACCAACTTATATTCACGTCCTACTGCACAGGCCTCCTCTAAGAATGAGAAGGCTTCGACTATAGTTCAAACGCGGGCTTTGCAAATTAGAAACTTTACACACACCATTGAATTGATTCGCAGGAGCGTGCAGGTGGCCTTACCATGTTTTCCTTCACTCAAAAGCTCACGATAAATTACAAAATATGTAATTTCGCATTACCTATATCGTCATGTTAGCCGAAAGACGTCCACTGCTGGACATAGGCCTCACAAGGCTCTCCACTCAGACCGGCCTTGTGCTTTCCGCATCCACCACGGTCTTTACTAGGTCGTCGCTCCATCTTGTTGGAGGCCTACTGACAGCTCGTCTCCCGGTCCGTTGGGTGCCATTCGAAAACCTTCTGACCCCATCGGCCATCAGTTCTGCGAGCAATCTGCCGCGCCCACTGCCACTTAAGTTTCGCAATTCTTCGGGCTATGTCGGTAACCTTAGTTCTACTGCGTAAAACTATATACATTCCTATATTTAGGCACTTATACATTAATGTCTTCAAAGCGCTCCAATAATCACGTACTTACTTAACTAAGCTCTCATCAATCTCTAGGTAAGCTAAACCAATTTGTCTCTGGGAATCATTCTAGCAACGAGGTGTTTTTATTTATTACCCCGCAATTCACTTTGGCGCAGTCAGTGATAAATTATTTGGCACTTATTACAGAAAAAACCTTCTGCAGTATGTACATGTTCCTAAATGCCTGCCTGCGTATAAAGTCCTTAAACTGTGACATTGCCTTGTGGAACTGACGACTTAGAACTGGTAGGAATTGCATATGCTAAAATATACTCAATGCTAGGAGCCATACAAGATACAAGGTAAAGTCTACCTAAGAGTCCTAAGACTGATTTATAGACTGACTTATAACACCTACTTACTGAATATAATTACATGTGTACATGAGTTTACAATGAATAAATAAAATTAAGAAACGGTATAACCTGTATCACTTATAAGGATCGTCCAATACATGATCAATAATCGAAACATTTACATGACTAATTGATTGAATTCATAGAACTATTTAATAAAAAGAGGATAGAAATGCTATCGTTAGTATTTCCTTTCAAAAGCAATATCGCCGCTTTTTACTCTCTACGTGATATTAATGCAATCACGGACACAATTACACACTCCGTATGACTATCTGTAATAGTAGTTTATGCAACTCTTACATAATGAGGGTCCTTAAGACACTAGTGTAGTTTTATGAAACGAGGTAAAGCCGAGTTTCATAATAAGATCACATGAGTGTTTTAAGGTCTACCTAAGTAATTATGTTGAGTGACACACATTACTTTCTCTACACACATGTTATTACTCTAAGATGGCTTTAGAAGCCAAAGGCATAAAATAGACCTATCACGAATTTGACTGTGTTTTTTTTTTTTCAATCATAGATCATAGATAAACATACCGAACTGACTTTTAATTACACTAAGATGGTTTCAGAAGCCTAAGGCATAAGACAAACCTCTCACGAATTTGACTGTGTTTTTTATCATAGATAAACACCGAGCTGACGTTTCGTATCAACTAAGTATTTTGTTTATTGTAGCCTATTTTTTATTGTATGAGTTTTCGAAGATAAAAACTGACTGTCGTAATGCTGGTCCTTACCTACGGCTTCTGAACGCATTATAGAGGACTTATAATAAAACACCATTTTAGACCACATGTATTACGAGCAATACTGAGTCACAATAAAATAAATAAATAAATAATAAATATCAAGGGACAAATTGACACCAATTGACCTAGTCCCAAACTAGGTAAAGCCTGTACTATGGGTACTAGACAACGCATAAACATACTCATATAGATAAATACATACTTATACATATTAAATATCCAAGACCCGAGAACAATAAACATTCATATTCATCATACAAATATCTGCCCCGACCGGGATTCGAACCCGAGACCTCAAGCTTCATAGTCAGGGTCTCTAACCACTAGGCTATTCGGTCGTCGAAATTGCGTACTTGTACTTTCGATTCGCGTACTTGTGGCGTGTGAGTCACAAGCGCGGCGACAAGTTTTAATAGTTCTGTGATTGAATCATATTCATGAACTAAAAAGTATTTATTTGCTCACCCGCGATCACACGAAAAACTAACTAATTGAAACTAGATTAACTGGTAGCACGTTGAAATGTGGTTATTGTTATTTGAAAATGGGCTCGTATAGAGAGTTCCAAAACGCGTCAGCGTATAGTGTAATATAGTTGTGGTGGTGATAGTCGGGTCTGTGACATGTGTTGATTCGTATGCCTGTGGAGGGGTGATGCATGAAGACATAGATTTGTCGCATTTACTTAGCAATCTTATAATGTGGTCGCAGTAGAGAAAATTAACTGTTTTAATTTAGTTCATCGACATGAATGGCAACCAGTAGGTAGTTAAAAATTGAAATGAATACCTTCTTCAAGGTAAGTTCATAGACCTTATTAACCTTATAAGGTAAAGTGTAATACTTCAGCTGAATACAAAGATTGGACGCTTTATTATGGAGGTAAGTAACCTAAATTATCAATGATCTACCTTTACGCGAGAATTATTGGTATTAAACGAAACTCCGTAAGTGTGATTGGGTTGCAATTTGTTTCCTTTTCCTTAGTATTATAGAGTATCTGCCTCATAATACTAAAATATGTTTAACATTTTAAATTTACATTTTAAACCTAACAACGGTTTAAAAAGTGGCGTTCCACCAAATACGATTGCGATAACGTTGCTTGATTTACGTACTGAAACTCAACCGGCGCCCAAAACAACTGGGTATTCGTAACAACTGCAGTAGCGAACTCGTTGACCGTGATAGAGATAAAACAATATCTAAATAACAAAATGTTTTCTGTATAGTTTACGTAATTTTTATCGTGGTTTTTGAAAAGCACTCGACAGCTTTCCAATTAAGATAAACTAACACAACTACTTTTGAGCGTGTAGTGTTTTTTTTTTTTTGCTTAAGGTAACAATATACAAAATAATTTATCAAATCAATGAACAGGCTGAATTATAAACTTACCGGTACTCGCGTCACTCAGCAGAAGGCAATCAATTTTTCCACATCATCGCTTTTCCATTCAACAACTTGCGCACTTTCGTCCAACAATAACATTGACTCAAAGTAGGAATGAATATTACCGAGATCCAAATATTATTTTAATCTACTTTTTATATCACTAAATATCTATGTAACTACGCACCTTTTAAAATTAAAAATTAGAACTGTTTTTTTTTTAATACGTTCAAAAGTAGTCCAAAATGTTTTTCAATGTTATAACTGGCTTTTAACAAAATTAATGGGTGTAATATTTTAAATAGAACGTTCGATATTTAAAGTCGTTCTGCGTTCAAAGTTTTCATTTCGGCGCGTACCCATGAGGCGGCCTCGCTAGCGAGTCTCACTGAATGGACTGGAGTGTGGAGTCGAACGGCTGACGGCACGGGAACATTATGCGCATGGTTCGGGACCGCGATAATCCGAACCAAGAAAAGCTGACTGAAAGGCTTTTATTGTGAATGCATCCTTTCTGATGTGCCAGGCGTGAAATGAGGGCAGCACATTGTTGCTCGAAAACGTTAAAGGTTTTACTTGAACCGGCGAGATACTACTTAAAAATTTAAAATAAAATTTTGAGCTCGTAACAAAAAGTGTTAAATATTTTGCAAGGAAAATTTTCGTAACTGTGTTTCCCAGAAAAAGACTTATTAATATCGAGGATAATTTTAGTTTAATTCGTATCTAAAAAGACTTCAGAAAAGCGGGAGGTTGAAGTTGAATCGAACTGTATGTTTTTTTCCATTAAATTCAAACTAAATTTAGCTTAGGTATACTTAGTACAGCCAACACTGGCCATTAAATGATCTCGAAAGCCGATACTAAATAATGACGAAATTATTGATCAAATTGATGCCTATTAGGGTAGCCAACATGACAACACGAATATAATGAAAATAAACAGGCGCTGATTATGGAAGCTAGTGATAAATGAATTACCCATACGCCATGTCATGGTGGGCCAGCTAATGCGATTAATAGTTTTGATGACATGCGCTAATGATTTACAGTTTACCAGTTTAATTGGATTAGTTTAATGCTTATTAAGCTTTCCTACATTCTGACGAAGTAAACATCAAAATATTGTTGACACTACATAAGGCGCGCGGTTGTATTGTACGGAAATCGCAGCGTTAAACACATGCGATCAACTTTTGCCTTGTTGTTCAGTGTTTCGTAATTTAACTTGATCATCTGATGTAAAATTACGTACGTGCGTTTATCGTTTTAAACAACCGCGCGCTTAACAGTTTGATGGCCTTCAGAAATTTTCTCTCAAACTTAGGTTTGCTTTTTAAAATGAAAATCATACATTTTGAAATGTTATTTTTTTGCCAATCACCTGATTTCCTCATTAATTGTTTCAAATTTTCCAAAAAATTTAAAGCTACGCAACATTAGTGTTACTGATCTGAGCTATACATAAAAACTTTATTGCTGGCTTACCCAGAAAGTATACGAGTTAGGATACGGTAGGGACAAGTCGACTACCCACTCTTTCTTTGCCCGTCGATGTACTTATATGGAATGGAATAAAATGTCAAATTCCCATGGTGATGAATAAATGACGAGTCCATTCTGGGAAAATTTGAATATTAAGTTGAACGCGAGGTGTGACAAGAAGAGATACGAGTAGCGTAGGTATTAGGATTTTTGTTCAAAGTCAATAGCGTCAAACGCAGATCTGCGAAGTAATATTTATGTAGAATTCTCGATGTTTTTTTTTATATTTGGCCCGATACGGCAATGGTTTATAGTTTATATACCCGGATATTTAGGTTGGATTTTGTCGCTCTACAGCCATTTACAAAACATGATGTACAGAAGTTTGAATGTATAACATTAATAAACTACTTTTGACTGTACAGGGCTAGTTTACGAAAGGACACTGCGTACGGGAGAGTCAATGACTTTTTGCAAAGTAAGTAAGTAAGTAAACACTTTATTGTACAAAAAACAGGATAAAACACAAGTTACAACAACAACATTTGAGTACAAAGGCGGACTTATCCCTTAAGTCAACAATATACTCTCTTTTTACCCGACTGCCGAAGGAGGTTTTTTTTATTGGGCAGTCATGTAATGAAAGAAAACAAAGTGTGAGCAACTGAAGGACGATACAACATTTCAAGTAACAAGTCGTATGGTAACCTACTTCTGAGTCTGCCGTAATGTGTCACACTACGGTAGTGTCACTACCACTACTGAACAGAGTCTCTAGTGTAATCATTGGCCAAAAAATACATCTCGATCGCGTTTGCGTAAGTGTCAAATAGTATGTGATTTGTTTGATGTCTATACGTGCCACTAGTAGCACTGCTAGTTTGCCAATAGTAATTCAGACGTAAACGCGAACGCGATCGAATTGTTTTTTTTGGCAGTTGATTACACTAAGCGCTCTGTACCATAATGCATCACATTGCAAGTTTGGTGTCGTATTTTTCGTTTTTAGATTTTTTTTTCAAATCCATGTATTTTTTATGCTGTTTAAAATGTGTCGCTCCCCTTTCATTGACAATAATCGTAAGAAACTAGTCTAGGTTTAGTGAGCGCTGGAAAATATGAGGGTTAATATTAAGACACAGTTACGAGGCCGAGATAACTGTTATGTGGTGGGATAAGGACCATTTTAATGCCACAATGTTACATTTATTTGGGGCTGGGAATGAATGGGCTATTTGAAGGCAAACGATACAAAAAAGCGGCAAATTATTATTACGTTATACGTGAGGTTAAGGTTAATCCCACTGGTAATTCGGAGTGGCCTTTGCATAATATGTAATATGTATAATTACATATGTATACGACGGAACGAGCTGATAGTGATAACTACTGTCGCTCAATGAGTTCATGTAGGCCGAGCACGAAGTTTTCGAATCCTGCGTAACGCTACGTTATCGTATCGATATTGAGAAACCTCATACTAAATTTTAGTTCCAAGCGTCATACAAATTTCTCGAAAACGTTACTGTCTCGACTCTGACGACTCCTACATACAGGACTTTTTCGGAAAATTAACAACAGATTTGGCTGCATGGATTCGCTTCCTTTCGCTTCCCTAATGCTATGAATTGTATTAAAAAGTTAGAAGACTGCTGGGGGTGGGTGTCCTGGTTTTCCCTTCTGGTCAATGATTTCCTGACTACAAATTTATAAAACATCTTTGGCCGATGACTAATAAAATAATACGACATTTTATTCAGCTCAGCTTATACAACATTTATTGCATTATAAACTGAACTGACATTGGCACAAGCCCTAGAGGCCACCATTAACGGAGTTAATTAGTTCTAAATGCTACCGTATTAATTGTGCTAGAATCCTTATGGCGTCAGGTATTTCTTATGTATTAAGCTGAGTTAATTGTAACTGTTGCCTATACATGCACTTCGTACCTAGAGGGCGCTATGGCTGGTTATGCTACATGCAGGGGAAGTACCTTATAATGTTGTACATTGAATATTTTGCTCTATAGTGACTTGACTTTGTTTTTAAAAGTAACTAAGTAATACTAACAGTAAAAGATTTTTAAAAAGTTGGCCTCAGCTGACAATCGAACCGACCAAATGAAAAAAGAGTCCTTTATTATTATGAAGCCAATCGAGGTCACACAATACCAAGCGATATAATTATAGCTTTTCCCTTTAGTCAAACTTACAAGAGGTATTTTTTAGCAAAATCCGTGTCGCATCCTTCTGCTGTCACCCGACCTAGGAAGGATCGCAAAAAATAGGGTAAATTCTACTACTTCTTATTCTATACCTATAAAACAGTACCGTGACTGACTGACTGACAGACAAGGCACAGTCTAAACCATTGGATCTAGATACTTGAAATTTGGCAAACATGTACCTTGAGTACCCTAAAGGTGCATTAAGAAGGTAAGTAACCTTTATTTGCTGTAACTAGTTCGCAACTAATTCACAAAGTGTTTCAAATAGTTATGAATATCTTTTACAATAAATTGTTAAAACAAAAGTGCTAATTAACGGTAATAAAGTAATAAAATTTAATTGTTTCAACTCCGTTGTGGCAGGCTAAAGTTCCGAAGATACCGAAACAATGTTTGAAATTTAAAAGTAAAGCTTGTTATGTAACTCAAAGTGTTTATGAGTAAATTTAGTGGTTTAAAGGGTTAAAGGGGCGGCAGGCGACAGGAAACTTTTTTTCTTTGCAACGCTTTTTAAGGAATACAATCTAAGACTCTTAAAGGCTAGAGTGAATAGGCTGTTACTGAGTTATAAATACTCCTCATCTGCACTTTCCATCAGAATAAGGTAGTAATAGCTGGTCAGTTTTTTGACAAAACGTTTTTTTTGTTTCTTAGGTAAATTTTTAACCATTTGGAACAATTACGAGTCTAGATAACAGTTTTTAATGACTCGCGGTTCATTGCATTAGATTTAATGAAAAAAAAAGACTTGATATTGACCGCAATTACCTACCTTACAGGTTTGATCATGACGCATGTAACTGCGTCGAAATATCGGGAGCTCATCAAACCTATATTAAGGTAATCGCGTTTTCATTATCTAATACGAGTCTAGCTGTTTTTTTTTCAGCAGACAATACAGAATGTCGTGCTAGTATCTTGTTTGAAATCGCATTGAAGAAATATGTACTGAAATCAGGGCAGGGCAGTCTTTGCTCGCATCACAATTTAAATAAATGTTTCGGGTTGTTTGGCAAAAAAGTTACGCCCTTGTTCACAGCGCTTGTCGTTTATTTTAATTACATTCATTTGCAATGGTTCTTCCTGTAAATTCGGGGTAAATAATTCACTGGGCACAAAATTATTTCCATTTGGTCCCACCATCCGGAAAATGGCTGATTAAAACGAAAACAAAAGTTGGACTGAACTTTACTCCTAAAGCGAAATTAAATTTCAAACAATTCAATACCTACTTTGATTGTGTTTATAAATTAACTTGTCCAACCCACTCGATTGGGCAAAAAACAAATTTTGATTAGCTTTTGTGCTTCCTTCTATTGTTCACATTGTGATTTAATCTGAATACCTACCTATCTAAATTGTCATTTGTTCCGCGAATGAAATTGCATATAGATGGGGAGTAAATTAAAGTGGCACACAAATTAATTTGCACAAAACATCAATTTATTACATGTGATAATAACCTACAACAAATTAGTTACTTGATAAGTGACAAGACTATGTCGGAACCTGAACTAATTTTACCTATATTAAAAGTCATCATCATCATCATGTCAGCCGAAAGACGTCCACTGCTGAACATTGGCCTCCCCCACTCTGACCGGTCTTGTGCTTTCCGCATCCACCGTGGTATATTAAGAGTATGTAAACTAACATATACTAGTAACATTCGATACTTTTTACTATCACACGATAGTTTAAGATCTAGATGACACCGACCGAGATTAAATACAACAACCCACAAAGCGTTAGACCTACTTAAGTATACGGCGCGAGAAATCATCCTCAAAGTTGCGTTTGTAAGTGATTTATTGAACTTTTTTTTTATACGACGAGGAAGGCAAACGAGCAAGTGGGTCACCTGATGGTAAGAGATCACCGCTGCCCATAGACACCCACAACCTCGGAGGGTTCGCAGATGAATTACACCGGCTGTCTTACTCTCCACACCGGAACACAACAGTGCAAGCACTCGCTAAGCTAAGCTGCTGCTTAGCGGCAGGATTAGCGAGTAAGATGGTGGTAGCGATCCGGACGGACCTCGCACAAGGTCCTACTACCCACAAAACTTTTATTGAACTTTGCAATGCAGCGCAAACCACACGGCATTTTCTCATAAATAATTATAAAGATTTAGTCTAACTAGAATGCATTGTCGATACCAATCGTAACCCCGAATCGTAACGTGTCAGCACGAAAGCGGCAACTGTGACATAAATTACGCTCAACACGCAACCTTTATCGTTATGTTTCTCATCGGCATCTTCATCACCATTAAGACCTTACTGTTCCCAATTTTGGACTAAAAATTTGTTTATTTTTAAACCATTTCCTACTCGATTATGAAATTTTATTGTGGCCCTGATCTCATTGAGTATGCTTTGTAAAAACATGCAATAATTATACGTCTTTTTCATTTGAAACAAATAAATCCCATTAACTAAAAACAATTACTTTGCTCACCCGCGACCATACTTCGCTTTTGGTGGCGGGTGAATCCTTATTCACCTATTAACTACTATTATTATTAACTGTTTTTAGTTCATAAATATGAACCTCCGCAAAATAACGCCTGATTCAATAAATTAAATATATCCCATACCTATTTTAAACATGAAACTACCGTGAGCCTCAATCACAGTGATATAAACGGATCACTCTCGTATAATATAAGTCGAGGTTGCGCAAACAGAGCCTTGGCGCGCAGTATATGTTTAGCTGCCACGGAGTCGAAGGACTACGAATTAGTTCAAAACTTGTCGGGCTAAACTCGAGTTAGGTATATTTTTGAGTGATCCGTTTATTTCACTACTTCCCATCTACTTTAAAAAACATTAAAAACGATGATTACCTATTTGCATACAAAATTACCCTTAAATGTATGTATTATACAAAGGACCACTGAGCCCAACTGAGCCACTTACAAAATATTAACCACTTGTTGCTCGCATTTGTAACAAATCAGATAGATTATACCGCAGACAACACCACTGGTTTTTTCCTTTATATTTTTATTTTGAAAGTAAACTAAACTATATTTGTTGGTAACGATCTGACCTCCATGAACTAATTGAACTAGTAAAGGTAGCTGTGGAAATTAACAAAGCAAGCAATGATTGTTGACGCGATTTTTGATCGTACAGAATATTTTGAAGGCGAACACTTGTCACTGACATTGGTTTTTAATCCCCGACGAAAAAGAGGGGTGTTATAAGTTTGGCCTGTGTATCTGTGTGTGTCTGTGTCTGTGTGTGCGTGTCTGTGGCATCATAGCTCCCAAACGGACGGACCATGGACCGATTTTTATTCGGTTTTTTTTAAATCGATAGCTAGTTCGAATGGTTCTTAGAACTACAATATCGGGGGTTTTTCAACTTTTTTAAGTTCGTTCGGTTATATCAAGGTAAGTAGATTGAAGTGTTTACTATTAAAAAATCTGACGCCAAGCATTCGTTTCGATTTAACGGTTCTAATGGTCGATTAACCCTCGTCTTCCTTGGAAATCCTTTACTAGACGTGTTTATGAACTAAAAAACAATTACTTTGCTCACCCGCGACCCGGTGTCCCGGTGTGGTCGCGGGTGAGCAAAGTAATTGTTTTTTAGTTCATAAATATGGACCTCCGCCAAGTAACGCCTGATTCAATAAATTATTTAAGACGTGTTTCTTCCAGACAATTAGATTCCCCGTAAAAATACAAATTTTACGTGCTATTAAACGCAAAGGTATCGGCTTACTGGGACTCTCTTATCTATACATATAATAAAATCGTACACCCGGCGCGTCTGTACATTGAAGATATTTACAAAAAAAAAATTTGGGTCGCGTGGAATAATTAATAGAACCCAAAACAGATTTTTTTAATTTTTTGTCTGTTTGTCTGTTTATCTAATCTAATATGTTTGTTTGTGGAGGCAAACCACTGGACAGATTGGAATGAAATTTGAGATGGTAATAGTTTACAACCTGGAATAATATATAGGATACTTTTTATCCCGTTTCATTTCATGTTTTTTACTTTAATTATTGTTTAAATTTACCTAAGTACATATTTTTTCATAATTGAAACTGACCATAGACATCCCAGTTGATTCAGCTGTCATGGCTGTCACACCGTTGTGTTTTTTTTTCATTAGGCCAAGCTCATATTATCAGCACACTAGGTACTTCACTAACTTTTTTTAAAAAAAAATAGACCATGGAAACATTGAGTGACATGTCTCATTCAGCCAAATCGGTGGCTGTATGCAGGCGTTCTATTCGAAATTTAACATTTTTATCAATGTCTTAAATAGCTTGGTAGTATTAAAAAGAAAAATATACTTTCTTAATAAAAAAATACTGTAAATAACAATAACGCACTAAGTTTCGATTTATTTAAAGTAACGTAAATAATATTAAATTAATAGCTTTTAGTAACAAAATCGTGATCATTTGTTGTATTGGAGCCCACCATGATGAAAATAAGAGGAGAACTAACTATTAACTAAAGCAAACTTAGTATAAATTTCAATGGAAAATTTTTAGTCGTTGTGCAACTACTATAAAATAGGGGTAAGGAAATTAATGAATTTAGTTAGTTATTGAATATTTAATTAAGTGAAATATATTAATAATGACTCAGATGTAATATGTTGCAATAAATAATATTTAAGACACTGCCACAAATAGTAACAACAATGTCAGTTTTGGCTTGCTGTAAGAGTTAATTAATAATTAAAAAATCCTTATTTCCTTTTAATGTTTGAGAAAAAATCTATATATATCTGCCGCGGCTAGAATAGCAATTGCTGGACTCGTACTTTGATTGTTTGAGTACTTATTTAATTGAAAATTTATTTTCTTGTGATTTTACGAATGTAACCATTTGAGTATAGAAAATGAACCGGACTTTTTGAGAGTTGTGGTAGGCAAATCGTATTTCAAGTTTTTCAACAGAGTATGGAATATCGACAAAGTTTATTCTTTCAGATTTGGAAGATGGTTATAGTCTCACTAGAAAGAAAACTGGTACGTACATTTAATACAATATTAAACACAATATATAGGAATTATGATCCCTTAACAATAAAGGAAATTTACTACTGGTGCTAGGGACTTACGTACCTAGAGTATCATAGAGGTGTACTAAGGAAGGATTTTTCGAAATTCCCACGGGATAGAGAATAAATGGGATTTATATTTTCGAATCAAAGTGACTCTATTTCTGTATCTATAATCTATATCAGATATTTCAAATTTGGCATGCAAGTAGGTAACAGTGATAGCTAAAAACAGTTTTCATGATTTTCCGAAATTTCCACAGGATAAGATCTAATAGCACCGACTTTTATACATGAAGACTGGCCACGCACCTCTTTATCGCTGACAAAATGCGGCCTTCACTCATTAGCTGTCATTACACTGACATGTAAAACTTCAAGGGAATATACCACAGACAGATATACCATCTAGATAATGTACGACTACCGTACCGACCTGCTTATTCATGTCCACATATTATGATTTTAAGTGCGTGGTTTTCTTTACAAATAATGAGTATATTATTTACTTACGTATAGAATGTGATTCCATGTGCTTTGTTTTTCTTTTTTGTGTTATTTGTACAGTTCATAAATGTGCACGACGTCATTTTGAGCGGTTAAACTGGGCGAATCAACGAGATGTCACCTGCGCGGCGGCTGTTGGCGACTAAGTCACCGAGTAACCTAATCACCTATATTGCTTGTCCGCGCGCGGTGAAGGGGTGGCGAATCTGTCACTATTTGATGCATCAATGCCTAATAGTATTATTTTCATAATAACTGACTAACGGATATAGAGACCTGAAAGTTTAACAAATATATTTCTTAAGGATCTTAGAGGTGTACTAAGACGGGATTTACCGAAATTCCCACGGGATAGGGAAATACCTAAACTTTGTTTCTTTCTTTTTTATGTAGGGGGTAATATCTGAAACTTTTGCATTTTCCCGAGGAAAAATAGGTAAGTAGGTAGCCAATATCAGTCAAGAACTGGTAGTTTCTGTGAAAGTTTTTTTATTAAATCGATCTAAAGAGTTAAAATGCAAAATTCCCGCGGGACAGAAATAAGTGAATTCAATTTCGGGACTGATTAAAAAAAATCACTAATAGGAAGCTATAAAACACTGTCTCTGATTGACATTCTGATTGAAATTTTAAAATACGTAGGTCTATACCGCGGGAACTTTAATACAATTTTTTGAGATAAAGTAGCCTAATGTCAATCAGAAACAGTGTAGCTTTCTATTAGTGAAAGATTTTTTTATGGGTCTAAATGTATAATTTACTTATTTCTATCCTCCGGGAATTTTTGCAAAAATAGTTAGTCATAACAGACAAGAACTGTACGTAGAATGTTAATGGTGTAAGTACTTATGGTAGTTTTCAACATTTAATTAAGTAGGTAGGTAGTTCCATTGGGTTCACAGACAAAAAAACAGCAACATCAACATCTTCTGTTAAAAACCAGTATTTGCATTTGGTACTTACGTTATTGTCTACGCGTACGAAGTCGCGGGCAAAAGCTAGTTAATTAAATAATTCCAATGGCCTACTTGTACAAGTTTGGATAACAACGGGTTTTGCTAACTCTCTCGGACTTACCTTTTGTATGCTTGGCTGTAACCTTACTTCGGCAATGCTGAATAGTTATTTAATTAAACTCTCTTACGCACCTTCTACATTTGTAAGAATGTTAGTAAGTTAGTAGATTCCCAATGTCTTCTAGTAGTTGGGCTCATTTGAAATTTTGTATCTACTTTAAGTGGTGCGTCTATTCCTAAGAAAATACAGTTTTGTTTATACACAATAGACTTGAGTTTGACCACAATCACGCCTAAGCGAAGATGTGATCTACGATGGAGCTCGCTTGCACAGTAAAAAAATGCCGTTATTATAAAAACGACTACTAGAACTATTAATGGAAATCAGGTGAGGTGAGGAAGCCCCTGCCCGGCAGAGTGGGACTCTATAGGCCATAAAATAAAATAAAAATTTATTAAGGCAAATAAAGTAAATGTTGACTGTTCTCTATGAAGTTCTTCTCATAATGTTTTCCTGTTTTTAAGAAAATCGTTTCACTCACTTTATTACTGACTTTCCATTTTCTCGAATTATCATTATCCCGCGGGAATTTTGCGGTTTTCCAGGATAAAGAGTAGCCTATACTATTCCTTGGTGTTCAAGCTATCATCTTGGCAAATTTCACCATAATCGGAATAGCGGTTTTTGCGTGAAGAGGTAACAAACAGACAGAGAGACAGAGTTACTTTCGCATAATTTATAATATTAGTTAGAATTAGTTAGGGTAAGTTTTAAATAATCATCTGAGAGACCATAATTAATGAAAACTATAATAGTTAACGATTCTTCCAAAACTGTCCGACAAATTATTTAAATTGACGTAACTTTTTTATTTGTTAACCGATTTCAATGAAATAAACATTAAATGTTAATCCAAGGAAAGGACAACACATCAGTGAAAACTGCATCCTTCTAGGTTAAGCCGTTTCTGAGATTAGCGTGAACAAATGCACAGACAAACAGACAAACAGACAAGAATTCTCAAAATCGTTGTTTTGGGTCCTATTGCGCTAATAAAGAGCCTTAGTAACAGTTTTTCTAAAATATCTTCAATGTACAGACACGGACTTGTTACAGATTTATTACATGTATTATAATATATATATATAGAATAGAAGAAGAATAGATAATACATGTATAGATAGAATAGATAGAAGATATACGAGTACTCCGTCTCCCTCAAATCCCCTCCTGACACGATTAGGAAACCCACGCAATCACTGTTTACCGCAGCATATCTCTTGAACGCAATTCCTATCCAATACGCTAATATTGTCTTGACAACCAATATGTGCCAAACCACATTAACCACAAAGCGCTTAATGGCAGGAGATTGTTAACGTTCTATTAAAAGTTTGACAGGATTACTGATAATTTTGGACAGAGGAAGATTGTCGGCGTGTGAGACATTTGTGTGAGAGTTTGGTTTTGGTATAAGTTTGTAGGAATGTAACAAATTTTGATACGATTAGCGCTACCCTAAAAATCTCTCACGAAAAGTGGCGAAATAGACAAAGGTATTCGTATACAGCATACCAGATAATGAACCGTAAATATTTCAACAAAGTTAATTGAGCAATTCTAGGCGAAAACCCCTGTGGATTTGTTTCGGAAAAAAAACCGGCCAAGTACGAGTCGGACGGAGTTTTAAGTTGTTGAGTGTTAGCAGAGCCCTGCTCTAAAGCAAAATGTACGCAGGCAGGCAGTCAGACAGAGAGATAGGCAGACAGAAAGACAACAAAGTGATCCTATAGATAGGAGTTCCGTTTTCAATTTTGAGGTGCGGTACTCTAAAAAAACAACTTGAACACTTTTTTTATACAACGAGGAAGGCAAACGAACCAGTGGGTCACCTGATGATAAGTGATCACCACTGCCCATAGACACTCGCAACCCCGGAGGGTTTACAGATGCGTAGCCAACCCAGAGAGCTAAGATGAAATGCCTCTTATGCCCGTAATTACACCGGCTGTAATTAAAAATGTGTGGGAGAATAGTACTTTTTTATTTCAACAGGAGTGTTAACCTTTCACCTATTCTTGCTCAATCATTTGCTGAAATATTTACTTACTGTTCATTATCTGTTTACCTCTACGTGCTTTGTCTAACAAACCCACATGAACGTTGGTCAGTAACAATTACGAGACAAACTTATGAGGCAACACAGTAATATTGTGTAGGGACTTTCGGGGCAATTCCCATTATGTTCCACGAAACTGGGACTTTTCGTACGAGCTTGAACATTAGTATTGTGTTGTTCACAGTTCCATTGAAACAAATGACGTTCTACGTGTATTTTGTACAAAAAGTTGAGCAAGTGTAACCTACGTAGGATCTAAGTTCTGAATGTGTAGTAAGTATTTAATAGATTATAGAACCCATAATTTGCACCGCGAAGCGTCTTCATTTCAGCTTTCTGTCCGGCTGTCTGTCCGACTGTTCTCACCCCATTTATGAGCAGGTTCGATAATTGTATTGATATTTCTTGTCGGTTCGGTTTTTGGAAATAAAAAAAAAACTAAAAGTTCAAAAAAAATTAGCTTGCGAAGCCTACAGCTCACAGACTGCTAGTTTAGTTCTTGATTTAGGCAATGTACACTAATAAACAGGATATCATTGATTTATTTTGTTTTAAAATACAATGCACTACAATACAATACAAATAACACTAAAATACTTGTGTTTATGTCCTTGTAATCAATTTTGTATCTATCTTTACAATGGTAGGTAACCTTAACTTGACCTTAACTATAACTAACTCAAAGACTAATGACTAAAGCTTAGACTTAAATATGCTAATAATTTCCATACAACCTTTACTTCAGATACCGCTATCATGTCTATTGCGAAACCGTTTCGAAATACTTCCTTCAAAAGTGTCAAGCTGCCAACTTTAGGGTACAGCTTACAGGGGACAGCTGAAGCTTGCTGAAATTTATTATGACTCATCCAACTTAAGCTCGGGGCCTTAAAAGCGTCACAAAACCGTACGGAACTTTTAGGTAGGTTTCTATTTCCAAACGGGGTAAAATAAAGTAGGTAAATATATTAATAATTAATAGTAATAATAGTCCTAATCCTGATAATAAACGCGAAAGTTTGACGATGGATCTAAGGATGTTTACGCGACAACTAATGAATGGACTTTGATGAAACATAGTTTTTACATCAGAATAACACATAGGTTACTTTTTATCCCGGAAAACTGCATTATTTCCAACGGGATAGCGAAAACCGATGCAGGTGAAGTCGCGGGCAATAGCTAGTAGTAAATATAACAGTAGTATATTTAAAGTATAAGGTCTGGAAAATGTCCATTCAGGTACCGTCTACGCATAATATGGTTCACCTGAATTTAAGTAGAATTCAAGAAAGATGAAAACATGTAGAAACACATATAATATGTCAGTATGCAGGGCATAAGGTTGCGGTAGCTCCTCTGGTAGGACTGGCGGGGAGACAGCTAAAACCATTATATATCTACTCGTACATTTCAGCCTAGTGGTTTGAATTATATCAATCAATCAATCAAATCAATTTATTTGTCAGAATACGGTTACAAAGGTTCTTATTGTCTAATATTCCATGCGTATTCAACCTGCATGCAGGTGTACAAACATTTAAAGTCCTATTTACATAATGTCTAACTAAGAATGAGTAAATTAATGTCAATGGTAATCACAATGTCAAATGGATATTATTATACTATCTTTAATCAAGTCAATTGTATCATTGCAAATATTGCCTTATACTATAATAACAATTTTCATTTGTAAGCCATTTTGTTAATTTCTTTTTGAACAGAACTTTATTTTCAATTTTAATGTCTTCAGGCAATCTGTTATACAGGACTATGCACATATTATAACAGTTTTTCTTATAAATAGATGAGTGGCAAGGAGGCTGGCACAATAGGTTCCTGTATTGAGTTCGTGTGTGTCTTGTATTGGTGTCACTGCGATTAACAAAATAGTCAGGATTGTCCTTAACAAGAATGCACGCCTCCTTTATATACATGCACGGAAGTGGCAGTACCTTATATTTTTTAAATAGAGGTTTGCAGCTCGCAAGAAACCATGCATTATCCAAGGCACGAAGACACCTTTTTTGCAATTTGAAAACCCTCTCCATGTCTACGGAATTGGAACAGTAATCCATAGCTTAATACGGATGAAACATAGCCGTGATATGACGTAAGAGCTGCATCTATTGAAACTGATTGTCTAAGTCTTTTTAGAGCAAAGACAAAAGAGGATAATTTCGTACATACATGATCCACGTGGTGTTTCCAATTTAGTTTATTGTCAATATTAAAGCCCAAGAATGTTACCATGTCAACCATTTCTATGTTCTCATTGTTATAGCATATTTGTAAAGGTAAAGAGGTTGAATTGTAGGAACCAAACTGCATGGCCTTTGTCTTGGCTATGTTAAATTTTAGATTGTTCCTTTTTAACCAGTCAATAGCGTTTGCCAGAGTTTCATTGGCATTTGATTCGAGCAAGTCTTTATTATCACCTTTCACTATAATAGTCGTGTCATCAGCAAAAATAATGCAATCTTGATTGAGACATTTGGGCAAGTCATTAATTGCTATTAGAAATAGCAATGGCCCAAGAATGCTGCCTTGAGGGACGCCCATATTGTTTAAAAGATAATTTGATCTAAAGGTTTTTTTAAATATGACTCTTATTGTCTTTTCTAACGACCTTTTCAATCTGAACACACTGCCTTCTTATAGCCTCTCAAACAGGGGGTCGTGGGTTCGAGCTCCAGCTCGCATCTCTGAGTTCTCTCCGAGTTTTTCAGAATTTATTTAGGTGCGAAATTAAATTTGTAATTAACCTGGGGTTTTTACGACAGCACACGACGCCATTAGGTGTTCTTGGCGTCGAAAGGGTATAAAAACCATCGCGTATATCTCCAAATTACCTAATACAAATACAAATCATTTATTTCGGACTTTAAATCAATAATAATAGTCATTAGTAGTAATAGTATACCAATTCGCCTAACCAATTCACTGAGCGAACACGGTTCTAGTAGCTATACTGTAGAGAGTTACTGACTTCGCCAACTCGTACCACATCACCGGCAGTACTGGCTTTTTACATGCAAATCCGAAAATCGTGCAAGTTGCATACGGCGCAACACTTGGCCGGGCACTTGCAAGGAACCTGTTACTTGCGCACGTGTGTAACTTGTGAGAATTTTCTTAATATCCAAACTGGCCTTCAGGTTGGTCCTAAATATACTATACCTACCAACTGAGACTTGGATAATGACCCTGGATACTGCATAGCACGGTAACTCACTTGTCATTAAATTACACGCGAATATCATAAACTTCCTTGAACTAGTCCACGCCAAAGCGGATCATAAAAAAGCAATAATGTCTACAGCAATTTGTATGTGAATAATAATGCTTATGGCCTTCCCTTTTTATCTTCGATATAAACCAGCTGGATATAACGTATAAGCCGGTACACGGAGTATCAGTGTATTCTCTTCTCTACATTTCTACATCTTCTCTACATAGTTTAAAACACAGAGTCGCTTCTTTCTGTCTGTCTTTCTGTATGCGTATACGCTTAGATCTTTCAAACTAAGCAACAGATTTTAATGCGGTTTTTATCAATAGATAGAATGATTTTAGAGGAAAGTTAAATGTATAGTTTAAAACTGTTTCGTGTTAATTTGTTGAAATATGATGATACTTAATTATTCAAGGTGTTGGATGAAATCAAGCTATCCAAGCCAGTCTTATTCCTTTGCAATATTATAAAATAATGTACAGGTAATGGAATTGTTCCTCTTTGTTAGGACTTCAAAAAAGTCAGCGATAGTATGTCTATTATATTACACGGATAAATTACTGAGTATAACCATTTTAATAGTTTATTGAATCAGGCGTTACTTTGCGGAGGTAAATATTTATTTTTGACATGTTGTGGTCGCGGGTGAGCAAAGTAATTGTTTTTAGTTCATAACCATTTTAATGTTTTTGAACAATTGTTACAAGTTATGTGGAGTTTGGAAAGCTATTTAGACGGATTTGTTTGTCTTTATCAAATTACATTTCATGATTATAATAATTGCCTTTTACACTACACAGTTAGATTAGTCGTTGTCACAAGGGACCGAAGAGTTGGCAGCTTTCTCGGACAAAGGCTAAACCTAACCATCCAAAGAGGGAACGCTGCCAGCATCTTTGATGCTATGCCCGATGGAACCCTGTTTAGACATGTTATTTTAGTTTTTGTAAAGTAGTTTTATTTTAGTATTTGTTTAGGAAAATTATTTATTTTACTGCTTTAGTTTAGTTTTAGTTTTTATTTATTAAGTTTCCAGATGTAGTTTAATGTTATTTATGTAAGGATTAGTTTGAAACATGTTGGGCTATACTCGAGTGACATACGTGGGTGATCCGTTTATTTCACTATAATGTAATTTAAATTAATATCTTGTGAAATATCGTAAAACTACCGCGCAATAAATCTTAGCTTGCCGCACCGCGCTGCCACCCGGGTATTTATGTATGCTATCCAGTAAGTAAACAAAAAATACTAAAAAACCTAAAAAAAAATAGCTGCAGGTAAACATTGTATATAAAAAAATACTCCACACTTATACCACATTAGTATTTACATTGCACCCATGCGATGCCGGGCGGATCGCTAGATAAGTAATAATCTCACAGTACCTATAATCTGTGTATCTTCCAACAAGTTGTTTTACTAGTAGGAGTAACTAGTAATTTCTGAGCGGTGAAGTTGTTGGCTAACATCTTATAATACACTTTGGGTCACAGAATGCACTTGAGAATGAAACCGCAAAGTTGTTCCGGCGTGGAGGTTATGAGCAGTTTGTGTTAAACTTTAATGCGTCTCGAGTTAAGTCAATCACTTGTAGGGGAAGCGAGACGCACAGAGCCCAAGGGTAGTGTAGGAATAGGATAGCAATACCCCCTCACAACGCATACAACTTCAAAATCGTATTTAAGTTTGAAGCGTATAGTCTGCAGCAGAAGTAGCTAAGCAACCGAAGCGGTCACAATGATCTACACAAGCTCTTATGTCTACAACAATAGAGCCGTGCTTAGATCGATGTGGCCTCTTCGGTTGCTTAGCTACTTGTGCTGCTGACTGTACTGGACAGCCGGGGAAATTACCGGCACAAGAGGCATTCCATATTAGCCCTCTACGTTGGCAACGCATCGTTCTGCAATCTCTGTGTAATTGTAAATGGGTAGGTACAAACGGGAGCCGACAATTACTAAACGTCCGCTGTATGTCCGTCCGTGCGTGCATTTGCAGTTCAGAGAGCGTAGTTATCTTTAAAACCGTAATGAGCCGCTAAAACAAAATATACTTAAAAAGTAAAAGGACCCAATACAAATGTAGTGTTAAAATACGAAAGTGGTAGATAAGAGAGAAAGAAAGAGAGAGAAAGAGAGAGAAAGAGAGAGAAAGAGAGAGAGAAAGAGAGATATAAAGAGATAAAGAGAAAGAGAGAGAAGGAGAGATTTACTCACACAAATTCGACAAACACTCGCAAAATAGCAGTACATACACATAAAAAGTAAGTAAATAAAAGAAAGCTGAAAAATTACTTATAAGACAAATGTCGAATAGTGTGAAATGGGTCCCCACTTAGCATAATGTTGCGGTGAGCCACAACGCTGTTTTTCAGCAGGACCCAACAGTAAGGAACCCTTCTTGTGTGGGTCTCGTGTTTTTAGGGTTCCCTACCTCAAAAGGAAAAACGGAATCCTTACCTATATGACCACTTTGTTGTGCGTTTGTCTGTCTGTCAAGAACCCTTTTTCTGCGGAACGCGTGGAGGTAGCAGGCTGAAAATAATTTCAAATATTCAAACCTGCAGTCCCTTGAAGCTGTGAAAAAATCAATATAAGTCAACGCAATAAAAAGATACAGTCATTAAAAAGGTTGTTTCCATACAAATCGCCTAAACCTAAAGGGTAGGTACTTCCAGTTGTCCTAGAAACTTGAAATTTGATATTAAGGTAGCTCTTATAGCACAACCATTCAGAAAAATTCTCAAAATCTAAATTTTTTATGTCTGTCTGTAGATTTCACAGACCAATATAAGATCACCACACACTGCGTAAATGTTCCTTAAGAGCAGGGCTCTGCTAACACTGGACAACTTAAAACACCGGGGAAAAGCGTTAAAATCGTTGTACGGAACCCAAGTGCGCGAGTCCGACTTGCACTTGTCAGGTTTTTTTTAGTCTACCAGCGCTTTCGAAAAGACCGTGGATTGCCAAGAACAATGCGCACCAAGAAACTTGACACATTTTTTTTTTTCTAAAAGCAAGTTACGACAGCTTAAGAGCTTATAGCAATTCATAACCATAAATGATTTCTTATAAAGAAAACTCCCTAAATCATTAAAAAACAATTACAGTATTATAGAAGCAAAGATTAGGTACATTTACTCTATCTTCTGTATTTTATTCGAATTTTTCCTAAAGAAGTATCTATTAAGTGGCTCGTTTTCATATTACAGAAATCGTTCAAGTAGAAAATCTAATACAAAATACTCATTTCTTTAACATCAATAATACGAAAATACAGCTAAATAAAACCTAGAATTTTCCTCTTACGCTAACTGTAAATAAATAAATCGTTTCAGTTTATCGAACATTTTCTACAAATACGAATACTTTTACACAATTGAATCCGATTCGTTAGTCGGCCCCACGTAGCGTAAGAGTGCACTCGAAATCAGCATAAGAACTTAATTTTGCAATGCAATTCCACGGCAAAATTAAGAGTTTATTCAATAAAAATAAAAATAACCATTTTGGCATAATTAATTATTCATCTTCTTTCACATGTCAGAATGATTATTGTAATTACCAAAAAATTTGGCTATAAAGTATATAACTTTTCGGAACAGATAGGTCACAATTAAAGATAAAGTTAAGTAATCTCAGTTAAAGACTAACTATAAAGAAAAGCCGTGATAGCCTAGTTTGACCTATGGCCTGTCAGGCAGAGGGTCGTGGTTTCAAACCCCGGCTCGCACCTCTGAGTTTTTCGGAATTTATGTGCGGAATTACATTTGTAATTTATCATGAACTTTTCGGTGAAGCGAGACATCGTGAGGAAACTCGTACACTCCTGCGAAGCAATTCAATGATGTGTGTGTGAAGTTCCCAATCCGTACTAGCCCAAGCCCTCTCATTCTGAGAGGAGGCCTGTGTCCAGCAGTGGGATTTAAAAAGGACTGGTGATGATGAACGATCCGGACGGACCTTTCACGGAGTCCTACCACCCGTTAAACTTTTAAATAAGTACCTGCAAATTTCACTCTTAACAAATTTCTTGACAATGGTTAAGTAATATTTAATCCTTGAGGTAACTAATCGAATCAGTAAGAGAATAACATTTTTGAAGATTTATTAGGAAAGATTCGCTTAAATGTGTCGCTAAGTACAACCAATTACATCCATATTGTCTCACTGAAACGTCAACGTGAATGTTTTACTAACCCCTCTCTTTGACTTCACCACACTCAAGTTAGAAGGAAAACAAAGCAACAGTGTCAACGACCGAACGGATTATAAACACGATAATATTACGCTCACGTCGAAACACCTTCGCCCATAAAACAAAACGACTCGAGCGCAATCACCAAAATGCGTGACAACTGTTATGTATAAGCCTGCCCTATCATCCCTGGCAAACAATACCACCATAAAAAGACCCCACCAGAAAAAAGTGGCTATACAAATCACAGGTCACCCTTAACTAGTCGTTTTATATATCCGCTATCTAATTTACAGCGAGCAGTAAAAAAGTAACGCAGAAAGATAACAGTAATGTAGGCCTTAACATGATGTAGGGTGTCCAATATTATGCACATGTATACTTATTAAATTTGTATTAATGTTTGGGTTGATTTATGTGGATACGGCACTTATTTTATGGAGAGCCACTTTTTATTGACACGGTAAATTGTGCCTAAGTTACTTGAGGCCTCACGCTTTTATCTATATTATTTATTTGGCTCGCAGGACTGATGGCCGATGGGGTCAGAAGGTTCTCGAATGGCGTCCGCGGACCGGGAGACGAGCTGTCGATAGGCCTCCAAGAAGACGGAGCAACGATCTGGTAAAGGTTAAAACTAAATTAAATCTAAATAAGACCCTCGTGGCATGGTGCCCAAAAGGCTGGCAGCGCTTCCTCGCCGAATAGCGATGCTGATTCTTTGAGAGAGAAAACTGCCAGCCCTTAGGTCACAAGTCGCATCGACCAAGGGCTTTTGCAACTCTGAAATAAGCTTGTAAGCGCTGGGACCTCACGGACCTAACGTTACAAACCCGACAGCAACAAAGTTGTAGTTCGGACCGACAGTCTGATATTTAGTATTTCTCTATTTTCAGCCGTTTCTGCCGCCGCACCAGCTTTTTGTGTGGTTCCCGGAAGATGTGAACGTTATACTGTATCGATTTATACTTAGTTTGGATTTGGTAGCAAAGTGAACTTTATTTTATTCGTATCTGTCTAAATTCAGGCAGAAACAAATACGAAAACCAAGAAACTTACGTGAACAATTTTCATATATTTAAGTTGCAGACAGGAAAATTCTGTTGCACTAAACGTATACTTAAATAAATCCAAAGAAAATTATGAACTCTCGCATGGTTTTGAAATAGAAATTTTGCAAAATAGTGCAATAGAGTTAGTACGATATACTGTCAGTTACTGCTTAGCCTGAATGGGAATCCGCTGTCATAAGCGCTTTAGCTGACCGCAAAGCCAAAGCCACTGAACGTATACGATTTGACAGACATTTCCTGTGTAGAATGCTTCTCAGAACCTCTAGTTCAGATGAATCGAAGCCATATAATAATAACGTATTTTCCGATAAAGCTCCTTGAAAGCATTATCCGCTAAGTGCGGGAATAAGATACGGCATCTAGTTGTCCCTAGGATTCTGCATCACGTTACGCCTAAGGCGTATCGAATGCACAATAAGACGTTTATATCAAAGTTACCTTTACCTATGCTATCCTCTTTGTGCCTCTCAATAGGATGGGTGAACAGTGAATTAAACTTAAAAGAGTCCAAGTGACGAATTACTTAGTTTATAGCTTCTGTAATCATTTTTAGGAAAACATCTCAAAGCTCTTTGCAACGAACCTTTACTTAGGTACGTTAAATTCCTAATTTACTGCATCAACATTTTGTATTAGCAACTTCATTTCTTCCACTTTTTCCGTATAATTTTCTTTTTTTAAACATTATTATAGTTATTATACTTACAACAAAAGCGTGTCCTTAAAATGTCTACGGCGCATTGTTTTGCAAGCAGCGTAAAGCAGAGCCGTAGGATTGCGAGCCATTATCCCGCGACATGGCGTTACGAGTCGTACTGCTTTTCTGCATTCTCTGCACTTTTAGTGACTGTTCGAGGGAAAATGAAGGTAAGGCAATATGTCGTGCTTTAAGCCGAAAAATCGAAACGTACGTTTTCCTTGTCCATTTTCGTCAATAAATTTTAAATTTAAAGGTTCGGCTTTTGTAGGCTGAAACTAATTTTATTACATGTAATGTTGAAAAAAGCTGGGAGTATGAAGGAGATATTAAGTCGTAACTATGTAATCTACTTATATTCAGGGTTGTACCAGGGTTTATTTATATTTAATATCAATCTTGACCCTTTACTTGAGAATCAAGATGAAAATCAATGAGGCGATTTCCTTTTGTTATGTTTACTCTTAGGGTACAATGTTTCGTGCCACATTAATAAAGTTGGAAGTAAACATCTTTCCTCGCTTTGTCGCCCTTTATTTGTTTCGCTAATAAACAACTGCCACTTTTCAATCGCCTGCCGGAACGTGACTCTACGAAACACGCAAAGCGTAAAAGTTTATCCTGTTACAAATCCCGAGACTGCACTAGGGATGTTGCGGATATTCGCATCTGCGGAACTTCCTCATTAATTTGTGACATCCGCTTTTATGTATCCGCACATTTAATAATCAACGTGGAGTGATACGAGTGCGGATATCGTGCTTGGTCTATAAGTATGTAAATATAACCCTCTTCAAAGCAGAATAGCACATTGCAATAAGCTAAGTACATTAGTCTTACATTTCCATATAAAATAAACCGGCCAAGTGCGAGTCGGACTCGCGCACGAGGGTTCCGTTGAAAGATTTTAACGCTTTTCTCCAGTGTTTTAAGAAGACCAGTGTTTGCAGAGCCCTGCTCCTAAGCAAAATGTACGCAGGGTCAACTTATATTGGTCTGCGAAATCTACAGACAGACATAAAAAATTAAGATTTTGTGACTTTTCTGAGTGGTTGTGCTATAAGAGCTACCTTCATACCAAATTTCAGGTGTCTAAGACAACTGGAAGTACCCTTCAGGCTTCAGGTAATAGCCTATTTAATGACTGTATCTTTTGATTGCGTGGACTTAGAAGGTTGATTTTTTCACGGCTTTAAGAGACTGCAGGCTTGAGTATTTGATATTAATTTCAGCATGCTACCTCCACGCGTTCCAGAGAAAAAGGGTCTTGACAGACAGACAACCAGACAGACACAAAGTGATCCTATAAGGGTTCCGTTTTTTTCCTTTCGAGGTACGGAACCCTAAAAATGATAGTAAATAAGATTAATATAACATTAGTTTACACAAAAGTTACGTCTCCATCCGCATTTGAATCCAAAAACATCCGCATCCGCGAATCTCTGCACCCTTTTTTTCTCTGTCTCTTCGTGATTAATTGAAGTAACACGCCGTATGAAAACAAAAGGCGATTCCGGACAATACGCACGTAGGCTATTGTCTCGTAGAACACCGAGTTGTCCTACTTGCCAGTATTTTTAACCCGTGTGCCGATCGGAATTAAGGGAAAGTGTGACTGAGACCCCGTGTTTTTCTTTTCTTTTTAATACTATAAGGAAGGTAAACTCACCTGGTGGTAAGTGATCATCACTGCCCAAAGACACCCGCAACCTCGGGGGTTTTACAATAATAATAATAATAATTCCTCTCTCTGTCGATTTGACCACCGGTAACTTAGGCCCCGCCTCGCTACCGGCGGCACCCTAGGTTAGGTTTTTATAATGTTTTGTATTAATATTGTTTTCTTACTTTTTATATGAATATTGTAAAAACCTATCCTAAGTGATTAAAATAAATATACAGAATAATATTAATAATAACGTGATAATGTGATATTGGGTTTTACATATATGCGTTATGCCAACCCAACGCGTTGTTTTCTGTCTGTCGATCTGAAATTTCGTCTTCTAGTCTTTACTCTTCACTACAGATTGTCTAAAGCCAAGGAGATAGAATGGTGGCGTATTGTTTTTTTTTATAAATTTAGTGGTAATAATAATAATAGCAGCAAAGATAATAATTATGACAGTATTGAAATCGATTCTAATTGGCCAGGCTCATTTTGTTTTTCAAAAGCTGGTATTACGGGATGCTTTTAGAGGACGTGTTTAACTTAAATTACCTACTTAGTGGTCTGTGCTTTCAAACATTTTTTATATTTTCGTCGAGACAACTTTTTTTTTACTATACGGACGGGAGTTATAACTTTATTATAGTGTAGTCTATTGGTCTGCGATTTTTACGGTTATGAATGAGGTATTAAAGGTTATAACCTGGTAGGTGAATGCCCCCAAAGACTAAGTACTAAGTGAAAAATAATGATCAGTACGTGGGTGGTGAGGACCTGATGGCCGCTCCCTTTAAGGTAATTTTTGTGCCATTTCAGCGGTGGCTAACGGACCCTTAACTTAGCAGCTAAACTAACCCATACAAACATGAGATTATGATACTTATAGCGTTCTAATTTTTTCGAGATTATTTACATTAATTAACTTATTGAATAAGGCGTGCGTTACTTTGCTGAGGTCCATATTAAATTAATTATAGATTAAAGCCAACTTGAACACACAATCCGCTTCCGTGACCATGAGACTTGAAAAGGACAATACTTCAGGATTTGTAAAGTCATTAATCGTGGTCTTATCTTATATATGTTATTTTCAGTTCAGTGATGTTATTTTCTGGAGGAAAGATTCGCTGATCTGCAGTAGTAGTAGATTAGTCGTTTAGACCGATGTGTTTCGATGTTTTGCAGCACAAAAGTCTTAGATATCAGCACAGCACAATCTCTCAAAAACAACTTTTCATTTTGTAATTAACTGTTATCAGAATTGTCCACTTTTGTCCGATGAATAAATAAAAGATTAATAAATAACACGCACTGTTACTTATACCTGTGCTTATACGTTAATATAATTTAATTATTTACTACGACGTCAAATACAAACCATTGCGCATCACGCAAAACAAAACACGTAGATTACTTCCAATTACGGAACAATTAACGACCTGTAATTAAAACTGTTATTTAGACCATTTTAAACACTGGACACAAAAAGAATAATTAATTTAACTCTTTTCCAGCGTCGGTAATATGTTGTGTTGAATTCATGAATACATTATAATTATAAAGTTTTTGTTATTGTTTCAGACTTTAGGATTGCTGCCCCGTCGGTCGTCCGATTTTGCAATAACACGCAACATAAGGTTAGTTACTTAGTAATAATAATGTAAGTATAGTCGACCAAGGAAGTGTTTCACCAATATAGTTCTTACTTTAGAAACAAAACAACACGGCTGACTGTCACTTTAACTTGTAATGTGCTTGTAATTTAAAATTGTCCTGCTTTAGCGTAGTAAAGGACTTCATTTGGTCGACTACATACAATATAATAGTAGTTTATGCAACTGCTACATAATGAGGGTCCTTAAAACACGAGTGTGTTTTTATGAAACGAGGCGAAGCTGAGTTTCATAATAGGATCACACGAGTATTTTAAGGCCTAATCATGTGGAGTTGCATACGTTACTTTATCTACACACATATTATAAGTACTCTAAGATGGGTTCAGAAGCCGAAGGCATATATCATACCCATACCTATCACGAATTTGATTGTTTTTTTTAAATCATAGACAAACATACCGAGCTGACGTTTCGTAAACTGTTTTTTTTATTGTAAAAAAAAATATTATCACATTATTATTTATACATGTCTGACCGAACATGACTTATATACGTGAGTGATCCATTTTATTTCACTATGATTGTAAATTACGTTAGTTGTCAAATTTGAAAAATCTAATTCGATATCGAAAAGTCATTACGACATCGAATTCGATGTCGTAATGACTATTACTTTACTGCTGGACCTGCTGGTTGTGGTGGTTAGCGGCGGAGGCGACGATGTACTGCAATGCTGGTCATTTTCTACGGTTTCTGAACGCATTATAGAGGACTTATGACATGTGTGTAGATAAACGTATCTTATGTCTCTCGAATCCTGTATGCTATGGTTGTTGTCAGACATGTACCTACCTGCACGTGCATATTTTTGTGTGTGTAGTGTTTGTGTTTTGTTTACGTCTCGCCACCGGCGTGGCGTGTGCTCCCAGAGGAAGGACTACGGATTAGTCCGAAACACGTCTAGCTATACTCGACTGACATACGTGAGTGATCCGTTTATTTCACTATAAGTGTAGTATGGTTGGCATTTGTCAGTGGCTTGCACTATGTACAATCTACGCAGAAAGCTGCTGCTTCTTGAAATACGTAGGTTTTTATACCAACCTTACTGATTCTGTACCGTACTACACATTTTTATATGCAAACTTTTCTGCCAAATTTACTACTTACCTACATATACATAATAGAACTATATTATACAGTCTACTAAGGCTCTTGCAAGTATGAAATATCCTAAAGGTCTCCGATGTAACGCAAAGTGGTCCTTCAGATAAAAAATGGGTTCGATCCATGCCTCGGCACTTTGCCAGAGTCTTGGAAAAGTTAAGCAAATTGAGCCTCGGATTCACATAATATTTTTCTTTATCGCTATTATGTAACAAAATAATAGCGAGAAAAGGAAATATGATGTGAATCCGAGGCTCCATTTACTTAACTTTAACAACAGTTGAATAACCATTGCTCGAAGTGTGTGAAAACAGCCCTTCGTGGGATGCTATAAAATGTTACGGTTTGAATAAATTGTACTCGTAATAATGCTCAGAGTTCTCACAATACAACATTGAACTTGACAAGGATTCCAGCGACTGTTACTTCTTACCGGGTAGCGGTTTTACGATTGTCAGTATCGTTAAATAAATTGAGGTACTTAATTGAAATCTGTAAAAGGCGTGATAGCCCAGTGGTGACCTATGGCTCTCAAGCAGAGGGTCGTGGGTTCGCAACTCTGAGTTTTTCTGAAATGTGCGAAATTACTTTGTAACTTATCATGAGCTTTCCGGTGATTGAAAACATAGTGAGGAAACACTTGCAGAACTGCAGCCCAAGCCCTCTTGTTCTGAGACGTAAAAAGGCTGGTGATGGTTATGTGATAAATTGGAATCTATAAACATCAATGTTTTAAAGAATTACGCACTGCACAGTAGTCGAATGCCAAGGTTCGTTGCCTACTCATTATTTTTTGAAACATGGTAGACATAGCCGATGCTTACCTGGTACCAAGTGATGGTTGGCGAGAGACAACTCAAATATCGAAGTATTATATATGTGTCATTGACTTATCCCGCAGCCAATGGCTTCCCGCGATCTTTACCAGGTCGTCCATCTACCATGCGGGAGGCCTACCACCACTTCGCCTTCCGGTACGCAGTCGCCACTCTAAAACCCTATGGCCCCAACGGCCATCAGTTCTGATACAAGACCGATCGTCTTGGAGATCCTTGGGGAAGGCCTATGTCCAGCAGTGGACTTCTTCCGGGTGATATGATGATGATGACTGACTTATCAAAATTTTGAATGTTTTTTACAGTTTCTGCTGTGCGTATTCTGCAACGGTTTCGTCCCAACGTGTTTCTCTGACTCAACGCCTACCGTGCCTCCGGCTGTACCAAATGTCCCCAGCGCACAGACTGATTTAACGACTATAACAACTGCAGCCACAACCCAAACTACTGCTGTCACTGAGCCTCCAGAATAACTCGTACTTCAATAAACCTCTGTTCTCGTGTGATTGCAACCAATAATTTCATGAATATGATGAATGTCAAAAGCCTAATTTCCGTCATTTCCTATTATTATAATAAATACTAAGTATTGTGAATATTATTGTACTTCTTTAATAATACTAGAAGCGAACTAACGTCACTTGGTGTATCTCAAGTTTTGATATGTGTAGAAGTGAGCCAAGATCAACTAAGGTATTAAATATGTATTGATTTAAATTAAATTTCGATGGAGTTTCGTAGTATTTACAAAATTTGTAAATACATTTAATGTATTCTACTATCAGAGCGCCTAGTGTAATCGCCGACCAGGCCAATAAATACGTCTCGATCGCGTTCGCGTTTAACAATTCTCATACTATTTGGCACTTTAACGCAAATGCGATCGAGTCGTATTTTGTGCTTTTTGATTACACTAAGGGCACAGATCTTGTCCACATTTTAAGCAGTGCCACTTTAGAACCAAACCGCAAAAAACGCGTTTGTATTTTTTTACGAATAAAGTCGCACAACAACAATGTTAATGTTGTAATTATCTTCGACGAAGTAAACTTACGGACTGCGTGTTACGAATTGATTAGACTGCAATCCCAGCGTCACAGCGAGGCAGCACGCAATCTCGCAGCCGTGTCTCCGCGATGATGTTCGGAAAAGAGAAATAAAAAATGTTTTACGAAGAACTGGCATAGTGGCTAGTGAGTGAGACCTCCTTTCGCATTGTTGTGTCAGTATCATAGCTCTTAAGTGGAAAGACCAAATCGAAAGCTAATTTAATCGAGATAGTTCTTAGCTAAAGCTTAAAATCGGTTCAGCCGTCCTTAAATAGTATCACTTTTGTTGATGCAGTTGTCTACAGTCTGTTCTTTCCAATGAGAGTTCTTTCACCTCCTGACAACGTCTATCTTCTTTTTTAATAATATGTGAGACTATAAAAAACGGCCAGTGTGTGAGTTGTGTTCGTCTCTCACGAGAATCGAGTCTCGAAGATTTTCCCACTTTGTCGAATGTTTTACATTGTCGAGTGTTAGCAGAACTCAGACATAAAAAAAGAAATTTGTTACGTTATCTGATTGGTTGTGCAATAAGAGCTACCTTGATACTAAATTAAAAAAATCTTGAACAAGTGGAAGTTGTACCGGGTTTCGATTGCACGGAATTGGTATGGGAATATATTTTGATTGCGTTGATTTAGCAAGTTTGATTTTTTTTCAGCTTTAATGGATACAGGTTTGAGTATTTGATAATAATTTCAGCTTGCTATCTCCACGCGGTCCAAAGAAAAACAGTCTTGACAGACAGACAGAGTAACAACAAAGTGATCCTATATGGGTTTCGTTTTCCTCTTGAGGGGCGGAATCCTAAAAACATGTCGGGGTTTTGAACTTTTCTAATTAGCTAACGCAGTAGAAGGGCACCATACAGAGTGACAAGGGACAATATACCGCGCGTTATAGCCGATCTTCTAGTGGTGTCCTACAAAAACACTATGTATATTATATACTAAATATAGTGTATATTTTGGTGCCGTTAATTAAGTGACGACATAGGGTCGACATGGCATTTAATTCCAGGGCGGATACACGCTGACAGCGACCTCGATCGAGTTACCTAACTCTACAGTAAAATACTATAATCCACCGGTTTTGCTGCAGGAAAATAGATTTTCTTTGCATCTTCACAAACTTTTGGTGCAACTAACGAAACACGTTTTCTTTGAGTTCCATGCGTAAAAGGTTCCAACGGGACTCTCTTACTAAACCTCCACTGTCTGTTAGTCCGGTCGTCCGTCGTTGGAAGGGTATAATCTATCTCTAAAACCGTACGTAATAGCTTTATACACATTATTTTTTCACAGAATGCGTATTATTATGGGCGCTTAAACTTGAAATAATAAAAATTCTATACCTACTTAAATTACGTTAAAAATGAAATGGGGTCCCTTAATGGGGGTTAACAATAAGGCACTTGTAAATAGAGTGCGTATTACACTATGGTCACTATAACAACAACTAATAAAAATAAAAATAAAGTCAGGTTAGTTTTACGATGCCATTTTTGAACTGCATGCATTGATGAACACCGAAGAAAAAAACATCAGTTTTAATTACCGCGTGTGCAAATGCGGCTGTAAATTGTTCACTGTATAGTATATTTATTTAAGGTTTACTTACCTTTTCAACTAAAAAACTGTAAATAGAGCTTTATCTGGACTTCCGCGAAACCAATTTCCTGGCTTACACGCTCAGCGCAGACAGCGCAGTAGATTACACTCGCTAACTAAATTTACTAGGAAATACTTACTTCGGTTACAGGAACTTCTTGGTTATATTTTTAACCCCCCACCCAAAAAGAGGGGAGTTATAAGTTTGACCAATTGGTGTCAAATTGTACCGTGATATTTTATTATTTATTTATTACGAAAAATGTTTTAAAGGAGTTTGAGTGCGCTTTATATTGGCAATAGAATGCAGATCAAATCGTCATTGTCAACTTACATTGTAACGTTGGTGAAATAGGGCCTGCATTTTTGTTTGTCCTCTGAGTGCTTCTTTTAACACTCCTAGCTACAGAAGCTAGCATAGAGAGACACAGCTATATAGTCTGAGGTTTGCTAGCAATATAAGTCCGACTGCCGTACTAAACTTGAAAGGTAAGTCCAGTTTCATGACAGCAATATTTTACGGCATCCATTAGCACTTTCATATGATGAATGTCTCTAGTTACAGTGCAACTGCAGGTATTGTAGCGCGTATATAACAATTTTACAGCAATTGTATTTCATAGGGGCTGTGTACGTAAGTAGTTAAAACTACGTGCAGAATATTTTTATTGCTTCTGCAACGCCCGGTATTTTATATAGATTAGATAGTAAACTGAGTTTATGTTGTTGAGGTTTTTAATTTCTGTGAATGGCTTAAATATCTGCTAGTAAAACAAAGCATGGCCAACATTTTGTACTTCATGAACTAAAAAACAATTACTTTGCTCACCCGCGACCACTACTGACAAATAGTTATATCTGTGCGGCAAATGTATGTTTCCATGCAACACCTCCACCTCCACTGCTACACGAATCAACACATGCCACACAGACCCAACTATCACCACCACCACTATACTAAACGCTGACGCGTTTCGGCACTCTCCACGAGGCCATTTACGAAGCACAACAACAACCGCTCAACCGCTGGTGGCATGTTGAGCGGTTGTTGTTGTGCTTCATAAATGGCCACGTGGAGAGTGCCGAAACGCGTCAGCGTTTAGTATAGTGGTGGTGGTGATAGTTGGGTCTGTGTGGCATGTGTTGATTCGTGTAGCAGTGGAGGTGGAGGTGTTGCATGGAAACATACATTTGCCGCACAGATATAACTATTTGTCATTAGTGGTCGCGGGTGAGCAAAGTAATTGTTTTTTAGTTCATAAATATGGACCTCCGCAAAGTAACGCCTGATTCAATAAATTATTTTGTACTTCGACAGGGTTTCAGAATATTAATTGAGGAAAATTGGCTTTCTCAGTTATAATCATCCAGAATCCATAAAAGTGTAAGAAGTAGGAGGACGCAACAAATTTTTTATTTGATAATAGCCACCATGATATTTACATACCTAATGTTAGTGGAGCAAATATCATACCAATTTATAGAAATTGCTCATAGGAGCATCACTTGTTTTTATTCTGCATTGAAACTGCCTATGGCAACTAGAGGCCCGTTATGTCCATTAAATATCCATACAACCAATGATATTATAAGTAAAAAGATATGTCATATGCTTACAAAATAATCGATGAAAATGTTCCGAACATTTTGACATTTGCGCGCAAGTTCGAACCTTATTCGAGAGCGACTGAGGCCAAAGAGGCTAGCCTTTTCTGCGCTTCATTTTCGGCGTGCTGGTGATGATAAAATATCTACCTCTTTTTTACATGTAATATCATTGCATATAACTAATCACTAATCTCAATGAACAGGCACATCCGGGCTTTGATTATGTACCAGCAAAACACGATATCAAAAGTTGGAAACCGGCACTCATCCATTCACATTTCACATGAAGTTTAATTAACTGATAGGTGAACTTTAAGCCAACAGCAACCTCAAAATGCAGGTGTGTGACGAGTATTATCAACGCTTTGGTTCTGTGAACTGAAACGTGGCTAACGAATAATTGTATGCAGTTATACCCAGTTATTTTGATATCGGACGATGAAAATGTCAATCAAATGTGAGACTTTTGTTTTTGAGGGTTTTAATTGAAAGACTTTGATCAGCAGTGGGACAAAGTTGGTTCATACCATAATAGTTATAGAAATAAATTGCGATTGTCATGTAGAGCAAGCAGAGGCTATCTTTTTCTGTCAAAAGGTACAAGATCGTGTGAGAAAGAGATGGCGAATGCCTAAGCGAAACCAAGCGCGTAAGACAGTAGGGCCTCGGGTCACATAATGGTCAGTTTAGTCACCAACAATCATGTACATCCATCACATATCCGCGGAGAAATCGCTGGCGGAATCTAGGTCTTCAGAAAATAAACTGGAACCTTGGCATTCTTACTGTCACAAGAAATGTAATGTGACATTCAACATCTTTGATATTTGAGGGATTGTGTCATCCATCTCGGAACCGGATTAGTTCACAACATGGAATCTGGCATGAATGCTGCTATTGCAGGCTCCTTTATCGTCCGAAATAAATTTCATACTCTCTTCAGCGATCAGACTTTAAACATTCATCGCTAAATAAAATTACTAAAAGTAAAAAAAAAGCAAAGTGACTATAAGTCTTCAATTGCAGTTTGCTCGAGCAAAAGGACACATTACACGAAAGCACGAATTATTAAGCAAGTCATGTCGACTTTACTTTCCTTTCATTCTTCAACAGTTTTTTTGTTTATACTACCACCCCGCAAATGTGATGGTGTAACAGTCCAAGGACCCAATCTACCCTACCTACTAATGAAACACATTCTATACCTCTATTCACCTTACTACAACTTATAACACATAACATGGCCTCGTGACTCGTCTAATGCGTGAAGATCCTACGTTGTGATCGCTACGAAAGTAGCAGCAGTAACTCTAAGTAATTTAAGTGGCAAATAAGAACGGAAACTCTAATTAATTACCAAACAGATTTTAAGGAAAACTACCTAGCGATTAACCTACACTTCATATTTAGAGAGCTACGTTTAGACTTCCTCAAGGTTTCTTGGACACTACCTGAGCTCAACTTTAGATTGTATATGTACTTTAGATAAACCGCTTCTCATAGAGAAGCGGGAACTTCCTCCAAAAGCCTTCCCCAACGAAGTTCAACCAGTCCACGCCAGGAACAATACGTATCGTAAGATGCGAACTGTTAAGATGTGAGAGATAGTTTATGCACTAACAACGGTGCTTTCAAAGCCAGTACAAATACATTCATTAACAAAAGGTGTTTTCCCTTAAGCATCTATAGTTCCCGTAAGCAACGTCGGACTCTATTCTTTACCGTCCTAATAAATTCATCATCCAATATTAAAAGAGATCATTCTAAGCCTACCAAGTAAACTCTGCTTGGCATAGTTTTTAGGGAATTTAACTAGCATAATGTTAGCAATATAACAAACTTCATATTTCAGTGTATGTAGCGTCTATTTATCGACATTATGAATAACTGCAATTTATCTTAAAGCTTTACCTTTTGTAAATATTTGGCAAGTAGATATTTAGATAACCAACAATATCAATTCTATTTGATGAACTGATTTTTAAATGATTCAATAGAACTCAATCTAGTTAAAGATTCCCCCGTGTGGTGTAGAATCAACTAACAGAGCGTATACTCAGACTGCTTTCCATGTCGTCACCCTTGTTAGGTTAATAACTTCTTTAGTTATTGGTAAAGTATTTTTTACTTTGTGTATGATTCAAGATTTGGCTAGAAGATAAATTATCTATAAAATTTCTTATGAATAGACTTCTGATCACAAATTACGCTAAAATAAGAAGAGTTGTTTCCTACAACTCCTTGGAGTTCCAGCAATACTTGAAGCCTAGATTCTACCTATCCTATTCCCAGATGTGTATGAATTTAGTCTAAGTCCCTAGCTCTGTGTGTAGCTATAGAGGTTTCGCCTCATTATTTTAAACATGGTGTGTGTAATGTAGATACTTTCCGGTGTAAGAAGGTATCTTCTAGCTTGGATCCCTATGAAAACTTACCTATCAACCCTACATGTGTACTTTAACTTGGCACAGGCCCCCTATTCTCTGTGTAGTTGGCAAAACTAGGAATTCAATTCCACATTTACATTTAGATGTGTAGTGTTGAGTCTTCCGGTGTAAGAAGGGTCTCAGCTAGCTTTCCTAGTTCAAAGAAGGTGTGTTCCTATTGCCTACCACGCAGACCTAAATGTTGTTAGCTTCCTGACAATATAGTCTCTAAGAAGAGGAAGCCAACGGACCGACGATACCTACAGGTGTTCATACATAAACAATATAGATAAGGGACCGTAATACTGAGTTCCAGAAGCACTGAGTTATGCGCCCCTTTCAAGGCATACACAGACGCCTGTTACACAATCGTTACAACGGCAAACAGTATCACGAGTGAGTGGTAAAACATCTCAATTCAACTCAAATATCATTGAAATGCTTCAGGAATGCCCACCCATTCCTGGAAGACAAGCGTACTTGAATTACTCTTACGTTGACATCGTTAGATTTCCGAGTAACCAAGCTGCTCCAGACCGCTTGTTAAATTGGGAAAAATACATGAAATAATGAGCATTGCTTATAAATGTAAAGTAAAGCTAAAGAATTAATCCACCACTTCCGGAAGCAGTAAACCAATACCCAGCTTAGCTACGCTATCTAAATATTTCATTCGTACTCACTCTGGAAAACAATTAGTAACCTATTAAAAGAAAATCCTCATAAACATGTAAACGAAGTAGCCACCTTCACGTTCCAAAACTGGCAATCCCTCATAACCAGGTAAACGAAGTAGACTCCTTCTCGTCCCAAAACTGACAACCCCCGCCCAAACGAAAACACTTCCTTATATAGACTTTTACCGTCACTCCAGCGTCAATAGCGTCAATAGCTCCTCTGGCGTCAATAGCTTCTCTGGCGTCAATAGCCTCAGGCGATTACTATAACATAACAACTATTTACTTAAATAAATACCTAAAGAACCTTTAAAATATTCTCTCCACTACCAACGTGAATATTAAAACCAGAAAGCCTAAATAACTTTTGCCCTACAATTTTATAATTCCCCATTTAACTTTTCTTCAAATAAATATGTCTCCATTCTATAGCTCTACTTCGGCCTTTCCCTACATACTAAAACATCCACTACTCAATAACAACTAACCAGATTTAAATGAAACTAAAACGCCCTATTCCTCTATTGTTTGCCTTTATTATCCTGTAAATATTTTCCTTGCATTTTGCGCATTTCCTACGTATCAACGCTACAAGTTAAATAATCCCGCTTACTACTTTCTCAAGCTTATACGACCGAAAGACTAAACCATATTGCATGAAATTTGACAACAAGACAACTAAGAAACCAAAGCTTCTTATTCAATAAAAGATTTCCTTGCATTTTGAATACTTTCCTTACAATTAAAACTTTCGTCATCGCCAAATCAAATATATCCGTCTCTAACATTATTACGCCCTCTGAAGTCTGAAAATAGTACTAACTAGATAGCTAGCTAACAACTGTATCAAGAACATAAATTTAGTAGAGTTGAAGCCTCAAAACTATCAAAATCTTACGTTAGATGGCGATAGAATTAAACTCTCAACTAAAATAATTCTTAATGTAACCGACTTCAAAAAGGAAGAGATTCTACAGTCCTCTGTATGTAATTTAAACTGAAATATATTCGTGTTCTGTATTTCTAGCTCACATGAAGCTTGAAACCGTTACAGCCTTCCCCACTATTTATTAAGGTAGTTAATTACACAAAATTAGCAACCGATGTAAATAGAACCAATCTCAAATAAAACGCGAATATATTTTACTTCTTTTCCATAATTTTACCAATGTTCTCCCTCAATATGAGCATGTGTGGTGAGTATTTAAACCTAAACTTGACTATCATTGATCCAAAGACAAAACTTCAAAACTTACAATGAATCAAATAATAAAATAATTTCCACCATTGCCAGATCTTCGCATTTAACGGAAGCATTTGGTTGTGAGGCAAATGGGTTAGAAGAACACACGAGTTACGCCATTACAGCTTAACGATCTACCACTGCTCTATTTCACAGAAGATAAAACGAACTCGTCTTCCCCGTAAACACGAAAAATCCTTGATTACGTATTTGCCTTAGCTCTAGCGTTAATTCTTTATCAAATCATCATCTGGCCCTGAGTCTTCCCCCAGTCTCTACGACAGTCAAGTTAGGAGCATGTGTAGTGTGAAGATTAGTCTTTCGTACGTGTAGAGTATGAACTGTTTGCTAGCAATATCAACATTGAATTATGCCTTTTGGCCTAACCTAACACCTCCAAGCAAGCAGCTCATTTGTGTAGTGTATGTATCTCGGGCAAACATTAATAAATGATTTGTCTTTAATTTAAAATTGACGTACAAATTAAACTCCTCAGACCATTTTTAAAACTTCCTTCACCTTCCAATGCGCCCTTGAAACCCTTCAGAACTTTCCCTTTAAACAAAATCTTCCAGACCTGTCGCTCCCTTTCTCGTATCTAATCTGCGCATCAATTATCCAAATTAGACAAACTTCTTTTATCAAAATTCGATAAAATATTATTAACTAAAACAATTAGTTTATTAACTTCTTTAACAGGTTCTCTACTCATCTGTTTTTTTTCCAAAAACTATAATACTATTAACTATTAACTTCCTAATCTACTAAATACCTTTAAAAACCCTGCCAAGCAAAATAATGTCCCTTGAACCCATAAAAACCTTAATTATTAAATAATAAAAAAAACACCTTTGCAAATAATCTACCACTGAACCAAAACAATATCGTCAAAACCCCGAAGAAGAAAATCACATTTATTTCCCTTGCAACTAAAATTTTGCAATTTTTTTATAATATATTCAAATACATCCTCTCCCAACTAAATATGCCAAACTTTACCTATCAACTCATTTTCTTTTCTTCCAACTACCCATATCTGTCTACTTTGCTTTTTTTTAAAAACAATCCAACGCCAATTCCTAAATTTTATTTGCTTACTTCACTTTTTGACACAAACGGGATAAATGGCTTCATTTGACACATTAATCAAGCCTTTCCCATGCTTATGGGACGAAAAAGACCTGAATTTCCGTGACCGTATAATTAAAAGGAAAGCCCGCCAAGAACTGCTACTTTTATGCAATGACTCCTCCTCAGTATCGCTGACCATGTCAGATATACTGAGGAAAATAAAATCCCTACGTCAAAAAGTACCCATCATCCACTTACTTCTAAACGGTTTCAAGCTTCATGTGAGCTAGAAACCGTTACAATGGGTAAGTAACTATCGTTGATAATATGAGCTAGGGAGAAAGCGGTGACTGGGCACGAATGAAAGGCGGGTTTAGGCACTGTTTACTCTAATTATCTGTATTTGTACAGGACGAGTGACGCGACTAATTGTGGCGGCGGCTGGATCTCACATGCGATTTTCCTGACGGCAACTGAAACCAAAAGGGATTAAATAAGAACGGTTGAAAGTTCTCACCTGATAAATAATTTAGTTAACTGACAATATTATGGAAAATCGATACACGTTTTGTCGAATTTGGCCTTTTAGCGCTAAGCACTTGACATTATGCGTTAACGCAGATCATAGTCACCGTAATATTTGTGAAGCCAAAAATTCACTTCAGTCTAGTCACACGGCGGTAGTCCCTGCGTCCGACACTGTCCAGACGCATGACCATACTGCACTACTTCGCGGAGGAGCAAATTAATTTAATCCGTTACTTGTAACATGGACCTCCGCAAAGTTACGCCTGAATCAATACAATATTTTTTATACTTAATTTTATCCGTTTAGCTACTTAAATGTATGCTTATAGGATATTCAATAATGATGTCACTTTGGCAACGTATACCCGTAGAGGTTCGATCGCTCTCAGCCACTCGATGACCTCTAACGCAATTTTCCGAAGTGCACTCCAGACGAGACTAATAGCTTCGTTTCTAACGCAATATGAACATAATTTGGCAAGAACGTAATACTGCTGGGATAAACATCGAGTCGAATTTGATTTGAAAACATTGGAGATGAACCATTCCTCACCGAATGTATTCAGGTCATTTGCAACCGATCTTAAGAGTTGTAGAAGGTACATTTTGATAAAACGTCTCCAGAAAAGGACATCTGGTATCGCACTATTCAGCTATAAGACCTCTTAGTAAGTGAATAGGCTTGATTTGATGTTCTCTATACGCCTCAGACCCGGACACATCACATCACTCTGAATTAATTCTTATACCTACCTGATGAAAGTGTTTAACATTGTAGCAATGAAATGGGCCCAGAATGAGGCTTTTCTAGAAGTCTTAATCTCGACTAAAGCTAGATGTAGGTAAATGTAACGCTGTGTCAGCTTTTCCTAGTTCTGATGAGGTTAAATGATGAATGCTGTGATCAACAGTCCAGAGTTTAATATTAATTTAATCTATACATATATTAAAATCGTAGACCCGGCGCTTCTGTACATTGAAGATATTTGCAAAAAAAAATTATATAAATTATTATTATTATTATTTCTCTGTATGTGTCGAATGTATGTGAATAAATGTTTCTCTCTCTCTCTCTCTCTCTAAAATATGAAGTCGATACTTCATTCAAAGAATATTCCGCTCGCACCGCACCGACTTCATATTTCTGCTACTTAGTGCTAGGCCATAAAACTTTAGGCTTTAGAGGATTATTTTACGTTCTAAGGTTTTTTTGAAGGCGGTTTTCGAGTGTATGTATGTATGTCTATTTCATTGGTACGCTTTACAGCCTAAACCGTTTGACGGATTTCAACGTATGAGGTGTCATTAGGTTCGTTTCTGTCGTGGGAGTGACATAGGGTGTGTTGTTTCCCGGAATTACAGTCAGTCTTCCGTTTTTAATGCGAAAGTTTGTCAGGATGGGTGTGTGGATGTTTGTTACTCTTTCACGTAAAAACTACTGAACGGATTTCAATGTAGCTTCACAGTAATGTAGTTTATACATAGATCAGAATAACGCAGCCCACGTTTATCCGGGAAAATTGTACTTACCTATAGTTCCCGCAGGATAGCGATAACCGAATTATACGCGGACGAAGTCGCGGGCAACAGCTAGTTTGTAAGTAACTTCGAGTGGCACTATGGTGTCTAAAGTAACAATTAAATATTTAAAACAATATATTGGACATAACTAAAGAATGATCACTGATAGTGAAATAAAAACGGATCACTCACGTAACTATATAAGTCGAGTATAGCTCGACATGTTTCGGACTAATTCGTAGTCCTTCCTCTGGGAGCGCACGATCCAGCGGCGGCGAGACGCACACTGCGCGCCGCGGCTCTGCTCGCGCGACACATGTCGGGCTAAACTCGACTTATATACGTGAGTGATCCGTTTTTATTTCACTATGATTGAGTCTCACGGTAGTTTCATGTTAAAAATGATGACTGAGATGACCTTAGTCCGCCTAGCTCGGTATTTTGTAGTATTTAAGAACCACGGTCGGTTTTACTTAGCCACTGTGTAATTTTTATAGCATGCTATAGTGTGGTATAGGCGCACTAGGCATTTAGCTTGTCACTTAATTACGGGTTTCGAACAGGCGCTCTGGTTCACTACATCAATCATATCAAAATGTGTCCGATACTATTCATTCAGCTATCTTGGTTCAGTTTCACTCATTTCGCGCTTATTCGATTCACCAAAGTATCAGGCAGAAAATGCTAAGAAGCTCTCATTAAGTGAATCATAAATTTAAATTTTAGCTGCCAGATAAAATAAAAAGATGCACTCAGCTCTCTTCGTCACGAATGCATATTTTATTTTCTTTGCTCTTAGGTTTTTATGGTATATTTTATTATGGTCACTTTTCATCCGACAATGTTATTTAAACTCACGTTATCATTGCTCCCTGGTCCTTGGCCCCCAAGGCCTCCATAACCCCCTAGGCCCCCAATACCCGCTGGGCCCCCCGGACCTTGACCCCCGCTCGTCGCGGGTCCATCGTACCCCTCGGGGACCCCGTACTCCCCAACGCTCTCTGGTTGTGGCCAGTCGTGGGTCGTGGCGTCTTCAGGGCCATCATTGCTTTCCTGTGCTTTTTGTTTTTTATTGTGTTTAGCTGCAACAGAATTTAAATAATAATAATGAACATAGAATTTTCCTACTAATATTATAAATGCGAAAGATTGTGAGAGATTAAAACGCATAGGTACTATCTTTTGTTCCGGAAAATTGCGGGATAGTGATATCCGAATTCTACGCAGACAAAGTAAGGGCAACAAATAAATTACTCGCGAAGAAATGTTTGTTACTCTTTCACGCATAAACTACTAAACTTATTATATATTACCTATAATGAAACTTCACCGCAGTATATTTCATACATCAGAACAAGTGCCACGCTAAAATTGCACAGGTCAAACAAGCATTGGGCATAATTGCATAGGGCAGATCGGTTGGACAAAGTCACGGGCAACAGCTAGTAGCGCATAATTAAATCCTGGTGTCGTTCTACAAATTTAAACCGCACCTGTTAATCAAATTCTATGAAAGGACACTTCAAAACACTATCATTATTCAATACAATGCCGTGCCCGTGGTATCACGTATAAATACTGCGGCAAGCATGATTCTGCATTAATTATTATTAAGCTACGATCCGTCAGCTACGAGTTACCAGTTAAATAATTATAGACCGGTGTTATTTTTACTTAGGGCTGTGGTGTTCGGTGTTGAGGGAAACGTCAGGCTCGGTTAAAGAGTAGTTTATTAATGCTGTCTTATGCTAAGGATACATTCTAAATATAGAAATGAAGTGGAGGTGTGTGCGTGCACACTACAGGGCGACTTGTACCAAAAATGTTAATCTCGTGTAGGTCTTAAACCACCTGGTTAATCAAGTTTAGCTGTGTAAAAATGTATAGAACTGTCAGGTTTAAAGGTTGTAAAGGTTTAAACTGGGTTAACACTAAAACTGGGTTTAATTTTTGCTGCAAGAGGACATTAGTAGTGCATTTAAATATGTTCTTAACGTAGGTGTAATATATTTATAGCCAAACTCAAATTTAAATGGTCTCAGTATTAAAAACTTCATTCCTAAATGTGCCTATTGTAACAGTTGTCTACGTAAAATACAGATGTTAGATTTTTAAAAAGCTTATCTCGATTCCCAGCGTCTCTGCTACAAAACGAAAAATATATTTTTTAACATTACTTTTTTTGCGAAAATAAGAAAATGTTATCGCTATTTTTGCCAACATTAAACAGTTTATCTATTCGGCACTCTCCCCGACATTAATTGATGTAATGAAATTTGTCCTCATACTTAGGAGTCGAGAATTGAATTTCACCCGACATCATCGTGATACGCAAACAAAGATAAGTATAACTTACTTACTTACCTTTGTTTGCGTAAACACTTTATTGTACAAAAAACAGGATAAAACACAAGTTACAACAATAACATTTGAGTACAAAGGCGAACTTATCCCTTTAAGGGATCTCTGCCAGTCAACCTTTGAGTGGTGGAGAGGAATAGTTCACTGGGGATCGACACAAAGTGAGTTCATAATTATAAATATCGAGAGACAATACAATACACACACACATACAAAATCCTACCATATTACAATATACTACTAAATACAAAGTAGAAGTAAATACCAATATATAAATAAATAAATATATATATATATATATACATATAATACATACAATAAATAACAAGCACAACATTAAAGGAGAACTCCCAAATATTTAAGAAGAAGGGGTGAGCCACATCTTCTTCAAGCTTTCCCTGAAAGAATACACAGACGAAGATTGCCTGATGGACGTCGGTAACCGGTTCCACAGCCTGGCAGCGTGCACAGAGAAGGATTTGGAATAGGTTCTGGAAGAGGTAGAATGAGATGCTAGAAGGAGATTGGTACTAGACCGCAAACGGTGCCCGCTGCCAGCAGCTAAATAGCTGAAGCACTCGGAGAGGTATGGAGGAGCGGAAGGATTAAAAAGAATGTTGAATAGTAATGACAGAATGTGGACGTTCCTACGATCCCTGATAGGCAACCATTTCAGTTGCGCGCGAAAGAGTGACACGTGATCGTACTTACAAAGCCCAAAAATGTACCGAATACATACATTCCGAAGCCGGTCAAGTTTGTCAAGTAGCCCCTCAATAAGATCCAAGTACCTAATATCACCGTAGTCAAGGAGCGGGAGCAAAAGGGATTGAGCTAGCGTGATTTTGGTTTGAAGCGGCAGAAAATTCTGCAAGCGTCTGAGCGAGTGAAGCGAGGCAAAGAGCTTTCGACTGACCTCAGCAACCTGAGCCGACCAAGAGAAAGTCTGGTCCATGATGATCCCCAGATTTCTGACGGTAGGTGAAAAAGGAATAACTGTACCATCAAAATACAAATGTGGAACTACCATGTCAGAAATCTGAGAAATGAAATGTGGACTGCCAATCACAATCGCCTGCGTCTTTTTAGCATTTACCTTGAGGCCGAAACTCGCCGCCCAGTCGCGGATGGTAATGAGGTTAGCGTTCATGCGATCAATCAGTAGAGGAAAATCGTCAAGAGCAGCAGCAGAATAAATTTGTAGATCGTCGGCATACAGGTGGTAGGAAGAATTTAAAGAAGCGGTGATACCGTTGATAAAAATAGAAAAAAGGAGAGGGGATAGTACAACCCCCTGAGGGACACCAGCGGTAAGATCGCACCAGGCTGAAAAACCGTCCTCGATCCTGACTCGCTGTTGTCTCCCACAGAGGTATGAACGGAACCAGGACAATGCAGTTGAAGATACATTAAGAGTGCTGAGTATGCTAAGAAGGATGTCGAAATCGACTGTATTAAATGCACTACTAAAATCAAGTAGAACCAGAACGGTAAGATTTATTTTTTCAATATTGAGACGAATGTCATCAGTGACTTTGACGAAAGCAGTGACAGTGCTATGCCCAGGACGGAAACCAGATTGGAAAGGATTAAGGAGATTGTTTGCATGGAGATGATCAGAGAGACGTCGATTCACGAAGTGTTCAACTATTTTGGATAAAGTTGGGAGAATGGAAATGGGACGATATTCAGAAAATGTATTAGGATTCGACGTTTTAGGAAAAGGGATTACGTGAGCGCGTTTCCACAACATGGGAAAGCTGCCCGAGGAAAAAGAAAAAATTATAATATGGGATAAAGTAGGAGCTATGACCGCCGCCCCAAGCATAAGCATTTCCAAGCCCAAGTCGTCCTCACCCTCGCCTTCGTCCGGATGGATTTAAGGATGCTTAGAATATCTCGCGGAGCTATGCTGCCGAGATCAAAAGGGGGGATGTCGGGGTGTTGAGTATTGGCAAGAAAAGACAGAGTGTGCTGTTTTGTTACAGGATCCAATTGTACCGGCGACGTACTGAAATGTTTATTGAGGCCATTGAGGTTAAGGTTAAGGGAATTAATTCGCTATTTTAAAGCAAATTAAGTATGATTTAAGGCCTGGAACACTTGCCTACAACTAGGTTTCCCGCCCGGTTGAAAAGTGACTAGTAGGAAAATATAGTGAAAACAGTTTGACTTGTCCGAAAACTTTTTTGTTAGTTCTTATACAGAGTGCGTTTTAATGAATCGTCAAGAATTTAGCCAGGGGTTGAATATTTAAGTCTAAGTGTGCAACCCCGTGAAGTTTAAAAAAAACGTTCGCTCACACATGGACTTACTTACCTCTGGCTGAATTTTTGACGGTTCATTAAAACACACCCGGCATAGGTAATTTTATTACAAAAATTACTTAAAAAAATTAGAAACGTATCAAAATAGACGGTTATCAACGCTTGTTTTTTCAGGCACGCTTTGTTCTATCGCTCCCGTCTAAATATTGTTCAATGATGTGGAACAAATGGCTTTTGATTACACAACAGCCTTTTTTCAGCCTATCCATTTTATTTTACCACAGATTAAGCGATATTAGAAGGTACCTTTGTTAGCTGAAAAATATTGAAAATGGCCGAATATTCCCTTGCCTGTTTTCCACTTTTTTAACAAAAAAACCGGGCAAGAGCGTGTCGGACTCGCGCACGAGGGTTCCGTAGAAATTTTTTTACGCTTTTCCCGTGTTTTAAGAAGTCCAGTGTTAGCAGAGCCCTTGTCCTAAGCAAAATGTACGCAGTGGGGGGTCAACTTATATTGGTCTGAGAAATCTACAGACAGACATAAAAATTTAAGATTTTGAGACTTTTTTGAGTGGTTGTGCTATAAGAGCTACCTTCATACCAAATTTCGAGTTCTTAGGACAACTGGAAGTACCCTTTAGGTTTTCGGATTTCGGCAAATTGTATGGAAATAGCCTTTTTAAACCCCGACGGAAAAGAGGGGTGTAATAAGCTTGACATGTGTATCTGTGTATCTGTCTGTGGCATCATAGCTCTCAAGCGGATGGACCGATTTAGATGCGGTTTTTTTTAATCGAAAGCTACTCTAATCGAGATGGTTCTTAGCTAAGGTTCATTAAAATAGGTTCACCCACTTTTGAAATATTGAACTTTGAAATGACAATGTCGGGGGTTTTTCAACTTTTCTAAGTTGGTTAGGTTATTAATGACTGTATCTTTTGATTGCGTTGACTTAGAAGGTTGATTTTTTCACAGCTTTAAGGGACCGCAGGCTTGAGTATTTGATATTAATTTCAGCATGCTACCTCCAACCCTCCATGCGTTCCAGAGAAAAAGGGTCTTGACAGACAGACAGACAGTCAGACAGACGGACAACAAAGTGATCCTATAAGGGGTTCCGTTTTTTCCTTTTGAGGTACGGAACCCTAAAAAACATGGTGACATTTAAAAATTGGTACTTAATTAGCGCCAAACAGAATCTAACCGAGTATCTAACCTATTTAACCGAGTATTTTGTGTAATTACAGTAGCGAAACTAATAATAACCGGAGTAGTGATCTCAAGGGATCTCGAACGCACCGAGGCGCATCAAAATGTTAAATCGCACACTTTAACGAATTAAGTAGAATTATAATTAACAGTACATGGTGAATATTAATTTCATATTTGTTTACTTACTATCAAAATCATGCTACTATGTATATAAATGGTATCTATTTTTTTACTGAGCGAGGGCAAAGCGCGAGTGCGAGCTGCTTGGGAAAATTTTTTTTTTCGTATGTCCAGGGCCGTGTTTTATAAAGCTACAAGTTACAATTTACAAGCGGAAGTCTCATTCTATCACCTCTTATTAGAAAGAGACTTCCGCTTGTAAATTGTAACTTGTAGCTTTATAAAACACGGCGTTGATGTGTATCAAGGTGTTCTCTTTTACAGGTCGCATTTCTTGACCGATTCTAGTGAAATGTTGAGAGCAGGTTTAATTTTATTACCTAGTAGTAAAGAAAATAAATAAATAAAAACCGTCCCTTCACCGCATCAAACAATGTTTGGTAATTAGGTAAAATGATGTACGTCAAACGCATTGAGCTTAACGTAGCGTTTGTCGCATAAAACGACCGCGCGCTTTAATAATACTTACGAGAACTACGAGAAGCGAAAACTTTGAATCCCTTTACTGCGCCCTCACGTGAGTATATTATTCGGCATAGGTAAACAGTTAGTGTTTACATGGACGAAAAGCGCAAGAAGATAAAATGTTTGTTTAATAAGTAACTCAATAATTTACTACCTAAGGCTGAATTTCGACCTAGACTATGACTAGTATCTATTATTACAGTTATCCGCAAATCAACAAACAAACTTGGCGCAACACGTTGAGGTGGTAATTGCTTAATAATGGTAGTACGAAGGCAAGGTAATTTCTAGCGAATAATACATACGTACCACTTACCTGATATTAAATGAATGTCGTGGGACAATTTGACATCAATTGACCTAGGTCAATTGACTCAGGTCAGGTCAGAGGTTGAGGTCAGGGACTAGTCCCAAATTAAGCTAAGCTTATATTATGGATACTTAACAACGGATTAACATACTTATATAGATAAATACATAATTAAATATCCAAGACTCAAGAGCAAACATTCGTATTCATCAATACATACATATATCGGCCCCGACCTGGGATCGAACCCGGGACCTCAAGCTTGACTACGCGTAGTCAGATTCTCTAACCACTAGTTCATCCGGTCATACTATAATTACTGTATATTAAGAATACAGCTGTTTAGATAGTAAAAGCATATAACAAATGCTACCTACTATGGAGCACGTGTAACTGTAACTCAAACAAAACTGTAACACACACACATACACACTGTACAGCCGTGGCTAGACCGTCGGTTGGGAGAGTTACGCTTCAGAGACACATGTTCGGCGTGTTTCACCAATCTTTATATTGTTATACCTAATATAATTGGTAAGAAACCTACACAAGCTTCCTACAATTAGCTTTAAGTACCTACTGAAATGTATGGTTTCACAATAAATTCTTCTAGAAGGTCCAAACCCTTTTCATACAACATTATTAAGTCAGCTCATTGTTTACGAAACTTATTATCATCTTCCCCGTGCGTACTTAGTTTATAAGTAGTTACAACTTATAAAGCAGGATTGTTCAATGTTTACCGACTAAATACACATCCTCAAAATTTCTCAACCGATGTGTTATTCAGAGCAAATAATAAGCAAATACGAGATTCACTAACTAACCATCAAAGATATCGGCGTACCTACCGCCTCCCTTACTTTCAGTATGATATATATACACTAGTATTAATAGGTAAGAAATCTTATAACAACTTCGTATTTCTGTCACATACACTGTTCGTTGAGAAGCTTTTATAACGTGTCTTCTAAAATCACGTTTACGCTTGCAACAATCTGTGTTTTAAGCTCCGCATTTGGTTTATGATAAAGCAAGAAGCTTAAAAAACGCTTAGCTTAGCTCAGCTTTTGGAATCCAATTTTTTTTTGTACTGTTAAATAAACGATTTGTATCAAATTTCATGTTCAATTGCAGCCTTTGTAGCTATTTTATAATTTAACTAGCGGCTTTGCCCCCGTGAAATATTTCAAAATAAGTTAGTTCCGTGGTAATTTCGACAAATCCTTTCTTAGTGTACCTCTAGGATACTTTTATGACTCCCACGATACAGGCCCAGCCTAGTGTGGGTGTCGCCGAATTATTGTCAAAGTTGTGTGTCCTTTTTGGTAATAAATCATTTTTACTTATAACATGAAACTACAGTGAGACTCAATCATAGTGAAATAAAAACGGATCACTTACGTATATAAGTCGAGTTTAGCCCGACTGTTTCGGACTAATTCGTAGTCCTTCCTCTGGGAGCGTACGACCCAGCGGCGGCGAGACGCACGCCGCGGCTCTGCTCGCGCCACTACTGTAGTCGCGCGAGCAGAGCCGCGGCGCGCCGCTGGGTCGTGCGCTCCCAGAGGAAGGACTACGAATTAGTCCGAAACATGTCTGGCTAAACTCGACTTATATACGTGAGTGATCCGTTTTTATTTCACTATCATTTTTACTTACTTTACTTACTTTTACTTTAATTACTTAAGGTACTTACATGTTTGCCAAATTTCAAGTCTCTAGGTTCAGTGGTTTAGGCTGTCAGTCAGTCACGGTACTGTTTTATAGGTGTATATATATATGATAGGATAAGATAAGATAAGATAAGAAGTAAATAGATTTACTTAAGCCGACTTGCACTGACCTAGGTTGACCTGGATCAACCTGGATTAACGGAACGTCAGACGATACAAATAAGTCAATTTAACACCGGGTTAGTGTCTTACCCAGGTCGGAGCAATTCGGCCTTAATCGATGAAAATTTATGAAGTAATTGAATTATTAGAGAATGTCGAACTTCAGATATATTTGAATATTCATCGGATAGTTTTGCAGTTACGTTCACTTGAATTTCATATAGTTAGAATATGAAATTCAAGTGAGAGCTGAGTGTTGCGGGGGCGATCATTGAAACATTCAAGGCGAGTACTAAAGTAAGCTTGTATTACTTTAATTTGACAGTATTTTTGGTTCAAATCTTGTACGTCAATTTCGACCTACTTCCTCTCGGGTTGACTTGAAATTTGATAAATATTTTTTTCTTCATAATAATAGTAAACTTATTAATAAATACAATACTTATCTCTTAACACCTGCTTAACATAAATGTTAACTTTTCAATTACACGTATGTTTAAGCGTAGCGCAACATAAAACTATTTTGCTATTATTAAAATTTTATTTATTGTAATTTTCTTTGCATTGGGTACTTGTTTCTTTTATATATAAGCATTTTTCCTTTTGCTTTTGACAAAGTATAAATAAATCTTAAACTGCAAAGGATTGTGACAAAAGGAGTGCGGGAAATAATGAAGATCCTCTCAATGTTGAAAAGATTGGAGTTGAACTGTATCCGACATAGATTCCTTACAGGATTACTTCAGGCTCTTACAAAACATCATTTTGAAAGAAAATACAGACGATCTTATTCTCATATAACAATAGAGCACGAAAGATCTATTTATAGAAAGGAAGCACAAGACATAACAGAAGTATTCTTACCATTTCAAGAAATAAGTGTGATAAATTATTGATATTTTCAAGAATATAGGTAGAATATTATATATAATTAGCGTAGAATTCCAGAATTTTCTTATAATAATCGATACTTAATAATTATTGCAAATATATAATAATATAGATTGGCCTCGATTCGCGTAATTACCAGTAGACGAGTTTAATCTTGACACTAGTTGTGCATGTAGTTGAGTATGAAGAATATATATCATAATAATTATCACAGTTTAGCGTTAAACACAAGTTATGCATAGGTAACTCCCCAAGTCCTTTACAGTTTCCATGATTTTAATAATCGAGCCCCTTAACAACGTACGTGGGAGACTGCCGTCAATTAAAAGTTACGCCTGGCATAATGCACGTGAAGCCTTTGACTGAAATAGTAATTTGCTCTAATAAATACTTGCGAGCTTTTAAGTAAACGCCATCACAGAATGAACCGTCTGAAACTTTTTCTACGTATGCTTTTATAATATCGGGTCAATTATATTATGCGCTATGCAATCTCACTTTTAAAACGAAGTTTGGTTTTGCCTGCCATCCTCGTCCTTACTTTCGAAATTGACAAGGTTCACCGTTGACGGATACGTCAAGGCGGACATCATAATCAGAACAGGCGCTACAGACTCACCCCGAGAAAACCCGAGAACCCCCGAAAACGAGAATGTGATGAGTTTCTCGTCGTTCTCTCGTTCGAGTATCCTCCGATCGGTGTCAGTTTTTGCCCGCTACAAAGAGAGTTCTCGGCCGTTGAGAACGTTATTACAACGTGGGTAAAGTAAATTTAATTTTTGCATGCCAGAAAAACTTTTGCCCGTTGTCTTGAAATAAATTGAAATACTGAATTTTTCTCGGTTTGAGTACCTGTATTTTTGTAAAAAGACAAAAATAAAATTAAAAATGAAAATAAATCTTTTGGAGTGATACCTCGACCTCATTTTAGCCCCTATCCACAGGTGAGTACATTTTAAGGTGAAATTACCGCTCAATTCGTTAGATCTCTCTTTGATTAAACTTTTCGAATAGTAAGTCTGTTTGTGTGGGTACAGAACAGCTCTCTAGGGCAACGTTAGTGCCAACATAAAATGTCCTAAGCCTACGCATAGCATAGGCGATATCTTTTCGCCTCAGTTGTCTCAAGAGCTAGGGAAATAGGGGATGAAAATTCAAGATGTCTGGTCTCGTGGTAATGTAGGTATTATTATGTAGTTAGTGTTATCTAACAAAGTCAAAATAGTCAGGATTTAAATCCGTTATGGTCGCCTCATTAGTCTAACATTCCTATTTATCTTACAAACATCTGCCCCAAGCTCAAGCTTCATAGTAAGGGTCTCTAACCACTAGGCCATTTTAACATGAATACAACAATTAGTGAGCCTCATGGCTATTAGCGCAGTTAGCCCCCCCCCCCCCCCCTCCCCATCCCCCACGCAGTTACTCACGAAAACTCATAAAAATGTCACTTACCAGTTACAGCTGCAAACGCTGCGAGCAGAACAAAGAATAAAACAATTGTCTTCATTTTCACAGAAGGAAATATCTTGTAATGGTTCGCGCAACGAACCTTTTTATACTTTTCAGAGCGGATGCTCGGGAAAATTAAGGAGATAACGGCAGTCGTTTGTCAGAAAATGACACTCTAAGTACCTATTTAATAACTAAAGGTTAAGACTGAAAATTGTTGCAAATGCTTTGAGGATAAAATGCGAGTATCCATAATAAGGCTTTCTAGCAATAATGGAAATGAAATAATAACATTATTTTAGTTTGAATTGCATTGATTGAAGCTCTTGATTTAACTTCACAGACTAAATACACTTATTTAAAAAAAAGTGTTTCCTTTATCGAAAAGCTCGGTATAAATTACAAATGGAATTTCGCACATTTACCTAATTATTTAATTTTAATTCCGTATTGTCGCAAAATAAAAATTATTATCTATTCCCAAACGTCATCCAGATTATTGAAGATTGCCCCAATTATTACCTAATTGGCTGGAGTCCTGCGTCCCTAATCCCCTTATTTCAACCTCATCCTGAATCTCTCAAATATTCGTAAATAAGAAAAAAAAATGTGTTACATACTCTGCTATCAAAAGAATGCTAAAAATAAATGTCGAACTTTTTCAAGGTTTTTTGAAATCACAAATCGCGGCAATAAAAACAATTTTAACAGATTACATTAAATAGGCTTTAATGCTACTCGTTGTAAATAAACTTTAAATATTTATTATTATTACACATTTAATACGATGACAGTCAAATGGTGATCTCCAATAGGCATTACAATTAAAAACATAGCCATACTTATCAGGCACTCGTAATTCGTAATGTACAGCAGCATTAAATTAAAACAATTTCATACAAAATTATTGTACAAACAAATTATTGGCTAAATATATTAATGAAAATAATCGATTTATTGATTATTTTTGTTTTTATTTTTATGAAACATTCATAGAATGAAATTCAACATACAATGACAATGCAAAGAAAAATTCGTTAAGCAGCTGGACAGCTGCTTAACGAATTTTTCTTTGCATTGTCATTGTATGTTAAATATATTAATTCCCATTTACCCATGTTAAATGCCAACTGATTTAAATTAACCGTAACTTTGCGATACGGCTGTCAAATAGGTCTAGGTCTGGGGATACGGGTTTCAAGAGAACTTCATTTTATGCCGGCAGCCTTAGAAACAAATACTTCGTCAATCATTTTCAACCACAGAACGTATCGTGATAGAAGGAACCTGTACCTCGTGTGCCGAAAGGAAAGGCTGAGAAGCTCATTACGCGTTCCAACTCCCGACCGCTTTCCAGGTTTTAAAAACAAAATGCCTTGTTGTTCAACGATTAACTGTTCTAGCACCACCAATAAAACGGCCTTCAAAAAAAAACTCGATAAAAAACATGAAATAATTCTCTAAAGCCATGAGTTTTATGGCCTAGCACAAATATGAAGTCGGTGCGGTGCGAGCGGAATATTCTGTGAATGAAGCACCGACTTCATATTTGTGCTAGGCCATATAACTCATGGCTTTAGCGAATTATTTTATGTTTTTTTCTGAGGTTTTTTTTTGAAGGCGGTTTTACTTTTCGTTAAAAGATTTTTTATTTCACAATTTTTAGTTACGTTAATATTTAAAATATTGTCCTCCGACTCCTAACCGTTAAGGAGTTGTACCTTCCATCATCACCTCATCAACACGAGATGATGACTACCAGACGCAAGTACTTGAATAGCTTTCGAAAATATATGAAACACATGATACGTGCCTATAAAATTTGAGGGTTGCCCTCGATTTCCCTGGGATCCCAACATCAGATCCTGACTTGGTGACAATGGGACCAACTAGAAAGTATACCCTTTCAAACAAAAAAATAATTTTTGAAATCGGTCCAGCCGTCTTCGATTAATCGGGGAACATACTACATAAAAAAAAGATCCCGACAAATTGAGAACCTCCTCCTTTTTTAGGGTTCCGTACCTCAAAAGGAAAAAACGGAACCCTTATAGGATTACTTTGTTGTCCGTCTGTCTGTCTGTCTGTCTGTCAAGAATTAAGATTTAAATGACACCTGGAAGTGAAGCATTTTAATGCAAGGTTCAATTTTGAGACGTGTATTTTTTTTTTCGATTTACGTCGGTACGAACTTGCGGATTTGCATTTTTTCTGATTATAGGTAATTGGTTTAAGCAAGGTGTGTAAATTACACACCCTGTGGTCCGATTTTTATTTAACGAAACGTGAACTATTCAGGTTTTTGAAGGCCAGATGTTGGAAACTAGAGAAAAATGAGTAAGAAACTTGATCACGCGGAAGCCGTGTTTGTATGACCATACTATATTGAACAGTTAGTTGCCAACGTGTCAGCTAGCCTCTGAATTATTCAGCGCAACATTAATAGAGGTCTGGGTTGGACTTCTCATGTCACTCCATCCCAAGAATCCCAACCAAAGGTTGACGTTGAGTAAAGCAAGGAGTTAAAGTTGCCACGTTTTACAGGGAGAGGATAGATTGCCATTTATAAAATTAGTAATTGAAATAAATGCTAGAATAAAAACCCTTTATTTAACCTTAGATATATTTATCAATAATTAAATAAATGTCATGGGATAAATCCGGTCTGAGTGGAGAGAATTGGGGGAGGCCTATGTCCAGCAGTGGACGTCTTTCAGCTGACATGATGACGATGATGGTGATGGGACAAATTACACCGATTGACCTAGTCCCAAACTAGGCAAAGCCTGTACTATGGGCACTAGACAACGAATAAACATACTTATATAGACCCGAAAACAAATATTCGTATTCACCATACAGACTTCAAGCTTCATAATCAGGGTCTCTAATCACTAGGCTATTCGGTCGTCATTTTTTTCCAACTTATAATAACCTATTTTAAAAGTTTCAGTTGGCTTTCTAAACCCAGATAGGTACATATTTCCCATTCCTTTTCTTCAGACTTTAGTCCATGTAGCAGCTTCTAGGTCGATTTCTTCCGCTCTTCCCTACTAAAATAGTCTAATTATATTTGATATGTTGTTAATCATAACTATCCTAATCCTAATCCTAACTAATATTATAAATGCTAAAGTAACTCTGTCTCTCTGTCTGTCTGTTTGTTACCTCTTCACGCAAAAACTGCCCTTCCGATCATGATGAAATTTGACAAGAAGATAGCTTGAACATCCAAGAGTAACATAGGCTACGTTTTATCCCGGAAAACTGCAAAATTCCCGCGGGATAACGATAATTCGAGAAAATGGACTCGCGTACCCCCGAGAACCTTATCACAACAAAATTCATAATGATTTCTTTGGCAGATGTATGGCATGTCAGTATGACATTTGCAGCGATACTTTTCTCAATACATTTTATATTGATTTCTTTGTGGGATGTATTGTACGCAGTGAACGCATGTAAAACATGGAAGTAGTCTTTCCATACAACGTATCGTTCACTAGCAGAGCCAAAACTCGCACAAAGATGAAGTACACACAGCAGCAAAGTAACCATACACTAAACTATCCATGCATTCAAAAATAACGTTAATACGCACCAATCTAGGTTGCCATTAGTATGTGCTTTGCTAGTTACGCCATTTTATAAATACTCAAAGATTTGACCAGAAGGCCTCAAAGTTAATGTCTTTCCAACACAGCACAATTTACTTCGACTTAGTTTTATTTGAGACATCTTTCGGAATGATAAAAAGTTTCCGACTCTGCATGGAGTCCCTTTAATGCTTTTAATATTAACGATCTTTTTTTCTTCGATTACGACACAAAAAATCCGGTAAAATTTTAAAATTAAGTCGTTTTTCACAGAACCTGACCGGATAAGGCTCGAGAGCAAAAAGTTACTTTGAAGGTAAGAAGAGGAAGCTGTTTTATAAAGATAAGGCGTCCTGTGAAGAAGCGTTCACCTTGAATTGTATTGCGAATTGCTCGCTTCCCGCCTCGTTCTCCGTTACGGCCTCACGTCAAACAATGTACAGGTAGGTATTGAATTTTGAAACAAATGTAGATTCCGTGTTTGGTTATTTCAAAAGGCTATCAATATTTCTTATACAATTTGGTCGTACAGTGGGTAGTATTGGAATTAGTCACATAGAATGTCGCATTGAAAATATTGGTCTATAGTTTTTCCCGTACTGTTTTAAAGTGCGCATAATACTACTGCGTTACATTTTACCGTTCTGTTTTAAGTATTATTCTAAGTAACACCGTGACTTTAAATGATATCTTGTATGTTTAAATAAAATTAGTTATATTTATCTGCATGTTACTGGAAATATTCAAGCCAATCGAAGTACCTACTGTAAGGAGGTCACTCGCTGTTTGCTGATAGAGTTCGTTATTTGAAAGATGAATGCAAGGTGTCTAAAGAAACAGAAAACAAGAGCGACACTCTGTCAATAGGCTTTGACGAAAATTCGTGTATTCGCTCATATTGGAAAAATATAGTAAAAATCCAGTGAACGCATATAAAACATGGAAGCAGTCTTTCCATACAACGTATCGTTCACTAGCAGAGCCAAAACTCGCACAAAGATAAAGTACACACACAGCAGCAAAGTAACCATACACTAAACTATCCATGCATTCAAAAAACACGTTAATACGCACCAATCTAGGTTGCTATTAGGATGTGCCTTGCTAGTTACGCCATTTTATAAATACTCAAAGATTTGACCAGTAGGCCAGTAGCGTTTGTCAGCGTCGGGCAATGCGCACTGGCCCAATGTGATTGGTTCTCGGCATGACAGATTACGGCCATCATTGGTTCGCGCGTCTGCTGCGACGTCAACGTCTGTCAGATGCGTGGACAACGTTATGCATGATGCATCTTAATAATTATAATATACTCTTGTCTACGACAGCGCCATCTGTTGCGTTTTGCTGTAACTTCCGCCTCAGTTAGGTCGTTAGATGCTTAGCTTAATTTTGTACCATATTACTTGATAGTTTTAGATCTAAACCACAGAGGGCGTTATTCGAGTAGATATAAGCAGATTTTATTTGTATCGAGAGACACTTCAATAAATTCGTCACTAAAATCAGCAACTCGTTTCTCATCTCCACCTTTGCCACCTCTTTCACGAAGAAACATTGGTGACCCCGACGAAAGAAGAAACTCTTATACCGAATACGCAAGAATTACGGCTACGCAACGCAAGGCGAGACCCGAGCATTGTGCGGCAATAACGAAGGGCGCGGCGCACTATCATCAACATAGAACGTCGCGCAGAGGTTTGGCAGGGAAAAGTGAGAAAAATTTAAACCGAAGATTTTACAGAAAATTAGAAAGAAATTATACCGATATTCAACTCCGAAGACAAAAATAGGAAAAAGAAAACTACGATTGAACTCAAGATCAGGGTGTGTAACGCGACATCTACCTACAAACTTAAATTATAAATCAAGACAAAGAAAAGTAGAAAACAGAGAAAAGAAAAGAAAGAACGAGCGCTGGGGAGGAAGAAAACGATAAGGTCAAGGGTATCGATAGGTATCAACCCGTTATCAAGTAAGTGGCTGGCTATTCATTTGTTGGGCATTTTATTTAATTTATTTCTCTTTCCTCGGTAGCATTTAAAGTTCTTCAACTTCATCCTTTCTAAAACCTACTATCAAATAATGGCACCACCTGAAGGTGACTTGGATAACACGATCATAGAAAACGTTTTGATGAGCGAATTGATAAAAAAGAGGGGGGTAGTTAAGGGAAAATTAACTTTGTTCAAGAAGTTTCTATCGAAACTTGGGCAAAGTACTTTAACTGCTGACCAATTAATTGATCTAGAATTAAGAATTGCTAGGATAACTGGGGTTTTTAATGATTTCGAATCCATACAGGATCGAATCGAGACTCTTAGTGACGATGTCGATGAACAGTTGTCGGAGAGGGAGACGTTTGAAAATACTTATTTCCAGTGTGTGTCTGTAAGCAAGTCATATTTGAAGCGAAGCGGTGGACCGACCCAGCACCCTGCCATGGGCGGCCAGGCTCGCGAGCCAACGCAGGCGACCTGTGAGTTCATAAAATACCCTGACATCTCGCTGCCCTCATTTAACGGCGTAATTACTAATTGGGTCGAATTTAGAGACACCTTTGACGCGCTTATTAATCAAACTAACTTAAAACCGATACAGAAATTTAAATATTTAAAGAGTTGTTTAACCGACAATGCACTGGAAGTGGTCAGTTCATTGGAGTACGCAGAAGAAAGTCATTCCATAGCATGGCAATTACTATGTGAAAGATTTAACAACCCAAGAGTACTCGTTTATAATCATTTGCGAGCTTTGTTTAATGTCGATACTGTTGCCAATACTGCCACGGCCTTACGAACATTGTCTGATAATATTTCAAAACATCTAAGAACCCTTAGGTCAATAAACATTTCTACCGAGGGTTGGGATGTATTAGTCATATTTTTCCTCGCCTCTAAGCTCGAAAAAACAATGCAGCGACGGTGGGAGGAAAAAATGAGCTCACGTGAACTACCTACATTACAGGAATTCAAGTCATTCCTGCGGTCTCAAGCGGACCTTCAGGAAGCGCTGAGTCACGCAACACCCGACCAACCCGAGCACCGCGCCAGCACGTCGCGCAAGGCACTGGTAACCACTTCCTCTCCACCCCAGGCTAATAAGGTAATACCTAAACATAATACCTTTAATACCAATCGTAATCAATGTCCCAACTGTAGGGAGGGGCATTACATCAACCAATGTCCTAGGTTTTTGGCCCTGAGTGCAGCGTCTCGCATCCATGTAGTTAGAAAGTTAGGCATATGTTCGAATTGCCTAGGAAATAATCATATTTTACCAAACTGTCGTGCAAGTAACTGCAAGACGTGCAAGGGTAAGCACCATACTCTTTTGCATATCAATTACTCTGACAAACATTTGTCGAATTCTGAACCGAAACCATTAACTTTTCAAACCTACCAACCGCCTAACTTGCCTACGACGGTAGAATCACAGTCTGTTAATTTATTAACCAACCAACGAGAATCCAACATGATACTAAGCCAACTCGATGGCAACGACAACCAAGTCAAACAAATAATTTTATCAACCGCGCAAGTCAAAGTACTAGATATTAACAACAGATTGCATACGTTTAAAATTTTACTTGATTCAGGCTCGCAATCGAACTTTATAACCGAAAACGCATATAACAAATTAAAATTACCAATTCGCAAAATAAATATGGAGGTACTAGGATTCAACGAGAATGTAACTAAAATTAATCAGTTATGCGAATTAACCCTCCAGTCACGCGACGATTCATTTTCGACAAAATTATCTTGCTTCATTGTACCTAACATATGCAAACTACCCTCGTATACCGCCACCATTCGACATTTTAATATTCCGCAACGATTTACTTTAGCAGACGAAACATTTTACCAAGGGGGTGACATAGACATGATTATAGGAGCAGAACAATTCTACCAAATTTTGTGCATTGGTCAACATCGATTGGGCAACGGCCTGCCGATACTTCAAAGGACTCGGCTAGGCTGGGTAGTCTCGGGAGCGTTTAATGCGCACACGCTACCGCAGGGTGTGAGATGTAACTTTATACGAAATAAGATTAATAACGAACTAAACCAATTTTGGGAAGTAGAGGAATGTCACTCTAGGAAAAAAAATCCAGATGATGATATTTTACAGTGTGAGAAAGTATTCAATGAACACACAAGAAATTCTGATGGAAATTTTGTTGTGACCATTCCGTTAAAAGAACAAATCACTGCCCTAGGCCCAACGCGTCCAGTTTCTTATAAACGATTCAAATCATTAGAATCAAAATTTGCTCGAGATCCTCAATACAAGGAAAAATATGTAAATTTCATGCGTGATTTTATGGCCGCAGGCCACATGATCAAATGCAAAGATACCGGGACTTGTAACTTTGTGCCCCATCATGCCGTCATTAACTTAAATAAATCCACCACCCCTTTACGAGTAGTAATGGATGCATCATTCCAAACTAATACAGGAAAATCGTTAAACGACATTCAACATAAGGGTACAATTAATCAAGATGATTTATTCGACATATTATTAAGATTTAGGAAAAATAAATTCGTCGTAAATGCCGATATTGAACGAATGTATAGAATGATATACATAAACCCTAAGCAACGAAAATTACAATGTATATTATGGCGCGAAAATCCAACCGAACCGTTACGGACTTACGCGCTAACCACACTTAGTTTCGGCTTAAAATGCGCACCCTATATCGCTACGCGGTGTTTACTGCAGCTATCGTATGAGAACAAAATCCGGTCCCCAGACGCATCCGATGCTATGGCTCACAGTTTTTATATGGATGACCTACTGCACGGAGGCGATGACGAGCGACAGGTAGCAGAAACAGCTGTTAATGTCGACCGGATTTTGCGTGAAGCAAACTTCAACCTACGAAAATGGAAGTCTAATTCTCCTTTAATACAAAAAATCGTGAGTAATTCTGCAAACTCTCAAACTGACATACCACCAACTACATTTGGAAATGATACACAGAAGGTGTTAGGACTAGCATGGTCTAGCTCTAGTGATAAATTAATGTACACACTTAAAATTGAACCATTACCAAAATTCTTGTCCAAAAGAAGGGTCTTATCTTTAGCGTCCGCTATTTTTGATCCACTAGGGTTATTGGGACCTGTCATAGTTTTTGCCAAATGTTTCATCCAACGATTATGGAAAATAAAATCCGATTGGGACGAAACACTTCCGATCGAATTAACGAACGAATGGGAAGCATTCTACAAAAACCTGTTTACGTTAAATTCATTACAAATACCCAGGCATGTTCTTATAAGCGATTACATCACTCTAGAACTGCACGGATTTTCGGATAGCTCGTTAACTGCCTACGGAGCGGCGATCTATATGCGTTCTATAGATAGGCATGGTCAAATCATAACTCGTTTGTTGTGCGCAAAGACGAGAGTAGCGCGCAATGAAACTATACCAAGACTTGAACTCCGTGCCGCTTGTTTACTAACAACATTATATAATAAAGTAAACAGCGCGTTAAAATGCCGATTTGAGAAAACATATTTTTGGTGCGATTCTATGGTAGTACTGGCTTGGATTAAATCACAACAGCCTACCAAACTTAATTGCTTTGTAAAAAACCGAGTAAACGAAATAAACTCTGTAACCGACACAGGGGACTGGTACTGGATTTCAACTAAGGAAAACCCAGCTGATCTATTGTCAAGAGGGCTGCCAGCAGACAAACTTGCGAGTAGCGCCCTCTGGTGGGAGGGTCCCTTGTGGCTAAGTAAGCCGGCTAACGAGTGGCCGTCTCACTCATGCTCTCTAACACAAACTTTACCGTGTAACGAATTAATTGACACACACCGTAATGTTTGTATGAATATCAATGTACAGACTAACGAATTTATAACAAACCTACTGCAAAGGTCGTCCAGTTTAACTAAGGTAGTCAATTGCTTGGCGTTTGTGTATAGATTTATAAATAATTGTAGGAATCGACCGCGAAGTAATAAATTACACGGACCATTGTCTGTCGACGAAATAAATGGAACGTTGAACAAACTTATAACGTTCTCGCAGATCGAATCTTACCCAACCGAATACCAACAACTTAAAAATAATAAACAACTTCCTAAATCTTCTAACTTACTAAGTCTAAACCCTTTCATGGATGAGTCACTGATTAGGGTGGGAGGTCGCTTGGGCTTGTCACACTTCGACCATAACAAAAAACACCCTGTCATTTTACCACACAATCACAGGCTGACTCAGCTTATCATGCAAAGCGAGCATGTCAGACTCCTGCACGCTGGGCCTCAGCTGTTGTTGTCATCCATTCGTGAGCGTTTTTGGCCGATACACGGAAAAAGTCTTGCTAATAAGGTTTTTCAAAAATGTGTGACGTGCTTCAGGGCCAATCCAAGGACACAAATTCCCATCATGGGTAACTTACCAACGATGAGGGTAACGCCCGCACCTCCTTTCCTTACTACGGGCGTTGATTACGCGGGACCTTTCACGATAAGGGACAGGAGAGGACGTGGTTACAAGACGAGTAAATGTTATATTGCATTATTCATTTGTATGACCACCAAAGCAGTTCACATTGAGTTAATTACTGGTCTGCAGACCTCAGCATTTCTTTCTGCGTTCAGACGATTTATATCTCGACGAGGAAGGCCGAAGGAGATGTTGAGTGACAATGGTACGACATTTCATGGGGCCTGTAATGAAATAACCGAATTTTTTATTTTTTTAAAAGAAACCTCAAATGAATTGTCAACTTCTTGTGCACGTGAAGGAATAAATTGGAAATTTTTGCCAGCATATACGCCACACATGGGTTCTTTGCATGAATCCGCGATTAAAAGTTGTAAATACCATTTAAAACGAGTGCTAGGTACAGCATTGTTAACTTATGAAGAATTCAGTACGATATTAGTTCAAGTTGAAGGAATTTTAAATTCGCGCCCCTTATGCCCCATTCCAAATTCAAATAACGACGAAATTCTTGCCCTAACGCCAGCCCACTTTTTGATAGGAAGAACGCCTATTTCGATGCCCGACTATGACTATAATGATGCCCCAACCAATCATCTGACTCTCTACCAACAGCTGCAGCAGCTTCAACAGGACTTCTGGCGTCGGTGGTCCAGGGACTACATAGGACTGTTGCAGGAGAGGACAAAATGGAGAAGCTCCTCGGGCCGAGGACTCCGCGTCGGCAGCATGGTGCTGGTGAAGGATGAGCGGCTGCCAACCAGTCAGTGGCCGCTGGGCCGCGTCGTCGGGTGCTGCCCGGGACGGGACGGCGTCACGAGGGTCGCCGAGATCGACACCGCAAAGGGAGTCATCAAACGCGCGTTCAATAATATTTGCCCGTTACCGATTAATGTAGTAAATTAATACTTGCTTGTTGTTAAGATTTGCAATGTGTAGAATCCGTTCAATCTTTTCAATTCATTATTTACAACTTATTACACCTAAGTCCTGCCTTTCTATGTACCTATACCTGCTAACTTAATTTAACTAACTTACTTACCTAAGTTTCTTAATTGTTTGCAATGTATAAAATCCGGTTAACATTGCATTAATTTAAAACGCTATTTTCTGTGTACCTACCTACTAAATTAATTAAAATTTTTACTTAGGTTCTTAGTTATTTGCAATGTATTAAAATCCGGTCAACATTACATTAATTTAAACCCTATGTTGCTATGTACTTACCTACTAATTTAACTTGTGTAATTATTTGAAATGTATAAGGTAACGATTGCAACATTAACTTGGCAGTTATATTATGTACTTACTATTTAAAATACGGTTTAATAAAGCACTGTCTATTTGTTGTTTGATACATGGACTAGGAGAGTATTGGCTTCCTTGATACCATAAAAATCTTAGATCTACATTTCAGACCTACCTTAACATAATTAGTACCTTATGTATTATTTTTATTCAATTTTCTTAGGTGAGATGGTAGTCTCTACTTACTAGGAAGAAATTGCTATCTTACTTGATTATTTCCATTTTACCTTTGAGGTGGGAGCATGTCTACGACAGCGCCATCTGTTGCGTTTTGCTGTAACTTCCGCCTCAGTTAGGTCGTTAGATGCTTAGCTTAATTTTGTACCATATTACTTGATAGTTTTAGATCTAAACCACAGAGGGCGTTATTCGAGTAGATATAAGCAGATTTTATTTGTATCGAGAGACACTTCAATAAATTCGTCACTAAAATCAGCAACTCGTTTCTCATCTCCACCTTTGCCACCTCTTTCACGAAGAAACAACTCTATTTAGCAAATTTAGAGCATTGTACGCTTTTGCTTTTACTTACGTAAATCCAATAAAACCATGTATTGCTATTATAATTTGTTTATTTGTCGTCCTTCTAATATTGCATAACAAGTTTTTATCACCCTGAAAAATCCTTAAGCTTCTATATAACGTTTCCCTCCAAAAAACCGTGCCGGCTTCCTTCTCTCTCGCTCAGAGGAGCGAAGAGTCGTATTCCCGTCACAGTTTCCCTTTCTGCCTCCCCCTCTCTTTCTGCATTCAAATATGGCGGGCAGCACAAAGCGAAGACAACACATCGCATTTATTCATTAATAACAAATGAGTACTTACATTAAATTGAATATAAACTGTTATACAATTATCCTATTAATTTTAAGAAAGCTAACAGTATACATTTTGAATATGGTTAAATATGATAACATAGGTAGTCAACCCTCGCCTCAGGCCCACAACGCTATAAAACAAGGCTGGTAATATACTTTCTAGCTGGGCCAAATTTTTTAAGTCCACTACTTTTTGGAGGTGGAAACAGTGTGGCCGACCATCGCTGCGTCGCGCTATTGGCTAGCTGGCTAATTAACGCGTTGGCGGGCAAATTCAAATGCCTTGCCGGGCATTTGAATTACTTAGTTTCCCGCGAGCCTGGGTTTGGACAAATTGAATGAATTGAAAATGAATTCGCCTGAAATCCAAATCTGTGTCTTGATAAATATAAAAGTCCAAGATGCAATTAATAATTAGTAAAATAAGCTGCTACATTATGCATAATGACATCCCTGTGGTAAGCAAGAAGATTTTTGAATTTTCGGGTAATGGTGTACTTACATGTGAAAAGTGATTCCACTACCCTTGGATGCCTTGGGACAGTGATCCGTGTGATTTTTGCACAACTTCACCCCACATGAAGGCATTTTAAAACATAAATCTGATTTTTGATGATTAAAATAAACTGTCAAAACAGCGTCCGCCATTGCGGACTCGCGCAACCTAACTGATCGGCGCGCCGGTACAGTTTGCAAGCCCCATCCACCGCGGTATAGTTTTCGTGGGGTCATTTTAAAGTAACAGGAATGCTTTCATTTCTTATATGCGTTCACTGATTGTACGTCAATGTGACATTTGGAGTGAAACGGTCCTGCAGCGAAAATGATCCAGTGAATCGCTTTTACACGGATTTTTAGCTATTTTTAGTGATAGAAGAAAGAAAGAAAGAATAAAGTAAAACAGCGTAATACATAAATTATGTACTTTATTCATTTAAAATTCACTGTTATACAAATAAAAAACATTAGTTCTTTTTCCAATACACAATACAAGCATGCCACGATTTAGTCTTGACTTGATGCTGTCATACTGTATCGTGTAGCCGAAATTGAAAATCCGATCCGGTGTGCAATTACCGGCATCGCAAAGGTCATTCAAAATCACTGTAGTACTGTAGTCATCAAGGTCCTTAAAGAAATCACTACAGAGAGAGAGCAAAAAATACAATCATTCGAACAACAACAAACGTGATAATTATGAAGTAAATGCTTATGCCACTATGGCATTTCTTTTAACCATAGATCTACAGTTTTTATCTTACTCCAAAACAGTGCATATGTATAAACTCTATGGTGTTGACTAATAGTACCTCATTATGTGTGTAGTAGGAACAAAGATAGCGGTGGATTTTATACATTATATGTAGAAAAATGTGCCTTTATTGAAGTAAAGGATTATTAGAACATAAATAAATTTTATTTTAGTTACCTACTATTTGATTCATGTACTGCCGGGGCCCTCTTTTAGGCAGCCCCCCGCAACAAGAAGTGCACAAATACAACTATTATTGCCTCCAGAATATTATAGTAGCGGACCACTCTACTGCAGCAAGTAAAGAGCAGCAACAGCCCCCCGCCATAAAAATAAGACAAACACTACTCTGACCTCCAAGCCATTTATAAGTAGCAAACCACTACGCCGCAGAAAGCAAAGAGGAGGGCTCTGGGGGCGCAGCCCCCCGCCACAAAAAGAAAACAAACACTACTTTTTGCTCCAAGCCATTGATAAGTAACGAATCGCCGTAGGAAGGAAAGAGGGGGCCTCGGGGGGCGCAGCCCCCCGCCACAAAAACACCACAAACACTACTCTGACCTCCAAGTCATTTATAAGTAGCAAACCACTACGCCTCAGAAAGCAAAGAGGAGGGCTCAGGAGGCGCAGCCCCCCGCCATAAAAAGTAAACAGGCATTACTTTTTTCTCCAAGCCATGGATAAGTAGCGAATCAGCACGCCGCAGGAAGGAAAGAGGGGGGCTCGGGGGGAGTAGCCCCCCGCCACAAAAATTACACTAGCACTACTCTTTTCTCCAAGCAATTTATAAATAGCATACCACTACGCCGCAGGAGGCTCGGAGGTCGTAGCCCCCCGCCATAAAAATAAAACAAACACTACTCTTTCTTCCAAGCCATTGATAAGTAGCGAACCACTGTTTTGCAGTAAGTATAGGGGGGAGGGGGACTTAAATGCATGGGATAATAGACAGTTAATTGTTATAGAGAACTTATATACCTACTTAGTTTCCACGGTGTATCAATAAACGAATTCTGCGCAGACGAAGTCGCGGGTAACAGCTAGTGATTATATAAAACAACAATGGTTTTAAAAAGAAACAAACGGCTATAAGTAAAAGATTGTTCAAAAGCGGAGAAGGTTCTTAACTTTTCTGTTGTTTTTCTGTGTATGTTCAGCCACCTTTTGAACCAATTTCTTAAGATTAAAAGTAAATATTTTGAGTTTAAATTTGTCAAGATCAGGTGATGAGTTTGCATATAGAAAGTAACACCAAAAACGTACACACGGAAGTCGGTTTTTGATGGGAGAAGATATTTTGTTAAATTTTATCGTCTTCCTTGTAAAACTATTTTCCAGTACCTACTCAATAATTACTATAGTCGTGGCTACTACGTACCTATACACTGCCCCATGGTCACCCATGGGACGACCCGGTGGCCGACTGCCGGTGGAGCAAAGAGGGTGTACCTACACAAATCTTCATGTGCAAAGAGGGTGTTCAGACATCCTAAGGTCCTTAAACGTTATGAAACGTAGCGCGCAGTACTAATTTGGGCCACCCGCGCTTGCCCATCACAGCAGAGCTCATGTGCGTTATAAAAATAAGTATAAGAATAATAATGTTATTTCGTAATACATACATCAGCAATATACAAAAGTGTATATCTAGCAAGCCCCAAATTAGGCAGAGCCTGTATCTTGGGCCCTTTGAGTACACTATACAAAGAAATTTGCTTTGTAGACGTCAGGCAAACATGGTGGATATTTGATTAAAAACATAAACGAAAGGGTTACATTAATTAATAAGTTACACGAAATAAGGCAGCATATACATGTATTTGCGTGTGTGTGAAAATAGAAAAGGCCCGAGGGTTTTATTTAGGCAATAACAGCCAAGTTATGACCCTTGTTACGTGAAAGTGTCATGAAAAATAACAAACGCAACCTATACATTGAGTATATTACATGGTATTATAAAAAGTATAATTTAATATAGTAAATTACACAAACATAGCTTTTGTTCCCTTTTCGCCTCGACGTCCGTAGAATTAGGTCCTAGCCTTATGTCCAGGCTTCAGTCGAGTCGCAATTAATAAATAACGTAGAAACGAACTTTTACAACCTGAGGCCTTGTTCATAAAAATAAAAATAAATCAAAATATGTTTAGCTAATTATTATCAGCAATTTTATTATCTTACTAAATTAGTGATGTTCATCAGGTATATTAACTTGGTTACTACATAAATTGATTGAGAGATAGCTTGGGGGTGGAAATAATTATTCGTACTTTACAGTCTATTCTGGCCTTAAAGCAACAAAGAGTCTCAAGTACTTCTGGGTGTGTTGTTTTAGAATCGTATGGTATTAATTAGATAGGGTACGTAATTTTACCCAGGTTCATGCCAGTTGTATGTGCTCTTTACGCTTTTCAGTCTTAAACGTTAATGGTAACTACTTACCGTAATTTAACGAGAAAGGTGCCACCTAAGAGAAATGAGATGATTATTTTTTCATACTTTAATCTTTTTTATAAACAACTAGCAGCCCGTTCCGGCTTCGCACGGGGTAGACAATTATAAAATGAAAAAAGTTGTTGTAGTGACATAACTACAATAGTTGGACATATGCTACCGCGGAGTTTTTTGTAGACATTATGATGTTCTTCAATATTGTTGTACATTATTTTGTTCTATCGCTAATAGTTTCGGCAGCGCATTCGACGAAAGACATTTTAAGACTCATTTTTCTACACCTTCGGTTACATTGTTCAAATTTTACCAAGGATCCCTATTTTTTTTCAAAATGAAATGTAGCCTATGTCAAATTGGAAGAATGTAGCGTTCTATTGTTGAAATATTTTTTTAAATCGGCCCAGTACTTTTTGAGCCTATTCATTACAAACATACAAAAATAGGTACAAATCTTTCCTCTTTATAATATTAGTGTAGATAAAATAGTTAAGTAATTGAAACACTCACGTATGTTAGTCAAATACCTATACTACTCTATCCTTAATCCGTACTCCTTCCTCTGGGAGCCCACACTTCGGCGGTAGTGAAACGAAAACCATCGGCCATCCGAATGTCCGTCCGCCTGTTATCCTCTCAGGCCCTAAACTATGAAGTGCAAAATTCGAACTTCGTGTCGTGCCGTCCCGCTCACGCTAATATGATTTAATACGAGAGCGAGCGGGACGATACGATACGAACTTCGATTTTCGAATTTCGTAGTCGTCCCCCAGGTCGCATTCGAGGATATCGGTCTACGGATTAAATAACCACTAGTTTTAATGCCTAGAAATTCATTAGAGCATGTTTAAGCAAGGACGTCCTTTGACGGCATAGCAACTCGGCTTCCTTGTTTAAGTAAGATAAGACTATTAAAAAACATTTTGTAATGCCTGTAGCAAATCTAAGTTCTGAGATACCTACTTCCGACACAGCTTAGCGCCTTACCTAAATGTCTGTGTCATGGCACCATACAATACAATACACCAGTGGAGCTGTTAGTTCGACGCAACCTCGACGTATTCGCAATAACCCAACCAACTTATAAAAGTAGAAAAATCTCCCATAATGTCAATTCGAAGTTCAATGTCTCAAGAACGGCTGAATCTATTTTGATGAAACATAGCTGAAAACCACCACGTAAACTCGTAAACGCGAACGCCATTGAGACTTTTTGTTGAAGTTTGTATCATGTATCAAACTTGCTGGCTGTAAATATTGTATTTTTATTAGATTAAACGAACTTACCATAAGTGAAGTTCTATCACAATAACATGATTCTCTCTCCCTGTTAATTAACCAAATGTAGAACCCTAATTGTATCCAACATTCATCACAATTTTCAAAACTTTAAAAAAAGAAGCTCGAATAATCCCTTAGAATTATTTTTTTTGCCTTGACAACTCTCTTCTGGGGACGAAACTATTTTTGACATTGTATTATTATTCATTGTTTTATGACTTATTATTTTCGTTTGTTTATTTGATTTTATTGACGATCTCAACAGAAATTCTTATATTTTTGACATGTAGTATTTATAATGTAATTTTAATGTCGAGTAAATAAATAAATCAAATTAAATCAGAATGTCTACGGCAACACCAGTTACAGATGTCATTTCGTTTAAAGATATACTTACCGTTGATTATAAAAACAACCCTACACCCTGGGGAACAATACGTTTAGAACATATTTGCGGGATGGGATGGGACTCTCCTAACAGGGAGAGAAAATCATGTTATTATGATAGAACTTCACTTATGGTAAGTTCGTTTAATCTAATAATAACATTTATCTCTCTCCCTGTTAATTAACCAAATGTAGATGTTCAAAGACAGGGTTGTGTATTTTATAATCATACAATTGTTTACAATTGAAACTTAAAATATTTATTAGTAATTGTTAACATAATAAAAAATCATCACTAGTCAATCATATTACAAATATTCTGACAAAATTGTGTCGGCTCTTGTACAATAGGCCTATCGTAATGCCTGGTAAAACAGGCCCAATTTTGTGACCATCCAGCAGTCTTTTGAATTAGATCTATGCTGACACCGGAGCGACTTGCAGCTGATGTGGAGGCGTGTCTAGTAGAATGTGCTGTAAAGACGGAAATGTCTACTCCAGCTTCTCCCAGCACCTGTTTAATCCAGCAACTTATAGTTTGCGGGGAAGCCTCATGATATGGCTTTTTATGTGTAATAAAAAGCTTATGACTTGTATCTGTATTTCTTATCGGATCAGTCTTCCTTATGTAACAATTTAGAGTAGTGACAGGACAGATTTCTATTTTGGAATCAAATTTCTTTAGATATAACAATGGTTGTTTAGTGTTCTTTCCTGAAGTTTTTATCAAATCTGGTATAAAAATGTTTACACCCTCATGAGTAAATTGAATATTGTCTATCTTGATCAAGGATAATGTTTGCACCCTATGGCCTGTAGTCAGAGCAAGCAAGGTGACAACTTTATGTGTCAGCTTTTCTAGACTTAAAACTTCGTTGGGATATAGTCTTTTTAGGTAGTTAAGTACGATAGCTGGGTCCCATGTCACGTTATATTTCGGTGCTGGTGGTTTCAATCGAACTACTCCTTTAACAAAACGTTTGATTCTGTCATCTTCTCCTATTCTAGGGCCAATAATAAGAGATAATGCTGATCTGGTGCAGTTAACAGTCCCATAAGATGCTCCAGCGTCTAAGCGCTCAGTTAAAAATTTAAGTACAAAAGGTATAGAAGCTTGATAAAAAATTATATTATTCTGTCTACAAAACAGCCACCAAAGTTTGAAAGATGAGTCATACTGCTTAAGTGTACTCTTTGAAAGAGAGTTCAGCATTATCTGAATTGCTGAACTTGGAGTCCCTCGTCTAGCACATGCTTCGCTGATAGCAGCCCTGCAGCCAGGGTAAGCTGTTGGAGTGGGTGAACGTCTCTGAAAGGACTTGATAATAGATTTATTTTAGGAGTGAATATCAGAGGCTCTACAACGAGCAGCGATTTCAAAAGAGGAAACCAAGGTTGTGACGGCCAGTAAGGGAAAACCAAGATACCTTCAGCTCCATCAGCTTTAATTTTGTGTAAACATTTTAAGACTAATGAGAAAGGTGGAAATGCATAAAAAAATATATTGCTCCAGCAGACAGTGAAAGCATCTACAGTAACTGCTTCTGGATCAGGTTTCCAAGAAATAAATCTTTCACATTTATTATTTATTCTGGAAGCAAACAAATCTATCTCTGGATGTCCAAAAAAAGAAATAACCTTCTCATAAGCTTTTTGAGAAAGTTCCCACTCAATATTAATTTTATGTGACTCTTGGTCCGCTTCATAGTTATCTTTGGTGTTAATGTAGCTAGCAAATATCCAAATATTCCTCTCCTCGCACCACTGCCAGATATCTCTGGTGATATGGTTGAGATAGGGAAATTGTATACTACCCATCTTATTTATATAAGCTACAGCAGTGGCGTTGTCTACTCTCAAAAGGATTTCACAGTTATGTAAATTTTTAGCAAAACATTGCAAGCCAAGAAAGGCTGCCTTGAGTTCTAAATAGTTTATATGTTTTTCTTTTTCATATTTAGACCAGGAGCCAGATGTTCTGCTAGAGCCACACACTGCTCCCCAGCCTGTTTTTGAAGCATCTGTATGAATCTCTGTACTAAAGACATGATGTTTAATTAGATTAAATTTATGTAAGTTCAAGTTCCACCATTGCAGTTCTTTAAAGACAATATTTGAAAGTGTCATTTTGGCTTCATAATTATCGTTCGATTTTACTAACGAGAGGTATTTTTCTCTTTTCAATAATTTTGTATAGAGCCAGCCATATGGAATAGCAGGACAAATGGAATTTAGTTTGCCCAAGGCCCCACTGCCTCCTGCACTATTTTATTTGCTCCAGCCAAAGAAAAGAATTTTCGTGATGACGAATCCAGATGGTGTATCTCAGCTGCCAATTTAGCTGCATCATTTATCTCCTCTATTAGAGTTTTACTATTTATATTGCCTTTTAGAATATTAGTCAGAGATTTTCCAAGGCATGTCATCAGGACCCCAATAAGATTTTGTCTAATCACAATTCTTTTGTCTCTCTCGACAGAAAGTTCTGAGAGTGTAGCCAGGATTTCTGCATTAAGTATAGGCGCTGTTGCTGCGAAAAAATTGGCAGGCATTGGGTATTTCTTTATTATTGCCTCTTTGGCTTCCTTGCCTAGACCTTCACACATTATTCTCCTCCACCTGGATGCCAGTTCTGGTCTAAGAGGATCCCCAACTACAACCTTTTCTTCTCCTTCAGCCCCTAGGGCCAGTAAAAACTCCTCTGGGAGGTCATCATATTCGTCTGTAATCATTAAAATTTAAGAATTAATTGATATGGTACGAATTTGTCTATCCACTAAGTGATAGCGCAATATTCATGTACTACAATGGCACTGTTTATCCGCTATGTGATAACGCCTGCCACAAAAAGGTATATTATAATTTTAGGCATGTCTATTCTCTTAGTAATAGCGCTTTGCCTGATTTTGAGGTAGTGGTGCTGTAGTATTACCGCAGGCCGTCTAACCATCAAGGCACACAGAGGTAACCCTTGCGTTTGAAGCTAAAATATTGCTATGTATTTAATCGTTTCTAAATCTTAACTTATTTTCTTAGAAACACACCTGCAGGATTTTGCTCGATTGGTGGTGACGAAGGAAGCGGCGAAGAAGGTGGCGAAGGTGGCGAAGGGGGCGGCGGGGTCACGGGTCGTGTCCGTGGCGGCGATGGTGGCGGTAGCTGGTACGTGGTCTGAAGCGGCACCCGTGGTGCCGGTCGCGGCTGCGGCTGCGTCGGCGGCGGCGGCGGCGGCGGCGGCGGCGGCGGCGGCGGCGGTGGTGGCGGCGTCCGTTTGGGGGGGGCTGGACTCTATTTCTATCTTCGAGTTTTCTTTCGTATCTCCTGATTTTCTTTCTGATGGATTCCTCGTCCTCGTCTTTATCCTTCTTTTTCCTTTTTCCCATCGTTTTTCCTTATTAAAATTAATTTCACACCGAACCGAAAAGACAACAACAACAACACGTCGTGACGGGTGAAGAAAAAATAAACGGTCCCTTTTCAAAGTGAGAGAAAAAAGAAAATAGGTTTCGGTCCGAATCTATGATTTCTTGCAATACCGGAAATGAGTGAACGATGCCAATATGCCAAAACACCAACGAGTTTCTATGATACATTCTGCACAAGCAAACCGGAGACGAAAAATACGGAAGTATCTTTATCTTTGTCTCGGTAGATACTTTATCATTACGATTACGCCGAAAATAATGATATAGGTTATGTTTGAGATGACACTTCAATAAAATTATTGTTTATGTGTCTTATTTGTACATGAATAGAAAGATAACATTAAAACGTACCTCTGTTAACAGCCACAATTACAGAATTGCGATCATTTTGCATTGTAGATACAGACCTCTAGGTAGCCGCCGGCGCAACAATGTACGCATGCGCCGAAATATACGAAAACACCAAGATAAATCTTGACAACGCTTTCTTCATTTGCCTAGGACACATTTTCACACAAAAATCACTTCTTTCTTATGTATTTTATAACTAAAACTATTTAAATCTAATTTAAAATAGGGAGAGATTGTGACTTATGTTGGCACAAAATCGGCTAATGACATCTGTAACTGGTGTTGCCGTAGACATTCTAAGGGAGTATTCGAGCTTCTTTTTTAAAGCTTTGAAAATTGTGATGAATGTTGGATACAATTAGGGTTCTACATTTGGTTAATTAACAGGGACAGAGATAAATGTTATTATATACGTGATCCTCTACTGACTGTGCACTTCACTTACTTATTGATTGTCACTCGTAACGAAGATTTCTTATTCTGTCCATTATTGTTCAACTGTTTCTTGTGACGAAAATTACACTAGAGGGTAGAGGGACCCGATTAAAGCCTGCGACTACGCCTGGAACTGTTCCTAGTTCCTAGGTAGACCTCGGTCGCAAGTTCCTTAGTAACCAGACCGTATAGACAGAACTACGACCCACAAAGCTTCAAACTAACGATCTGTAAATACAGGTAAGTAAATAATGGTAGCAAATCGCTGTGGCGCTTCGCCATCGGATTTTGGAAAGGATACGTGTCCACATCATTTGACTCAAGAGGATGTCAAGGAGGTCCGTCCACCAAGCAAATGGGCACTTGGAAAATTATTCGGTTGTTAATATGGAGACAGAAAGCCTCGAAGTTTCTGTTTTCTGTAATGGTGTCTAAGATTGCCGTTTTCGCTAAGTACTTCTATTTAATGGCTAAAACTTTGTAAAGTTGAAACAATTTTATTTCAAAGTCCAAAAACAAAACTGAAATGATTTTAATGAAGCTTAGTAAAGAACCATCACGTTTAAAATAACTTTCTATTGAAACCCCATCGGAATCCGTTCATCTGTTTAGATGCAATCATGCAACAGACAGTTTTGTGTCAGGATTTAAAAACAGGTGACAATTTTCATAAGTTAAATACCAATATTTATTTTAATCTTGTTGAGGTACACTTGCTAAACAGACGCTACACGCTTTTTGCTGTGAGGTAGTTTCCTAATATTGATTTTTGCCAGGTCAAGGCAGGTTTAAAAACCTATTTTCCCTGTTACAACAGGTTTAAATGTAACTGAAAATTCTATAAAATTGATGAAATAACAATATTTTATTTGCAGTAAAACACAATACACGTTGCAAACAATGAAATGAAATATTCCCGTAGACAGTAAAACTCATGAAAAACATGTCCCCATAACTAGTTTTAGCCCGCTTCCACACTAAAAGAAAAATTGCGTTAGTTGCACTACATTGCGGCGCTCGAAAGAAATCTTCTAACGCGTTCGCTTCACGGCCTTGCAATGTATTGCAACTCATGCAATTTTACTCACAAGTGTAATCAGAATTCTTCTACCTTCCCCCTCTAAGAAGTCAGCCCGATGATTGATTACGGAAGAAAATATTCGATCATGTTGCAAGGGCTGTTTGTTGTAACCACTTCTAACGAATACATACTCGTAAGTTGATTACCAGGCCGCGCAGTAAAAGTATGGAAGGTAAGCCGGAGAAATTACATTTTTTTTTTATACAACGAGGAAGGCAAGCGAGCAAGTGGGTCACCTGATAGTAAGTGATCACCACTGCCCATAGACACCCGCGACTCCGGAGGGTTTGCAGATGCGTTGCCAACCTAGAGGGCTAAGATGAAATGCCTCTAGTGCCCGTAATTACACCGGCTGTCTTACTCTCCACACCGGAACACAACAGTGCAAGCACTGCTGCTTAGCGGCAGGATTAACGAGTAAGATGGTGGTAGCGATCCGGACGGACCTCGCACAATGTCCTACCACCCTACACACACCGTCCTACATAAAATGAACCCAGTAAATAATTTAGAAGCATCCATATAAAAATTTGGTTTCTTGTGAAAGCATCGAGCTACTGCCTATGCCTCCTCTACACGATGGGAGAAAGTGATCAACAACAAAATCATCGACAAATCACTCAAGTTTACTAATAGATTCCACACGCCATCTTGGCTGCCAGTGCGTCATTACACTAAAGTCAAAGGCAAAATAGCTTCTAGTGTAATTTTTGTCATCAGAAAACTTCTCAACCGCGTTCGGGTTAACGTGTTAATTCTCTTCTCTTCTCCTCTTCTTCTTCAATCTTTGACTACCAAATGGTGAGTATAGGCAGGTCTCTTACTATGAGAAAATTGGCAGCGCCACTAGCGGCACGTATCGACAACATATTATTCTCATAGTATTTGACACTTTAGCGTAAACGAGTTCGAGGCGTATTTTTTGGTCGTCGATTACACTAGAGTCTCAGAGGAGGCAAATTTCTCACCCGTGGTCACCCGTGAGAGCTGGTTATTGTCGTAATGTCCGTGTAACCTTGTGGTACGACTTATCTCAAGGCCGTAAGGCACAGAGGACTCACAGAGATTTTCGAATTTTATGTGCCATTTTACATTTTGTTTTAGAGGATTTTGGTTGGCCTTTTGTCGCGATCATTTGAACAACTGTACTATTTCTCTCTCTCCAATATATTTATCATATATGTACATGCTAGCTTATATACTAAAGTATTTCTAAGATTATTTACTAGTCATGCTTATCTGGATCGCTCACGCGTGACATCGATTAGCGTAGCATTCTAACCCTATCGGCACGATCCAGATAACCATGTGCCACAGCCGGCACATTTGTAGTTTACTAATAATGAGCTTTTCGTTGACAACGCGAGGAGACTTGCTCAATTCTGCGATGCAATTTAATTGTGTGTGAACTACTTTATAGGTATTATATTTCTAAAAGGTAATACATTATGGATACTACTGCTTGAAGCTCACTTTTTTGTGAAGTAGGCAGGTATTTATACAACATCGTCAATAATCAAAAGCAGCGAGCCAACAGAATGAAAAGATCAAGCAAATTATATGTTTATTTAGGAAATATCCTTTCCCTCGAAATCTTTGTAATCTCGAACAAGAGATAAGGATAAGACTCCCTATTTGCTCTCAAATAGCCCTTTTAGGCTCCCAGCAAGCAACAAGACAAAATCTTACCAATCATACTAAGTATACCTAATATTGTTATTAAGTATATCATTGTGAAAGTCTATGAGAATGGTTAGATGAACGGGTGTGTGTTTCAAAAACTATTAAACGGATTATGATGAAACTTCACAGACATCAGAATAAAACATTTGCGATTTTTTATCCCTAGAAAATTGCGTAGTTCCCGCGCAAACTCCACGCAAACGAAGTAGCAGGCGACAGGTTGTTTATTAATAGAATTCTTGCTTAATAAAGCTCTTAAGCAGTAGTTTCCAGGAGGTCAAATTTTGAATCTCACCCGATGACTAAATTCACTGATTTCTAATAAGTTCGTATTCTTGAATCTCACCGGTGACCAAATTTATCATGCCTATGATATTAAATACGAATGCCCCCACCCACTCATAAACGAGATCACTGAGTGACTTCTTGACCACTGGCAGTGACAGCACCTCATGCTTCAATCTACCTACTATGTTGACATGCTTATCTATGACAGAAAAACAAATTAGCTGCATGTTAGTAGACGGGTATGACATTCAAAAGTAAGGCTTTTGGCAAATAGTGATATCAATGTCGTGGATGAGAATTTAGTCACCAAGTGAGATTCAAAAATCGACCCCCAGGTCATCTGTGCCCGTTTTATAGCCTGCTAGCTTTCACCCGCGGCTTTGCTCCCGTGGCGAACGTGGAAGGGATTTTGCGAAATACTCTCGGGATAGGGATGTCCCGTGGGTATTTCGCAAAATCCCTTCCTTGTCTAAGTTTTATGATTGTAACTACAAAAATAACGTATTTCCCTACATACCTCACCTTTTTTAATCCCTCAGGGGTAGAAAATCTAAAACTGGTGAGACTTGAAGAGTGCTTTCGCTAAGTTTGACCCTCTTTTTCACCCCGTTAGGAGTGAAATTAAAAAAAAAATGTTTTCCACTTGAACAGCATATTTACTAAATTTCGGATAAGTGTAATGGTAAATTTAAAAACAGTGTTTATCCATACTAACTTTTATCCCCTTTCTATCCCCTTGAGGGTATAATTTTGCATAATCCCTCCTTATCCCTATTTTACATCGTAAAGAGAACTTCTATGTAAAATGTCAGATTTCTAGATCCAACGGCTTGGCCTTAATGAGTCAGTTAGTCAGTAAGTACTTTTCTTTTTATATATATATTTTGTATGTTAAAACTCGTTGACCTTTTGTAGCCTAAGCACCAACATTTCAAGTTTAGTAGAAGATTAAATAATAATAAATAATAAACAATAATAAACTTCTTTCCAACAGCTTCGGGTCAGGCTTATGTTAAGTACATGTGTATAAGTTTATGTACCTACCTACGTTGTAGGAGGGCATCAGGGAATACTATTGGGTAAAATGTGTACTTATTCGTGTTACATTAGCTATAATAGACTTCATGTTGAGCTCGTGAATTCTTATACCTTACGACTCGTATGTTTTTATTTAAGTATTTTTAATTCTCAAATACAGTTAACAAACAATGCTAAATTAATGATTAAGTAAGTGGATGAATCCTATTTCTGAAGGAAATTTTCTCGTTTTACATATTTTGCTGATAATCCGTGCGTTAACAAAATGACGTCAAACGCAGATTATTTCTGCTCCAAATAACAAGAGAAGTGATCAAAATTCAAGCCACAAAGGCATATGATGTCACCTTCCATGCTATTTTGACGTATTCTGCAAAACATAGTCTTGCATTTCTACGTCACCAAAACAAAACCACTGCTCAGTGTTTTCATTACCTTAAAAAAAACCGGCCAAGTGCGAGTCGGACTCGCGCACGAGGGTTCCGTAGAATGATTTTAACGCTTTTCCCCAGTGTTTTAATAAGTCCAGTGTTAGCAGAGCCCTGCTCCTAAGCAAAATGTACGCAGTGTGGGGTCAACTTATATTGGTCTGTGAAATCTACAGACAGACATAAAAAATTAAAACTTTGAGACTTTTCGGAATGGTTGTGCTATAAGAGCTACCTTCATACCAAATTTCAAGTTTCTAGGACAACTGGACCCTTTAGGTTTTCAGGGAAAGGCAATTTGTATGAAAATAACCTTTTTAATAACTGTATCTTTTGATTGCGTTGACTTAGAAGGTTGATTTTTTCACAGCTTTAAAGGACCGCAGGCAGGTATTTGATACTAATTTCAGCATGCTACCTCCACGCGTTCCAGAGAAAAAGGGTCTTGACAGACAGACAGACAGACGGACAACAAAGTGATCCTATAAGGGTTCAGTTTTTTTTCCTTTTGAGGTATGGAACCCTAAAAACCTACAAGGCTTCCGTATGTAACGTTTTTCGGATTTTTTATTGATATTGATTACACACAGATACACAGATACACATGTCAAACTTATAACACCCCTCTTTTTGTCGGGGGTTATAAATAAACCAGAACCCGCGAGCGTGCATAGATCTGACGCCACCAATACCATCCAATAATGATTGCAGTTTCACTCAATCACCCCTCCCTTGTGCACTCAGCGCTTCCTGATGTGTTTATTATGCCGTCTTGTGCGGTCCTACATGCAGAAATACCGTAGTTAATAACCTAACCAACTTAGAACATACATTAAAAAAAAAACCTCCTCCTTTTTGAAGTCGGTTAAAAACCCCCGACATTGTCATTTCAAAAACGGGTGGACCGATTTTAATGAAACTTGGCTAAGAACCATCTCGATTAAAAAAGTCGCTTTGAAATCGGTCCATCCCTATAAGAGCTATGATGCCACAGACAGATACACATATACACATGCCAAACTTATAAGACCCCTCATTTTCGTCGGGGATTAAAAAACAGTACCTAGGTCATTAAGTCTTATTGCTTTCGGACACTGTGCGCGTCGTGCGGATATCTGCGGGCAAGTCGGGTATGTTGTGTTTCCGAGACCTCATCTAATATCAGCGTGCAGGATCGTTCTTTACTTATTTGTAGTAAAATGACGCCGTTGTCATGGCAACGGCAGTTAAACGAGGGTTCTTCGCAAATTACGCAGCGAATACGTCGCATGGATTACCCGGGCGTAAAAAGGACATAAAGCGAGTAGACTATAATGTGGGTCTCTAAATACATTTATGATCAATTTATTTACGAAGCAGTAAGCCTGGTCTTATCAGCCCACTTTAGGATATGAGAACGTAAAAAGTGGGAGATCTGATCGGAAAGCATTAAATTGTAGTTAAAAGCTTATAGAAAAAAAACGGCGATTTGGCAATGGTTTGACCTACATTTAATAACTTAAATATAACAAATATGATTACAAATAATTATTTATTGAAAACCAAAAACAGTACAAGGAGATTATGGAAAAACTGGTATGGTAGACAATAGGCGGTCTTATCTCTTAAAAGCGATCTCTTACATACAACCTGAATACAGAATCCAAGATGAAGAGAGTTAATACGTACAGCTACTACTTATTGAAAATGTTTTGCTACTTTATTTTAAAAAATTACCATTACACTTCACTTATTTACATATGGCAACATTTAAACATTGTTGCTTATATTAAATACAGTATTCTCGCAATGCGAAGATTATGCGCAAAAACAAATCGAGTCCGTTTAGTATTCATAGCGTTATCTAACATGAAACAAACTAGTGACACTGGTTATTTAACAAGTTCCCAGCCCATTGCGTCTATTCAAATAAGTACTTAGATGATTCAAATACAAAAACAGAGTTATCCTGAGCATATTTATACCTAAAAATTTGTGAAATCTAAATTCGTACTTGAACACCTAACAGAGGCCCGAGTACGAATATTCGAAACTTGCGTCACGTAAAATCGAATACCTAGTAATCGTTATCGAGTTTGTATGACGTCTGGAACAGCGCCCGCCCGTGAGCGTATTTGGAACTAAAATTTAGTATGAAGGTTTCTCGATCTCGATACGATAACCGTAACGTTACGCAGGATTGGAAAAGTCGTGCTTGACCCTCAGAATACTAATCATTTCAATTATAATTATCATGACACCAAGACATGATTATTACCAACTCCACATCTGCATAGTTAAAGCTAAATATAAAATTGTTGAGTTACGATACATTTCACTGTCCCGGAGTCTTCAAATATCGTAAGTTAAAAATATAATTTCTTACCAAGAAACTTTTTTATGCGTAGGTATTATGATACTTTTGACACGAAACTACCGTGAGATTCAATCACGGAGAAGTAAACGAATCACTCACGTATGTCAATCGAGCATAGCCCGTTCAGACTAATCCGTGGTAAGATCTTCCTTTTGGAGCACACGCTTCGGCGATAGCGAAACGAAAACTGAAATATTATTAAGGACTTGGAGATTGACATGTACATATTTTTTTTATGTTTCAATATAAAATCAATGTTTCACCTTTTTTAAAGCGCTACGCAGTTACTTGGCCTCGCTGTTTAAAATAATTGTATTACTTGTAACAATTCTTAGACAATGTGTTGGAAAGACAAACTTACGACAATAAGCCACAAATCATGATGAAAGTTGGCATCAGGACAATAACAACAGAATCTTACGATACGAGAATGTAGCTTTCGCTTAACTGAGAACTATTTCGCGCAAGCACTTTGGTTTATTGTTGAATTGTAGTACAATATAATGCTGCGTCTTACTTATTGCTTCTTAGTCACGCTTAGAACAGAAACCCTTCTTCTGAAAATGTACAATAAGCAAAAAGTACACTACACGCAAAATGTAGCAACTGGTAAAATGTACAAATCGGAAAATGTAATAATGCATTTTGCTTGTTGTACATTTTCAGCCGAAGGGAACAGAAAGAAATAAGAAATGTGTCGAGGTAACCAACAGGCGCTCTTACAATTAAATAAACGAATCACTCACGTATTTAAGTCGAGTTTTGGACTAATTCATAGTCATTCCTTTGGGAGCTCACGACCTGGCGGCAGCTAAACGTATACTGCGCGCCAAGATCTCGCGAGCAGAGACCACTAAAATCTCGGGCTAAAATTGACTTAAATATAATATGTGAGCGATCCGTTTATTTCATTATGACTGAATTACTCACGTAAGTTTCATGTTAAACGCGCCTTTATCATTGATTTCGACTTGCCAAAAACTGTAAACCAATGTCAAAACGTCAAAACCAACTTCATCACCATCACCAGCCTTTTTTTACATCCCACTGCTGGGCACAGGCCTCCTCTCAGAATGAGAGGGCTTGGCCTTGGGAAAACCAACTTAGAATTTGTTTAATTGTAGAATTGTAAACCCAATACCTACTTACTACCTTATACCTATACCTTAGAATGATGGTGATTAGTTGACTGTGATATACCGTAGCGCTTTGTATTCACCTACATAACCACGAAAGTTGTAAGACTCTACATAATACTTATAGGTCTTAGATAACCTAGAATTGCTACTGACTGCTTATTTAAATTTGTACTCTTATTTTAACTACTTAACTACTTATTTTAACTCGTAGGTACTGTATTTAAAAATGTAATGTTAACTTACGACACTGTGTTATAATATTTACGCATTAAGCATCATTACCTAACCACTTTTGATCCTACAATATTCCAATTGCAATACAATATTCCCAATAATTGACTTTCTCTTAAGGCGAATTTTTCCAGAATATCATATTGAAATAAAATACTATCTAACCTATTTAATTGGTTTGTCTTTAAAAAGTTTTCGTTTCGATAAACTACTCTGTTAAGTAATTTATTGAATCAGGCGTTACTTTGCCTCGCTTTGCGTTAATGGCCTCGTGGAGAGTGCCGAAACGCGTCAGCGTTTAGTATAGTGGTGGTGGTGATAGTTGGGTCTGTGTGGCATGTGTTGATTCGTGTAGCAGTGGAGGTGGAGGTGTTGCATGGAAACATACATTTGCCGCACAGATATAACTATTTGTCATTAGTGGTCGCGGGTGAGCAAAGTAATTGTTTTTTAGTTCATACTCTGTTAAGACTAATGCGTGTGACATTTTTATTAAGTCAAATAAAATTATACAGTTTGTTACAGGCCCAAAATGTCAAAAGTAACTCGAAAACAAAGCAAAAACCAACTGAACGTTCGACTTGCTAATTCACCTCGTCTACATTTTGGGTGTGGTTTGAATTTCAATCGCGTTCAAAGAGTTCGGAAACCTTCAAAACTTTGGATACTTAGCTGCCTCGAACCATGTCAGCTCACATTTGTCAGGAAACTTTGCCGCCTCCACCAAATAAAGACCATGCTTCAAATAAATTAATCGTAATTAATCGACGGTTTTTATATTTATTTATTCAGGGGGAACCAACAGCTTATAACATAATGCTACAGCTTATGACGGCCGAATAGCCTAGTGGTTAGAGACCCTGACTATGAAGCTTGAGGTCCCGGGTTCAAATCCCGGTCGGGGCAGATGTTTGTATGATGAATATGAATGTTTGTTCTCGGGTCTTGGATGTTTAATATGTATATAAGTATGTATTTATCTATATAAGTATGTTTATCCGTTGTCTAGTACCCATAGTACAGGCTTTGCCTAGTTTGGGACTAGGTCAATTGGTGTCAATTTGTCCCATGATATTTACTTGATATTTAATATAAGTAGTGAGAATAGCAACACAGAGCCAATTACAGGATCTCACAAATAGTGATGATGAAAAATTATTTGTTTTTCTATCTATGGAAACTTTACTACAGTAAAATGAAGCTTTTTATTTAAGTTACCATAAGGTACGAACGAAGTAGCTGAGGATACAAATCAGCTGATAGTTACCAACCCGGCAAAATGACATAATAAGGTAACTACTTTGTACTTACTTATATAAGTACCAGCTGTCACGACTTCGTCTGTATAGAATTCGGATAACGCTGCTCCTCGGGAACTAAGCCATTTCCCGGGATAAAACATAGCCTATGTAATTATCCTAGCCTATATAAAGGCTATCTCCATTCGAAAGATCTAAATCTATCCAGTAGGTTTTGCGTGATGGTGATGAGTAAGAAATAATACCAACTTGCCAATTTATAGTATCAATTAGGAAGTGGGGTGAATTAACTGTTGTCTAATACCATTTGCGATGAAATCAGGATTCTGTTATGAAAATAATTTACAACATTAAATTTATTGAATAAATTAATTTATTAATTAACATCACTTAACTTTACAAAAGTTGGACGCACATTAGTATTAACTCAGCTCCATTGATTTAAATTTAACTGAACAATAAATCTGTGTTTTTTTATTAAAATATGTGTTTTGTTTAATGACGCCCCCGCGATTTTACAACAAGCTTAAGATTAATTTAAAAACCCCCGACGAGAAAAAAGCAGACAAAAAAACGCCGTCAAAAAAAATTTAAACTGAAAAAAGTAAAAGGGCCAATCCATACTTCCATCCATACTAATCTATACTAACAAAATATATTAGGCATTATTTTTTACTTTTTTAGTTTAAATTTTTTTTGACGGCGTTTTTTTGTCTGCTTTTTTTCTCGTCTGGGGTTTTTAAATATTGATTTAAGTTTTTTATTTCATGTTTTTTACATTACAATTCACTTCGCAATATATGTTTTATTATTATTTGACTTAAACCAACAATAAATCCAAGATATCAACGAGCTCCCGGATTATGAATTTCCGATCTTAGCCATACTGAAGACATCAACGGGCTCTCACATCTGGGATCTGAACTTGAGACATTTAAAAGTTTAATATCTCAAAAACGGCTGAACCGATTTTTATGAAACTTAGCTAAGAACCATCTCGATTGAACTAGCTTTCGATTAAAAAAAGCCGCGTCCAAACCCATCTATCCATTTACGAGCTACGATGCCACAGACAGATACACAGATACACATGTCAAACTTATAACACCCCTGTTTTTCGTCGGGGCTTAAAAATATTACGTAGGACCCATTATTTTTGCTTATACTTAAGCCTCCAAGATTCGATAAATGTAAATCTTCTATTATTTCTATAGCAGGAAATTCAAAAATTAAAACGAACACTCAAAATTGGAATAACAAACTTATAAATAAACCAACTTGTTTCTACACACCACATTTTTGTTTACACACAGCACAGATATACGTCGGTTCTTCAGTAGTCGTAGGCGGCGGTTTTGTAGTCGGCTGGGTAGTAGTCGGCAGTTCGGCTCTGTAGCGCTTGTAGTGGCGAGGGGGTTGAAGGTCGTAGTGAGATGGGTAGTGCGCCGGGTAATGGTCGAAGTAAGTAGGTGTGTCGTCGACGTAAATGACGTCTAGAAAAAAATGGGTTTTGATGAGGAGTCCTTAAATCCTAACTAATATTATAAATGAGAAAGTGACTTCGTTTGTTTGTTTCTTACGCCTTCACGCCGTATCTACGTAACCGATCTTGATGAAATTTGTCATGCTCATAGGAGAAGGACATAGGCTACCTTTTATCCCGATTCCTAAAGTAGTTCCTGTGGGACAGTCAAATAATATCATCATTCATCATCATCATCATCAGCAGTAGTATTTTTTTCCTGCTTAATATTTAATACACATGGGGAAACTTTTATCCCAATTCCTTAAGTAGTTCATGTGGGACAGCTAAATAACAGATTTTGCTCGATTAGACGGAAGGCACAGTATGTAGCTGTGTGTGGTCGTATTGAAGTTCACGTGATTGCATACTTGCTTACATATTTGCTTGCTTGCTTGCATTCTTCAGGCCAATCATGATGCATTAACTGTACCCTCGCATGCATGATTGGTTGCATGACTGGTTGGATGCTTGCATGCTGCTGGCAGGCTTGCTTGCATGCTTGCTTGCATGCTTGCTTGCTTGCTTGCATGCTTGCTTGCATGCTTGCTAACATGCTTGCTTGCATGCTTGCTTGCATGCTTGCTTGCATGCTTGCTTGCATGGTTGCATACTTCCTTGCATGTTTGCCTACATGCTTGCTTGCCTGCATGCTTGCCTGCATACTTGCTTGCATGCTTGCTTGCTTCCATGCTTCCTCACTGGTGTTGTTATATGCTTGTATACTTGCTTGCATGCTTGCTAACATGCTTGCTTGCATGCTTGCTTGCATGCTTGCTTGCATTCTTGCTTGCATGGTTGCATACTTCCATGCTTCCTCGCTGGTGTTGTTATATGCTTGCATACTTGCTTGCATGCTTGCTTGCTTCCATGCTTCCTCGCTGGTGTTGTTATATGCTTGCATGCTTGCTTGCTTGCTTGCATTCTTAAGGCCCACTTAGATGATGGATTAATTGTATGCGTGGTTGCATGATTGCTTTGCATGCTTACTTTCATGCTTGCTTGCATGCTTGCTTGCAAGCTTGCAGGTTTGCTTGCACGCTTGCTTGCTTGCTTGATTGCTTGCATCTTTGAAATGCTTATGGTTCACGCGAGCGAAGCCGCGGGTGAAAGCTAGTTTTATATAAACAATGCCAGTTTCAAAGTGGTATTTCCATAACCTAACCAACTTGGAAAAGTTAAAAAAACCCCGTCATTTTAATTTAAAAGGTCAATATCTCAAAAACTTTTATAGTACTTAGTTAAGAACTATCTCGATTAAACTAACTTTCAATTAAAATCGATTCACCCGTTTCAGAGCTACGGTGCCACAGACAGACACAGACGGACACACACACATATAGCGGTCAGACTTATAACACGACCCCTCTTTTTCATCGGGGGTTAAAAAGTTCACTCTTAGTCATAGTAATCTAAAATGTTACCGTCGTGATCATCCTCGCGCTTCTTTCGGATGCCTAACGAATCTTTTGCTACGGTACCCGATGGCCAATTGCAGGGCACCAAAAACCGATTTGGGTTCTGAACTTCGTCGTTGGTTGACGTGTCATTTTCATTAGAGTCCAAGCCGCTGTCGTAATCCAGAATAGCTCGGAGCGTTGAATCTGTAAATTTTCGTGACGAAACATATAATTTACTTGGTAGCGTCATTTATATAAATTCTATAAGTCCTCATTGCAAGAGCCAAAGTAACTTGACTTCTTTCATCCTCAAGTAAACCTCAATACTTATACGAAATAACGATTAAGGTACATATTTAAAGTCGCAGGGGTACAATAAACTGCTGCCACAATAAAAAAAAACTAAACAGAATGTCGGACTTTGGGCTTGTATAAATGAATCCAGCAGTTTGACTTGAACGTCTAGCACGCGCACTGTCTGCTTCCCTTCCTTCCTTAGTGATTGAATCAGTGAAGGACGTACGTTAATTTTTTGATAGACAGTTGTTTTAACAAGTCAGATTAAATATAATCTACAGACTTTAAAATGTAGCTGGGACTAGGTACCGTTTACGTCTCGATGTCCGCGAGGGCCGGGAGGTCCAGGCGGCCCAGGTGGCCCGGGCGGACTAGGCCATACAGGCCATTCATTGAACCCAAGCAAGTTTGGCTTCTTAGTCGTCGTTGTCGTCGTCGTTGTCGACGTCGTCGTCGTAGACGTCGATGTAGTCGAGGGCGACGGCTTGCAGAGTATGAAGCGCTGTGGCTTCTCGTCGGCGTCGTCGTAATCCGCAGTCGTAGCGAGGGCGTAGTCACTCTGGTCGTTCAAGTAGACGTTTGATGACGCATCTAGAAATAGCAGTAAATACTAAAGTACGATGAAGGTATGTGCATAGATATTTGAAATTTAAAACTACAGAGTATTAACAATATGGATAAGCAAGGATAATAAAATAATATTATGCAAAAAGTACACTGCATTAAAATACTTTTAGGACATTTGTTTTCTCTCTTTTTAATCTCCGACGCAATAAAAGGGGTGTTGTAAGTTTTACGTGTTAAATCCCAAACTAAGTAATTTAATCGCGATGGTTTTTAACAAAGATTCGTTAAAATCGTTGCAGCTGTTGGAATTTGAAGTAAAAGTGTTTTTCAACTTTTCGTAATACGTCCAAAAGTAACAAATATAAATTACCATTATCATTTCTTCTGTTGTCAGTGTGTTTCTTCTTGCAGTAAAGCGGGCATATTTTAACGCAAAGAATGATGGATTCTCCTTTTTCTAAAACATAAGATTAAAAATAAGTTTGATTAACAACAGTCATACAATACAACTTTTTTCTGTGAATCCAAATTAACAATCCATTCTTTCACTATACGCACTAACTGCTCTGATTTTTTTCACATTTCCAAATACAACAGTTTCTCTGGTAAACGGGGGGACACTTGAACAAAAATGAGCACTTCAAAGCTAAATATTTCGCAAAAAAAAACTCAATTGAAAAAATATTTTCGTGCACCCAAATTTATTCCAGCATTTTCTTGGCCTAGTCACTTTGTATATCTATGCAAAATTACAGCTTTCTAGTACCAATAGTCTTTGAGCTAAGCCGCGAACAGACGGACGGACAGACCGACATGACGAAACTATAAGCGTTCCGGTCTTGCCATTTTGGCTCGGAACCCTAAAAACAGTGCTAAAGTACTGTCGGCTAGGATTATAATTGGCTGACTCTCGGAATCCAATTAGTATGAAACACTTGAATGGTTTTCTTCGCCAGTGAACATTACGCCGCAACGCATGCCTGGCCTCAAACTTGAAAGTTCTAGATCAACAACAAATAGGTAGATTATATATTGTGTATATGTATACTTTTATATGTATGTCAGGTACTGAAGCACATAACATAACATAGGGTTTCAGTTCAGGAATATACTGGTAATCGTGACTGGGTTTAGGTAAATGTTTTTAATTTAGTTTAGTTAGTAAAATGAGGTTGTTAATTGGTACATTAGTTCATTACCTTATTAGTTCATTGGCTAAGATTGTTGACAACATAAAATATTTTCTTTCAAATGTTCGTAGTCGTAAGTTTGACAGTGTATCTGTGTGTACTTAGCTCCTAAAGCTACTTTAATTTATTGTACTATTATGTATTCTGTGCTTTAATGGAGATAGTTATTAAATTAGTTTCATCAATATCAGCTAAACCGTTATTGAACTTTGACATGGAAATGTCGGGGTTTTTCAACTTTTCTAAGTTGTAGGGAAATAAACTCACGTATGTCAGTCGAGTTTATTTCACAGGATTGAATCTCATTGTAGTTTCGTGTTAAAAGTTTTCTAAGTTGACTAGGTTATTGCGTTTTTTTATCTCACTTGGTTAAGCAAGTACAAAAAAGGAAGATCTTTTTTTCTACAATTGTTTCAAGAGTGTACTTTACATACTGGTATAGTGTAAACAATTGAGAAACTTACCCAAACTATAGGAAGATACAAACAACAATAATACGAAGTTATTTCATCAATGCCTAAATGAATACACAACGGGCACCGGGCACAAGAGGCATCTGCAAACCCCCCGTGGTTGCGGGTGTCTATAGGCAGTGGTGATCACTTACCGCCAGGTGACCCACTTCCTCGTTTGCCTTCCTTATTGTATAAAAAAAAATTAAGATTACCTTTTAACAAAAAAAATGCAGAACACAGTCCACACACACTCAAAAAGCACATCAACGAACTCAGGCGCATGTTTCTAATGTTTCTTACTCCGACGCGCACCTGCTCCTTTCACTTCAAAACGAACACAAGTTTTCTTAAATATTTTCCGCGATATTTATATTGGCAGCAAGGCAATAGCGAAACAGCTTCATTACGTATGGTGAAAGCAACAACTGATATAGAGATGATAGAAATATCACTAAAGGCTATGTAAATCAAAGTTTATGTCGAAGTTTTATACTTTTATTTTCTTATTTTGAGTTAAATAAATAAAAAATAGAAACTTGACTACCTTGCCACTATGCTGCAGAGGGTTTTTTTTTCTATGCGGCCGAGTTGGCTACTTAACTGACACTTTCATATAGATTAGGTATTTTAGGTTATAATTTATATTATTAACCTCACTAGTCGCTCCATGTAATTACTATTAGTGACAATGTCGGTCTGATCGCGTTAAACTCAAAAACGTCCAAACGGATTTTTATGCTGTTTTCGCCATCATGTAAGTACGAGGGGCGGCTGAAAAGTAATCTAACTAACAATGAAACAAAAGACTGTCGTGGCTAATTTTTTTTTATTTTTCTATATAGTCCCCTGCTAGTAAAATGCACTTATTACATTTTTCAAATATTGAAAAAGTCAGTAACCGCAGCCTTCATTTCGTCATCGGACATAAACCTTCGTCCCCTGAGGTCTTTCTTGAGAAGTCTAAACAGAAAATAGTCACAGGGGGCTAAATCTGGACTATAAGTGGTCAATGGTTTCGAAGCCATTGTCTTTAATTGCTAGCTTCGTTGTGCGGGCTATATGCACTGGTGCGTTATCGTTTTTCTTTTATTGTCTCTCTTAGTTGATGTAGTAAATTTGAGTAATAATCAGCATTCATTGTAATTTTCTTCGGTAAATAATCTATGAGCAAAATCCCTTCTGTGTCCCAAAAGATTGTAGCCATAAGTTTACCTGCCGATGGACAGACCTTGAATTTCCGAGGCGGCTTCTCATCCTTAAATTTCCACTGTAACGACTCTTGCTTACTTTCCGGGTCCCATTGTCGAATCCAAGTCTCATCACATGTTACAATTCTAGAAATGATTTCTTCCTCTTTCCCTCGACTCATGTCCAAAAACTCTTCGCAACATTTGACACGCCTCTCCTTGTCAAATGCAGTCAACATTCTGGGGACCCAACGTGCACTAACCTTGGACATGTTCAAATGCTCATGAATTCTTTCATTGACTCGCTCTTTACTGACGCCCACATCTTTAGCTATCTCCCACTGCTTCACTCGTCGGTCCTCTAATATATTTTTTTTCACCCTGGCTACATTTTCATCGGTGACGGCCGAAACTGGTCTTCCGCTACGAGGATCATCTTCCAGGCTCTCACGACCTAACTTAAACTGCTTTGACCAAAACTTTATAACAAATTCGGAAGAACACGAACTGCCAAACACACGTAACATACGCTGTCTGATCTCCGAAGGCGTATTCCCTTCTTTAGTCAAAAACTTAATCACCGCACGCTGCTCGATTTTATCCATTTTCACTTTTTCTACCGACATGTTTGAAACAATTGTAGGAGACAAATAAACGTGATGCAATAAACAAATGAATGTAATACATTTTGAAAATAGAATAACAAACGAATATAAATCCATACCAGCCAGCATTATTTTTGTATATATTTCTGACCAAGGAGATTACTTATCAGCCCCCCCTTGTAAGTATTTTCCAGAAAGTTTAATTATACACTAGCTTTTTGTACTTACTTTTACGGTCATCCGGTTCGAAATTATGAAATGTAGAGATCGCTCTGTAGCGATAAGGCCGCGCATTGCTACCTTGTATTTTCTTTGTGCCTTATTTCGTGTTTTGACTGTTATGTGGTGTTCAATAAAGAGTTATTGTATTGTATACAGAAATATCAGAAAAACATATTCTCGAACTGAGACTGGACTGGGGATAGATAGTTAGCGCGTCACCACAGTTTGGTGTAGGTCTGGGTTCGAGTCCCAGTTCGAGAATTAATTTTTCTGGTCTTTCTGTATATTTTAAAGTTTCAGTCTAGATTTTTAAAAATAGATCAAGTAACATTCTGATTGATTAACCTTATTCTAATTTAATTTATAAGTAGTGGAGAAACGGCTTGAAACCGGGGCGGGTCGCTGGTACAGTTAGCAACAGAAGTAGGCTAAGCAACCGACGCGTTCACAATGATCTCAGCACGGTTCTATTGTTATAGACGCAAGAGCTTGTGTATATAATTGTGACCGCTTTGGTTGCTTATCTACTTCTGCTGCTGACTGTACTCATAATAAACAAGATACGTAACCAGGCCAAATGGCGAGAAAACTAGGAAACGCAGCTTGTCCATATCTTGTCCAATAATATTACCTCATTCAAAGTCAACGTTGAAAGCATACCCAACCTACCTTCGTAAAGTACTCTTCACCAATAAATACAAAGAACTTGACAGTAGCTTTCGAACTTTCAATGTCATAATTTAGATGAGTTTACCGTGCTATGTCGCAATAATTCTATGTGTGTACTTGTACTACGTTGTCTAGTACCCATAGTACAGGCTTTGCCTAGTTTGGGACCAGCACGGCGCGCCATTTTGTCGCTTGTCGCGCAACGCGTCCCTTTCATAGTGACAGAATCAGTGAAGGACGCACTGAGCGACAAACGACAAAATGGCGCGCGTGCTAGCCCCCCAGGTCGATTGGTGTCAATTGTCCTATGATATTTATTTGTTATTTACTAGTTGCCCGTGACTTCATCTGCGTAGATTACGGTTATCGCTGTCCCGCGGGAATTATACAATTTTCCCCAATAAAAAGTAGCCATGTTATTCCTCAATTTTCAAACTATCTTCTTACAAAATTTCATCTAGATTGGTGCAGCGGGTTTTCGTTGAAGGGGTAACAAACAGACAGGCAGAGAGACAGAGTTAATTTCGCATTTGTAATATTAGTTAGGATTAGAATTAGGATTATGCTAACTAACTGAAATGCTCCGTCCATATAAGTTATAATAAAATTTTATACTTACAAGGTTTTTTGCTGTCTTTTTTTTCTGTCTGTACTTGTATTATTTTCTGTACTTGTATTATATCTGTCCGTTATTGTTTTATCGTCAGACTAACATAAGAACTTCAAATTTCAGCTCAATCGGATACCAACAACTGGCCGAAAAATGGTTTACACATTTTGAAGCGGACTAAGTTATGTACATACGAACAGGGCAAGTTAAATAATTAGTAGTTTACGCAACTGTTACATAATAGGATCACACAAATTTTTTAAGGCCTAATTATGTAGAGTTGCATACATTACTTTGTTTACATACATATAAGTACCTAAGTACTCTAAGATGGGTTCAGACGCCGAATAAGGCATAATAAACCTATTTTTTTATTTGGCTGTTTTTTTTTATTGAGGCCTATTTTGAAAATGTATTGGTTTTTAAAGACGAAAATTGACTGTCGTAATGATAGTCATTTTATTACCTACGGTTTCTGACGCATAATAGAGGACTTACGATATTTGTGTAGATAACAGCTTGTAAAAACATATGTAAGTACGTCTATCCATCTGGTTATGAAGTCTGATATAAATTACAGCCATTCCAGAAAAAGGTATCTGAATGGTATCAATGCTGTTTTTCCAACATTTTATTTTGATCCGACCTTTTCTATTTACGTGTATCTTGAATGCACACAAAACATTATATTTTGATTTGAGTCCCCGCGATTCAATATTATATTCATTGTATTAACGTTGTACCTCCCAGCGTAAATATAATATCTTACAATTTATTTTTATTTGGGGTTTCAATTCTACTAAGTTTTCGGGATCTGTACAATACTTAATTTTATTTAAACATACAAGATATCATTTAAAGTCACGGTGTTACTTAGAATAATACTTAAAACAGAACGGTAAAATGTAACGCAGTAGTATTATGCGCACTTTAAAACAGTACGGGAAAAACTATAGACCAATATTTTCAATGCGACATTCTATGTGACTAATTCCAATACTACCCACTGTACGACCAAATTGTATAAGAAATATTGATAGCCTTTTGAAATAACCAAACACGGAATCTACATTTGTTTCAAAATTCAATACCTACCTGTACATTGTTTGACGTGAGGCCGTAACGGAGAACGAGGTGGGAAGCGAGCAATTCGCAATACAATTCAAGGTGAACGCTTCTTCACAGGACGCCTTATCTTTATAAAACAGCTTCCTTCCAAATTTTAAAATGTTACCGGATTTTTCGTGTCGTAATCGAAGAAAAAAAGATCGTTAATATTAAAAGCATTAAAGGGACTCCATGGTTAGTCGGAAACTTTTTATCATTCCGTAAAATGTCTCAAATAAAACTAAGTCGAAGTAAATTGTGCTGTGTTGGAAAGACATTAACTTTGAGGCGTTCATCTGGGCAAAAATGTAGTGATAGCTGGCGTTACTTATGCATAAATCTTCATAAGTTAGTACCTACCGAGGTAAGTTATATTTATCTGCATGTTACTGGAAATATTCAAGCCAATCGAAGTACCTACTGTAAGGAGGTCGCTCGCTGTTTGCTGATAGAGTTCGTTATTTGAAAGATGAATGCAAGGTGTCTAAAGAAACAGAAAACAAGAGCGACACTCTGTCAATAGGCTTTGACGAAAATTCGTGTATTCGCTCATATTGGAAAAATATAGTAAAAATCCAGTGAACGCATATAAAACATGGAAGCAGTCTTTCCATACAACGTATCGTTCACTAGCAGAGCCAAAACTCGCACAAAGATGAAGTACACACACAGCAGCAAAGTAACCATACACTAAACTATCCATGCATTCAAAAATTACGTTAATACGCACCAATCTAGGTTGCTATTTGGATGTGCTTTGCTTAGTTACGCCATTTTATACTCAAAGATTTGACCAGTAGGCCAGTAGCGTTTCTTAGCGTCCGGCAATGCGCACTGGCCCAATGTGATTGGTTCTCGGCATGACAGATTACGGCCATCATTGGTTCACGCGTCTGCTGCGATGTCAACGTCTGTCAGATGTGGTCAGATGCGTGGACAACGTTATGCATGAGGGGACCAGTCATAAAAAAGTATTCTTGCACTATCTTAATAATTATAATATACTATATTTAGCAAATTTAGAGCATTGTAAGATTTTACTTTTACTTACGTAAATCCAATAAAACCATGTATTGCTATTATAGTTTGTTTATTTGTCATCCTTCTAATATTGCATTACAAGTTTTTATCACCCTGAAAAATCTTTAAGCTTGTTTCCCTCCAAAAAACCGTGCCGGCTTCCTACTCTCTCGCTCCTCTTCGTTTTCCCGTCACAGTTTCCCTTTCTGCCTCCCCCTCTCTTTCTGCATTCAAATATGGCGGGCAGCACGAAGCGAAGACAACACATCGCATTTATTTATTAATAACAAATGAGTACTTACATTAAATTGAATATAAACTGTTATACAATTATCCTATTAATTTTAAGAAAGCTAACAGTATACATTTTGAATATGGTTAAATATGATAACATAGGTAGTCAACCCTCGCCTCAGGCCCACAACGCTATAAAACAAGACTGGCAATATATTTTCTAGCTGGGCCAAATTTTTTTAAGTCCACTACTTTTTGGAGGTGGAAACAGTGTGGCCGACCATCGCTGCGTCGCGCTATTGGCTGGCTGGCTAATTAACGCGTTGGCGGGCAAATTCAAATGCCTTGCCGAGCATTTTAATTACTTAGTTTCCCGCGAGCCTGGGTTGGGACAACGTTCCGAATTTCCACTCGCTTGAATTCGCCTGAAATCCAAATCTGTATCTTAATAAATATAATAGTCCAACATGCAATTAATAATTAGTAAAATGAGCTGCTACATTATGCATAATGACATCCCTGTGGTAAGCAAGAAGATTTTTGAATTTTCAGGTAATGGTGTACTTACATGTGAAAAGTGATTCCACTACCCTTGGATGCCTTGGGACAGTGATCCGTGTGATTTTTGCACAACTTCACCCCACATGAAGGCATTTTAAAACATAAATCTTATTAACATGAAACTACCGTGAGACTCGATCATAGTGAAATAAAAACGGAGCACTCACGTATATAAGTCGAGGTCGAGGGGAAACTGGGCGGAATATATCCACTAGGTTATCGGAGCACATACGCAGTATGAAAAAACAGGACAATAAGGGTTCTGCTGTGGCCTGCATTTGACAATAATAAAAATGACGATGAAAACGAGGGTAGTTGTGTGCCGCTGTCAGCTGCGTCTAGTAGTCGCGCGAGCAGAGCCGCGGCGCGCAGTGTGGGTCTCGCCGTCGCTGGGTCGTGCGCTCCCAGAGGAAGGACTACGAATTAGTCCGAAACATGTCGGGCTAAACTCGACTTATATACGTGAGTGATCCGTTTTTATTTCACTATAGCATTGTGTAGCTACTAGAGCTTTAGAAACGCTGTGGGTGCAAAAAGCTCGAGTACTATATGAATAGATTTCCAAAAAGCATTTTTACAAACTAAAATGGTTAAAATACTTACCTATTAGAAATGTAAAGTGGATTGATTTGAAGGCAATTTATTATGTTTTAATCTGCATGCTTATGATCTAACTCGCTCGCAATCGCCATCGTGTTCGTTTTGTATCGAAAAGAGGCTAGCTGTTAGCTCATTATCGTACAAAAACTGTCATTTCAGACCGATGACGAGTGTCAAAATTACCCTGCTGCCTGATTAAAGACCTTAAAGTATAAATAATCGTTGATCTACTGTCGTTGTCGTCGTATATGTATGTATACACCGTTACGTGTGTGTGTGTGTGTGTGTGTATGTATGTAGCACCTTAGCTCACGGATAAATGAACCGATTTTTTTCTAGAAGTTAGTTCAGCCCTTTTTAAAATATTTCACTTTGAAATAAAAGTGTTTGGGATTTTTCAAGTTGGTTTGTTATTGTAACAAAAGATACAAAGAGTCGCAACAAATAGGTAATACAACTTTTTTGCTCCATTTTCTCTTCTAACTCATAATACCCCTTGAAAATTAAATCCCATTAAGTCCGACGATAACAAAGTAGGTATTCTATGTAGTTAAAAGGAGAACTTTGTCGTATTATTCCCGTCGCGATCGCCCGAGCGTCGAGCGGTGACGTCAAAACCACGTTTTGAATTTTCAATGTTTAGTTACTCTGGAATTTAAAATATTTTAGATTTTATTGTTTTTATGGAACGAGGAAGGCAAGCAAGCAAGTGGGTCACCTGATGGCAAGTGATCACCACGGCCCATAGATACCCACAATCCCGGAGGGTTCGCAGATGCGTTGCCAACCTAGAGAGCTAAGATGAAATGTCTCTTGTGCCCGTAATTACACCGGCTGTTTTATTCTCCACACCGGAACACAACAGTGCAAGTACTGCTGCTTAGCGGCAGGATTAGCGAGTAAGATGGTGGTAGCGATCCGGACGGACCTCGCACAAGGTCCTACCACCCGCATTTTATTATTTCTGATATAGATTGCAATACTATAGAGATAGAGAATTGAATTGATACATATAGAGATAGAGATATATTTATCAAGGCATTAGACATTTTTGAATTGATATATTATTATGTGTAAATGGTCAATTTTATTCGCAATTTAAATGTCTACTGAATTGACAAAGAAACGACATAACAGCGTAACTTTTTTCATTAATGACGTTCTTCCGCTGCGGAATTTTTGATAATTTCTTACAGATTCTACCATAAGATCTTGACAAAACATAATTGGGACTAGGACCTTTAATTTTTTTTTAATTGATCACTAAAATTGAAGTCAAGTAACAGGATAAAATTCATCACCGAACATACGCAAAGAACATACTCTGATTTGAGAAAAGGTTTCAAAGTCAGTTAAAAGGTATTCATTTGAAAAGGTTTCTTCAAAGGCAATTAGCTCTCAATCGTCGCGTTGTAATACAAAGCTTGTGCGATTTTATCTGTGCTAAAACATGTTCCTCTTGTTTCCGTACAAAAAAAAAGCCAACACCTCTTCTCTGCGCTACACGTTTAGTGTGATCAAAAAGGTTTCATATTAAGTTAGTTGTTCCCACTACTTCATTAAGTTAGGATTCTACTTGCCAATTGGTGCATTCAAATTGAGATATAATATGACTACCCCATTAATTGGCTTATCATAATATTGAGAAAAGTAAATTTAGCGACCCGGGCAGAATTGCAGCAAATTCCAAGAAACCATATCTCTCTGCTGAATTTCATCAAATAGGTACGACTTTTCGTTATACTTCGAAAACAAACAGCCAATTAGCATCGCACACTTTCATTTTTATAATTAAGCTCATCAACCGTGTCTATGGATATAAATGCATTAATATGCAATTTTACGGGCAACATTAAATGCCAATACTCGTAACTAAAAAAACCTTTTAACAAAAAGTAAAACCGCCTTAAAAAAACCTCAGAAAAAAAACATAAAATAATCCCCAAAAAGCCATAAGTTTTATGGCCTAGCAGAAATATGAAGTCGGTGCGGTGCTAGCGGAATATTCTTGGAATGAAGCACCGACTTCATATTTCTGTTAGGCCATAAAACTCATGGCTTTTTTGGGATTATTTTATGTTGTTTTTTTGAGGTTTTTTTTGAAGGCGGTTTTACTTTTTGTTAAAAAAAAATTATTTCACAATTTTTAGTTACGTTAATATTTAAAATATTATCCTCCAACTCCTAACCGTTAAGGAGTTGTACCTTCTATCATCACCTCATCAACACGAGATGATGACTACCAGAAGCAAGTACTTGAATAGCTTTCGAAAATATATGAAACTCATGATACGTCCCTATAAAATTTGAGGGTTGCCCTCGATTTCCCTGTGATCCCATCATCAGATCCTGACTTAGTGACAATGGGACCAACTAAAAAGTGTACCCTTTCAAACAAAAAAAGATTTTTTTAAATCGGTCCAGCCGTCTTCGAGTAATCGGGGAACATACATAAAAAAAAAAAAAAAATCCGACGAATTGAGAACCTCCTCCTTTTTTTGAAGTCGGTTAATAAGAGCCAAGAACAGGAACACTTATTTAAATATAGCTGCTTCCGCAAAGACCGTTCAGCTCAAAGTTTTAAGCACTTTTAAAGTTATCCTTTAGTGGCTGCAAGTCAACTTTTATTGCTGTTGAACTTCAATGTTGGATAACCGACTGTTACGACCTCAGAATGGACGCCAATTTGTGTCCAACCACTTATTAATTAATACTTGGCGACTGGTTAACTATTCCAGCAATTACCTTTCGCTATTTATTTATTTATTTATCGTATGGCGGTTACACACTGGCTACAAAAAAATGTTAATAATAATAAAAAAAATATATATATATCAAAATTTACAGTTATGCAGATGTAAACTCGCACCCCTAGTCAGATGTGTGAAGCCCTCGGACAGACCGGTGTCCGTTGTATCTGGTGATGGGGCACTCGAATACCATTATTGTTTGTTTGTTTGTTTGTTTCGGGTCCCCACACTCGCCACGCCGCTAACTCACACCATCCCCACTTGTGCCAGAGGTATGCGCAGTTTCCGACCTCGGTCCTCAGGCGATTTAGTCTGCACCACGTCTGTCGACTTTCATTAAATCCTTTGGGCCGCTCCCGAGTGTTAAGCTCAAATATGGTGTTTCCTACACTGTGCTGCTGAGCTTCCCATTCTTTTATCCACGCTTCGCTATCCTTCCACGTGGGATCGTGTGTGTGATAGGTTTTAGCTGGCGGGTTTCGGGATTTAAGTCGGGTGTTGCAAAGTTTATTCAGGTCTTCATGAATAGGTAGCAGGGTGTTTTCGGTTATTTTTGTGAACTCTCGCGCTAATATTTAGAGATTAATGCTTTGACAACGTTTCCGGAAATACTCTTCAAGTTTCCACCTAGTGTAGTTAAGATAATCTTTAGGCTATTTAATCAAACCGCCGCAGTAAAGATGTAAATTTATTGAACAGATGGACTCGTCCCATTTTCCTTTCTTGTAGGTCTGTACGGAAATAGTTGGTATTATAGGTACGATTAAATGTTGACTTCGCCAAGCAGGTACTCTTGCATAAGTATTACATAAACATAATAACTTCCTATATTAATATACATCTGAGCGGATCTTTATTGGGCTGACACGCTGAAATCTTGAAGTATGATCCCATTGTTTCAAACGAAGAGAAAGAACCCTTCAGTTTTCTTTTCGGCTTTTAAACGAGCTAAGATGGTCTTTGTAATTATTACTTGGCGCTTCGAGTTAAGGACAAGTATCATTTCTGTACACAAGTTATACTTAAGCTTTAAAAGAAAGCAATAATGGCTGTCCAATTTAGCGTGGTAAATTAAACTAATTCAGTTAGTTTGAGTTTTATTTGTGGTGAGTAGCTTAATTATTGTTTTATTTTAATGTAATAAAACGCTTGAAGCTATATGTGTTTTCGGGCAGTAATTAAGATGAAGGAAAAATATTTAAATAAGAAGAGAGATTTTGCTACACAATAAAATATTTTATCAATTTAACTACTTAAAGTACTTTAACGTTTATTTTCACAACCGTGTTAAATATAGCGTAGTCGTATCTATGGGTCTTCCAAATAAATTCGAATTAAACTCTCTGTAAACAATGTTATTAATTTTGCAAGTTAATTCGTTGTTATTGTTGTGTGAGAGTTAAAAAATTATTGCCATTTATATTAAGTCTGAAATTGACGCCATGGTTCTTAAGAACAGATTTCCCTATCTCTTGTAGTTTCTAACTAGGGAGCTATTGGCCCATTTATATTGTTCATCCTGAAGGTATATTATAATATCTAACTCAGAAACAGAACCGATCTGCGAATCGCTCGTCGACGTCAGTAGACACTTGAACCCAATCCCGTCAACGTCCAATGCTCATTTTATTCCTGTAATAGTACGCTATATGTTCCCGTAATTACGTGTCGAGTCAAAGTTTCGCTCACCGCTCAGCGGAGCATGCTCCTGATGGGATGCTCACCCGCCTATGATAATCGGTTTCATTCGGCAATTCGGTTTTTGCGGGCGGGATATTTCCATTCGCTTCGCGTGTCCCTTGTAACACTGTATCTGTGTAAACTTAGTTTAAGTATAATGTCACAATGTCAGAAATAGTGGAATGCTTAAGCCAGAGGGTCGAGTACGACTTTACGAATGCTGCGTAACGTTACGGTTATCGTATCAAGATCGAGAAACCTCGTACTAAATTTTAGTTCCAAATACGCTCACGGGCGGGCGCTGTTCCAAACGTCATACAAAATCGACAACGTTTACTATTCCATTTTACGTTACGCAGCATTCGTAAAGTCGTGCTCGACCCTCAGTCGCGAGTATGTGAAAGCGTGTGCTTTCAGAGGAAGGACTACGGATTCGGAGTCTGGCTATACTCGGCTGATATACGTGAGTGATCCGTTTATTTCACAGTGATTTAATCCTTGCAGATCTAAACAAACCTACTGTACAAAACCAAATTAAAATAACTCAATAAACGAATTCAGTTAAAATAATTCATTAACCAAATTAAGTTAATTCTATGGAGCCGTGATAGCATAGTGGTTTGGCCTATGGCCTCTGAACTCACGACGGGTTCGAACCCCAGCTCGCACCTCTGACTTTTTCGGAATTTATGCGCGGAATCACATTACCTTTTCGGTGAATAAAAAAATCTGCACACTCCTGCGAAGCAATTCAATGGCGTGTGTGAAGTTCCCAATCCGCCCTGGACTTTCGTGGGATCTATATCCGAAAGCCCTCTCATTGTGAGAGGAGGCCTGTGCCCAGCAGTGCGACGTAAATTATGGATACTTTTTTACTTAAACATACCAAAAAAGAGTGACGAATTAAAATCTCCCTTCCCTTTTCGCAGTGGGTTCGCAAGAAATGGAACTTGGTAATCGATTGGATCATGAAGAACGTTTGTTCGAAAGCTATTGATGGAGGTACTTAAAGGTCATAATTATGTGGACCTTCGGCCGGTCAGGATTAACTGCCGCCCGTTACGATGCAGCCCTTGAAAGCGATTCCAAACCTGCTAAGCTTAAGTTAAAAAGATCCTTTGGAAATCAGAAGAAAGACAGATTATTAATGACACCCGTGAGGTCATATTTTTTGCTCTTTTCCGTTCAATTTCAAGAGGGTAGTCTAGGTTTGTTTAACTGTGTGAAAAGAAGTGTTATGTATGTATGTATTGTATGTATGTATGTATATCCCTTTATTGCACATAAAACAAAAAAATACAGATAACAGAACAAAAGCAAATGTACAAAGGCGAACTTATCCCTTAAAGGGATCTCTACCAGTTAACCTTCGGGCGATTGACAGGACATCAGAAAAAAGAGTAGACATACAAATAAAAGTAAGAGGATCCGGAACCGGAAATTAACTTAATTACCTAACTAAAGCATTAAAAATACGCATACATATAGATACATATACGTATGTATGTTATATTGCCATGGACCGTGCAGGTTTAGTGCCTTAGCCTTTTGATATGTAGAGATTTGATAAGCAAGTCACTTTTAGGATCACAAGTATTTATTGCACCATTTTAAAACGCTATTTTTTGAACCGTAACGGAAAAAATAAACCAATCGACATAAAATAACGCTGAGCCTGAGCCTTTTGCTTCGCTTTAGTTAAGTAACTATTATTATTATATTGATGCACTTGGCCTACCGTGTAACCGTTAACTTCTGTGAACAATAAACGTTTTTTTATTTTTTATTATTATTATTAAAATCATAAAAAGGACAAACAAACTTTAACTTTTATGGTTCAAACAGTTAAATGAATAATAGGGTAAAACACTATAAATTAGGTCTGATTTTGCATAAGCCAGGGATGGCCAAGAGATCGACCGCGAAGGCTATATAAGTACCTACCCCGATAGAGTTAAATAAACTAGTCTCAGTAATCCCGTAAAAACTTACGTACAAAAGAAAACCGAAGTCAAATTGAGAATCTCCTCCTTTTTTGAAGTCGGTTAAAAAAAAAACTTGACTTTCGCAGGTTGGCCTCACAGATCATAAACAGAGCTCGGACAGGTCATAGCAAAAATAGATATGGAAATAGAACAATACTCAAAAAGAAGATATTATCGTAATTTAACATTAAACCTTATTTAGTTGCATATCTGTCATGGTTTTGTCAAAGTGACATTCTTGAAACAGTTTGTGGTGACAATTTAAATTAGTTAAATTATTTACCTAAGGTTATTTCTAAATATTTCAAATGTGGTGAAAATAAAAACGATTATAAGTGGATTGAGAACTACCCCAAACTCTGTTAGAATGAAATTGAAAAATAGAATTAAACAATACTGTACGTAATACGACTCTATTAATCTTGTTCTATTACCGTGTTGCAATTATTTTGCTATGACCTGTCCGAGCTCTGGTCATAAATTTGCCAGAAGCGGTCATTATATCTAAATCCAGCTCATAAAGCAAAATGACATAACCTTACCGCGTTACGTACGGTCACAGGTAACTTCGCAAGTCCGTAAAAGGCCATCAATACGAACGGATTCAAATTATTCCAGCCATTTGCAAACCAAAGTAATAATCCTTTGGAAATTGCGTTAAATTACTGCTTGTCAGCGGAAGGTCACACATAATGGGGGGTACGTATGAAGGTAGCAGAGAATAATTTTACGAGACTGGGGTCCGATTTCGTATACAGTTTGGCGGAATATTCATGAGTGCCCACTTAAGACGTGGTTCATTTTGAACAGAAATACCTTCGGAAATCGTTCTAGTAATTGGTAGAGAGGGTCGCATAAGGAAAATTTACAAATATTTTATGTACACATATATGTATTATAACTCCTATTATGTGTTCAGAAACCGTAGGTAATGACCATCATTACGATAGTCAATTTCCGTCTTCAAAAATAAATACAAGTTAAAAATAGGCCTCACTTAAAAAAAAAGGTGGATACGAAATGTCAACTCGATATGTTTGTCTATAATTAAAAAACAGCCAAATTCGTGACAGGTTTTATAAGCCTTCGGCTTCTAAACCCATTTTAGGGTACTTATAATATATATTACAAACATGCATACATACAGAAATTGCAAATGAAATAAAAGCTTGTAAAAATAAATTGCAGCTTTTTTAACTGTCGATGTTTTCTTTCTTTAGAGTTCATTTTTCAGACTTGATGTCTTGGGGTAGCGGGGCAGGGAAGGATTGTGTTGCCAAAAGTCAAAAGTGTATGGGTGCGTTGTTGATTGTGATTCGGTAGTTAGCAATGAACACACCTAAAAATAACAGGAGCTAAGTTGCTTTTTCCTTTTGTCTAACCAGTGATAATCTAATCTAAACCTCGTGAGGTAGATAAATTTCATTAAAAATTCTCTGAACGGCCCAGCGTCCCAACGCTATAACGCAATAGGCTGAATGCTGATATTACCAGTGCCTCACCGGATTGGAATATTAAAAAGAAGTCTACTGGTCGCGTTCTGAATTTAATAACGATTGTCGTACTCCTAATGACAAAGAGCAGTCTTGGAATGTCAGATCCGCTTAGCTACGAGTAAAATAAGGTGTCTGCTTTTATCAATTTTGAAGTAATGCTTGTTTAATGAGAGCTATTGCGAACCAAAAATCCGCTAGGATCGCTAGTGTCGATTAGGGTCTGTCTGTCAATTTCCACCAATCATAGGCCAGTACCTAGCTTGCCTCTCATTGGTGGAGTGGTGATACTCATTCAATAAGTGTGTGTAATCCGAATAATGTTGGTACTTAAAATTAATGCGATTCAAATACTGTCCGTGCTTCAATGATTAAAATTAAAATCATTAAACCATTTCGTAGAATCATGGTATTAACTACGCATAAAATCATTTGATCCAAGCTCTTAATTAAAATGAATAGAAATCTATAACCAATTGATACATTAATTAATTCAGTACTCGTTACCCGGAAACGTTAATTGATCACTGTATCGGCGTGCCCCTCGGAAATGTAAATCAAAGTCTGCAGAGGTGATGAGCAGACGAACGATTGTGAAGCGATTATAAGTCGCATCCTGAAAATTAAATTAAGTAATTGTTTTTAGTTCATAAATATCACTCATCACCATCAACAAACTTAAGAGTTATACTTTTGTCGGTGGAGTATCTTCCACTTATCTCTCGTATGAGCTATCTCCTTGACCTCCTGATACGACACTACACCGGCTTTTTCCTTTATCTGGTCTATGTAGCTGCGTTTAGGTCGACCTCTTCCTATCTTTCCTTCGATTTTTCCTTTTAAAATTGTCTTACGAAAGGTGTCGCGTCGTATCAAATGTCCAATTATTTTTACGCGTCTATTCTTTACATTATTCAGGGTCGTTATCTTTTCGTTAAGCATTGTCAACACTTTCTCACTGGTGTTCTGTTCCACTAACGCCTTTTATTCTCCTCCAGCACCACATCCCAAAAGCTTCTAATCTTTCCCTACTTATCTCTTTTTGTCAATGTCAATGTTTCACATCCATAAAGTTCAATACTCGAAATGTACACCTTAATCTGTATTTTCTTAAGCTGCGTGATTTTAACAGTTCTTTTATATAGTCAAAAGCTGTTTTTGCCATCCTAATCCTAATCCAAACTAATATTATAAATGCGAAAGTAACTCTGTCTCTCTATCTTTCTGTCTCTCTGTCTGTTTGTTACCTCTTTACGGGAAAACCACTGCACCAATGTAGATGAAATTTGGTAAGAACATCGTTTGAATATTGAGGAATAACAAAGGCTACTTTTTATTCGGGAAAATTATATAGTTCCCGCGGGATAGCGATAACCGAAATCTACGAGGACGAAGTCGCGGGCAACAGCTAGTACACTTATAAACACTAAACATACAGTACCTAGAATACCAAATTAAATTAAATTAAAATAAACACTTAAAGTACCTACCTAACTTTTGCCCCTTAAAAATATTTTGTAATTTGAATTTAGTAAGAAGTATATTATTGTGTTTCACATCACAAGAGATGGAACTTTAATTAATTCCAGCCATGAATTAGACTTATTACACAAATGTACACATAAAAATACATTTAGTGTTATCTACACTCGTGTAAGTAAGCTATCCAACTCTATATATGATACATTTTCCTAATAACTTAAAATTCCGACGCTTTAAATGCAATCAAGTTCAAAATTCGCCCGTCTGCGAAATCCAAGGACAAAGTTTTGCCAGCCGTGCGACGTCTTATAAATATAAGTTAGGTAAGACGTTGTAATTTGCCGTACCCCGCTATGTCACTAAAAATAGGGCTCAAAATTCCGTGTCAGGCATGTCAAGTTATACTGAAAATTAAGGCATGTGCTTTAAACGGGTTTACCTTGTTTACAAACTGGAATAGGACATCTTAAAGATGCGTAACATGACAGTATTTTTTACTACCTAGCTGTTGCCCGCGACTTCGTCTGCGGGAACTATACAATTTTCCGGGATGAAAGATAGCCTGTGTTTTAATCTAGGGTATAAGCTGCAGATTTTCTGATGAAGATACAATTTTAGTAGACCCAGACTCCTATGTTGGATTTAAACTAGTGGGTGTCTATTTAAAGACCACCATATTATTATTTTCTCGATGGTCATACGACAACGTTGAACGTCTCGATTATTGGTGAAAACTCGTGTTCAAGCTACGGTTTGGCCTAACCGCTATTATTAACCGGAAACAATTTACCTCAGACCCGCATACTTATCATATTTTCTCTGAGTTTATGTTTGTGCGTAGAAAACCACATTTGGAAAGAAATATTTAAGTATGTCATGGTTTGTGTGAAGTCCCTTGTTGTATTTATTACGTAATTAATTAATACGAATAAAAAGGCAAATTTATTAATTGCAAATTATGTTTCTTTATTCTATCTTCTTTATACCAGTACCACAGACTGACTTAACTATATACTATTAACTAGAACATACAGCCTGGGTTAGGATGCTGCCATCTACGTTGTTTTAGATACAACACTCTCCCCCATTTTTAAACAAAGGAAAAAAAAAGTTTTTTTTTAAAGTATTCAAACATTTTGCCCACATTGCAATAATTGATTGCTATGTCGTTTCCACTGTAGTCCCTCGACTTCTACCAGGTATGTTACACTTGGCACAAAAACATCAACAATTTTTCCCAAAGACCAGTTTTTTTTTTCCTTAAGTCTTTCGCCATGACTTTGTCTCCAATAGCAAATGCTTTAAAAATGTCTTTACTATTGTTTGTTAACTTGACTTGTTCAGTATCAATTTTATCATGGACTGGATTAGGTCTCAACAGTGAAAAACGACATCTCAATTCGCGTCCGTACATTATTTTTGCTGGACTCTGACCAGTTGTTTTATGTACAGTACATCTATAATCAAACAAAAACAGATTACAGGCATATTCTACAGTTTGGCCACTTTCTACAATTTTTATTATGTGGGATTTAAATGAGCCCACAAAACGTTCGGCTAAACGTTCGGCCACGAATGCGTGGCCGGAAAATAACTTGGAGTAAAAGTCTGTTTTAAACCCACTTTTTTGCATTTTTTTTAAATTCTTGGCTAGTCCAAGTAGGGCCATTATCCGTGACTAGATGTAATGGGTATCCATACCGCACAAAAATGCTTTTAAACGCCTGTATTGTTTTTTGTGCAGTAATATTGCCCATAACAATCGCTTCTGGCCATTTTGAATATGCATCTACCACAACTAGAAACATTTTTGAATATAGAGGACCAAGAAAATCTGCATGCAATCTATGCCAAACTGTTGGTGGTTGTGGCCACATCGTTAATTTAGTCTTTTCTGGATTTTTATGGTTTTGTAAACAGACAATACAATTTTTTGTTATATTTTCAATATTCTCATCTATGCCTGGCCACCAAAAATACGATCTTGATATTTCTTTCATTCGGGTAATACCCAAATGACTTGCATGTAATTCAGACATCACATCATCCCTTATATTTTCAGGTATAATCACCCTAAAACCCCATAGTAAACATTCTTTCTCCACAGAGATCTCGTTTTTCTTCTAAAATATGGTTCACAGTCTTCACCAAAATCATTTTTTGAAGGCCAGCCATCTCTACTATATCTTAGAACATCACATAAAATTTTATCTTTGCGTGTTTCCTTTTGAATAGTTTGCCAATCCAATGTATTTAAATTTGATTTATTTATGTAATTAACAGTATTTATTTCAAAAATTTTCTCAGTTATATCTGAACTGTTATAACTGCCATTTTTACTGTTCATATTTACACGTGACAAATAATCTGCGGGATTATTTTTGAATTTTATATGTTGGATCTCATAGTCAAATCCACTTAAGAAAATTAACCAATATTGCAGGCGCCTGGCTGCCATTTTTGGAAAGCCATGCTTTGGGCCTAATATCTTTGCTAAAGCCTCATTATCTGTTTGTAAGATGAATTTGTGACCAAATAAGGACTCATAAAACTTACTCACTACAATATGCCTCTTTTTCTAAAATTGGGTATTTCATTTGAGCATCATTCAATTTTTTACTTGCAAATGCTACTGGTTTTATGACATTATTATTGTCTTTTATTGATAACACTGCAGCTACACCGGTATCTGCTGAGTCACAAGTTAATACAATGTTTAAATTTTGATCAAAATGTGACAATGCAGGTGTGTTTGAAAGAGCTTTTTTAATGTCATGAAATGAGTTATCACATTCTTTAGTCCATTCAAATTTATCTTTCTTTAAACAATCACATAATGGTTTTAATGTTATTGCCATGTTTTGCAAAAATCGGTTATAATAATTGACTTTTCCGAGAAATGATTTTAGCATTTTTATATTTTCTGGTTTTGGCAAACTTAGCAATGGTTCTATTTTATTTTTTATAACTCTGATACCACTTTTATTCACCTCAAATCCAAAAATATCCAGTTTGTTTTCAAAAAACTTACATTTATTTATTTTTAACTTCAATCCTGATTCATTTAATCTTTGCAACACCAATTTTAATTTGTCATGTGTTTCCGATAATGTTTTTCCATATACATATATATTATCAATGTACTGTAGGGTGTTAGCCTCCATGCAACAAGTGCATGGTGCGGTCCTGGCAAGCTAGACTGATCTGTCCATTTTAAACTTAGAATTTGATCAAAATGAAGGAACACTTGGTTCCCAGAAAGCAGTGCAGTCGGGCTGGGACCTCGGTCTAAGATAGTTGTTACACAGTACATGGATTAGCCTTAAGCCCCTGCTCTTGAATATAGACCCAGTCCTGGCTAAGAATACTATCTTTTATTTAGTTACGTTAGGGCAGTAAATGATTTTACCGTTAGGACGCATCACCGTACCTTCTCCAGTGCCCACTCCCTAGGCTACACCCCACAGTACACAATCACATCCAATCCATTTAGTTTTTGAGTTATAAGCCTTTGAAATGACCCTGGACCCGTGCTTACACCAAAAGGCAAGTATAAGTATCTGTAGATCCCTTCTTCTGTGACAATGGTGGCTAATTTTTGAGACTCTTCGTCTAATGGGGCTTGTAAATATGCCTCCCGCAAGTCCAACTCACAAAAATAGTTGTTACCCTGTATTTTCATTAAAATATCATTAATTATAGGTAATGGGTAATGATCGATCTGCAAGTACCTATTAATTGTGATTCGAAAATCACCACACAAGCGAACGGTTCCATCCGGTTTGAGAACTGGTACTACTGGGGTGCCCCACTCTGAGTACTCCACCGGTTTAATGCGCTTGGTTTCGAGTAATCTTTTAATTTCTTCTTTTACTTTTTCCTTCAGAGCGAATGGAACAGTTCTGACAGGCAAGAATATTGGTTTAGCACCTGGGTCCATTGCTAAATGGATTGGCTCTCCTTTGACATTTCCCATACCTGGTTCAAACAAGTCTGAAAAATCTGTTATTATATCTTTAATTAATTTATCTTTGGTTATTCCTTCACAAACATTTTGCTCAAACCTTGGGGGCCACAATTGCAATAAAGAGAGCCAATCTTTTCCCACAATTTTTGGCAACCCATTTTTCACCACAAACAATCTTTGGTTACTTACTTTAACAGACTCATAAGTGATACTCAAATTTTCCACTACTCCCAGTGGTGTTGAAGTTGACTGATCAAAGTTAGTAAATATAACATTACACTGTTTCATTTCTAAGTCTGGAAAATATTGCAATTTTTCAGCTAAAGTAATAGTACTCACATCCGCACCAGTGTCTACTTCAAATTCTAAAACTTTTCCATTCACTGAAACCTTCAAAGTAGCAGCTGGAATTTTTCCCTTATCATTAAAATAAAATATGTCAAAAATTTCAGTGTCCGGTGAAGCCTTTTCTTTTTCCTCACTGACTTCCTTGTCCTCTAAACTACTAGTTTCCACCAACTTCATGTTCTTTGCTTTAAAACCCCTGTTTTTACCACACATTTTATAAATATGTCTTTTGGTACCACACTCACTACAAAACTTTTCACGCAGAAAATATTGTATTTTCATGTGCCCACTTTTCCCGCAGCAGAAACATGTAATATTCTGTTTATTCGTTGGAACTGTAATTTGTCGGGGCGCATTATTCTTGTTTCTTGTGAAATTTCTTACCTGCAATTTAAACATCTGCGTTTGTTCTTGTTCCTTCTCATAGTTGTACACTAATTTATATGCTGTGTCTGCTGTTTTACCGCTTTTATCAACAACTCCAAAGATTTGTCTGCTTCCTTTAACAGTTTAAATTTCACTGCATCACAGTAAGTTCCATTCAGTAATCTCTCTTTAATTTCGTCGTCTAGACTCTTGAAATCACAATTTTTGTCATTTTTTTAGTTCCATAATGTATTGTTTTATGGATTCATCGGGTTTTTGACATCTCTTTCGAAATTCCGCTTGATGTAAAGCTAAGTTTTTTACGGGGTGATAATATTTTTTTATAATATTTTTATTCGCATATATTGACATACGTTTCATTTACCGGGGAATCCGGTGCACATAACGTGGTTAATAATTCATATACCTTTGTACTTAGTTTGGTACTCGTTTTGTTTCTGGTACATCGTTTAGTAACACAAAACACTCAAATTGTTGTCGATATGCATTCCAGTTCTCGCCAGTAAACACTTCCAAAGACCTATGTGAAGCTGAAAATCAACTTACCAATAGTTCTTTTTTAGCTATTCTATTCGATTGTACTACGTTTGTACCGGATAGTACCACTTTTTAAATCGTTTGTACCTCTAAGGGGTGAGAAATACAGGGGTGCTAAAATATGGTTCAAAATCAACATTAAGATACGACATTTTTGTTGATGCCATCTGATAGTACATCGTTTGTACCGGATTGTACCAGAATAAAAAAAAAAAAAAAAAAATACAAAAAAAATACAAAAAAAAAACATTATTTTTTTAATTTTATGCTAAATCAAAGAATATGGATTCTGCCGGATTGTACCAGGCTTGTACCGGATTGTACCGCTTTTTAAATCGTTTGTACCTCTAAGGGGTGAGAAATAGAGGGGTGCAAAAATATGGCTCACAATCAATCAACATTATAAGCTGAAAATCAACTTACCATAAATTCTTTTTTAGCTATTCTAATCGATTGTACTACGTTTGTACCGGATAGTACCACTTTTTAAATCGTTTATACCTCTAAGGGGTGAGAAATACAGGGGTGCTAAAATATGGTTCAAAATCAACATTAAGATACGACATTTTTGTTGATGCCAACTGATAGTACATCGTTTGTACCGGATTGTACCACAATAAAAAAATACAAAAAAAAATACAAAAAAAATACAAAAAAAAACATATTTTTTTAATTTTATGCTAAATCAAAGAATATGGATTCTGCCGGATTGTACCAGGTTTGTACCGGATTGTACCGCTTTTTAAATCGTTTGTACCTCTAAGGGGTGAGAAATAGAGGGGTGCAAAATATGGCTCACAATCATATTTAAACACAGGGGTGCAAATAAACGATTAAGATTTCAATATGAATTCTCTAAATTTTACATTTGGCACAATTAAAAGGGTGGAAATTAAAACGGGTAAGAACGAGTGCAAATGACAAATCGATTTATTTTCTTAAAAATGAAAAACATATAAAACGGTCTAATCCAGTCAAAAATAAATTATAGGATAATGACCCGGGGTGAATGATGACAATACAAACCGAATACACGACGGTACAAACGAGTACTAACGAAAATTCGACTAATTTTATTAAAAATCAATTAACCCTTTAAATGGTCTAATCCGGTAGTAAATAAATTATGGAATTTGTGCCCCTAGGCGAATTATTATAAAACAAACCAAATAATCAACGGTACAACCGGGTAACAAACGAAAAATCGATTTATTTTCTAAAAAATCAATAAACACTTCAAATATTCTAATCCGGTCGAAAATAAATTATGGAATTATGCTTCAAGGTGAATAATGACAATACAAACTGAATACACGACTGTACAAACGGGTACAAACGAGAAATCGATTAATTTTCTTAAAAATCAATAAACACTTGAAATGTTCTAATCCGGTCAAAAATAAATTATGGAATTATGCCCCGAGATGAATAAAGATAACACAAACCAAACGCTTGATGGTACAAACGGGTACAAACGAGTACAAACAAGAAATCGAGACATTTTCTTAAAAAATAACAAACACTTGAAATGTGCCAATCCGGTGGAAAATAAATTATGTAATTTATGCCCCTAGGCGAATGATGATAATACAAATGGTAAACTCTACGTTACAGTCGGGTACAAACGGGTACAAACGAGTACAAACAAGAAATCGATACATTTTCATAAAATCAACAAACACTTGAAATGGCTTAATCCGGTTGGAAAATAAATTATGGAATTATGCTTCAAGGTGAATAATGACAATACAAACCGAATACACGATGGTACAAACGGGTACAAACGAGTACAAACGAGAAATCGATTAATTTTCTTAAAAATCAATAAACACTTGAAATGTTCTAATCCGGTCAAAAATAAATTATGGAATTATGCCCCGAGATGAATAAAGATAACACAAACCAAACGCTTGATGGTACAAACGGGTACAAACGAGTACAAACAAGAAATCGAGACATTTTCTTAAAAAATAACAAACACTTGAAATGTGCCAATCCGGTGGAAAATAAATTATGTAATTTATGCCCCTAGGCGAATGATGATAATACAAATGGTAAACTCTACGTTACAGTCGGGTACAAACGGGTACAAACGAGTACAAACAAGAAATCGATACATTTTCTTAAAAATCAACAAACACTTGAAATGGCTTAATCCGGTGGAAAATAAATTATGGAATTATGCTTCAAGGTGAACAATGACAATACAAACCGAATACACGACGGTACAAACGGGTACAAACGAGTACAAACAAGAAATCGGTTAATTTTCTTAAAAATCAATAAACACTTGAAATGTTCTAATCTGGTCAAAAATAAATTATGGAATTATGCCCCGAGATGAATAAAGATAACACAAACCGAATGCTTGACGGTACAAACGGGTACAAACGAGTACGAACGAGTACAAACGAGAAATCGATTCGTTTTATTAAAAATCAATACACGCTTGAAATGTGCCAATCCGGTGGAAAACAAATTATGAAATTTATGCCCCTAGGCGAATGATGATAATACAAAACGTAAACTCTACGGTACAGTCGGGTACAAACGGGTACAAACGAGTACAAACGAGAAATCGATACATTTTCATAAAATCAACAAACACTTGAAATGGTCTAATCCAGGTCAATAATAAATTATGGAATTATGCCCCGAGATAAATAAAGATAACACAAACCGAAAGCTTGACGGTACAAACGAGTACAAACGAGAAATCGATTAATTTTATGAAAAATCAATAAACACTTGAAATGTGCCAATCTGGTGGAAAATAAATTATGTAATTTATGCCCCTAGGCGAATGATGATAATACAAATGGTAAACTCTACGTTACAGTCGGGTACAAACAGGTACAAACGAGTACAAACAAGAAATCGATACATTTTATTAAAAATCAATAAACGCTTGAAATGTGCCAATCCGGTGGAAATTAAATTATGAAATTTATGCCCCTAGGCGAATGATGATAATACAAACCGTAAACTCTACAGTACAGTCGGGTACAAACGGGTACAAACGAGTACAAACGAGAAATCGATACATTTTCATAAAATCAACAAACACTTGAAATGGTCTAATCCAGGTCAATAATAAATTATGGAATTATGCCCCGAGATAAATAAAGATAACACAAACCGAATGCTTGACGGTACAAACGAGTACAAACGAGAAATCGATTCATTTTATTAAAAATCAATAAACACTTGAAATGTGCCAATCCGGTGGAAAATAAATTATGTAATTTATGCCCCTAGGTGAATGATGATAATACAAATGGTAAACTCTACGTTACAGTCGGGTACAAACGGGTACAAACGAGTACAAACAAGAAATCGGTACATTTTATTAAAAATCAATAAACGCTTGAAATGTGCCAATCCGGTGGAAATTAAATTATGAAATTTATGCCCCTAGGCGAATGATGATAATACAAACCGTAAACTCTACAGTACAGTCGGTTACAAACGGGTACAAACGAGTACAAACGAGAAATCGATACATTTTCATAAAATCAACAAACACTTGAAATGGTCTAATCCAGGTCAATAGTAAATTACGGAATTATGCCCCGATATAAATAAAGATAACACAAACCGAATGCTTGACGGTACAAACGAGTACAAACGAGAAATCGATTCATTTTATTAAAAATCAATAAACACTTGAAACGTTCCAATCCGGTGGAAAATAAATTATGTAATTTATGCCCCTAGGCGAATGATGATAATACAAACCGTAAACTCTATGGTACAGTCGGGTACAAACGAGTACAAACAAGAAATCGATACATTTTATTAAAAATCAATAAACGCTTGAAATGTGCCAATCCGGTGGAAAATAAATTATGAAATTTATGCCCCTAGGCGAATGATGATAATACAAACCGTAAACTCTACGGTACAGTCGGGTACAAACGAGTACAAACGAGAAATCGATATATTTTCATAAAATCAACAAACACTTGAAATGGTCTAATCCAGGTCAATAATAAATTACGGAATTATGCTTAGAGATAAATAAAGATAACACAAACCGAATGCTTGACGGTACAAACGAGTACAAACGAGTACAAACAAGAAATCGGTCAATTTTCTTAAAAATCAATAAACACTTGAAATGTTCTAATCTGGTCAAAAATAAATTATGGAATTATGCCCCGAGATGAATAAAGATAACACAAACCGAATGCTTGACGGTACAAACGGGTACAAACGAGTACGAAAGAGTACAAATGAGAAATCGATTCGTTTTATTAAAAATCAATAAACGCTTGAAATTTGCCAATCCGGTGGAAAATAAATTATGAAATTTATGCCCCTAGGCGAATGATGATAATACAAACCGTAAACTCTACGGTACAGTCGGGTACAAACGGGTACAAACGAGTACAAACGAGAAATCGATACATTTTCATAAAATCAACAAACACTTGAAATGGTCTAATCCAGGTCAATAATAAATTATGGAATTATGCCCCAAGATAAATAAAGATAACACAAACCGAATGCTTGACGGTACAAACGGGTACAAACGAGTACAAATGAGTACAAACGAGAAATCGATTCATTTTATTAAAAATCAATAAACGCTTGAAATGTGCCAATCTGGTGGAAAATAAATTATGAAATTTATGCCCCTAGGCGAATGATGATAATACAAACCGTAAACTCTACGGTACAGTCGGGTACAAACGGGTACAAACGAGTACAAACGAGAAATCGATACATTTTCATAAAATCAACAAACGCTTGAAATGGCTTAATCCGGTGGAAAATAAATTATGGAATTATGCTAAAAGCTGAATAATGACAATACAAACCGAATACACGACGGTACAAACGGGTACAAACGAGTACAAACAAGAAATCGGTTAATTTTCTTAAAAATCAATAAATACTTGAAATGTTCTAATCCGGTCAAAAATAAATTATGGAATTATGCCCCGAGATGAATAAAGATAACACAAACCGAATGCTTGACGGTACAAACGAGTACAAACGAGTACAGTAGTATATAATTGGTTACTCTGGATCAAGGAAATCTAGAGCAACCAATTATGTATTAGAATAGATTAAGTTAAGTACCTAAACATTATTCATTACTTCTATTCAAAAATTAAGGGTAAGCTAGAGGAGTAAATTAAACAACAAATTACATATTTACCAGTACATAAACATTCATTAATAAAATACGGTTTCTAAGATTAAAAAATAAACAATTTGATACAGTGAAACATTTCCATTCTAGGTATCTTATATTTATAACAATGTATAACGGTAAATGTATAACGTGTCCGATTGTAGGGACCCCTCAATTTTATCTATGACGCAGCGGGTCGCTTCGTACACATTGTCCGTGAGTTGTTCACAGCGTATTGGACGCATAGTTCACCATTGCACTTGCACATTTGGTCATTTACATCTATTTTGTCGCCGTCAAATATTTCGATTTTTCTCACTTTTATCGCTCCGTTGCGATGCGGCTTCTTGATAAAAGAATAAACCGGAGTCTCTGCTTTTCTTTTACGTAGTCCCAGACCCAGACGTGGTTGGGCTGAGGGCCTCCTCTGCGCCGCAGTGTCTGGCACGAAGTTAAAAAGGTGCTCTGATGTATCCTGAAACGATGAATAGATGTTCTAATTAACGACTAAATAAAATTTGCTTAGACGACTGTAGGTAGGCATGCATTTTAATAGAATTTATACTTTCATAAAAACACTTCGAAAACTTATATTTTTACTTGAAACAAATAATAAACTATAAATTTGAACTAGTTACATGAATTAAGACCAATAATATTAAAAGGGTACTTACCGACATATCAACAAGAAGACTGTTCACTTATAAATTAATTGTTGCACTGATTATTTTCTTCTAAATTAAAGAATTTATATTCAGGAAGGAACATGCTATTATAGTTCAAAATCGACTATTTATTGCGATTATAGCGAAATTACAAATTAGGAAAGTTAATATGGAGCGTTTGGTGCCATAAGTAAGTTGATTCCGTCTGTGTTTACGTTCATACATAAATTATAAGGTTGTCTGTCGGTAGAACAAAATATTACTACATGCATTACGCATACGAGTGGCTTTAATTCCATAGGAAATAAGGCCTGTATTTAAAGCCGTGCGTACATTAGTGCTTTAGCCATTTTTATAAATACAATGCGACTCTTCATTAACCACTACATGTATACCTAATAAACAATACAGAAAAAAGGTACATAGCAGTTACAAGGTAAGCGATACCTTTACAACAGAAAGAAGAAGAAAGGAGCAATAAAAAAAATAATGCTTATTTGTTAATTATTTGTAGGTTCATTTATTAAATCGCAAGTAAATTATGAGGATAGCATTAGTTTATCAAATACACTTTGACACCATCGCTACCATGTATGTCGTAGGTAACCTAAACAATATGCCAGCGATAAAATTGAATACGCAAACTGAGCAACCTTATCTCTGAGACATAGGGTAGTAAATTGGATAAAGTTTATTGATTTTAACGCATATTGCATTTGGGAAAATGCAATATATGCCTATCTCATGCGGATTTTACAAAAAAGGACTCTGAAACCACGTGGTTCTCATAATATTTAAACAGAGTATCTAAGATCGGGAACATCATTCCAAGCTTCCCGCGGGCCAGCCATAACCTCTTCTTCGAGTTCCGAGTTATCCAGAATATACCAAAATGTGAGTACCAGATATTTTTACCTTTTCTTATTTTAAACAGAATATTCTATGATACAGAGCTTGGTAAACTTATTTAATTAAAAAAAATAATTGCGCAAGTCCCTTTATGTAAAAGTGCATCTATTCGAATATAGCATATTTTTATTACTTAGACTCTTTCAAATAGATGATAACACATGTGCTTCGTATACGCAAAGCGCGTGAATAGCATATCTACTCGAATATTCAAATTAATCATAAATTTAATACTTAACATGCAAATGTAAGCTACGTAAGTTAAGATATTCCAAATATAATTGTCTATTTAAATTGATTTACTTTGTTAATAGATATAAAAGATGTTTATTCTATTTAAATAGATTCACATTTTGAATAGATACAGTATACGTACTTTCTATTTAAATAGATTCATATTTTGAATAGATTTGCATTTTTAATGTATGTCCCTATTTCGAATAAACTATTGTTTCATTTTGATTTGAATAGATGGAAAACCTGTGTTGTACAGTAAGGGCTTCAAATATGTATCTTTTTAAAGTACTCTGATTTTACCCTGCAATTAAATATTTAGAGTGCAATGCTGGTTATGTAAATATTTATATATCGAAAAGAGTGTTATATTTTAATTGATTCGGTTTGAATAGATGTGAATAGATGTAACTACATTGATTTTATTTTATTTTATATGAGAGGGGCAAACGAGCAGAAGGTTTATTTAATGGAGATCAATCACCGCAGAAAATAAATATGAATTAATCAATAGAGTCAAGTGCTTAAAATATTTTATCCATGCAAGTACACGGAATCATTAATGCAATTAAGTGCTTAACGTGCAAATGCAATGAAAGTAAATGTTCCTATTATAATTATTATCATGATTCAGTTATTTACTAATTTTATTGTGTATTTATTACAGGTCCAAGTCTGATGTGAATGCTGACATCCTTTTCCCCTCTGAAGATGATTCATCGGCGGAGGAAACACAAGTCTTAAAGAAAAACAGCAAAGCTAAGAAGAGATCGTTTTGTGAAGATTCACGGTCTTCGAAGCATGGTGAATCGACAAGGTCAAGTACTTCTTCAGTGTCAAGCTCCAAGAAAATGAAACCAAGTATTCGTCCAATCACTTCGGTCAAAAAAACCACTATGCATGATCTGTTTGGAACTGACAGCGAAGATGAGGCGCCCGAAGTTAATAAGGAGTGCGGTAATAAGAAACCCTTACAATGTTATCTGACTAGGCGAGTAGCCAACGGCTTTAGTCGGCAGGCGGTTAATGAGAAGCTCGGGTCTCACTACATAGAGCTCAAGGTGTACAAATGCAGTGAAGTTGAAGACATAGCGCCGATGAACCGATGGCGCCATGCTGTAGTTACTATTAAAAACAAAACTGATACTGATACACCTGCATGGGATTTGCTGTCCCATCACAATGACCAGAAAAGAATTTAAAGTCCCGCCTACATTCATTTCTTCTTACTATTAATTTTTACTCTTACTTGCGAAACAAAACAATATTTCAGCATTATATTCAATGATTTAGCGTATTAAATATTAGCCGCATTATACCTATCTTGTACTTACTAGTGGTAGACTTTAAAATAAATCGTTTGACTTTTATCATATAAATATGATTGTGTTATTTGTTGTTTTTATTACAGCCCCCCCAATGCAGTCAGAGGTCACAACAGTGGCAAGAAAAAAATATATTAATACGATTAATTGTGATAAATGTCATATTACATTACCGTGATGTCGGTACCACTATCATGTTAAAACAAACTTGCATAAATCGAATTGTTTATTAACGACTGAATTCAAGAATATTAAAATTATTGCTACAGCTTTTAAAAAAAGAATAATGACCTATAGATTAAATCCTACGCAAGAAGTTGAGTACTTCGTACCAGAAGCATTCTTGCAAAGCAATGTTGAGGATGTTATAAAACTGATAAACATGTCTTTATCTAAACATGAGTGCATAAAAGTTAATTTCGAGTTTTACGCAAGCTTTATACAGCCAAAGAATAATGATCAACAAGTTAAGTCATTTAATACAAAATATGAGGTAATTTATAAAAGCAGAGATCTAAGTGAATTTTATACAGATGCTGTAAATTCTATAAAAGATAAATTGGCTGAATTTCAGCATTGCGAATCAGGGTGGACGTTACTTTCAATAAGTCACTTGGAAATAAATATCAATAAATACAGTCCTTTGAGAGGCGGTTCTTTTATAGATCTGCCCCTTAAAATAAAGAATACAAAAAGTTGTATAAAACAAAGATGATCATTGTTTCTTATGGTCTATTGTAGCTGCTCTATATCCATGTAAAAGTAACGTATGCAGACCACAGTCATATCCACATTATTCTACAGTGTTTAATGTTCAGAGTATGACATTCCCGCCTTCCATAAGTGATATAAAATTATTTGAAAACATAATCCAAGTATAAGCATAACTATTTATGGTCTAGATAATAAAAACAATGTGACTGGCCCTTTATACAGTACTCAATCACGACAAATAAACCATGTTAATTGACTATTTATTGAGAAGAACGGGAAACAACACTATTGCCTCATTAAAGATCTTCTACGACTAGTGAAAAGTCAAGTATAATGTATTTATGTGAGGCTTGTTTGCAGTTTTATTCGAGTAACTTAAAGTATAATTCTCATAGATGTTCTAAGATCCTTACTGTATTACCTGATAAGAACACGACAATGTGTTTTAAGCATTTTGAGAGAAAGCAAAAAATTAATTTTGTGATATATGCTGATTTTGAAAGCATACTTAGTAATTGCTCAGATCATAATATTGGTAACACTAAGAAAACAAAGTTACATAAACCTTCTTGTTTTGCTTTCTATATTTGTTGCTCACACGACTCTAACTTGAATAAATTTGTATCGTATAGAGGTCCAGACTGCGTCAAGAAATTTATTCAAAGTTTAATAAGAGAAGTTGAAGAAATTTATAAGTTGTTAAGAATAAACAAGCAAATGTCTCCTTTAACAACATGAATCAGTACCAAAATGCTAAAATATGTCACATCTGCGAAGAATTACTCTTTGATGATAAAGTCGCAGATCACGATCATATTACATCCCAGTTTAGAGGTGCTGCACACTCGCATTGTAACCTGTTGTTTCAAATATGTCCGTTTGTACCAGTGGTTTTTCACAATTTATCAGGTTACGATTGCCATTTATTCATAAAAGAATTAGCAGAATATCCCGGCGAAATACAAATCATACCGAAAACAAAAGAAAAATACATAACATTAACCAAATTTTTACCCACGAAAGACCCAAATTTTAGCATGCAAGTAAAATTTCTAGATTCATTTCAGTTTTTGAGTTCAAGCTTAGACAATTTAAGTAAAACATTGAACGACGAAGACTTCGTTTATCTTTCAAGTTGTTTCGAAAACAATAAGACTCAAATAAACTTAATTCGTCAAAAAGGTATATATCCCTACGAATATATTGATGCATGGTCTAAATATAATGAAAACTCTTCCGACCAAGAATTGCTTCTATAACACCATTACTCAAGAGCATATATCCGACGAAGAATACATGTTAGCTCAAAATGTTTGGACTACTTTTGGCATAAGTTGTCTAAGAGAGTACACAGATTTATATTTAAAATGTGATGTTTTGTTGCTATGTGATGTCTTTGAAAATTTTAGAAACACTCGTTTAAAATATTATCGCCTAGATCCTGTTTATTACGTCACGTCACCTAGTTAGAGTTGGGATGCAATGTTACTGTATACTAAAGTACGTCTAGAATTAATTGATGATTTAGAAATGTACCAGTTGCTAGAGAGCGGAATAAGGGGCGGGCTTGCTCAATGCTCTTTAAGGCATGCGAAAGCAAACAATAAATATCTTCCTGAATATGATGATCGGGAACCTTCATCGTATTTAATATATTTAGATTGCAATAATTTGTATGGTTACGCCATGATGAAAAAGATGCCCATATCAGATTTCAGTTTTTTAACAAAAGAGGAAATTAATAATTTTGATATACTCAGTGTTGGAGATGAAGACGATTTGGGCTATATTCTGGAAGTAGATTTAGCGTATAGCGGTCGTTCGCACAACGCACATAGTGAATTGCCTTTTGCGCCTGAAAAAATTATACCTCCGGGCGGCAAAACACCTAAATTGATTGCTAATTTACACGATAAATTAAATTACGTTATTCATTATATTCACTTGCAAGAATGCCTGAAACAGGGTCTTGAATTAAGAAAAATTCATCGCGTCGTCCGATTTCGTCAGGATAATTATTTAAAAAAATACATCAACTTAAATACTCAGTTACGTCAGAATGCAGAATCAGCATTCAATAAAGACTTCTTCAAATTACTGAACAATGCTATATTCGGCAAAACTATTCAAAACAAACGTAAGCAAGCGGTTGTAAAATTAGTTACACAATGGGTTGATAAAAATAACAGGACAAATAAAAATATAGGTGCTGAAAGGTTAATCGCGAAACCGAATTTTAAAAACATATCTATATTTTCTAAAACTTTTGCTGCAATTCAACTAAATCCCAATAAAATAATACTTGATCGCCCTATATATATTGGTTTCAGCGTTCTTGAATACGCTTAAACTCATTTGTATAAATTCCATTACAATTTCATTAAAAATAAATACCAAGATCACGCTAAATTGTGCTATACTGATACCGACAGCTTACTATACTTAGTAAATACTGACGATTTTTATAAGGATATGTCCAAACATTTGTCTGAATTAGATACAAGTAATTTTTCAGCTGACAATCCATACAATTTGCCAATCGTAAATGCTAAAGTTCCCGGGTTATTCAAAGATGAAATGGGAGGGAGTGTAATTTCTGAATTCGTAGGACTTAGAGCCAAACTTTACTGTATTAAAAGTCTTAAAGTACAAATAAAAAAAGCTAAAGGTATATCTAAGGCGATAAACGACTTGAATTAAACAACTATAAAAATACGCTGCTGAATAATAAGCAACTTAAATGTAAAATGCATATGATTAAATCTATGAAGCATGTTATATATTCCCAAGAAGTCAAGAAGTTGGTTTTGAACAGAAATGATGACAAGAGACAGGATCTTGCAAACCAAATAGATACGTTGCCTTGGGGGCATTGTGATGCCATATGACCGATATTTATTTAATAAGTTTATCTTTTAAAGATAGTGTATATAAGATTTTTTTTAAAGTTGTTATTAAATTTCAATATATTAAGTTAAACAATATGACACGTTTTATTTTCACACCCAATCTTTGCATAAATAGACACACACACACACACACACACACACACACACACACACACACACACACACACACACACACCGTCTAATGTACATAACTTATTAAGTATATAGACATTAGCAATGTTCAATTAACTTCATTACCATGAAGTTCGTAAAGCAAGCACAAACTTTAGAAGTGAAAACTATAAATTTAGAAAATCCCAAGCATCAGGTAAAACATAGTACTCTGTTGCCCAACACAATCCGTTGTATAATATGTGGACCTTCTAACTGTGGTAAAACTAATGTTATGCTGAATCTACTGTTACATAAAAATGGTTTAATGTTTAAGAATATTTATTTATATTTAAAGACTGCCTTCCAACCAAAGTACGTTTTTTTAAGACAAATTATGCAGAGAGTTCCAGGAGCTGAATTCTTTTTATTTAACAACAGTAAAGAAGTTCTTCATCCTAATGATGTTTTCACAAATTCTATTATGATTTTTGATGACGTTGCGTGTGAAAATCAAATGAACATTCGAAATCACTTTGCTATGGGAAGACATAGACAAATTGACTGTTTTTATCTATCTCAAACTTATTCGAAAATACCCAAGCAGTTACTACGAGATAATGTCAATCTATTAATTGTCTTCAAGCAAGACAACACAAATTTAAAACATATACACAATGAGCATGTCAATGCAGATATAGATTGGGTTCAATTTGAACGGTTGTGTTCTACTGTATGGCAAGATCCATTTAACTTTTTATTAATAAATAAAGATTGCGCAATAAATAACGGACGATATAGACAAGGATTTGACACATTTGTTTACTTTTAACTTTCTCATATATTATAGTTTCTAGTTTAAAAATCTCACTTGAAGAGAAGTGTCTGTTTAAAACGGCAGTGATATTATTATATGGAAAATACAATGGAAATCGATTTAAAAGCGCAACTCATTAAATCGGTAAACAACAAAGAACAAAATAAAGATGATTAAAAATGAAGATGATGAAGCTGATCTGAAATTCAAAAAAGCATTTAAATCTATTACTGATCCTCTAGAAACTCTTATCAAGATGAATCAAACACCCGCCTCTGCTTTTAACATGACACCAAGAATAGATAAAAATAACACTCACGAGGATTTGAACTCTTCTTTAGGCTATGAAAAATTTAAAGACGTAATTAATGCTGATTCTAATCACCATTCAGAATATTATGGATGTACTAATGATAATGATAAAAGTTCACCAAATCAAAGTAACAGTCACGATACTCTTTTATCTTTGTAAAAAGAAGATATGATGGACATGTATGAACAAGTCAACGTACCATTTGGTATTTATAGTCAAGATAAGAACCTGATGATGGGAAATACTGTTGTATGTTTATCTTTTAAAAATAATACTTTGGGGAAAAAGTATGTGATTACCGTCAACAATAAAATTTATGAATTGACTGCGGGTTTGAAAGAACTTTTATTGCGTAATAAACCTGATCTTAAGCTTGTAACTGAAAAAGACAAAGCTGAATACAAAGAAATGTTAATTAACACAAACGCACACAAACGGGACTTTGACCCGAACGGACAATTAAAAGGTGACAAAGGATTAAAATACTGTACAATCATCAAGCCTTTATTTTCACAAATAAATGACGAAAATAAAGACTTCACCGTACAGTTACCGAAAATAAAAATAGGTGGACACTTGCCTGAATTGAAACGGTATAAAAGCAACACGGATTACATTTATTGGGATGATCCAAACGAACTTATTGAAAGATTGAAACGTTTAATTGCATCTAAAAGTGCTGGTAACAGCAATCATGACAATGAAATTATATCAATTATTGAAGAGTTGAAGGAGGCTGGTATAATAAAATATATCTTAGCATTGTCATTACGTTTAGTAGTTTAATGAACATTAGACATGAATATCGAGGGAAAAGACAATTTTAATATTGATAGTTATAAAGTGGAAGTAATTAAAATCTCACCTGTAGATCAACGTGAAGTATCCGATGTTGTTAATAAAGCGTATGTTGACAAAAATTTTAAAAAGAATTCTGACAAACTAGCACATTTCGAAAAGCTGACTATGACTTCAATAGATCGTGTAAAAAATATCGAAAAAGACATTGCTTTAAAGGAACTTGAAGGAAAATTGAACAAGCATTATGAGCAAATCCGACGTTGTTAATGAAATTCATAAAAACGCGAGAATAAACTTCCCTCGGAGAAGTGTAATATTAAGAGATATAGATGACCTTTGGCAAGCAGATCTGATGGATATGCAGTCGTTATCCAAATTTAACGCTGGTTATAAATACATACTCGTAATTATCGATTGTTTCTCAAAATATGCTTGGGCATTCCCACTGAAACAAAAAACTAAAGAAATCGTGTCTAAAGAGTTCCAAACACTGTTACAAAATGGACGTTATCCAAAAAATTTACAAACGGATATGGGTACAGAATTTAATAATATCAAATTTAAAAAAATAATCGTGAAGTATAATATAAACCATTACTCTACTTATTCTACAAAAAAAGCATCAATCGTAGAAAGACTTATAAGAACTCTCAAAACTAAGCTGTACAAGGAGTTTAGTTTGAAAGGAAATTATAAATGGATTGATGGGACCCTTGACAAGAAGTTTTACGAATACAACCACACCATCCATAGAACCATAGGGAAACCACCCGTTGCAATTAATCATAGTAACAAAGAAACCGTTTTGCGAAGATACATTAACAATGCATCTAAGAAAATACCAAATCGCGAAATATTTAAAGTCGGGGATTTCGTAAGAATCAGTAAATACAAAGGATGTTTTGAAAAAGGATTTACACCTAATTGGTCTACAGAAATATTTAAGATAACGAAAGTTCAACATACTAACCCCACTACATATATATTAGAAGACGCCAAGTCTAGACCCATTTTAGGAGCATTCTACAGGCAAGAAATTCAGAAAACTGCACACCCTGATGTTTATCTTGTTGAAAAAGTTTTGAAAAGCAAAGGAAACAGAGTATATGTTAAGTGGCTAGGTCTTCCATCAAGCGAAAACAGTTGGATTGATAAAACAAATCGTCTGTAGGTGTAAAATACTGCTTAAATAAGCTATCTACACTTAATGTGTCCATTTGTACTTAGATCTTTACGGAACAAAGACGACATTACATACATTATTTCTTTAATACCAATATTATCAAAATGAAACGCACGCCAGAGAATCGTAAAGACGAAGCCCATAATAAAAATATAACCTTACTACCTACTCAGAAAACTGGAGCTGGCCTGAAAAAAACTTTTAGTAATATTATTTCGCATACTAAAAAACATATCCGAAATCTGAAACCAAAATGCAAGAAATTGTTAACGGAATTAGCATACGCAGCTGCTCAAGAATTTGCTTCTGACATAACTATACAATCACCGAGAGTGATACCTGTACCTAAAACTGGTGGATTTCTACCATTAATTCCTATTCTTTCCGGTTTATCTGCTACAGGGAGTTTGGCCGGAGGTGTTGCTGGAATCACCAAAGCTATCAATTATTATAAAATGGCTAAAAAACAACTTGCGAAATCAAAAAAGGATAACATGAAAATGGAGGCAATGTGTATTGGGAAAGGATTACATCTTAAACCGTACAAGCATGGTTTAGGAATTTATGTTTCGAATAAAAAAAACTAGATACCAGGCTACCTAAACGAGCTCTAACTAATATCGCTATAATAAAGCACACGAAAAATATACCTCACTTTCGCGGTGTATTTATGCGAGATGAATTACCAGAAATGCCGTGGTTGATGGAATGTGGTGTGATTAATTTAGATTCATCTAGAAATGTCGGTACTCACTGGGTAGCCTATGGAAAAATGAAAGATTATATTGAATATTTTGACAGTTACGGTAATTAAAAACCATAACCATAATAAAGGAATTCATAACATACGTGGGAACGAATATTCAGTATAATTATGATAATTTACAAGGCAATAATTTATACAATTGTGGACATTTATGTTTAAAATTTCTAAAATCATTTTGTAAAAATAGATCGATACTTAATAAATAATTAAATAAGTGGATTATATACAGTTGCTACAATGATAATAAAATGAAAAGCTAAACCAGGTTAGCACATTCATTAGCTAACAGTGTTCAGAATTGGGTGTTGGTTGAGTACATTATATAAACGCTTTATATCATAAATATACCATTAATCAATATGTATGTTTTCAATAAAAGTAACGTCAATGGACAAAAAACGAATATTCAGCTTCCAGTGTCCAAAGGAAGAAGTCGATTAAGTACAACAAATAAAATAACCAAAAGTAATAAAAACTTTCTTCATTCTCTCGGGTTCAAAATAAAAAAATAAAATGCTGCAAATTACCGATCCGCCGCAGCAAGATAATTCTATTGAAAGCTACGAGATCCACAGTTACAATCCCTACAATCATAGCTTTAAAGAAAACGATGAAATCAGAATACCTGTTCATCAGCTGGACGTTTATGTATTACCATCTGCAAGCTCCATTTACGTTGAAGCATATGCTCGTGCTCGTCCTCTTAGTCCTTTAATGGCTGACGTTTTTATGGATAACTTTGAAAAACAATATATAGTGGGGAACAGCAATTTAGTATATTATTATAGGTATGTTGATGATTTAATTTTATGTTGGAAGGGGAGTATGAGGCAGCTAGATTTGTTGGTTTGTTTGTTGTGTCGAAAGAGAATTATGATTCTGAGTTACATACTATATATCAGATAGCAACAACAAATGGTTGTAGTACAGCAATGGTTAATAGTCTGGTTCAAAAGAAGCAGGGACGGATAGTGAATAGCATGCTTTACTCTGCGTTGCCATCTCAGCCTACTAACAAATTTAGATCTAGTATTACTTATGTTGGCCGGTTGTCTGACAAGATTTATAATATTTTAAAATCAAATAACATCAATGTTGCCTTTAAGACTACTAATTCTTTACGTTCTAGACTTTGTAATAACAAAGAAAAGGTGGATAAAGGGAACAGGTCGGGCGTATATAAACTCACTTGTGGCGACTGTAGTCAAGTATACATTGGACAAACCGGTCGAAGCTTTGATACTAGATTTAAAGAGCATGTCTCGTCATATAGGCATGATCATCCAGAGAAATCAAACTTTGCCAAGCATTTATTAGAAACGAATCATTCGTTGTTAGACTCAGATACGTACGAAATTTTACATTATTGTGATAAGGGTTTGCGGCTATCGGTTTTAGAACAATTGGAAATAATTAGGTACAACAACATGGGGTCTATTATTAATGAACAAGTTAATTTGGTTTCTTCGCCTTTGTTACGACTTGGTTCTAATTTTAATAATGTGTCATAGTAATAATGAGAACATGACTTCTCTTTTTACCGTACTCGGTTAAAAATAACGGGGTACCTGGCGTAGATTAAAAATAAAAATAAAAAGGGTAGTTTGGAATTCATTTCTTAAAAAAGGGTAGTTTAGGACTTACATAAAAGGGTAGTTTGGAATTTATAAAATATTAGTGGGTACGTTGGTTTTGTCATTAACTAAGTTGAGTACATGGTTTACATATGTCAGTAGTGGAAGTGGTGGCATGTTGAGCGGTTGTTGTTGTGCTTCGTAAATGGCCTCGTGGAGAGTGCCGAAACGCGTCAGCGTTTAGTATAGTGGTGGTGGTGATAGTTGGGTCTGTGTGGCATGTGTTGATTCGTGTAGCAGTGGAGGTGGAGGTGTTGCATGGAAACATACATTTGCCGCACAGATATAACTATTTGTCATTAGTGGTCGCGGGTGAGCAAAGTAATTGTTTTTTAGTTCATAAATATGGACCTCCGCAAAGTAACGCCTGATTCAATAAATTATTTAAAATCGGCAAGCGTAGCCGTACAGGCACGTTTATATATCAAGTTAACAAAACAACACCGTTTAGCTGTTCAAAACATTTGGTTTAATCAACGTTGTAAGCATTTAAATGTTGTACCAAATTATATAAATTTACATAGCAATAACACTAGTAGGGCCGCTACGATAGCAATAAATAAGGCTCGCAAGATTTGGTTAAATGAGGAGTCTCGTCATTGGTTTTGTGTTAGAGATAATTTAAAATTACATCTTAGAGTACTACATTCGGAACTGGTATTTAAATTGCATAATATTGAGTTTGATACTTTGGACCAAAAGGCGAGATATTTTGCTTCGGTGCAGGCACATAAAAAGTATGTTACCCAAACTAATAAATTGCGTAGGCTTACGCGAAATGGAACTCAGTCTCTTTTGAACAACAATAATAGTGAGTCAAGTAACGGTAACGGTTTCTACCCTCGAGTTAAAAATCTCACTAATGTCGAATTTGTAGAAGGTGAAGTGCAGTTATTGGAAAAAGGTTTGAAATATAACTTACCCTCTAAATTTAGTCAGAAATTAGTGGAGGGTTTGGCGGTAGATTCTGAGGTTGCGATTGTTTGTAATCGCGGTGACTTTGATACTAAGGTTTTGGTTGCTAATTCATTAAAAAATACAACTTCTTCTGGGGGTATTTCGGATGTTGGTGACTTGCATTCATTACGTTCTATTCAGCAAAAGGTCCATGACAATGATTTGGTAATTTCTAAGGCCGATAAGGGCAATTGTATTGTTGTTTTAGAAAGGGGTCAATATAATGATAAAGTAAATGACATCATTCAAGGAGAGGGTTTTTTGAATTTACGTAGGGATCCCACCGCCGCGTTTCATAAAGACCTAAAAAACCTTCTGAAAAATTCTGCATTTACCTTTGACACCGAACAAAAGAGGAGCAATGTGATTCCTATGAATCCGCAGGCACCAATTTTATATGGTTTACCTAAAATTCACAAGGTTGGTGTTCCTCTTCGCCCTGTTGTTTCATACGTGAGTGCTCCAGCGTATAAAGTAGCGAGGAAGTTAAATAGCATTGTTCGGGAAAAATCTTCTTTTAAGCCAATATATAGTTTAAAGAATAGTTCAGATTTAGTAAATAAAATTAAAGACATTAATATACCGCCAAACTCAACATTACTTTCTTTAGATGTGGATAGTTTGTTTACCAACGTACCATATAGTGAAACCTTAAATATTCTTAGATGTCACTTAGAAAGGAAGCGTTTACATCCGGGGGAGGTTTGTGAGTTAATAGAATTAGTAACTTTATGCATGAAACAAAATTATTTCAGATTTAATGGTCAATATTATTTGCAGAGTGATGGTTTAGCAATGGGGTCACCTCTTAGTCCTTTAATGGCTGACGTTTTTATGGATAACTTTGAAAAACAATATATAGTGGGGAACAGCAATTTAGTATATTATTATAGGTATGTTGATGATTTAATTTTATGTTGGAAGGGGAGTATGAGGCAGCTAGATTTGTTTATTAGTGCTCTCAATAACAAACATCCAAAAATAAAGTTCAAACGAGAATTAGAGGAAAATCGTTCATTAAATTTTCTGGATTTAACAATTACAAGAGTAAATAATAGGCACCAGTTTCAAATTTACCGTAAGCCTACGTACACAGATACTGTCATACCTGCAAATTCTACTCACCCATGGCAGCATAAACTGGCTGCTTTCCATTGTTATGTACATAGACTACTAACTGTACCTCTGTCGAAAGAGCATTATGATTCTGAGTTACATACTATATATCAGATAGCAACAACAAATGGTTGTAGTACAGCAATGGTTAATAGTCTGGTTCAAAAGAAGCAGGGACGGATAGTGAATAGCATGCTTTACTCTGCGTTGCCATCTCAGCCTACTAACAAATTTAGATCTAGTATTACTTATGTTGGCCGGTTGTCTGACAAGATTTATAATATTTTAAAATCAAATAACATCAATGTTGCCTTTAAGACTACTAATTCTTTACGTTCTAGACTTTGTAATAACAAAGAAAAGGTGGATAAAGGGAACAGGTCGGGCGTATATAAACTCACTTGTGGCGACTGTAGTCAAGTATACATTGAACAAACCGGTCGAAGCTTTGATACTAGATTTAAAGAGCATGTCTCGTCATATAGGCATGATCATCCAGAGAAATCAAACTTTGCCAAGCATTTATTAGAAACGAATCATTCGTTGTTAGACTCAGATACGTACGAAATTTTACATTATTGTGATAAGGGTTTGCGGCTATCGGTTTTAGAACAATTGGAAATAATTAGGTACAACAACATGGGGTCTATTATTAATGAACAAGTTAATTTGGTTTCTTCGCCTTTGTTACGACTTGGTTCTAATTTTAATAATGTGTCATAGTAATAATGAGAACATGACTTCTCTTTTTACCGTACTCGGTTAAAAATAACGGGGTACCTGGCGTAGATTAAAAATAAAAATAAAAAGGGTAGTTTGGAATTCATTTCTTAAAAAAGGGTAGTTTAGGACTTACATAAAAGGGTAGTTTGGAATTTATAAAATATTAGTGGGTACGTTGGTTTTGTCATTAACTAAGTTGAGTACATGGTTTACATATGTCAGTAGTGGAAGTGGTGGCATGTTGAGCGGTTGTTGTTGTGCTTCGTAAATGGCCTCGTGGAGAGTGCCGAAACGCGTCAGCGTTTAGTATAGTGGTGGTGGTGATAGTTGGGTCTGTGTGGCATGTGTTGATTCGTGTAGCAGTTTAGGTGGAGGTGTTGCATGGAAACATACATTTGCCGCACAGATATAACTATTTGTCATTAGTGGTCGCGGGTGAGCAAAGTAATTGTTTTTTAGTTCATAAATATGCTCGTCTATTTGGACTGGATACAGCAGGAAAAAAAATTCCGAAAGATATTAAATTTATAAATAATCCAATATTGTTTTTATTTCAAGATATAAAATACGAACTAAATGGTGTTGAAATAGACCATATTAAAAATACTGGAATCACAACTACTATTAAATCTCTTATATCGATGAATGAAGGAGAAAGTAAAAGGGCACCATTGTGGGGCTGGAATTTAAATGGAACCACGAAAAAAAATGGTAATTTTTCTGTTATTATACCCCTTAATAAAGTGCTAGGGTTTGCAGAAGATTATAACAAAATTCTTGTCTAGTTCAATAAAATAAATTAAAGATAAATTAAACTGTTACAGGTGCCCAAAGAGCTGGCGCGTTCTTCGGCCAACGTATAGGCTTTGCTATACAAAGAGGCAACGCCGCCAGCCTTTTGGGCACCTTGTCCCGGAGCAGCGACCTCGGGGACGTTCTCCACTTTAGGTTCTAGTTTCAATTATTATTATTCATTTTGTTTTTGTTTGTTTTGTTGTAATAAATTTGTATTTTATTCAAATTAAACTATTTAAGTAAAAGGTGTAAATTTAGAAAAAAAAACCATTCAGTACTTACTCTTAATATGAGTGGTCACCGTCGTTACCAAGGCTACTCTTTACCGTCGTTACCCCTACTGGTAGTTCATTCCCTCACTCACATGTACCACAACGATTGCTTAAGTACTGTGCCCTAAGCACGACTTGTCGAATCCTGCGTTACGTTACGGTTATCGTATCGAGATCGAGAAATCTCATACTAAATTTTAGTTCTAAATACGCTCACGGGCGGGCGCTGTTCCAAACGTCATACAAACTCGTTATAGTTTACTATTCGATTTTACGTGACGCAGGATTCGACAAGTCGTGCTTAGGGCACTGTTTGGTTCAAAAGGCATCTCCCCAGAACATAAGGAATGTATGTACTTAAACCTCGTGATTTTCCCAGTGAGTTACAGCGTGGGGCTAAAAAGGGTATAATAAAGTTTGTGCAGAGCCAGCATATACTTACTTCAATAATTTTTTAGGGTTCCGTACCTACCTCAAAAGGATAAAACGGAACCCTTATAGGATCAGTTTGCTGTCTGTCTGTCTGTCAAGACCCTTTTTCTCTGGAACACGTGGAGGTAGCATGCTGAAATTAATATCAAATACTCCCTTGACGCTATGAAAAAATCAACTTTCTAAGTAAGTCAATGCAATCAAAAGATACCGTCATTAAAAAGGCTATTTCCATACAAATTGCCGAAATCCGAGAACCTAAAGGATAATTCCAGTTGTCCTAGAAACTTTAAATTTGGTATGAAGGTAGCTCTTATAGCACAACCACTCGGAAAATTCTCAAAATCTTAAATTTTTATGTCTGTCTGTAGGTTTCGCAGACCAATATAAGTTGCAATTTTAAATAAAGTTTTCAGTTGGTCAATATCTCGTTTTCATTGTGTCTAATGCAATATAAGTTGACCCCACACTGCGTACATTTTGCTTAGGAACAGGGCTCTGCTAACACTGGACTTTTTAAAACACTGGGGAAAAGCGTTAAAATCTTTCTACGGAACCCTCGTGCGCGAATCCGACTCGTACTTGGCCGGTTTTTTTTCATGCGTTGTCAACGCATATTCAGTTGTTCTTCTATTGCGCCGGTATATCCATCGTTAGGTAATCTTCGCGTTATTAGCCGTAGCCGACCTTACAAAAAAACCTCAATTTACCTAACAGGTTTAGCCAAATTGGTGAGATTACCTTCGAAACATCCGTTAAAGTGAGATTAAACGAAATTAACCTCCGTTACCGGGTCATCAGGATGAGCCGTGTGGCAAACCCGTGTAAAACCGTGAACCATTTACGTAAGTAAAAGTATCGTGTAAACATAAACATCCTGTAAACATAACCACCCCACCCATAAGTACCTACTGCATTCTATATAACATAAGACAGACTTAAATAATATTATACATTGCAGAATGCATGCAGAGTATTGCAGGGTTGTAACTACCCCCAAAGCGAATTATTAAATTTGTGTTTTGTTGTCTAGAATTAGTTAAATAAATAAATATCATGTGACAATGAATACCAACTGACCTAGTCCCAAACTAAGCAAAGCCTGTACTATGAGTACTAGACAATGGATGAAGTTTTCTTTTATAGATAAGTATGTACTTATATACATGTCAAACATCCAAGACCCGAGAACAATCATTCGTATTCATCATACAAACATCTGCCCCGACAGGGAATCGAACCCGGTCCCACAAGCTTCATAGTCAGGGTCTCTGACCACTAGGCTATCCGGTAGTCATACTACTCAGAGTACACGGAAAGAACTTGTCTAGTCACCTTAGCAACTTTTTGAGTTATCGCGATTTGAAAATTTGGAACGATATAATTATCCACATAATTTTCGTATAGGTAGGTTGTCTTTTTTAATGTTAAAAAAGACCAGTTATTATATATTTGGTATCTGTAACTGTGTGGTAACTTATAGTCTATTCAGTGCTCTACATTTTGAGATTAGAATCTTGTTTAAAAAAAGCGATTTCACTTAATCCTTGTAGTCTTTGTTAATTGATTGGGGTGTTTGCTAGACCATTAATGCCCACACTATCGGTGATAATGTGTGTAATAAGGTTGAAACCTCAACGAGGGGCAGGCTCAAACTACCCGGCCCACAAGAGAAACGTCGTAATCTAACAACCCTTCCTAAAACCCACAGTAGAACTCTTTAAAAGTAATAGCCTCAGTGAATTTCTTGATAAGTACAGAAAAGGTTTGTGCAGTCAGCAGCATTAGTTGCTAAGCAACCGGCGCGTTCACAATGATCTGCACGGCTCTATTGTTATAGACATAAAGAGCTTCAGATCATTGTGACCGCTTCGGTCGCTTAGCCACATCTGCTGCTGACTGTTCCTACCGCTAGTCGTCACTAGAACTGTTAGGGCATATTAGACAGTGTGACAAACATTTGAAACTGAGTGTCATTTGTTTGTCAGAGGCCCAGTGCAGATTTGAAGCTGTGAACCAGCATGCTTATTGTCTAAATCGCTCGCAATCAGCATCGTGTTCATTTTGTATGGGCTGACAATTGTTATCGGAAATAGCTAGCTAATGACTTTTCGTTACTGCTGGTGGCGGCTGGCGGCGGCTGGCGGCGAGCAGTCGGCGACATGCTGAAATGCTGGTCGTTTTCTACGGTTTCTGAACGCATTATAAAGGACTTATGATATGTGTGTAGATAAAAATACTAACTATTGGGACTTAACAAAAAAAAAACTTAGTATCAATATAATATATCAAGTTGTCAATTCGGTATTCTAAGAAATTGAGACACTCCAAGATCACAGATAACTAATATTAGAATGACAGCTCATCCAATTATTTACCTTATGTATGTGTATGTATTTACTCAACGTTGTCAAGTTGTCTTGATAAGTTTCATCTACTATGTCAATGTAAAGAAGTTTCAAGTACTAATTAAACATTATTCTCGGAAATGTTGAAGTCATACTCCGCCCTGTAAAGCTGAATAAGTGCGAATCGGACTCGCGCACGGGGTTCCAAACCCAATATTTTTATTTTATTTTTTTTACTTGTACAGTGAGACCTTGCTTAGTGTAAAATTTCATGATTCTAAGTCAATAGAAAGTATCAGGAAGAAGATAGAAAGAAAACAGAAAACTTCTCGTCTTCACTTTTAAGGTAAGGAACCCTAAGAGTAGCACACGTCGCACGCTTAGAATTAAAGTGACTCAATTCTTAATATGACATATTGCAAAATTTCATTTAAAATCTAAACCTATAAAGTTTATTTAAGATTTATCATGTATTTAGAATTGAGTCACTTTAATTCTAAGCGTGCGACGTGTGAGCTACTGAAAATGAGTCACGTACTTAATAACTAAAGCAAATAATTCCTAGGTAGTTATAAAAGCAAGAGACAAATAAATATAAAATAAATGCGAAAGTAACTCCGTCTCTCTGCATTTCTGTCTCTGTCTGTCTGTTTCTTACCTCTTCACGGGAAAACCGCTGCACCAATCTAGATGAAATTTGGTAAGAAAATAGTTTGAATATTGAGGAATAACATAGGCTACTTTTTATTCGGGAAAATTATGTAGTTCCCGCGGGATAGCGATAACCGAAAACTACGCGGACGAAGTCGCGGGCAACAGCTAGTATTTATTATATATCGTGATATTCAATAAAGAGTACTTGTATTATATTGTATATACAAGTACTATAAACTCAATAGAACTAAAAACTATGGAATTATTATACAATATTCAATATCTCAATCTAATGTTTGCTTTCGCTCACGACTACGCAATAAGAAAAAGTCGTAAGCAATAATAAAACTGCGTTCTCTGCAAATCGGTGTTCGATAAACGATAAAGGCTTTCGGTCGTGAGTAAGAGATAATTTGCAAATGACAAATAATTTTGGACGAACTGAAAAGGGACCTGGGAAACTGTTCCCACAGAATCCATATTCAAAAATACGCGTTTACAGTCGAATAAATTCAACTCGCTTAAAATAAAATGATCGCTCTATGTCTTGCAATTTTCCCGTTTGAAATTTTATAATTTTAAAGAATTTGATTTTGTCTACGACTTCCGCTTTTGGATGGGAGCTCCAAAAGTTACATGCATCATCATCACGGACCACGTGTAGACTGATGAAATGCTATTAATATGTTTATCTACACACATATCATAAGTCCTCTATAATGCGTTCAGAAACCGTAGAAAATGACCAGCATTTCAGCACGTCGCCGACTGCTCGCCTTAAAATAACTCAACTTCGCCTCGTTTCATAAAAACACACGCTAAAACGTCTTGTTAAAATATTCCGAATTAACCATTAAGTTACTTATGGCAAGTGCATGTATCAGGCCAGGCTCTGATAAGTAGCTGTCGAAAGTAGCCCCTCAATGTCAGTTTTAAATGATTCGCGGTTAATTGCATTAGACATAATGAAAACGGGATATAGACCGCGATTACCTTTGCCCGTGATCATGATGCATGCAACTGCATCGAAATATCGGGAGCTCATCAAACCTACATAAGGTAATCGCGGTCTAAATTACATAATTTATTTTCCACCGGATTGGCACATTTCAAGTGTTTATTGATTTTTAATGAAATTAATCGATTTCTCGTCTGTACTCGTTTGTACCGTCAAGCATTCGGTTTGTGTTATCTTTATTTATCTCGGGGCATAATTCCACAATTTATTATTGACCTGGATTAGACCGTTTCAAGTGTTTGTTGATTTTATGAAAATGTATCGATTTCTCGTTTGTACTCGTTTGTACCCGTTTTTACCCGACTGTACCGTAGAGTTTACGGTTTATATTATTATCATTCGCCTAGGGGCATAAATTATTATTTTCCACCGGATTGGCATATTTCAAGTGTTTGTTAATTTTTAAGAAAATGTCTCGATTTCTCATTTGTACTCGTTTGTACCCGTTTGTACCATCAAGCGTTTGGTTTGTGTTATCTTTATTCATCTCGGGGCATAATTCCATAATTTATTTTTGACCGGATTAGAACATTTCAAGTGTTTATTGATTTTTAAGAAAATAAATCGATTTCTCGTTTGTACTCGTTTGTACCCGTTTGTACCATCGTGTATTCGGTTTGTATTGTCATTATTCACCTTGAAGCATAATTCCATAATTTATTTTCCAACCGGATTAAGCCATTTCAAGTGTTTGTTGATTTTATGAAAATGTATCGATTTCTTGTTTGTACTCGTTTGTACCCGTTTGTACCCGACTGTAACGTAGAGTTTACCATTTGTATTATCATCATTCGCCTAGGGGCATAAATTACATAATTTATTTTCCACCGGATTGGCACATTTCAAGTGTTTGTTATTTTTTAAGAAAATGTCTCGATTTCTTGTTTGTACTCGTTTGTACCCGTTTGTACCATCAAGCGTTTGGTTTGTGTTATCTTTATTCATCTCGGGGCATAATTCCATAATTTATTTTTGACCGGATTAGAACATTTCAAGTGTTTATTGATTTTTAAGAAAATTAATCGATTTCTCGTTTGTACCCGTTTGTACAGTCGTGTATTCAGTTTGTATTGTCATTATTCACCTTGAAGCATAATTCCATAATTTATTTTCGACCGGATTAGAATATTTGAAGTGTTTATTGATTTTTTAGAAAATAAATCGATTTTTCGTTTGTTACCCGGTTGTACCGTTGATTATTTGGTTTGTTTTATAATAATTCGCCTAGGGGCACAAATTCCATAATTTATTTACTACCGGATTAGACCATTTAAAGGGTTAATTGATTTTTAATAAAATTAGTCGAATTTTCGTTAGTACTCGTTTGTACCGTCGTGTATTCGGTTTGTATTGTCATCATTCACCCCGGGTCATTATCCTATAATTTATTTTTGACTGGATTAGACCGTTTTATATGTTTTTCATTTTTAAGAAAATAAATCGATTTGTCATTTGCACTCGTTCTTACCCGTTTTAATTTCCACCCTTTTAATTGTGCCAAATGTAAAATTTAGAGAATTCATATTGAAATCTTAATCGTTTATTTGCACCCCTGTGTTTAAATATGATTGTGAGCCATATTTTGCACCCCTCTATTTCTCACCCCTTAGAGGTACAAACGATTTAAAAAGCGGTACAATCCGGTACAAACCTGGTACAATCCGGCAGAATCCATATTCTTTGATTTAGCATAAAATTAAAAAAATATGTTTTTTTTTGTATTTTTTTTGTATTTTTTTTTGTATTTTTTTATTGTGGTACAATCCGGTACAAACGATGTACTATCAGTTGGCATCAACAAAAATGTCGTATCTTAATGTTGATTTTGAACCATATTTTAGCACCCCTGTATTTCTCACCCCTTAGAGGTATAAACGATTTAAAAAGTGGTACTATCCGGTACAAACGTAGTACAATCGATTAGAATAGCTAAAAAAGAATTTATGGTAAGTTGATTTTCAGCTTATAATGTTGATTGATTGTGAGCCATATTTTTGCACCCCTCTATTTCTCACCCCTTAGAGGTACAAACGATTTAAAAAGCGGTACAATCCGGTACAAGCCTGGTACAATCCGGCAGAATCCATATTCTTTGATTTAGCATAAAATTAAAAAAATAATGTTTTTTTTTTGTATTTTTTTTGTATTTTTTTTTTTTTTTTTTTATTCTGGTACAATCCGGTACAAACGATGTACTATCAGATGGCATCAACAAAAATGTCGTATCTTAATGTTGATTTTGAACCATATTTTAGCACCCCTGTATTTCTCACCCCTTAGAGGTACAAACGATTTAAAAAGTGGTACTATCCGGTACAAACGTAGTACAATCGAATAGAATAGCTAAAAAAGAATTATTGGTAAGTTGATTTTCAGCTTCACATAGGTCTTCCAAAGTAGTAATTGATGCCATGTTGGAGTTACTTCCAGACTTTTCTTGTTTCACTTGATCTACGTATTGGCGTAAATACGTTCTAACCTCAGTGGATGGAATGAGTGTCCGAAAATAATGTTTTTCCAGCTAGTTTGTTAGCTATTTCTATTAATTCTTCTTTGTTTTTTTCCTGAATCCATGCTTTTTTCCCTTGCTCGATTAAATCCATGAAGTAAATTGGTTCATTTGCATTATATTTGCACAGATTCTATTTTGTCGTTTTCAAGTTTATCAAGCCCAGAACGTAAACTACATACGTTCGATGATTTTTTACACTATAGTTCGTATCGCACTCGTCGCCAATGTTGTATTTATTACGTAATTAATTAGTACGAATAAAAAGGCAAATGTATTAATTGCAAATTATGTTTCTTTATTGTACCAGTACCACAGACTGACTTAACTATATACTATTAACTAGAACATACAGCCTGGGTTAGGGTACTGCCATCTACGTTGTTTTAGATACATACAACACATTGACAGGGTTGTATTGACCTGTCAAAGGTTCTATAGTAAGATAACAATCCACACTCACATATTATCATGCAATCCAGTAGCTGCCTACATAATACCTTTAATTAGGCAATCCAAAATAGTTTTTTTACAACAAACACTTAACAAAAATAATTTCTTCACCCCGCATTATTAGAATTCCCATTTACGTAAATTAATTGTCGAGCTTACGCCATTCCATATCTCACCGAAGCCTTCGATTATACAATTTGAAATTATGTTTTGTCACTTGCTCGTACGATATAGTAGTTTTAACGGGAAGTATTAAAAAGCGTTAGACTATTAATGAAGGAGAGTCACAAGGGAAATTTGAGCAACTGGGGCGGATTCTCGTCGTAAAATTAAAGTTAGTACCGCTGAAGACACGGCTGGGGAATGAAGTATTGTAAGTGATACAAAACAAGCTCTTGATTACACATGATTACAATTAATAAACTTATTTTTTCTCACAGGCAATGAAGTATATTGACGTCATATTCCTTATTATAATAGACTGCGAAGTATCACATTTCGGGCGCTATTACATGAGAGGTTTGTAATGGAATTTCCCACAAAATTGGCGGTATAGGCCTGCAAATTGATTGTCTGTTGTTTTAATGTTCATTGTGACTTGTGAGACAGCATCATGGCGTTCAGCCATTAAAATAAACTTAAATTGAATTAAAGTTGGAAATAGATCGAAACAAGTATGTGTAGGGTTATAATTTAAGTCTAGTTTAGTTTTAGCTTATTTCATTGCATGTTTGAGAAATGCGCTATACATAACGCGGATAACTCGGCGTCAAAAGGGACTGCCAGCCTCGTATCCGTATCCCGTCCCTATTTTCTCGGCCTCTGCAATAATGTACTATTCAAAGTACTTGTATTTTATTTACATACCAATTTAGCCATCGACAATCTTCGACGTTGGGCGTCGACATGATCCGTTCACCCAGCACTTAAGGGATACTTTTAGTCAGGTTCTTCTCTTCAGCCTAGAACAGCTTGCATAATGCATATACACTTAGCATGAGTTGCACAAAGTTACTATAACAATAACAATGACCGCAACCAAATCTTGATACTAATTTGACAGACAGAAAACCTACGAATACTGGTCAAAATAGTCGGTTAAGGTCATTTGTCGTTGTTATAGATACTTGTAAAATGCACGCTTACAGTAGCATCAATTTGGTCAAAAGTTTGATCCAAATTTAACCTAAAAATCATTCGTCAATCCGAAAATAACCAAAGCGGAATTCAGTGGACATCCACGCACCACAGCCCCGCTGTCATAAACCTGCGCCACTATTCAGTGCCCTAAGCACGACTTGTCGAATCCTGCGTTACGTTACGGTTATCGTATCGAGATCGAGAAATCTCATACTAAATTTTAGTTCCAAATACGCTCACGGGCGGGCGCTGCTCCAAACGTCATACAAACTCGTTATAGTTTACTATTCGATTTTACGTGACGCAGGATTCGACAAGTCGTGCTTAGGGCACAGTAGTAGGTATTCGATATCATTACTTGATTAGGATTACCAGCACCAAAATTTTAAAATAGGTACAGGTTTTTAATTTACAGACGTTTGGAAGTGTCAAAAAAGTAAAAAATCAAGGGGTTTTTAATTTTTTTTATATTCATGTACTTAATTAAAAAGGGTTAGAGAGTTAGAAAAATGTAATCCCACCAAAAACATTTTCATGTAAAATGTTGTCAAGACGGCTCCATAATAATTATGTGAGCAGGTTTAATAAGAATATTTTTTTCGTTGATTCAGTTTTTGGAAATAAAATAAAAAAAGTTCAAATACGAGCTCTACTGTACAGCTCACATAGCCACTAGTTGCATTAGGGTTTTTTCTATCTTCCTGTAGAGCGACAAGGTACTGTGACAAGCAACAATTTGACACTGACTACGTATATAACTCGCACTGTCAAAAAGTTATCAGATCTTATATAGAGCCAAGCTTCTAACTCTACACGCCTTAACTTTTCAAGCCCTAACTTCACAAACTTTACACTTTAGTCAAATTATGTGGCTTGGCCGTTTCGCTACCGTCACATGGGCGTAAGGTGAAAAATTAATTCACTGGTCATTTCATTATACTTTTCTGCTATAAGTAGTTCCTGTATTAACGAAACAGCCAAGCCACATAATTATCTTCTCTAAGGTGTTGAGTTCGTTTCCAAAATCAATTAATGAAATAAATACTTCTTCACCCATTATTTCCGGCCAATTTCCTTGACCAAAAAAATACAATTTGTTGATTATACTACTGTACATACATAATACTCACTGTGATTTTTGTTAAGTTTTTAATATCACCTGGTCGGCGCCGAATAAGAGCTCTGCCACAAAACAGTTTTCCGCAGGTTCGAGGGGCGGCTCGAATTTCAATGGCGTTTTCCTTTGCCTGTCGAAATATCTAAATTCGATGACAGTTCTTTTTGAAGGCTGCAGCGTATTTTTTATAACATCGCTCTGTGCATTCCACATAATAACATCGCTGTATGCGTACCTACTAAACTTATGGAATGCGATACCCTTCATTCCGCAGAAAGTACGTGGAATCATTAAAAATGAGACATGTGCGAGTTTGACTCGCGTGGTGAGGGTTCCGTACGTTAATTATCTATGTTACTTTTAATGCCATAGATTTCTTATAGGTTTTCTGTAATCTACAGGTAAAGAACTATTTTTTTCATATATTTTTTTGCCAAGCATCTTTGGATTTAAGGTCTAATTGGTAAATTTTCGCTTATTTTGTTAAATGACTTCAAAAGTATTCATCTTAAAATTATTAAAAATATGTATTTGAAATGCTCACAATAAGCCCTTCTATTTGATGCAACATTTTCTAATTTAACCCCCAAAAGTGGCTTCCATGTTTAAAATTCATTAAGTACACGTCCGTCTTTGGGTCACCGACTTACATTATGTGTACCAAATTTCAACTTAATCGGTCCAGTACTTTCGGACTAAACTAGCTGTGGCAGACAGACAGACAAACACGCGAGTCGTCCTATAAGGGTTCCGTTTTTCCTTTTGAGGTACGGAACCCTAAAAATCAGTCGTCATCGTCGGATCGTCAGTGAACCCGAGTTCGAAGGCATAAATACCGCTTCAACATAGTTGAACGAACTTTTACAGAGTGACGTCGGAAGTTCAAACATTCCTCTTTTATCCTAAGTATTAAAAATTGCACCGGGCAAAGCGTTTCAATTTCTCTCAGTAAATATTGACGCATCTAAATAAGATAGCTATGCAAAGGGAAGGAATGTTTTATTAATACTTTCATAAAATACCCGGCTAAATTATAGATCAAGTACCAAAAAGCAAGTAAGAAATGCGGAGTTTCATATTTCCTACAGCAGAGTTACCTTGGCTTACGAGATATTGAAAGGGGTTATTGAAACAGTTGAAGATCAACCGAAAACTTTTTACCTATGAGGGAAGTACATAATAAGTTTGTGGACATGGCAATAGGTTTGGTAGGTACCTATAATCGTCCCACGACAACTCTGCATAAGATATTAATTGACAACCCAAAAAAATCACGCTGTGGTAATACTTTTTTTGTGTCAGTCAGACATTTCTTTAATTATAAATGATAATGACAGTAGTAATCAAAAGTTGCTTTTTTTTTATAAATGTGGCTCTGTCAAATGGAGGACAATTTCGCCAGTGTTTAATAGCTTAGTAGCTTTGTACGGCAAAAAAAAATTCTAGAAAAAAAAAATTAGAAATATTTTAATGGTGGATGGTGGATGAACGATGACTTGTTATGTTTAATCTAATCAAAAGTTCAAAACTTGTTGTTTGACTATAAATCAGAGTTGCCCTAAACAAACTTTAGATTTCTACTGTTGTCAGTTCGTTGCAGAGTTATCGTGGGACGACTATATGTATTTTTAATAAGTTTTTTTTTTAGTTCTTCTTAACGGATATACGATTTAATGGAGTTAGCAATGTGGTGCTGGAGACGCCTGCTCAGAATCTCGTGGACTGCACACCATACCAACGTTTCGATCCTGAAAGAACTGAACATCCAGGAAAGAATATCGATGACTGTGCAAATATGAATCCTCGAGTTCTTGGGACACAACCCGTAAAGAGGACTCTATGGAGCGACTGGTAGTGCAAGGGAAAGTTGATGGCAAAAGATCTCGCGGGCGCTCTCCGACACGGTGGACAGACCTCATAAAGTATGTGACGCACTCCAGCATAAACGATTGCTCTCACTATGTAAAACATCGAGCTACATGGTGACGCATCGCGAGGACAGCGGTGGCGTAGAAACCGACTGAAATATGACCACGACCATAAGAAAAAAATATAACATAGTAGAACGGAATCTCTTTTGACAGAGTCCAAAACGCCGCCATTTATATACCTACTTCCCCCTTCACGTCGTTACACCGTTTAGGCGTGTTGCTAGGGTTGTTTGCTGTTAAATATTACGTACTTACGTCTAAAGATAATATCGCTAAGATATAAGTTTTTATTTTCTTTGAAATCATTATTTTATTCTAGTTTTACAAAATATGAGATTTATAAATCATTACGTACCTACGTAATTATATACACTTCTAAATAAGGAGTTATTATAAGTGATATGCCAAATAAAGCCATTTAAGGTGATTTAAGTAAGTATTACTTACCTACAAATATAAAATAAAGTACATACAGGCTCACGTAAAACTATTACAACCAAATTATAAACAACCAAACGCGCGTGCGGCGACGCCGGCCGTGACAGCCTGACTGAGTAGTTCGTTTAACGAGTACTCTAATATCGTAACCTTGAGTTCGTGCGGAGCGGGAGTTCCCGTTCTACTGTGTTATTATTTATTCATATGCCACGACCACTCTGTCAAGAGTGCACGACTGAGAAGAAGAGAGAGATACGATTTAATACATTTTGTTTAGTCGATTAATTTGAGTCGACCTCTTTTTCAGGAGATACAGGTAAAATTGCTGTGACGTAACCTATAGAGACCGTTATCCGTTCTTTTTAGAAGTAATTATGTTGGCCTAATTGCCACTTTTTGAACGAGGTAGGTATTGAGGATAATTGAACAAAGAAAGGTTCACAGAATCACAGCCCGTATCAATTGGTGTCAATCAGGCGAATACCTGTAGCTATCTTTATACGATGAGGAAAATCGGATTTTAAATGGAAAAAGAAATAACCTAAGAAAAGTAAATTAACCTTTTTGGTAAAAATATAGCTTTTTAAAACAAGTGCCTGGGTTAAGTAAGTACTTACCTACTAAACAAAATTGCACGGCATTTGATTGATTTACTAAGTGTTTGTGTATAAATAATATCCAACCAAAAAGCCTACGTTCTTGGGATAACTCACGTAATGAGGTACTATAAATGTCGGTACTTACTATTATAGTGAAAACCAAATTTAAACATGATATAAGCGCCATCTATGCGATGACGGCTGTACTTCTGCGCGACGTGTCTGAGCTAGGTTTGCAGTTTACTCCGTGAGTTATGAGTGGTACGGAGCGCAAGCAAACCTAATGATTGTAACAGCTAAACGAGACACGCCATTGCAACGCCATTGTCTACCTAGCTTAGTGTAAGGTACTTATTTGTAATAGTTCCATTCCATAACAACCATCTAGAAGTACAGCTAAATAACACATACAATCTTTCATTCGATAAACAGGTACAGCTTATGTGAGAAAAGTTTTCCCTGTCAAAATGACAGCCTGTTTGAATCAAATTAAACAAAGTGCAAACTATTTCTGGAGCTTAAATGATCTTTTTAATGAAGTCTTAAGAAAACAATAATGTAACATACAATGACAATGCAAAGAAAAATTCGTTAAGCAGCTGGACTTGAACCAGCAACCTCGGTAATCCGTACCACGCTCCACCAATTAAGCTATACTTAACGTTGGTGTACCTAACGAATTTTTCAATGCCTTGTGTCATATTTTATTTGGAAACAATAATGAATTTTAGGTATTTACAAGTCGTCAAACTCCAGTCATACGCTTTTCTTTGAATTTATTTTCTATAAAAAATTGTTGTAATGTAATAAACAAAGTTGACCCTTAAGCTCATCACCCGGCCGCTCAGTTCCATTCAGTCCGACTGTCCCATCCAGGGTCGAGCACGACTATACGAATACGTAACGTTACGGTTATCGTATCGAGATCGAGAAACCTCATACTAAATTTTAGTTCCAAATACGCTCGCGGGCGGGCGATGTTCCAAACGTCATACAAACTCGACAACGTTTACTATTTGATTTTACGTTACGCAGCATTCGTAAAGCCGTGCTCGACCCTCAGCAACCAATCAAACTACACCTTTGTCTGCGGCGATGTCTCCCATAATGAAATTGCTCTCACGCGTGCTTTCTTGTCTGCCGTTGTGCGATTGGATTTTCGAAAAGTTTGCTTATAAGCTTATGTGTAATATGCTACACATAAGTATCCCCTCCTGGTTCGGTCGTTTACCAGAGGATTTTTTTATTGTCATGTAATTTTTTTTTATACTTAGCTCAAAGTAATTTCAGAATCTTTTTTTATGTAAAAAAAATTTTTTTTTGACCCTAACAGGATCAGCGGTAGAGCACGGGTAATGAAGAAAAACCGGCCAAGTGCGAGCCGGACTCGCGGACGAGGGTTCCGTAGAAAGATTTAAACACTTTTCCTCAGTGTTTTAAGAACTCCAGTGTTAGCAGAGCCCTGCTCCTAAGCAAAATGTAAGCAGTGTGGGGTCAACTTATATTGGTCTGTTAAATCTACAGACAAACATAAAAATTTAAGATTTTCAGACTTTTTGGAGTGGTTGTGCTATAAGAGCTACCTTCATACCAAATTTCAAGTTTCTAGGACAACTGGAAGTACCCTTTAGGTTTTCTCAGTACGGCGATTTGTATGGAAACCACCTTTTTAATGGCTGTATCTTTTGATTGCGTTCACTTGGAAGGTTGATTTTTTCACAGCTTTCACAGCTGAGTATTTGGTATTAATTTCAGCATGCTACCTCCACGCGTTCCAGAGAAAAAGGGTCTTGACAGACAGACAGACGGACATCAAAATTATCCTATAAGGGTTCCGTTATTCCTTTTGAGGTACGGAACCCTAAAAATGAAACGAGTCGGATTTTTGACAGAGTGGGTATAGTCAGTGTCAAAAGTAGCTTGTAAATTTTTAGTGTAGAACTTTGGGTCTAGAACAAAATTCACGAAATAATGTGTCGCAGTAGGTACTTAACACGGCACTTTTGGTTCGGACGTTTTCAAGCCCTAACCCGAAGTCCAATGGCGTTGGTAAATCTATGGGTAGAGCCAAGATCCTAGCACACAGTTTCTTCACGGCACAATCGTGGTTTAAAAATACCAGGCGCGGCTTTTTAAAATCCCTGACACAAAAAGAGGAGTGTTTTCATTTGTGTGTAACTGTGTCTGTCTGTTGCATCGTAGCTCCAAAAAGAGTAGACCCCGGATGTGTTTCATCAAAATGGGTGCTGCCGGTTTTAAGATATTATATAGATACTTCGAAATGAAAATTACCGTGAATTTTCAAGTTTTCCCAGTTTTAGTTATTTATTTAAGTTGTGTCTATTACCTTTTCGGTATGTTTTTGTTTTCTCGGTTGCTATCTCACCAAAGTGAATGACTCTTAATTATGAAACGCTGACTGCAGGTAATTATATTATCTTTGCTGCAGTGCTAATAGCTTTGGAAAGATTACTTACTCAGTTGCATGATGATGATGTTGCACAAGTAGGTATGGTTTGGTATGGTGGGTTCGAACCCCAAGTCGAGTATTTATTTTCTGATCTTTCTGTCTATTTATATTTCAGTTTGAAATTAATAATTTCGAACGGGATGATCGTAAAAATAAAAATACAAAAAGTCGGTTTGAAGAGAAATTGCCACCCTAGTAGCTATCCTAGTTGGCCGGCAATCCCAATTTTACCGCCATCTGCAGTAATATACTATTTACACAAAAAAGTAAATAAATGAGCATATGGGTCACCTGTGCCCTAAGCACGACTTGTCGAATCCTGCGTCACGTAAAATCGAATAGTAAACTATAACGAGTTTGTATGACGTTTGGAACAGCGCCCGCCCGTGAGCGTATTTGGAACTAAAACTTAGTATGAGATTTCTCGATCTCGATACGATAACCGTAACGTAACGCAGGATTCGACAAGTCGTGCTTAGGGCACTGATCATCGTGGACCATAGATGCCCGCAACACCAGGGGGATTGCAGATGCGTTACCAAACAGAAGATATATGATTGATTAGGTATTTACTTCTTGTTTGTTATTACAAAAAAAAACTTTTTAACAACTATAAAATTACATTGCTTGAGTTTTAAAAGTAAACATTTTACTTCTGCATTGCAATTTGGTGAAGAACGTTAAACCATACCTACATTTGGGTGCATGTGTATGCTTTGCAACTTATTTGAGTAAATAAAAATCCGTTTCCAGGTTAGCAAAACATCGTCCCTGTTATAAAACAACACAGACTCCAATACATACGCAGATTACGGCTGTAGTTCACTATATTCGACAGTTCGTTTCCTGTACATAGCAGTACATAAGCCGGGCAGTATTGATTTTTACAATTTATGCACTTAGTATACCTTTGTACATAGTGGCCTGAAATGTTCGTGAAACGATGAGAGCGAATGCGTTTTATTTAGTTTCCATTTTCCGCACTATTCACAGCGTGGGGTATAAACTTTAATCAGGTAATAGCTTTGTCAACGAAACACAACGAAAAACAAGGCAGCTTTATTTTGTTACGGTATCTCTATCTATCTTTTCATAACTTTGTCTTTGTATCTGGGTACCAGAACAATCTGATAAATTCAAAGTCCATCGAAACTCTCAAACGAGCTATTCTATACACATCCGCTTGGTTAATTAAATAAAGGTATCGGATATTGTACTCGGCGTTAGTCTCTGAGCACGCCTGTGTCTGTTTCATCAATTTGTAGGGTTTAGTTACACAGGTTAGGAAAGCAGGTAGCTTTGTTTACGTCGAGCTAAGTCGATAGAAGCGGCGCCTTGAGACGAAGCATGGGGAATTCACCTGAAGCCGGGGCGGCAGATGCCACGCAGCTGCCGGCCCGGCCGGTCCTGTCCCGCCCCGCCCCGCGTCCCGTCGACTCGCGCAATCGCGGCTAACAGTTTTATTCCACCGAATAAACTTTATCAAACAAAGCGTGCATGCCCCGCGCCCTGCAACTGGTCGCCCAGCTGTTCCCGGTGCAGCTGTCGTTGCCGTCTCGCTCGCACGTACCTCCCGCCCCGCTGCCGGAAAGGGAAGGACGACGCCCGTGTAATTGCGTCGAGGCCCTTCAATTCCCTGTGCACGGCCCATTCGCAGTCTGCATCCTGACGCCGGCAGGCTAGCTGTGATAATGACTGGTAAGCGCAAACGCGAGTCTAACGAAACGGAGGCCGATATGCGTGTAAAAAGGCAGCGGCGCCGCAAGCGCTCCCGCAGCGAGCCGTTGCTGCACGATTCGGAAAGCGCTGAGAAACGACAGGCGCTCAAGCGGCTTTTCGGACGTATTTGTTCGGTGGAGTTGGAGGACACGCAGCGCCGGGAGCCGACACCGGTACCGACTTTGGATCACGAGGAGTTTGGGGACGAGAACGACGAGAACGAGGATCCGTTGTTGGATTCGGTGCCTGTGGACATGGACCCGGAGCAACTGGGGTTCTTGGTGTGTGCTCAGGAGACGCTGCGCTTCCTGCACGGGCGCGGCATCCCCATCGAGCACCCGGTGTTCGCGCGGCTGCGCTCGCGCCTGCTGCGCGGAATCGGCGAGATGGCAGTCGCCTGAGTGTTGCTGGGCCCTGAGCCCACCAAAAACTAACTATCCTCTCCTCCTGACCAACCGTTCCTCTAAAGACTCTGGTGTTTATTTTGAGTGATTGTTTACGGTGTTTCTACCAAGTTCTACATTCCTTCCTGTGCCGGGCTCGGTTCGTATTTAAGATGGATACCGTAAGGTGGAAAATTGCGAATGAAGCAACAGGTGGCCCGATGGGCTAATCTAGTCACTACCTAGTCAAATATTGCGAATTATAATTGTTAAGCAAATCTCTATTGTGTGGAATAAAACGTCCCAATATAAGTGTACAGTTTATTTTATAACCATTCTTTAGAATCTACTGTAAATTATGAGTGCGAATCTTTAATACTTCACAATTTTTTGAATAATTATTATGCATTTTCGGAATTATTTAAATAACGAAATGATGTTTGTAACAGATTGCGTTTCATACTTTGGAAATAAATGCTCTGCGATCGGTTTATTTAATTTTAATATAAGGAACCAAAGTATTAAAAATACGGTTTAGATAACTAAATGAAGAATTATTAAATAAAAGTACATACACGTGTAAATAGTTTATTTATTTCTACTCTCCATTCCATTACGAATTCATACCCATTTAATATTATTTAGATCTTAACAAAGAAGACATTAAATATGTTCACACTAAAGAGTTTTTTTTTATAAAATCAGGATAATGAGTATTACAACTTAAAGCACAATAAACTCAATCTCTCGATTGCATAATTAAAATCTATGAATTGGTAAATAAAGGTTCCTAAACTAGACTAGAATTACTTTGGCTTATAACTAATACTATCTGATTCGAGGAAGAACATATAAATTGTATTTCAAAATTAAAATCAGTCACTTGCCCGACACAGTAAGACATAGTGTCGGACCACATACATTTTGACAATACATGTAAGTATAAAATATATATTAGTTACGTATAAATTATAATTTACTACGAGACCCTAAAATAGCTACAGATTGGTTATGCTCATCATAACTTGTAAAATAAATTCACGGTGACAAAGAAATTCAACGGTACTACACGTAACTCAAAGGCTGAAATCGTACGCACCCTATAAGCTTATAACACCTTCAAACGTAGTAATACATGGCCATTACGAGATTTCGCCACCAGTGTACATTTGTACAATATATAAATACTAAACTGAAACCTAACAAGTATGTAATTTACCTCGGGTTGTTGTCGAATGGTTATTTGTCATCATTTTTCTGCACATGAAACTGAAAATACTTTACATGGGCTACGTAGAAATAGGTCAGGTTAGGTTTATTTTATAACTTTCATAAAAAGTGGACAATTTCAGTATAATTTCAATTAAGTCACAATCATTCGACCAAACGTTACATTAGGGCAATCGCTATTGTATGCTAGACAATATAGACCCAACTTAACTACCAGTTCGTGCCATTAGGCCTTGGAAAAAAGACTAGTTCATTGTGCCCAAGGATGTGGCATAACTATACAGAAGTCTTTGGTTTGCAAATGTGTACAGGAATGCTGTCGATACCAACGACGCATTTTTTGTTCTTTTAGCGATCTCTTCGTATAACATAGTAGCAGATCCACGCGAGTAAACAGTAAGCACTAGGTACATTGTAGAGACACGTTCTGATGTTCCATGCCTTTATTTTTATACTAACTGCTTAGTTCCCCCTGAAGCTAGAGATGCTTAGCAACGATCCTTTGTTAGTTCGTGCACTGCAAAAAACTGCAGTTTTTTATAGAAAATTACAGTTTCGTCCTGATCAAAATAACGTGTTTACTTCATGGACAACAAAGTTATGTGCTAGTTTGTTACGGTAGGTTTATTAAACTACTTACCTAGGATACCTCTTGATACTTTCAAAATCCTGACGATTATTGACGTGTACTTTCATTTTGAACACTATAGCTTACATCACTTCCTCTATACGCGTACTCCAAGAGCATTCTGTGTACTTCTTCGTCGATGTGAGCATTGTCTTTTGACAGCATCTTCAACAACGCCTTGTGGAGCTCGTGGGCTGTCAACTTCGGTTTCTGGTCTTCTGAAGGTGTTGGAGGAGAGGTGAGATCTGGTATCATTCTGGAAAGAAAAAAGACAGGAAATAAAGTTATATCTGTCTTGTTGCCGAAACTAAGGGGAGAGTTTTGAGATGGAGTAGGTAGGAATTATTCTAAGGTGTATTCGCTTTTCGTAACTAGCAGAGTTTTAGGTACAGATTTCAATCACGCATTACACAATTATCATTGGTGAACAAATGAGAACAAAACAAAGTTAAATTCAGCTCTCTCTCTCTCTCTCTAGATAAAGAGTAAGTCTTCTGGGCTCACTGAAAATCAGCGTCATAGCACTATACGTGCCATGACACATGCTGAGTGGAGTCCTTTTTTTGTGACAACTGTACTCGGTTATATTCTAAGACTAGCTTATGCCCCGCGGCTTTGCCCCGTGAAATATTTAAAAATGGGCTAGTTCCCTATCCCGTGGGAATTCCGAAAAATCCCTTCTTAGTGCACCTCTAGGATACCCAAGATACATGTGTGCCAAATTTCAAGTCTCTAGGTCCAGTGGTTTAGGCTCTGCGTTGTCAGCCAGTCAGTCAGTCAGTCACGGTACTGTTTTATAGGATATAAAGACTCTGACCTAAAAAATAAATCACTTGTCTTATAATATTACTAGCTCTTGCCCGCGGCTTCGCTCGCGTGTACCATGAGTATTTCAAAGAACCAAGATATCAAGCAAGCAAGCATGCAAGCAAGCTAACTATTATACCGTGTGACATATCATAATAAAAGAGCTCGTTGTGACGATCTACGACCCGTAACACTAAAAATCCCGATTTTACCCGTTCCCGTTTGAATTTTGGAAAGAGCTCTCTCAATGCTCCTTTACACTCCCCAAGCAACCAGCATGCCGAATTTCAGCTTTCTACGACCAGTAAAACGAAAACTCCCGTTTTTTCCCGTTCCCGTGAGAATTTTGGAAAGTCCTGTCTTAATGCTCCTTCCTCTTCACGTCCTAAGCAACCTACATGCCGAATTTCAGCTTTCTACGGCCAGTAAAACGAAAAATCCCGATTTTTCCCGTTCCCGTGAGAATTTTGGAAAGTCCTGTCTTAATGCTCCTCTACACTCCCTAACCAACCTACATGCCGAATTTCAGCTTTCTACGGTCAGTAAAACGAAAAATCCCGTTTTTTTTCTCGTTCCCGCGGGAATTTCAGAAAATCCTCGAAACTGTTTTTTACTTTTATAATCACCTATTTTTATGCCAAATTTGAAGAGTCTAGTTCATAGGATTTCGTTGAACTGAATATATAAACCCCGTTTTTTCCCGTTCCCGTGGGAATTTCCGAAAATCCTTAAAACCGTTTTTTACTATTATAATCACCTACTTCTATGCCAAATTTGAAGAATCTAGTAACTATAGTTCATAGGATTTCGCTGAACTGAATACATAAATCCCGTTTTTTTCTTATCCCGTGGGAATTTCCAAAAATTTTAGTAATGTAATACCCTACTTGTTTGTAAAATTTGAAGAGTCTAGTTATTATAATTACTGAGATAGGGTCACTCGGAATCGAATATATAAATCCCGTTTTTTCCCGTTCCCGTGGGAATTTCTGAAAATCCTTGAAACTGTTTTTTTACTATTATAATCACCTACTTCTATGCCAAATTTGAAGAATCGAATAATTATAGTTCATATGATTCCCGTGCCTAGCCGTGATAGCCTAGTGGTTTGACCTATGGCCTCTCAAGCAGAGTGTCGTGGGTTCAAATCCCGGCTCGCACCTCTGAGTGTTTCGAAATTTATGTGCGGAATTACATTTGTAATTTATCATGAGCTTCTCGGTGAAGGAAAACATCGTGAGGAAACCTGCACACACCTGCGAAGCAATTCAATGATGTGTGTGAAGTTCCCAATCCGCACTGGGCCCACGTGGGAACTATCGCCCAAGCCCTCTCATTCTGAGAGGAGGCCTGTGCCCAGCAGTGGGACGTAAAAAAGGCTAGTGATGATGATGATATGATTCCGTTGAACTGAATATATAAATCCAGTTTTTTCCCGTTCCCGTGGGAATTTCCGAAAATCCTTGAAACTGTTTTTTCACTTTTATAATCACCTACTTCTATGTCAAATTTGAAGAGTCTAGTAATTATTGTTCATAGGATTTCGTTGAACTAAATATATAAGTCCCGTTTTCTCCCGTTCCCGTGGGAATTTCCAAAAATCCTTCCTTAGTGGGTGCCTACATTATATAAGGTATCTATGTGCAAAATTTCAAGTCTCTAGGTCCAGTGGTTTCGGCTGTGCGTTGACAGTGAGTCAGTCAGTCAGTCAGTTTAGAATTTTATAAATATAGATAGTGTTGGAAATTTGTATAACTAAAACACGATTATTGATTATACCTTGCCGTTAGCGATTGATGCGAAATCAATTACTTCTGGGAAGACAACCTACGCAAGAATAATTAGTCTTAACAAGCAGATATTGAATTTCGCGCTTTAAGGAGACTATTTTTATCACTAACGAAGTTGTTTTGTCTAGGTTGGGATTATTATAAGTCAAGTAAACTAAGAAGAGGCTTAGGTTTGGCTAGTTAAGATTTAAATTATATTTTTAATAAACTCACCGAAACATGAATACACAGAAAAACCAGAAAAAATACCAACCCCGGGAATCGAACCCGGAACCTCGACACTCCGGGTCGCGTGCCCACCCTTACACCAGAATTGGTATCTGTGTATTCATGTTTCGGTGAGTTTATTAAAAATATAATTGATACTCACGGGAAGACCGTAAAAAGAAAAAATAAAAATTGGAAAAAATAAACAAAAAATACAAAAAGATTTTCCAATTAAGATCATGAAAAGTTAAGATTTCTCTTTCCCTGTAGTTTATTCTGTATTTAACCGACTTCGAAAAAGGAGGAGGTTCTACGTTCCACTGTATGTTTTTTTTTATGTGTGTACATCGATTACTCCGTCAATAAAATTGTTGACCGATTTTGAAAATTATTTTTTTGTTGGAAAGGGTATACTCCCGAGGTGGTCCCATTGTCACCAAGTCATTATCTGATGATGGGATCCCAGGGAAATCGAGGGCAACCCTCAAATTTTATAGGCACGTACTATGTGTTTCATATATTTTCTAAGGTTATTTAAGTATTTGGGTCTGGTAGTCATCATCTCATGTTGATGAGCTGATGATGGAAGGTACAACTCCTTAACGGTTAGGAGTTGGAGGGTAATTCTGAAAATGTTAAATCATTATTAGGAAGGGTATACTCCTGAGGTGGTCCCATTGTCACCAAGTCATGATCTGATGATGGGATCCCAGGGAAATCGAGGGCAACCCTCAAATTTTATCATCATCATCATCATGTCAGCCGAAAGACGTCCACTGCTGGACATAGGCCTCCCCCAAGGCTCTCCACTCAGACCGGTCTTGTGCTTCATTCAAAGAATAGTCCGCTCGCACCGCACCGACTTCATATTTCTGCTACTTAGTGCTAATAGGCCATAAAACTTTAGGCTTTAGAGGATTATTTTACGTTTTTTTTTGTAAGGTTTTTTTTTAAGGCGGTTTTACTTTTTTGTTGAAAGATTTTTATTTCACAATTTTATGTTGATTTTTTAGAAATACGTTAGGTATTTATGTAGTTAGTATGTGAAGCGAAAACTTTGAATCCCTTCTTAAGAATACTGCTGAGAGTGAGATTTGACATAAAGTTTATAATGTAGAAACAGTGTAGAAAGCTAAAACTTATACTAAATCTAAAACTAAATAATTTAATGAAGTAGGTTACGGTCGAATTTAAAATGCCGCAATAATCTAAGTTATAAAACTAGTAATCTAGGAGAGCAAATAGGTTGGAGATGATACCTACATGTATATGCTTAACTAAATACATACCAGAATGCTACCCTGAAGCTGAATTAGACGGGATTAGCACGTTTGGCGTTTAATCAGGCCCTGTCTTACTAGATTATCTATTCTGTAGCGCATTGTGGCTTATAAACACAATACATAGGCTACCAAACACACATAATGTACTGTATATACATGTAAAGTGTACTGGTGCATGTTTTGCAAGGTACGTTTATGGTTATTGCAATAAGGAAAATGAGTAGAAAACGTATTTTGCAATTTAAATAATAATAAATAAATAACATGGGACAATTGACACCAATTGACCTAGTCTCAAACTAGGCAAAGCCTCTACTATGGGTACTAGACAACGGATAAACATACTTATATAGATAGATACATACTTAAATACATATTAAACATCCAATACCCGAGAACAATCATTCGTATTTATCATACAAACATCTGCCCCGACCGGGAGTCGAACCCGGGACCTCAAGCTTCATAGTGAAGGTCTCTAACCACTAGGCTATCCGGTCGTCGTATTTGTGCATTATGTTTGCAGTATACACTTGTTGAGCACCTAAAACGATGAAAAACCTATCGATTTTATTACTAGGTAGGTACGCTACACTACAGCCAAACCATCCCAATAGGAACCCGCAGGTATAACTTTATCGCAGTAAGACATGGCTGTTTTTATCAAGGGAGTGGCTGTGTCGCTTATTGTGGAAACGTTCTACTGTGGGTCGCAAATTGAATGGTTTAAAAACACCCAAACGAAGTTACTGCGGTCTAATTTTTCGACGAGGCGAGATCGACAATCTACTGCTATTTTTTAAGCCGTGATAACTTCGTTTGGATTTTTAAAAGCTATAGCAATTTAGGGCTGGCATAAAACTAAAAAAAAAAAAATAATAGATTTAGATTATTTTCGTTTTTATTTTTATGAAACATTCATAGTATGAAATTCAACATTCAACACAACAAATAAAAATCTGTTAAGCAGCTGGACAGCCAGCTGCTTAACAGATATTTCTTTGCGTTGTTATTGTATGTTGGCATAAAACTGTTTTTATACTGTCTTATATCGCCTACAAATCTTAGACAAACATGCCCTAAACAATAAATCCTATTAAAACTTAACCTTTTAATACTTGGCTTAAATTTATTTTTATTAGTGCAGAAGCTTGACGTGACGAGAGGAGTATTTTAACCGTCATGAAACAAATATGTACAGATACATTATACACGCTTATTATGTACAGTTTCAGAGGTACATGTAGGTACGTCCAAATGGACGGCTAGGGTCGCATCACTGCGCTGATGTCCCAAATTTTCATCGATTAAGTATTAAAAAATTACATAGGTACGGGTTTTGTAAAAACTATTTTTTATTATTAGAAATCCAATTTAAAAATTTAGAAGCAAGTAGTTTTGAATTCCTAACATTAAAATAAAATATCTTAAAGTTTTTCACCTTTTATTTATTCGAAGAATTCGCAGTCGCTGAACGTTTGGGTAGGTACCTTAACTTTGCCTAATAATTTTATTTTTCCTAATTAAAAATAAAACTTACGCATGCGCGGTTATAGAGACGCGTCATTTTTGTTAGTTAGCTTGTGTTTATTTTTTACTTTGTGTTATTAATTAGCTGTTTTCTTAAAATGTATTGAAAAATGTCGTTTGTCAAGATTTTACAAACTTGTGAAATCTTCCTTACCAACCTCGATCACAAATAACCATTTCGGTTACATACATACATACAGTCACGCCTGTTTCCCGGAGGGGTGAGCAGAGACCACGGACCATTTCGGTTATTTCCCAGAAATAAGTTTTTTACTGAACCTGATGAAAATTCAAATACTTCAATAATTAATTAGGAACAACATATCGAAATAATTAACTCACAGCTTTAGCACTGAATTAATGGTATATATCTACGTCTACGACGCACAACGTCCGATATGGCGTAGCCAGGCTTTTAATTCATGACCTATTTTTAGCTGAACACAGCAAAGGTTTTATCATATTTTCCAGGTCTCGGATAAGCCTTCATTTTTTACGGATAACAGAACAAATACATGGTGAAGTTATAAATAGTATAGCTTTGTCTTCTGACAAAAAACATCCTTTATAAAATTAGTCTTTGTTCTTCCTCGAACATCGAGGTTTTACGCATTTGAAATATTCAAGAGAGACTCTTACACAAAAAAATATTGATCAAGAATAGACATGGCTAGCGAGTTAAGCGAAAAAATTACAGTTGGTCGATTGTAATAAAATGAATCCTAAATATGATTTATTCGCAATAAAAATGACACATTAAGTAGAAGTATTATTGATAAAAATATATACTAAATAAAATTAAACCCTAAATTAGGTAAATACAGTTACAAAGTTTCTATTTGGCCGATTCGGCATCTGTAACATTCATACAAGTTTTAACCTAACAAACCTAAACTTGCAAGAGCGAGAACAGCTGCAAAACCGGCCCAATGGAATCTCTACAACAATAGGTACGTAGTTCGAACTTGAACCTTTACCTACATTATTATGAAACTGTCAGATATTACAAAAGCGCAAACCCAAATAACGTGCCTTCAGAAACTAAACGTCACTTAGCAGAATACAAAACCTAGTGCTAATTCCGTAGCACAATAGGCCACCTGTGCCCTAAGCACGACTTGTCGAATCCTGCGTTACGTTACGGTTATCGTATCGAGATCGAGAAATCTCATACTAAATTTTAGTTCCAAATACGCTCACGGGCGGGCGCTGTTCCAAACGTCATACAAACTCGTTATAGTTTACTATTCGAATTTTACGTGACGCAGGATTCGACAAGTCGTGCTTAGGGCACTGTATTGAAATAGCAATCTTGTTTAGGCGAAATAATTTTAGTCTCTGTTCTGATTCATCTATTTTTGGAATTCCCAATAAAAGCTCTATAGCTTAACAGTGATGGATGTAGGGATTTGCGAACAGACACGACTTTTTTTAACAGTTCACTACTCGTATTCTGAGCGCCTAGTGTAATCGACGACGCGTTTGCTTTAAAATGTCAAATACTATGAGAATCGTTTGTTGTCTTTACGTGCCGCTAGCGGCGGTGCATATTTGATCATTGTAGGTAATTCAGGCGTTATTGCCAAAGTGATCGAGACGTTTTCTAGTGTCAAAAACTACACTAGAGGCCCTGGAAATTATCACTCATACAAAACATTTTGGGTTTTTCTAAGCATTGACAGAGTTCTTGATGTGCATGAGCATCGGTTTTAGAATTATGATTATTAACCGCTGATTCTTTTCTAAATTCGCGTGTGTTTTTCTTATTTTGCTATCCGAATTTACACATTCAAAAAATTGCCGTCATTAGTGATCACACAACGCGGCTATGTAACAATCAAACATTGCATAAAGTACAATGATTTTATTAATCATAATTTCAAAGGGATTGGTTTCCGTTTGCCAATATTTCATTTAACAAAATTAATAATCAGAATCTAAATATACTTAGCAACATAACAATAGATGAAACGGAAATCCCCGTGTCAAAGCAAAATAGCATGTATTGTGCTGCTAATAGCGCCTTGACAGGGGTCTTCGTCTCACTCTTAAGTATTCGTTACCTTTATCCCTTTTGAATTCAAGACTCTTTTATGAAATAGAAAACTAGGTAAGAGAAAAGTACTTACATAAATAAACTGTTTTTCCAACTATACTTTACTAAGAAAATTCTATGCACACTTTAACATTTTATTATTATACACGTGATCATATTGTTGTATGGGTAGTTCATAAAACGCGGCTGCGCCCGCGCCCCGTCAGTCAATAAACTTGTGTTTAACTAAAACTACGTTTCTTTGGCTCCCACCCCGAACCAGTTATAACACATATGTCGTATTATGAATGTATGTACATTTTTTTATTGCACATAAAATATGAAGTAACAGATAACAGAACAAAAGCAAATACACAAAGGTGAATTTATCCCTTAAATCTCTGCCAGTAACGTGTATAAACCAGCATTCACGGGCATAATAATTGTAAAACTTAAGTCATTGTCATTTTAATCCATTTCAAACCAAACAATTAAAGCACAAATAAGTGTATGGCAAGTCTTTGATACACGCACGTTGCTGTACAGCAACCGTACGGTTTATTAGTCATTTGTTTTTGTTTAAACCAACTGAAGTTGATGTTCACCTACTTGCAATATTTATTTTGTTCTACTTGCATGGTTGTTACAACATACAAGTGAAATTATCGACCTATCTATCGGTCGGTACCTATCTGAACTTTACCTAATAATATCTCGGTGATAATTGTATCACTTAGATTAGTTTATTTCAGGAACACATTCTTTATTTCACATCGATATCAGAAACACGCGTACTTAATAGAAATTGAAGAAACAACAGATGCAGAACGACAACTCGACTGTCAATGAAGCAATCCATCTGCTAGCTCACTCGTTTTTATACACACACTAAAGTCAAACAAAAAAAAAAGTACCCACCTTGCGTCCGTGCCCCTTCGCGGTAATATCTTGCGCAAACCTGCCGTTACACCTTTAATATCAAGAAAAAACACACCAACACACTTCCGAGCTTTCTATAGTACGCGAACCGTCGACCAAATGCCACAGAGAGACCCTGCTACCATTCACAACATATTTTTTTTACTTTTCACACTCCGTCAGTTCAAAATTGAGTCTAAAGCGCAAGTCTTAATGCTCCCTTTGGGTTGCGCGTTGCATGAATGGGGGTGCATCTGGGAGCTGTCTGGCCCATTTGACCGATTTACCCCAACATGTGGCGTGGTGGGGGCTTAATTTGTTTAGAGCACGAAATGAAATCGGTTTCAAAAGAAACAACGGGGAGCACGCTAGAGAAGCGAATTTTGATCGTGCGTTTTTAAAAAGTAACTTAATACCAATCGTTTGCACCAACTTTACGAATGTCAGATAACTATGACAGTTTGGTGTCAATTGCTGACTTGAATAACTTTTGTTTTAGCGCGCTTCATATTATAGCAATGGAGTGTAGATCGAATTGTCATTGCAAGCAGACATTAAATGTCATGTTAATTGTTTAAAAATTTTGTAAAGTTGGTGAAATGGGGCCCAGGAATTCTATGGGTGTACTCGTATTCTATTATGGAGATACGTATGGACACAGAATACTGGTATGGATTTCGTCGAGTGCCGAATTATACCTAAACTAAAAAGAGTTGGAAACGACGATTCTGTTTTGTTCAAATTAGAGGGATTACATTGTCTCTTCCGCTCGTACTGAAATCAGAATTGCACACGCAGTGAAACGCAACGTGCAAAACACCAAAAAACGAGTCACTCTTCGATGATGTTAAGGAGCCATGACAAGAAAATTCGGTGATACGCCTCGCCGACTCTAATTATACCTACCTACCTGACTTTAATGAAATCGCGAACCCGGTCCACTAGCGTATGTACCTTTAATTCAGATTAAAGCTCAGAGCGTCTAGGTAACCTACGGCCAAAAAATACATCTCGAAAGCGTTTAAAGTGTCAAATGACATGAACCCTGTAAACAATACACTCTTTTTCTTTGGGCAGTCGTGTAAATACTAAATAGTATGAAAATAGTTTGTTGTCGATTCGTGCTTGGGCCTCTTGAGTCATTGTAGATGCCATTTTTCGCTCGCTACCGCTAGCGTACCCACAGAATACATAATAGTACAAGTTTGTACGTATGTACGTACGTACCGAACGCGAACGCAAGACAATCAGTTAATCCTCATAGCTTAAGGCTTTTGTTATTTTAAATACAAAAAGCTAGGAACATTTTATTAACTTCATGAATAGTACAGTGAGTTAACTGTGAATGTTCCCAATTAGTTCTCCCTTCGTTGTGTATGTGCTTGAAATTCAACCCGCTTTATTTCCACAGCCAAATTGAAAATGGAATGCTTTTATTTCAGTCAGTTTGGAGTGGCCACGCACGTACGTAGGTACGCAGCACACGTACATAGGTACTATTTACCTTCAGCTATAGATTATGCCGTGTATATATTATGTACCAGTTTTATCCCCGCGACTTCACCCCCGTGGTATAATAAATAAATAAGCTTTAATTTGAAATACCTACAAGGTTTTTTTGCCGACTTTACTGTTTATTGACTGTAGGTAGGTACTTGTATTTTGTATTGCCATCCAGCTTACATATCCATACCAAATGTCAAGTCAACATGACCACTGGAAGTAGATACACAAACATGCATAATAGGTTCGTTTTTTAACCCGTGAAAATTTTGAAAATACACTAGGTTCTTACCTAACTTAGTGCCTCAAATGTGTACTCCATCAAATTTCAGGTCTCTAGATCTTATGGTTTAGTTTAGGCTGTGCTTTGTCTATCAGTCAGTTAGCCGGTTACGGTATTGTTTTTATCAAACCTAAAATAATCGCGGTCAATATCCCGTTTTCACGTATGCTGTTTTATGGTATGTTAGATTTTTCAATATAAAATATTATTATGTTTGTAGAAAACGTATCGGATGTTGTTATATCATGTGGAAGGCTTAGCAATAATCCTAGAGGATTAAATAGAAAGATTACGCTGTGTAATGATAAAGACACGTCGTGTGATTATCCATACTTTTATTTCAATTACAGTTTACGTTAGAAATACGTAAGCTATTAGTTTCAGTGTCCTACATTACCCTAATAGTTGGCATTGGGACCCCACATCTTACTTCATAGCAATACCTAATTGTAACAATGAAGTAATATACTTAATAAAAAAATCAGCATCGCTGTTCAGCGAGGCAACGCTGCCAGCCTTTTCGGCACCATGCCTCGGGGGCCTAATTTAGATTTAATTTAGTTATACGTTTCAGTTTATTTCGTTTTAGCTTGGACTTGATGTCATTGTAAATTGCTTTTATTATGTAAATAAATACTTTTTTTTTTATTAAATGTGTTCAGGTGTCACACATTGAGACGTTTACCTTAGGGCAGTGGTTCCTAACCTTTTTTACACGTTTACCCGGAAACCGCCAGAGTTTTGCCGACAACCCCTTTAAAGCAAGAACAGCGTGACTCCCTCATACTGTCCCGTCCCAATGTTTGATGGTGTTTTGTTCATTACCCCTCCAGTAACACAGTTTTACCCCTTTGGGGATAACTACCCCCATGTTCGAAACCAATGCTGATAGGAACTTTACTACTAACATAAATAGCCTGATTTGATTTAAGTGACATGAACGTTAAGAGATAGCAAGGGAGACAAGAAAGACTCGTGAAAGACAAATAACAACATGAACCTACCAACGTCTTAGATATTTTATTTTATTAAAAGTATACCTTGCATTTTCTTTGTACCTTTTTTCTGTTTTATTTATTATGTGGTGTTCAATAAAGAGTTCTTGTATTGTATTGTATACCATTGCACGCATGCAAAATGCCCCCGCTATAGGATGTGATCTACGGGCAAGCTTTATCGCGGTAAAGACCACCGCGTGCCTGGCTGCCCTCTCACAAGACCGCCGTTTTGACGTGATCCACAAGCGAGCTATATGTATACCGATACCGACGTAACAATAAGGCCTCGGTAAAGCTAGATTTTCTAACCCGAGTTTAAATACACAACTTGCACTCGATTACAGTTTGTGAGCATTTGGAATAGGATTCGGGTATTCGAAATACTTCGGCTGTCAAAGTCGCTTATTATGTTAAAGAAACAGTCTGATACTGTACAAGTATTATGAAATGCATTTTTGCAATTAGTGAAATTAAAACAACATCAGAAACCAGAGAAACCAAAAACAAAGTGTTGGTGGTGGCCCTTTTATACTTTGTGTTTTTCGAACTCTAATGTAAAATTAAAAAGTGGCTGGCTTTCTGCTCTACAAAGAACTGAAAATCTATTGTAATGAACAAATTCAATTAGTTGATAGTATATTCCTTCCTAGCTATGATGACATCATACAAAGAAGCTAGAAAACATTTGTAAAATTTGTGTTGTGTTGTTTGTGTAGGATGTCGTGGAAGGTTGTATGTGTGGAGGGACAGTGGGCCCTCGTTACTGGTTGGGGTTACGAGTGATGGATGTTGTTGGCAATACTTCTGTTTGGGTGGGTACTGTTTGAGTGAGCTGTATATTTGGAGTACAGTACACACTGTTAGCGTAGGCTTGCGACGCTGCGTGTCGTGCGGTTCTGTATCGCATGCCAACCAGGATCCACATAATATCAGCGTTGAGCCACCTTTAGTGACCCGACGAATGCTGAGTGGATTCCTTTTTCGCAACTAAGTACTTATATTTTATTTAATTTTAAGTTAACTGTATACGAGTATTACTGTATTGTTGTTGCGAAATAATCTTATTCTTATTCTTATTCTTAAAATGTGTTTTTGGGGAATGTTTATTTTTTTTAGTTATGCTTAGATATTCTGCTTGTCAAAAAATGTATGCACCGGCAGCAGCCCATTTCATGTCCATCTCTGTTGTTCACTTGAATATACAAGTCTGTAAATATTTCGTTCATAAACACAACAAGAAATGAAGTGCCAGCTAAGTTCATAATCCAATAAAAAATCTATACCTATAAAACAGTACCGTGACTGACTGACTGACTGACTGACTGACTGACTGACAGACAACGCACAGCCTAAACAACTGGACCTAGAGACTTGAAATTTGGCAAACATATACCTTGAGTATCCTAGAGGTGCACTAAGGAGGGATTTTTCGAAATTCCCACGGGATAGGGAACTAGCCCATTTTGAAATATTTCACGAGGGCAAAACCGCGGGGCATAAGCTAGTATCCTTCATAAAAAGGTGGTCACTTAGATTTCTCTACTATTTTTAGGGTTCCGCACCTCAAAAGGAATAACGAAACCCTTATAGGATCCCTCTGTCCGTCTGTCTGTCTGTCTATCAAGACCCTTTTTCTCTGGAACGCGTGAAGGTAGCACACTGGAATTAATATCGATTACTCAAGCCTGGAGTCCTTGAAGCTGAGAAGAATCAAACTTCTAAGTCAACGCAATCAAAAGATACAGTCATTTAAAAGGATGTTTCCATATCAATTGCCGTACCCTAAAAACCTAAAGGGTATTTCCAGTTGTCCATTGAAACTTGAAATTTGGTATGAAGCTCTTGTAGCACAAGAGCACAACCACTCAGAAATTTCTCAAAATCTTAAATTTTTGTCTGTCTGTAGATTTCAGACACCAATATAAGATGACCCCACACTGCGTACATTTTGCTTAAGAGCAGGGCTCTGCTAGCACTGGAAGACTTAGAATAATAGGGAAAAGCGGGTTTTTTTTACGGAACCCTCGGTGCGTTCGACTTACACTTGGCCGGTTTTTTTTATATGTACTTATAATTTATCTTTTTATACTTATATCATCATATAACTGAACTAGGTATAGTTGCGGGACCGCGGTGGATGCGGAAAGCGCAAGATCGCTCTGAGTGGAGAGCCTTGGGGAAGGCCTATGTCCAGCAGTGAACGTCTTTCGGCTGACATGATGAGGTATAGTCCGAGTTAAATGGAGATGTTGTCAAAGTTCTACAATGAACGCGGCGCGTGCGAGTGCGCATGGCGAGGGGATCGATCCGTACTAGCAGCCGCCTCATTTGCATGCCGCAATGTCAAGGTTCCTTTATTCTTTTAGCAGGAGAATGGTAAGGTTAAAATACCTATTGGGATTGATTTTTTTGTAACAAATGTGGTGACTGTAACATAACTTTATTTGCTCTATTCGAAATATCTTATGATGCAAGCAGTAAAACCTTTTAATTTCTAGTTAAACATTTACTTTCATAAAACAACAATACTTGAAGATAAGGTTAAAACGTAAAACAATACAGATTCGGATCTAATCTAAAAGCAATTTAACGCCAAATTAACTGCAATAAACGGTTGTGCCAATAAAACAGTAAAATACAGAACAATGCGTTATCAGAGGAGTAATACGCACACAGTGCACGAGTGAACGTATGTTATACTATACTTTAGAATACGGGTAGGGCTTGCCGGCCGAGCAAATACCGCAAATGTATACAATCTACCGCCGCGAACAGCCGCCCGCGCACCGTCCACTTTATTTAAAAACAACGCCCTGCTAAATCGTGAGTGACGGGAAAATAATGTGTCTAACAGAACGTAATGCGGAAAGCAAATACACGACTGACGTTAATTTAAAACTTGATAAGGTGATAACGAACGTACGGTGCGGTGAAAATTTATCGAGATAACTGCGAGCAAATCTGAACAAGACTGCCGCTAAGATGTGGTCTTACGAGAGTGTGGATCTCCCTGGACCCCACATGAGCAGAACGGATAGATTTAGGGTTTATCTATCAGAGTGTGTGGTGTGTTTCTGCATCGTTTTCTTCATCATCTGCGTGGGATTGCTCCTGTATTTGTTCTTCCATTTATACAGCACAATGTATAGTGCAGGGAAGCTAGCCGGTACATTGGCAGAGAGTTAAGGTCTTTGAAGACAGTGAATTTGTCAAAGGATGAGAAGATTTTAAAGTATTATTTATTGCATCATGTTAATTGTGGTGTCATGGAAGTATTTCATGTGTAATGTGAAATTTTGCAAGGGATTGCCCAGCGTTTACGACAGAAACAGTCGAAGAACATTAGTGTTAAAATATGCTAAGGTAATTTGTATGCAGGTTATAAACGTTTAGTTTAAATTGTACCTAGAATAATTCGTCATTTTGATATGATATGTTTTATATGATATGACTCAGACACAAGTGTGAGTCTTGAAACGGAGGGTGCCATCAAAAGCAACTGTTGATGCAGTAGATGGTGTTTTTGCGTCTCTGTATTTGGGTCACGGTGATTTGTTCGTGCTCCATTGCCCTCTTTTTTGCACTCAATGGACGTAGCGTTTCTGAGGACCTTCCGTGCCTCCATCAAAATGGCATCTTTAATAGCCTTGTTTATGTCTGTTCAATGAAATTGCATTCGTGCTTGCTTCATCTTCATTGATATATTTATTTTGCACGTTATATTTATTTGTGAACGAAATTGATTTATACCTATTCGGAACATGTTTATATATTTGCGCAATTATTGTTATTATGGAATATATATAGGTACATTGAAATAAATAAATTGCTCATTGAAACAAAAAGAGGTACCTAAAAAACGTTATCTACTTAACTTATAATTTTAAACCCCGACCTTTGGGGCCTTTTACCGATTTTAACCTCTATGGCTTATAGATAGTCCATGATTGGGCGAGGAGATGATGAAGAGAAAACTCCCTTGACCCTGTTAAGGGCTCAAAACCTCGGGTTTTATAATTTTAGTAAGCAATTCAATGAAATCAAATTATGTTCTACGTCAACTTTATCTTTATTAACATGTTACATTAACATTACCATTATGGGGCAATTGAAGTTTATGTTTTTAATAATGGTGAAGCAATATCCATGGCAATATTACTAGATACCACACCATATATATTTTATTTGTGCTTGATTAGGATGGTCAAGCACGTGACATCCATGGCGTGGCCGAATGATAGCCAAGCTTGCCTCGAATACATATTGTTGTCAGACAATAGCGTGCTGCGTGTTAGTTAATATGATCTCGAACAATTGCCGTAATTGATGTGATGCATACAAAGTTCACCAATACAGATCTGTCTGACACAAGAAATGTAAAATTGTACTTTTAACCGTTTATATGACAATGTATCTTATGAAATGCATAGGCAGTACATAGCATAAACGTCGTCTATAATTCTATATGGTATTCAAAATTATGTCATAAACCAAAGTAACTGAATGTCAAATATCATTTCATTAACAATAGAAGTTTGCTTAACATTTTTGTTTTGACTTTTGAACCATCATCAATATCTAAAGCAGTCTTTTTGTGTTTTTACACGACTGCCCAAAGAAAACGAGTGTATTGTTTTTATTTTATTACAATTTTTTTGTACTTAGGTAGATATGAAATCAGAAGAGACAAGAATTCAGGTGTTCTCTTTTGAGTTCTACCAAATAAAGGGTTTTAAATTGTTTCCTTATCGTAACCAAGTAATATCATAATATGTCGTTTTTTTAATTGAACTTGTTGCATTATTATAGAATTAAATTCACTAGTCATTCCGAGTTAGCGTAAATAAATGTTTAAGTTAAAAACTGGGATTAACGTGTTTGAATTTTCCTCTTCTTTGATTATGATTAACAATCGAGATCGTAAATATACGAATGTTTACACATGCCTACATAGTGATATTACATATAAAAAGAGGTAGATATGCCATCGGCGCGCCGAAAATGAAACACAAAAAAGGCTACAAATTGTAGCCTCTAACCACAATCTCTATCAAATAAGGTGCAAACTTGCGCGCAAATGTCAAAATGTTCGGAACATGTTTTTAGATTGTCTTGTGAGCATACATATGACGTATCTTTACCTACTTATTGTAATATCATTGTACGGCGTAGAAAGCTGTCACTAACAACAAATAATATTAGTCCCAAGCTAACAATAAGGCCGATGACATGTGTAGGTACACATTAGACACATAATGCTTGTGTATATGGATATTGGATATTTATGACCTTGTCAGCACCTACCTAGTCATTTATTTAGACAATAAATCCACTGGTTTCGTATTAAGGTTTTCTTTGCATTGTCATTGTATGTTGAATTTCATTCTATGAATGTTTCATAAAAATAAAAACAAAAATAATCAATAAATCGATTATTTTCATTGATTCAGAAAATAGCTCCATCTCTTGCCACTAATGCGTAACTGTAGAAGTTCCGTAGTGGGTGAGCCGCTTGATTAAGCTACTCATAGATGGCGCTGAGGAGAGATCTTCCAAATAAAATATGACGCAAGGCATTGAAAAATTCGTTAGGTACACCAACGTTAAGTATAGCTTAATTAGTGGAGCGTGGTACGGATTACCGAGGTTGCTGGTTCAAGTCCAGCTGCTTAACGAATTTTTCTTTGCATTGTCATTGTATGTTGAATTTCATTCTATGAATGTTTCATAAAAATAAAAATAAAAATAATCAATAAATCGATTATTTTCATTGATTCAGAAAATAGCTCCATCTCTTGCCACTAATGCGTAACTGTAGAAGTTCCGTAGTGGGTGAGCCGCTTGATTAAGCTACTCATAGATGGCGCTGAGGAGAGATCTTCCAAATAAAATATGACGCAAGGCATTGAAAAATTCGTTAGGTACACCAACGTTAAGTATAGCTTAATTGGTGGAGCGTGGTACGGATTACCGAGGTTGCTGGTTCAAGTCCAGCTGCTTAACGAATTTTTCTTTGCATTGTCATTGTATGTCGTATTAAGGTTCCGAACCACAAGGTAAAATAAAAAGAAACTCTTATGGTGTGACTTTGTCCGTCTGTCAGTCTTCCATCACAGCCGGTTGCTTCAGGAACTACTCTAGCAAGCCAAGTATTTTCTAAAAAAGAAAATATTTAATTACAAATACATACGAGTAAAATACATACAATAACTCTTTACTGAACACCACATAACAAACAAAACAGAAAAAGTACAAAGGGTGGCCTTATCGCTTCAGAGCGATTTCTACCAAGCAACCATAATGGCATAAAGGTCAGGGTAACGTCCATGAAATCGTTTTTAGGGTTCCGTACCTCAAAAGGAAAAAACGGAACCCTTATAGGATCACTTTATGTCCGTCTGTCTGTCTGTCTGTCTGTCAAGACCCTTTTTCTCTGGAACGCGTGGAGGTAAGACGCTGAAATTAATATCAAATACTCAAACCTGCGGTCCCTTAAAGCTGTGAAAAAATCAAGCATCTAAGTCAACGCAATCAAAAGATACAGTCATTAAAAAAGTCGTTTCCATACAAATAGCAGTTAAAACCTAAAGGGTACTTCCAGTTGTCCTAGAAACTTTAAATTTGGTATAAAGGTAAATTTTTATGTCTTTCTCTGGATTCCAAGGACCAATATAAGTTGACCCAATACTGCGTTCATTTTGCTTAGGAGCATAGGACTCTGCTTACACTGGAATTTTTAAAACAGTGGGGAAAAGCGTTAAAATCTTTCTACGGAACCCTCGTGCGCGAGTCCGACTCGCACTTGGCCGGTTTTTTATGTAGGGCAAGAAAGGGAAACAAACAATTGGCCCCGATTTTACCAACGTCACAAATTTAATGTCGGTTTACAATGACAATTAGATCTAAATTTCACTGCTGACATCAGCGAACTATAAAGATAGGGAAGCATAACGCCTATACATTCGGCTATACAATATGACAAGATAACACGCACAACTACACGCACGTACAGCGTACACTACACATAACACTCGCAAATCGAATACTGCAGCTCGACAATGTTCGGTCGAATCATCCAGCTATCCTGCTTAGCGAGGGCGGCGCGATTGTCAAGTATGGCTTTTTAAAATGTATATTTACTTACATAAGAAAGGTAATTGTAGTGTTTTTCATATATCCGTATGGTTTTTACAACACGACACACGATGGCATATTTGCAAAATATTAAATTGCTCAAAACATAATAGTATTCACAATCGAAATTCCCGTGACACAAGCCCGCACGTCACGAATGTGATGGCTGATTGATGCATTGTCTTGTTCTTAAAATTTTCCACGCTTATTACGGTACCTATGTCGTGGAGTTATTTTTCGGGCTTAGTTACGCTTCCATAGATATTTTTAATAATAATTTATTCGTAGGCCGGCATGAACCACGCAAACAAGCAATTGAGACTAAATTGTCATTGTAGACTGACATTAGTTACAATTGAACAATCTGGTATTGCTACAGAAAAGTTAACTGTCATAGTAAATGTCATTATGATTTACCTTGTCGTTACAGTAGGTTACGATGCAACTGCATGCTTAGCCAATAAGCAATCTCGCTCGCAATCGCCTTCGCGTTTATTTTCAGTCGTATAAAAATTTACATTTCAAACCGATGAAAAGCGTCAAAATAGTTACGCAATAAGGTACTCTGCTGGTTAAACAGTAAACTTTAATCAACCAGAGGTACCGAGTCTAGGATCCTTGCATCCCTGGGAAGGGAAAGCTTGGAAGCTAGCTAAATCGATCTGTTTTGTCTTATACCGCTTCTTGCACTGCCTCTTTGTTCCTGAGTTAACTAGCCAAGTGCTTAGAACAATGCTTATTTAGCTTGCACATTCTCAAATAAGTGGCTTGAGGCTTAAGATATATTACGTTTGGACAAGTACCCCTTAACTCATGATTTGAAGACATCATGTGTTTTACTCAAATAACTCTGTTAGTTCTAACAAAATAAACCAGAGACGTTATGATAGATATCTGTCAGATAAATTTGTTTGGAGGGTGGCAAAACAATCGATTAAACTTTTAAATAGGTACTTAGTGAAGAAAGAATATACAGAAAACCAGAAAATATAGCTTACCCTGGAATCGAATCTGGGTTGACATTCCGTGTTACGCTTTGTCGTGAGTTTCGACTCACGAAAGGTAAATACTTGAATAATAATTAATTTAGTTTGTATAATTATTATCTGGTGCAACACTTAAACATATTCGGTTTCCTCATGTTACCTGTAACTGTCCATGACGATTATCTGTGGTCACCGTTACCGCCTAAAAATGAGCTCTGTCAAAAGTTTTCTCACAAGTGCTAATGTGTAATTGTTTCAAGTTATAATTAGTGATTCACTGGCTGCAGTCTCCGGAGAGCTAAGTATCCTAAGTGTTCTAAGTATCCTAAGTATCTTAGGGGATAAGTATTTTGTGTCTTGTTGAGCATTGATGTTTATCATTCTTGTCTATTCTCGTCAATAGCATTCAGTAAATCAACTAAAGTAAATTCCCGTATCAATTCGTATGTTCAGCTTACTCAAGCCAAGCACGTCCATGAAGAACCCTAAAATAAAAGTACCAAGTTGTTTCCTGACCGCTGGGTCAGGAGTCAGCGCTAGAATTCTAGTTAACCCCGTCCCGTGTCAGCAGCACTGGAGCTGGCCAGTAACGCATCTCTGGTATCGAGCTCCTAGTGAAGCAGGGTGGCAAACATCGGCACTGCTGACACTCCAGTCAAAATCAGGGCAACAAATAACTGCCTAACCAAAGTGGGACCAAAAGGCCATTAATTGGCCATCGGGGCAAAAGACAACTCAAAATCAGCCGTGCCTCGGCACGAGGGTATAGCCTAAAAATCATGCAGTGGCTCAACGTTAGTGCTTGGGAGTAGGACTTAACATAATCAGGAAATGCCTAAGTGTGAACCAATTGATTTGAAAGTAGATAAAATAAAGCTCATATTAAAGCTTGAATGTTCAGTATAAGTCAGCTTTTGACCACTAAAAATAAGGCACAAAGTACACATGGGTGTTGTGGACCCATGGATGTGTGGCTCTCTGGTCAGAGAGTCATATCAGATCTATTCTACAGGAGGTGACGGGAGTTTGGTGCCCTGGGGATTGCCTATTAGCGAAGCATACTAATATCCTGTTAATGGGGCGATGACTATGCTGCTTTGATGAGCTTCAGGTATGAATTTGCTCTTGACTCTTATCATCCTAATTAATCTTAATACTATTTATGATTATTCCTCTGGCACACAAAGACAGACATTAAGTTTGCCGATACAAAGATCTTTTATGTTGTTACATGTAAGTAAGGACATAAAAATTGGTGGAGGATGCTTTGGATGAATACAGTTTTTGAACAAGAACCGAGGAATCGGCAAAAACAAGGAAAAATCATAATTTGGTGTGGGACGAGAGCAAATTCATTACCCGTGGCGCCATCTATTGTATTTGAGGGGAAAGTAAAGTTTCGTTCTAAAACTTAATAAAATTACGTCACTTATTGAATTAAAGGATGGTAATTAAAACAAATGATCAGCAAACGGCTAATTCATGTTTGTGTACAAAGCGAAAGCGAAAGTGTCCTTTGTTCTGCCGACTTGATATGGAGTCGGTCGGAATTTAAGTAATAAACAAAATTATTCTCCATTTAAAATGAGAATGACCGAAATGGACCTCACCGTCAGAGTTAATTTCATGATTGCATCGAAAGAAATCTTTCTCTAATTTATAAATCAGCCGATCATACGCAATTGACGTATTTGCTACAATTTATTTGCACTGTGAGAAATACTTATTTTTAGTCTAGAGAAAAAGATTGTATTTTAGTTTAAAATTTCGGATCGGAATTGGCCGATACCGGAAGTACGCCATTAGCGGTAAGAGACGGAAATGCAAATAAATATTCAGAAATTATATTTTAGCATTAACATTACGAAAGAAAACAATTGATACACGAATAAGTCGTGGTTTGTTTTTATAAAGTCTATTAATAAAGAATTAAGTTCACGCCAAGCGAGATCATGGTGTATTTCGTGATTTGTAAAAACGCGGATTACTTAGCAAGTACGCTATTACGCCATCTTTATATTTTCTTGTGTGTTGTGAATTTGGAGTGCGCAAAGAAAACTTATTTGGTGAGTAATATTGTCTTATGGTGTCTAAATATGCATTCAATCGGTGTTAAAGTAAATGGTGAATAACATATTATGTGGATTTCACGCAGTTCAATGTGTTTACACAGAAATCATGAATTTTCTATAAGGGGTACATAATGCCGTAAGAAAATTAATTGAAAAGTTTTATTTCTCTTTTATCTCTTTGAAATGTGCTAACCTTTGCCTTTGAATGCCGAAACGAGTATCAGTACTCATATGATTTTACCCTTTTAATGTGAAGAAATAAGATTTCGTAATTTTTTCATTCATTCCGTTCCATGACTTTGTGGTCGTATTAAACAAAAGATGAGTCGAATATTGGTGTAACTCGTATATTAAATGATCGAGAGGATCAATGCAGTTGCAACTCGTAAAATTTCGCCAATGATAAGTCATATTAACATATACGTGATGGAGCTTATTTGTGCTAAAGGTAACGCCGGTACGGCGGCACCGAATTTGAATCGCTCCGCGGGAATCCCGGCATTGTTAGAACTGTCGCTGCGCCCTGCGCGTTTTACGTTTGACAAGTGCCGACGACTAGCGAGCTAATCTGCAATACTTGGTATGTACACTTTGTATTGATAACTTACTGTGCTGAAATGTGCTGACTTGTATGAAAATTTCAATTTTATTATTTTAGACAAATAAGTTATGTCTACTCAATTTATTGGAGCATCTAGGTTCTATGCAAGTACTTAAACTCTACTCTTTAAGTAGGTACTCAAAGGTTAAGGGGTCAACAACCTATTGAAAGTGTGTAAACAAATTTGATTTTATTCTTATTAATTGCCTTGATTTAATTAAATGGTATTCACAATAGTGCATCTGCAGAGTCCAAGTGAAATATCTGGATAATTGGGTGCACGGTAGTGCATTAGCCAAGTCTAGTTATTATTTTTGATAAATAACTTTTACTTAAAATTTGTTTATATTTTGATTGTATTGCTCGGTACAGTCGCGAACATGAATAATAATGAGTATTAAAATATTTATGTTTTATCAAACGTTATTTCAAAGAACACTACTTTCTTTTATGATAGGTAGTGAAGTATTTTATTGAAATTAATTTACAGGATGAGCTAAACATCTGAATCAAAATGGACAATATATTACTCAACAGGCTTTCTACTATAGCAAGTAGCATCAATACACTTGCTCAGTCTGAAATATGTAGCAGTACTCACAATTTAGAAACTGCTAAGATTCATGCTGCTAAATTGAAATCTGTGTTAACTCGGTTTGAAACTGAATTATTACAATACTTCAACCTGTCTAGTGAACCTGATGCTGATACAATATCCAATCTTACTACAATACAACTCAAAGGGGAAGAAATATTAGCGGAATTAAACACCAACATCAATATGAAATCGGACAACACCAGCACCCGGACTGTGACTTCTGACAAGAGACTTAGTAAACTACCTGAGCTGAATATACCTACATTTACTGGAAGCATATTGGAATGGCATTCATTCTGGGATCAGTTCTGCTCAAGTATCGACCAAAGAAACTTAAGTGATGTTGATAAGTTAATGTACTTAAAAGCATCACTGAAAGGAGAGGCTAAGAAGACCATTGAGGGATTAGACACTACCAACAAGAATTATTCAATAGCTATAGCAACTTTAAAGGAAAGATACGGCAAAGAAGATCAGATTATTGACGCTCACTATTCAACTTTATATAAGATCAAAAAAGCAGAGAAAATAGAAGACTGTCGCAAGACCCTGGACGAGATAGAGAGGCATATTAGAGTTCTTCAGTCATTGGGAGAAGATACAAGTCACAATCATCTTAGATTTATGATCATGGAAAAATTCCCAGAAGACATAGTATATGAAATTAAAATGAAAGTCAAGGTTGAATCCATTGAGGAGTTGAGAAAGCAGCTAGCAATTGTCATCACTGCACGAGAAGATGCTAGCAGAATTTCCTGTGTCAAAACCCAACAAGAAGCTACACAGTACACAGTGGAAACACTTCATGTGAATAATAACGCAAATAATAATAACAGACGTGTCATAAAAGCAAGACGTCAATTTAATAATCAGGGTTGTAGCAGGAATAAGCAGCTATTTCAAGGAACTCGTTCAAGTGACTCAAACTTCAATAAGAAAATTATACCTAACAAGAGGAAACATGACACAATAAATGATAGAAGAAATTTTGAGAATAAAAGGTTTAGAAGTCAATGCATATTCTGCCAAGGACTGCACTATAACGATGAATGTAAAAGATACAAGACCATGGAAGAAAGACAACAAAGGCTAAATGGCAAATGTTCTAAATGTTTTAAAACAAATCATTTAGCTGGACAGTGCAGGCGTACCAATATGAAATGTCCCCATTGCAGTAAAGTTGACATGCACAATCGTGCTTTGTGTCCTAAATTACTTGTCTCCGTGAAGGAGGATTCCTCAAAGGGCACAGCGGTTATGCATACCAATACTGGGGGCTTCACATTTTTACAGACTGCCGTGGCTGTAGTCAGAGGTGATTCTCTATGAAATGCAGAATATTACTCGATTCAGGAAGCCAAAGAAGCTACATAACTCGGAATGTTTTCCAGACACTTGACCTAAAAAAGGATGAGGAAAACCAACTCACTGTTTTCACTTTCGGATGTATATCACCGCAAAAGATAGATAGCCCACTGGTTAGATTAAGCATTGATATAGTAAGACCGGAAGGTGTGCGGATCATATACGCTAATGTTGTTCCATCAATATCGCATGGTATACCTTATCAGGGATATCTACTAGATAGTTACAACAAGGATGAACAGCTTACCTTTGCTGATGATGGTTCTTTAGCGGATCGAATCGACGTGCTCATCGGAAATGACTATTATTACTCTTTGATGTCAACAAGAAAAGTACAAATTTGTGAAAACTTGTTCCTAGTAGAAAGTGAATTTGGATGGATTCTCTCTGGCACTACATCAACTAGACCAACTGATGAACTATCAGTCAATACCTATTTTCAATCAAGCTGTGAAACAAGACTCGCCCAACCAGACATGCCTTTAGATAATGGTAATTTAAAACTTTTATGGGACTTAGAATCTATTGGAATTACTGATTCTCCAAAAATTAATAGAGATGAAGAAGCAATTAATAATTTCAATGAAAATATAGAATACCAAAATGACAGGTACTATGTTTCCTGGCCCTGGAACGAGTACCCGCCAAACCTAGCATCTAATTATGGCTTAGCATTTGGTCGTTTGATAGGACTTTTGAAGCGATTAGACTCCACAACCTTAAATTTATATGACAATTTGATTACAGAACAACTAAACAAAGGTATTATAGAGATTGTACATGAAAAGGATCTGAAAATATCATCTCACCCAATACATTATCTTCCACATCATGGAGTAAATTTACCAGGAAAAGCTTTAAGAATAGTTTATGATGCTTCAGCATGCACAAAAGGTAATAAGAGTCTCAATCAGTTTTTGTACTGCGGACTTATGATGCTAGAGGATCTAACTGGATTGTTGATTAAGTTTCGCTGTCATTCTATAGGCATCACAGCTGATGTCGAAAAAGCTTTTCTCCAGATTGGACTTCATAAAAGGGATCGAGATGTAACAAGATTTATATGGCTAAAGGACATAACGCAGGCAGCCACTGAAGACAATCTGTTACATTTAAGATTTACCAGAGTTCCATTTGGAATTATATCTAGCCCATTCTTACTGAACGCCACAATTAAGCATCACTTGTCACTTTCAGAGAACGCCAATTTGAAGAACTTAGCTGATGACATTTATGTGGATAATCTAGTGACAGGGACTAGTTCTACACAGGAAGCTGTAAAATTATATGAGGATTCTAAAAATACCTTCAATCAAATTTCCATGAATTTGAGACAGTGGAGCTCAAACTCAAGGGAGCTGATAAGAAATATTCCTGATGCTTGCCCAGACAGAATAGTGAAAACACTTGGACTGGATTGGAACTTAGATAAAGACACGCTAAAGCTAAGGATTAAAGATGTGGTCAGCCCTAATACCAAACGAGGCATCTTGAAGAAGGTAGCATCTATTTATGATCCTTGTGGATATACTGTACCACACATTCTCCAAGCTAAACTTTTATTACAGGATTTATGGAAGATGAAGGTCAAATGGGACACCCAACTATCCAAAGAAGTAACTGACAAATGGAAAGACATTCAAGAAGATCTCCGCAAGATACAAGAAATATGTTTACCAAGATGTTTGATAAATCCACTGAAACAAAATAGTTGTCAAATACACTGTTTTACAGACGCATCCACTAAAGCCTACGCAGCTGTCGTCTACCTTGTTGCTGAAAACTCCAAAGGCTTTGTAATTGGTAAATCAAGACTTGTACCAATCAAGGATCAAGCAGACTTAAAAATTCCACGTTTGGAATTACTTGGAGTGCTGATTGGCAGTCGCCTAATATTGTATGTGCTCAAATTCCTTAAATTTAACATAACACAGCAATTCCTTTGGACTGACAGTCAGATCGTAATTGATTGGTACAATTCTCACAAACTATTGTTACCATTTGTTTCTAGGCGAATAGAAGAAATCAAGAAAAATAAGAACCTGACCATAAGATACGTCCCATCTGAGTTGAATCCGGCTGATATTGCTACTAGGCCAAGTAGCTCTGAAGAAGATCGAGCTAGATGGTTAGCTGGACCTGACTTTATAGTGCAGAAGCCCAGCAAGTGGCCGACTGGCACGGTAAGAATGTTATGTTATGACACTTCGCTTCTGGCTGCGGAGGGTCCTGCGGATTCGGATAATTTGGATGTAGACATGAATCAGTTGCATGTTTCAGGATCTACAGATATTGAATTAAACACGAATGAAGACAAATATAATAAACAAGGATTTGACAACAAAACTACCGGACTAGACAATGAAAAACAAGAAAGCACTAATGTTGAAGATTCTATTTTAAAAGAAATTAAAGCTTTACAATTACAACATTTCACCGACGAAGTAAAAGAAAAGGAAACTAATCTAAGTCGTAATTTAAAGCTATTTAAAGATAATCAAGGACTATTGCGTTGTACGGGAAGAATGAAGAACACTAATTGGTCTTTTGACAAGAAGTATCCTTTACTCTTACCTAGAAATTGTGAATTGACCGAAAGGATTATAAAAGATACTCATGAAAAGAATTATCACGTAGGAGCTAATCACACACTCAGTATCATTCGAGGCACGTATTGGATACCTCAAGGCAAAAGTCAAGTGCAGAAGGTGATAAGAAAATGCCAACGATGTGTCAAGCATGGTGGCGGACCTTATCGCTTACCACCTACACCTGCACTTCCACCCGAGCGTGTTAATTTTAGCATGCCATTTACTTTTACAGGAGTGGATTATTTAGGACCTCTACTGGTGAAAACTGAAAATGGTACCAGTAAGCGATGGATATGCTTATTTACATGTCTAGCTGTGAGAGCCATTCATTTGGAAGTAGTTCAAAATCTCACAGCAGAGGAAGGACTTCTAGCTCTGAGAAGGTTGATAGCAACGAGAGGTATTCCAACAGTCATCACTTCGGACAATGCTTCATACTTCAAGCTCATAGCGGACATCGTGTCTAAATCATATTGTGTGGAGAACAAGATCCATTGGAGGTTTATACCCGAACTAGCCCCATGGTATGGTGGTTTTTATGAAAGAATTGTATCTATGGTGAAACATTGCATGAAACGTTCACTTCAAAAACACTTACTAAGAGACACACAGCTGTCAACGGTTATAAAGGAAATAGAAGCTGTACTAAACACTCGACCACTTACTTGTGTAGACTCTGAAATAGAGCATGTTTTGAAACCTGCCGACTTTCTAAATCTCGGTAGATGTATCACCATGAAAACATCACAAGAGGATGCATTAGTGCAAGGTACCACAATCAAGTCAGACTTAGTCACAGCATGGAGGAGAGCTCGTATACTACTCGAAGAATTTAAAGAAATGTTTTGTAACCGATATCTAGCAAGTTTGCGTGAGAGATATAACAACTCACGTAAGAATCCTCGCGTTACTTCAAAGGAGAACCCGAAAGTAGGTCAGATCGTTCAGATAAAAGGTGACAAAAATCGTGAAGGATGGAAGGTAGGGAAAATTATCTCCCTCATCCAAGGATCTGATGGACTATCAAGAGTCGCAAAAGTAAGAGTAGGTGACAAAGTATTTACAAGATCTATTGCTCATCTGTATCCTTTGGAAATGGATGACACTAATCAGCAACATAACGTAGTTCTTCGAGATACAGAACCTTCAGACCAAGCTAAACTTCAAGATGACGATATGGAAAAATCAATCAATATACCTGCTGAGGTAATTGATGACAGGGTTGAAGTAGATGAATTCAGACCTCAGTTAACATCTGAATCCACAAGAAAAGAGACAAGTATTAACACAGATGTGACAAATGAAAACAAGGATAAGACTGATGAAAACTTAGATAGGACCAATGATAATATGGATATGAGAATTAATGAGTATGCCTTGAGTAATGATCCTGACATGAGTAATGAAGATCCATGTCTGAAGACTGATCAAAACAAGAAACGTCAAGCCGCAGTTCGAGCCCTGGAGAAGATAAAGGAGTGGACTCGCGATTTGATGACAACTCTACACTAATCTTGCTCGTGGGGAGTGTCGTGAGTTTCGACTCACGAAAGGTAAATACTTGAATAATAATTAATTTAGTTTGTATAATTATTATCTGGTGCAACACTTAAACATATTCGGTTTCCTCATGTTACCTGTAACTGTCCATGACGATTATCTGTGGTCACCGTTACCGCCTAAAAATGAGCTCTGTCAAAAGTTTTCTCACAAGTGCTAATGTGTAATTGTTTCAAGTTATAATTAGTGATTCACTGGCTGCAGTCTCCGGAGAGCTAAGTATCCTAAGTGTTCTAAGTATCCTAAGTATCTTAGGGGATAAGTATTTTGTGTCTTGTTGAGCATTGATGTTTATCATTCTTGTCTATTCTCGTCAATAGCATTCAGTAAATCAACTAAAGTAAATTCCCGTATCAATTCGTATGTTCAGCTTACTCAAGCCAAGCACGTCCATGAAGAACCCTAAAATAAAAGTACCAAGTTGTTTCCTGACCGCTGGGTCAGGAGTCAGCGCTAGAATTCTAGTTAACCCCGTCCCGTGTCAGCAGCACTGGAGCTGGCCAGTAACGCATCTCTGGTATCGAGCTCCTAGTGAAGCAGGGTGGCAAACATCGGCACTGCTGACACTCCAGTCAAAATCAGGGCAACAAATAACTGCCTAACCAAAGTGGGACCAAAAGGCCATTAATTGGCCATCGGGGCAAAAGACAACTCAAAATCAGCCGTGCCTCGGCACGAGGGTATAGCCTAAAAATCATGCAGTGGCTCAACGTTAGTGCTTGGGAGTAGGACTTAACATAATCAGGAAATGCCTAAGTGTGAACCAATTGATTTGAAAGTAGATAAAATAAAGCTCATATTAAAGCTTGAATGTTCAGTATAAGTCAGCTTTTGACCACTAAAAATAAGGCACAAAGTACACATGGGTGTTGTGGACCCATGGATGTGTGGCTCTCTGGTCAGAGAGTCATATCAGATCTATTCTACAGGAGGTGACGGGAGTTTGGTGCCCTGGGGATTGCCTATTAGCGAAGCATACTAATATCCTGTTAATGGGGCGATGACTATGCTGCTTTGATGAGCTTCAGGTATGAATTTGCTCTTGACTCTTATCATCCTAATTAATCTTAATACTATTTATGATTATTCCTCTGGCACACAAAGACAGACATTAAGTTTGCCGATACAAAGATCTTTTATGTTGTTACATGTAAGTAAGGACACGCTTCGTGCATATAATTTGCGCGACATGTCAAGGATCCAAGGTCAATTAACGGTGAGTGCTATATGTTCTGGCTTCAGTTCATTCTTGTTTCCGTAAGTAGGTACCTACTTATTTAAAAAAATAATTTGTAACGTGAGTACCGTAAAAATAAAAAAATGGGGGAAACTACAAAGAGTTACTTTATTGTTATTATGGGTAAATATACTCGTAAGAGTACTTGCTATAATACAATAGGTACTCATAGTATAAGCAAAAGGTAAATAAGTTAATGAATTTATGGCTAAAGTGTGATTTAGGTTAAATAATGCGTATTTTGTATAATTAATAGTAAGAAAAGTTTGTAAGACTCAAAAGTACACGTTGCATTAATCAAAAACATTCTCAATGAGTAAAGACTATCAGTAGTATTTCAATTAAACTGCTTTAAAGAGTTCTGCACTCGATAAACAACTCTTATAAAATAAACTGAAAAACAGGACTAAGCTAAATTAATTGCACAGATAGGGACAACGCAAAAGCAAGTAACAAGAAGAAAGCTTTCGGTCCGATTCCAATGTACTTATTTTTTAGGGTTCCATAGCCAAAATGCCAAAAACTAAGCCCTGTTATAGTTTCGTCATGTCCGTCCATCCGTCCGTATGTCACAGGCATTTTACCTACCTAATCAAAAGCTATAAAAGGTATATTGATGAAATTTGGTATGGAAATTAGGTGTCATGTAGAAACCGCTACAGTTTGATAGTTAAATAACAAAAATAAAAGAGGGGGGGGGGGCACTCCACACATGTAACAAAAGTTGAAAAAAAAATCAGCAAACATCAACATGTGGCACATTATTTAGTCAGCTCTTTTTAGGTAAAACCAGTTTCAGTTTCATAAGCAATTTTTTTCATTAATCGAATGTTCCTGCGAAGCAATTCAATGGTGTGTGTGAAGTTCCCAATCCGCACTGGGCCCGCGTGGGAACTATATAGCCCAAGCCCTCTCATTCTGAGAGGAGGCCTGTGCCCAGCAGTGGGACGTAAATAGGCTGATAATGATGATGATGATGATGAATCGAATGTTTCCGGAAATAATCGATCCGAAAGTTGCCTAAACTTGTGTCCCTCCCTCCCCTTATCTTCTAAACCGTAGGTCCAAAAAATATGAAATTTCATTATAGTAACGGTTACGGAACCCTACACTAGGCATGGCCCGACATGCTCTTGGCCGGTTTTTTGGTTGATGTTTAAGTGTAAAAATGAATGTAAATATAGTGACTGTAATAGAAGTAATACTTGGTATGTTACGGTTAAATCATGACTAGAATTAGTTTTTCTCGTATGCTTTATCTTATCAGTTCTAGATAACTGATACCGTTGACATTGAAAAAACTCCTAAAAATATATTGCCTACCTACTTTAAAATTCTACAAGAGCACTTCATATGCCTTCAGAAATATTTTGAAATACAAGGTTCATCAATAATATAGCCAGGGGTTCAGTAAGTCTAACTGAGCATATCCTTGTGATTTTCTTTTTGAAAAAAAAAATCATTCTCCCACAGACATTGTCACCCAGTTGAGCCACTGAATTAATGCATGGGAGATTTTTTTTTACGTTTCCAAATAAAAACTTCACAGGGGTGTTCACTTGAACTTACTCAACCCCTGGCTGAATTCTTGACGGTTCATTAAAACACCCTGTTACAGGGTGTTTATTCCGGACATAATCCTAGGGCCGATTGTTCATCGCCACCATCTCCAAGGAGGCACTAACATTACAGAGGTTCGAGCACGACTTTTACGAATCCTGCGTCACATAAAATCGAATAGTAAACGTTAGCGTGTTTGTATGACGTTTGGAACAGCGCCCGCCCGTGAGCGTATTTGGAACTAAAATTTAGTATGAGGTTTCTCGATCTCGATACGTTAACTGTAACGTTACGCAGCATTCGTTAAGTCGTGCTCGACCCTCTGTACATACATTACACATTACAAGTATTCGTAATGTAAGTACCTTTTCTATTAGAACGCGGCCGCGCGGATCGCTGTCAACCATATCCGACTTGGGCCACTAGTTGGTACCTACGTGTTAATATGCTGGTATACTCGTACCTACAGCTCTTGCGTATTACCCGCATTACATAAATATGTAACACCATCTGAGTCGTCTTTTTCCTGGTGGTTTACTGAGACAACACGCGTGACCTTTCTTGTGAAACGTCCTTCTAATATACACGAGCCTCTAGTATAATTTCAGACGGTATTGCCGCCTATTATGTACATGCAAACTTCAAAACTAAAGTTATTTCTTTTCTCGGTCTATTGACCGGACTTGAACTCTGGTTGATAAGAATGTTTATAACAAGTATTTTGACCCCAATACTAGTCTTGCTCTGTAATTATGTTAGTAGATATCCCAACTGTCTTTCCGGGTATCAGTTAGTGGGTGATAACATGTAGTATTATTCATAAACGCCCCACCGCTGGACACAGGTAATGCTGAGGTAAAAGACAGTGCCGCACTAGGTCGCAAATGGATGCTGCACTTACAAAGCTTTATGATGTTTTGGTGATCAGGGTTTTACGGATACCTACATTGGTACAAAATCATGCCTACTTTGGATTTGAGACTTGGGCAGCTGGGGTGTTATTCGCTAAGGTCATTCACAGCTGTTTAAGCGTCGACGTGTCAAATTAGTTGTCATTTAGGATAAATAATGACTACGAGCGAGCCTGCATTAGAGAGTCCGCATTGCAGAATTACCTGTCAAATACCTTATAGGTATATCAATTAAAATCAGTCCTCACCCTTGTTAAGTTTTAATTACTAAGTATCTAATTCAAGGAAAGACTCGAGCGGCAAATTTATGTATACCTACCTACTACTATATTCCTGTAGACATGTTGACCTTTCTTGAAGATGAAGCTGTCTGCTATGTAGATAAATAGACAAAGAATATCGTTGATACAGGCTTCCGCATCTAATGTACGTAAGGAAATATTTATATTAACTTGTTTATTATGAAAGTGTTCTTGTTGTTTCGACGTACTCAGTAAGACAACCGGGGAAAATGCTGGCACGTCCAAGTATGAGAGGGGAGGGGGTCTCCAGATCGTTACAGATAATCTGTAACTGACGCACAAGGAAAATTTTAAGTTAAGGAGGTGGTTAACGCCCCACCATAGCACACGCTCATGGCAAGAGGCATTTCCATCTTAGACACTACGCATCTTGAATTCTTCTAGTGCTCCGAGTGTGGACAACGGTGAACAACCACCAGGCCCCCGTTTCATAAACGTGACAGGTGACAAATGACAACGACAATTCGATCTACACTTCGAAGTTGATAAGTAGTCTGGTAATACAAAAACTTTTTAAGTCAGTAACCTACACCAAACTGTCATTGTTATTTGTCACCTGTCACGTTCATGAAACGGGGGCCTGATGACCAATTCCCTTCCTAGGTATGAAAAAGAAAGTCAAAAAATATCGACTGTTTTCAGAGGCAAGGGAGAAAAAGACTAAACAAATTTCATGGAAAAATCTCTTTTGCTATCATCTTAACACGTTACATGTCTTGTTTGTACTATTTCAAAGGCAAAAGTGCTTGATAGCAGCGCATTGCCATAAACCTTGCTGATAATGTCAATCGCCTCGTAAAACTACGACGCGTGCGTTAAATTTTGAATGATTCATGTCACCAACGTTGCTGTTATACTTTGGATTTTAAAAGTTGATCAAATTGTGTAGGTACCTAGCCTACTTCAAACGCTAAGTATCGATAGGTCAATATGTAATAGACGTAGTAGATACTAACCTTACTATGAAGCGTTACTAACTAACGACCTGTCCAAGCCAAGGCCCTTGATAAGACTCAGACTGACGTAAACTCTACAAATCGCGATCAAAATCCAATCCTTTTTGGTGAAAGCATTCAGAAGCGAGATGGGATTTCGCTCGCATGGTCCTGGTATTTCTTCTAAGTTTCTACTTACGCTTCTAGGGCACAAGGTACAACACTTGACAAGCCTAAGCTATTTTTGTGTTCCATCAAGTGACCGATCACAATGCATCATAGTGCGTACAACACCTTCGCTCGCACTATTGTATTCAACTTATTTATTAGATACAATTTTCAACCATGACTTGCCCGGAATACGAATCACGAGGACTGTGTCATCAAAATGTACAGCTTAGAGTCACCCGACAACTATGGACGTCCACTAGCTAACAATGATGTTAGTATGTCATTTAACTAATTATCTTTAACCACCGTTATAGGTACTAGTTACTAGTAACTAGTATCTGTGTCACGTTTATTACCTATGTCCACCGCACACCAACTTATTTTCCAAAACTAGATTTTGCAAAATTACTTTTGGTTCAGAGGCTATCGTATCGCCGTCGAGAAACTTTATATCAAATTTTAGCTCACGGGCGGCGCTGTTCCAAACGTCATACAAATTTTCTCGATAACGCTCGACTAGATTACGTTATAGGTCGCGCGGCGAATTAAGATCGCTTATGAAAAGTGGAAGGGGGGTGCGCAGAAGTCAATTCTTAGGTCTATTTGGTTGCGCAGAGGGGTGAGGGGAGGGTGCGCGCTGGCGCCGACACGTTATTGGTAGATCAAGTCGTTCTTCCCCTCCCTCGCTTCGTTCACGCGTCACGTGTCTCTTGAGTACTGTTGCGCACGGATTGTTTTACTGTATTAGTAGTAAGTACGTTATGATGTCGTAGTTAGTGAAAAAAATGCCCAAATATAAAGTTTGAACATGGCAAGCCAGAAAAATGGTTTACGACGTGAATTGTTATGTTAAAAAGGAAACTAATTAAATCATGGGTAATTAAAAGCACGTAAAAAATACTACCAAGATTCTGAATAAACATACTAGCAAAATAAGTCACAAGCAAAAACGAGTGTTATACGTTAGGTGACTAAAGGTACAAAAAAATGCGAAATAAGAAAAATATATTTCAAAGAAATACACTCAGAACTTAACAATTTTGTGCGCAATTGTACAGATGCGCCAAATTGCCCCCACCAGTTTCGCCGAGCGATCTTAATCCATCGCGCGGCCTATACGTAACATTCGAATACTCGTGCTCAGAACTCAGTACGAGTCAAATTTAAAAGCGCTTAGAGGGAGTCGGTCACTTGTAGGGGAAGCGAGACGCACACAGACTAACGGGAGTGTGGGAGAGGGACCGTGATACCTCCTACGGCTTGAACAACTTCAAAGGTGTCAAAATTAGAATATAATAGCATACAAACCTACGCAAAGGTATTTTGGTGAAAAAAAACTTTTACCTATTATTAGCTAAAGCTTGAAACTCGTGACAAAAATAACCTCGGCAAATTTAGGACTGAAGTAGCGCTCCAGACCGAGACGCGAGTTCCCAGTTTTTTTTTTATTTTGATATTATTTATTTCAACATGCGTAAACTTACTTTTTCAATGAACGGTTTAAATTACATTCGGCATTTATTCCTAATGTACAAGTACGCGGGGAATTACGAGGCTATTTTGCGTAACAATAGGCGAGACGATAACAAGCTGCATACCTAGATATTCTCCCTTAACAGTACCTAAGAGACCGCAAAGCCTGAAAAAGGCTCGCAACGCCGAGAAACACAGGTAGAGTCTGACCAGCCACAAAAAAACAACTAACAAATTATAACTATCTCTTTCTTATGCTGAAAAGTGTTAAGCGTAAAAAAGAAATGGGTGTACTTCCCCAGCTACTATGCGAGTGACATGACTGGCTGGTCAGACTCTACGTATACTCTAAAGTGGCCACGTGCATTTCTACAAGATTTACAACTAAATTAAACGCGTTACTTCTCTTCAAATTGCTTCAAATTCACTTATTATTATGTAACGTGAAGGAAAAATAAATAACGAAGCAAGTCGTAGCTCGGGGCTCCGACGAAGGCCGGAAGCCCTTCAAGTTCCAGCCGGCGATGTTAAATTGGAATTTCCGTTTTGTACTGGAATTACGTAAACTGCCAACCTTCAAGAGTCTGAATTTAGCTCACTTGCGACATAACGTTTGCCTACCTAAACTCGGAAAAAACCAATTTACCCGTTTGTGATTCTTAAACTGATTGACTAATAAATTGATTGACCAAAAACTTGGTTGGGTTCGTGACGTCGAACAAAGTAACGAAATAATTTGGTCTGTTTTTTCAGTACTGGAATATTCCTACCTAAACACGACGGCGCTTATATTGAGTTGGCTTGAATTAGTAAATAAATTTGATTTCTAGTGAAAGTGAAATCTGGGCGTACCGATAATGTAACCTTGACAAACCTGGACGAAATAAAGGAACCAATTGAAATTATATTTTAGGCACTGTAGGTGTTAGGAAGAGATTTTTACTTGCCATAAACTTTTAGCACCTAGTCATGGTAAGGTTTAACTAAGCAAGTAGATTATGTACCTACCTATGTTCAAAGGTTCAAAATAGTTTGTAACGTGAAACCAGTTTTGCATGATGCATTAAGTAATGTACTTAATAAAAATAAGCTCCCTTGAAGAAACGTTTTATTTTATACTAATTACTTCCCTTGATTTTATAAATTAATAATTACTTTAGTGCAGTTAAAGTGAAACGATAAAGAACCCTTAATAAACATAAAGCTACTTAATTTCAACCTGTTTAAATATTGTTTCATGTTACATATACAAAATATACAGTAGGTACTGAATGAAACACCTGCCAAACAGTCTGCCAAACCAAGTAGGTTCCTGATCTGTTTTCGTGCGAAGTATCCCTCTTACAATATTGCTATTATAAAAGTGTAGGCGTTAAGCTGTTTATGTGCTTTATCTTTGTTCTTAAAATTAGGAAATATATCACTTTATACGCTACAGAACGCTACAACCCTTAATAAATAAAGATAAAGCTGTACAGTACATGTCAACATTAAGATTACTAAGTGTAGAATCTGTCAGCGATTACGGAGACAGTTCTAGTGAACCTGTGTAGAATAATGAAATAGGTGCTTACCTGTGTAGATGCTAACCGTCGAGTGACCCATTTGCTCGTCGGCCCCTGTATGATATTAAAGTAATTATGTTAACGTACGATCCTGTTAATCTAGTCTGGTTTAGGGCAGTTTCAGGCATGCGATTTTTCTGCTCGAAAAACTCATCCGCTTATCTCAGAACAAGCTTATCCGCGAAAAAACGTCAATATTACGTAATCTCTGGACCCTAATAAGCCGGCCAAGATAGAGTTCCGCAGTTGTTACGGAAAATCCACACAGTAGGTATGTCTAGCTAATTTTAATAAGTGATTTTTTTTTACGAGATTTTATGGGTTTGAAACTTTGGGTCGATGGGGTCCCAGCGCTTACAAGCTTATTTCTGAGTTACAAAAGCGCTTAGTTGATGCAACTTGTGACCAAAGGGCTGGCAGTTTTCTCTCTCAAAGAATCAGCATCGCTATTCAGCGAGGCAATACTGCCAGCCTTTTGGGCGCTATGCCACGGGGGCCTTATTTAGATTTAATTTAGTTTTAAGTTGTAGTTTATTTTGTTTAAGCTTAGATTTAATGTCATTGTAAATTGCTTTTATTATGTAACTAGATTTTTAGATTCCTTTATTTCTTATTGAAAATTACATTTACTTTCAAATGTCAAAAATACAAGAAATAAATACCAAATAAATAAATATCATGGGACAACAAGTATCACTTTACGTGAAGGGGAGGTGCCCAGTTTTTGTTAAGACTTTATTCTGCCACTTCTGCCTGATTAATTTGTATATCCATGAAAAAATACAGATTCCTAGTAGGTATAAAGAGTCGGACAAACCGACAGACAGACACAATGAAACTAGAAGGGTTCCTTATTGTCTACGGAACCCTAAAACAACACTGACCCATTTCCGTGACCGGTCTAAGTGGCTTATAAAAGCTCCCTATTATTGAAAACTCTTGCAGATTATTTCTTGATCTTGGCAACACTTTTCCCTATCCACGCGCTCAAATTGTATAGGTATACACACTTGTTAAATAGGAAACTATTCTACCAGTTTCGATGAAATTTGCTATTTGAGGGTTTTTCAATAAAAAGTAAATAAAATAAACATGTAGGTATCATGAGCAATACTGAGTAACAGTTTGTAGCGTACGCGTTACAAGCGCGGAGACAAAATCACGCGTCCATGTCACTAGTATCCTCTTTTTGTTAGTTCTGTGGTAGTACTTACCTACCTACCTATAAACCTACCTACCTCACTACCTACTTATAAAACAATATAAAAGTTACAGGTAAGCATACTAATATTACTCTTGATATCCATTCGTCCAGCCGCGAGTCGAGACGACTGAGAGAGAGAGAGAGAGAAACATTTATTCACATACACAGACTCGTGCACAGATGTAGAATGTACCTAGGTGTGCACACAGAGTACCTTTTTATAATCTGTGCAATGTGACTACATTACAGACTGTGTATTTTTGGCGCGACAATCGACAGTCACGCCTGTGTCGGGTGAACGATCGCTGAGATAGCAAAAAAACTAGCTAACGTTTTTTGGTCTGGAACTACTTGCCGATTACTGTTTAATAATAATCCATTAACTGTTCTTAACTAAGCACCGGTTTGCTATACAGAGAAAATACATAGAAAGATACTGTAATATCTAACGTACGTTTTTTTTAAGCTTTAACAAGCTTTGTTGATTTTGCTTGCATTGTCATTCAATTTACATCTAAGTATACCGAATTTCCAGTCAATGCGATCACTGGATGTGGGTCACATTTAACTTGCAAGATTTGACCTAATCTGCTACCATCACAAGTGAAAAAACATTTCAATTTTAAGTTAACAAAAAGCTTGCAAAAATGCGGTGTCATCAAGAAGCTGCCACCGTTTAGATAACGTCTTGCTAGCACAGAATATGTAATGTACATAATGCTAATGCGAACATAATTGGCCATAATTCACCCGTCGCCTGTGTATACAGGCCAGGATTATGTATTTTGAAAGAAGCCAATTGATCTCGTACTGCGATGCACATAATAATTATTGGCGAGAGCACACTTCACCCCCTTGTAGTCGTATAACATGAACTTATAAATAAATAAATAAAATAAATAAATATCGTAGGACAAGTGACACAAATTAAGCAGAGCTCGCGGGGTGTGGGTACTAGACGACGGATACTTATATATTATACATATAGATAGATACATACTTAAATACACATATTATTACCACCCAAGACTCGAGAGCAAACATTCATATTCATGATAATAGATAGGTATCTGCCTCGACCGGGAATCGAACTCCGGGACCTCAAGCTTCGTAGTCAGGTTGTCTAACGATCCGGTCGTCTTAGCTGTAGTGCATAACAGTACGTCGTACTTACTATGTATGTAGTGTCCCCTATGCATCAATGCCCAGAACCACCGGAAATAATTTCCAAAGCTCCGTCACTATAGCACAGCTTACTGCAAATAGCTTTTACATACTTAGTGCCCGCGTTGCCCATTTTCTGACTATTTTGCTGTATTGATTCTATAAAATGCAGCACGCCCAGGCCACAGAGTTAATCCGAAAGGATTTTCCTCTCTGCCTGATTGAATTGCGATTCGGAATTACATACAATAATGAGTTATAATCCGGCTTGTGTCGGATGTTATGAAACCCTAAGAGAATATTGGGTGTAGGTGGTAGAGCAACTTCGTCGGATTTTTCGTGAATAAGTACTTATTTTACATACGACAATGTTAATCATCATCATCAACATAAAAACTAGCCGGGTGCGAGTCGGACTCACGCACCGAGGGTTTCGTACAAAGATTTTCCCGCTTTTCCCCAGTGTTAGTAGAGCCCTGCTAAATAAAATATACGCAGTGTGGGGTAATTTTATATTGATCTGTGATACAGACAGACACAAAAATTCAAGATTTCGAGATTTTTTTGAGTAGTTGTGCTATAAGAGCTACCTTCATACCAAATTTCAAGTTTCTAGGACAACTGGAACTGGAAGTACCCTTTAGATTTTCACAGTACGTCAATTTGTATGGAAACAACCTTTTTAATTACTGTATCTTTTGATTGCTGACTATAAAGCTTGAGGTCCCGGGTTCGATCCCCAGTCGGGGCAGATGTTTGTGTGATGAATACGAATGTTTGTTCTCGAGTCTTGGATGTTTAATTAAATATTTATACAAGTATGTACTTATCTATATAAATATGATTATCCGTTGTCTAGTACCCATAGTACAGGCTTTGCCTAGTTTGGGATTAGGCTCATTATTTTATTGCGTTGACTTACTTAGAAGTTTGATTTTTCGACAGCTTCAAGGGACTGCAGGCTTGAGTCATCATCATCTTCATGTCAGCCGAAAGACGTCCACTGCTGGACATAGGCCTCCCCCAAGGCTCTCCATTCAGACCGGTCTTGTGCTTTCCGCATCCACCGCGGCTTGAGTATTTGATATTAATTTCAGCATGCTCCCTCCACGCGTTCCAGAGAAAAAGGGTCTTGACAGACAGACAGACAGACGGACGGACAACAAAGTGATCCTATAAAGGATCGGTTTTTCCTTTTGAGGAGCGGAACCCTAAAAATTATCCCGAGTAACTGATACCTTTTACTTTTGGGGATCGGTTGTTTTATAAGTTTGTAAATATATGTTTCGTAACAATTAAAAGTCGTGAACCGGTTTTGTCTCTAACAGGAAAACCAAGTTGTTGTTTGTATAGAAAAACATGTTGATCTTCGAAACAAGTACAAAATGAAACCCAGAGCATACGAGACAATGTATACTGTTTGATAAACAAAACATAATAAGGACAATCGACGATACCATTTTCGGGCGGGTTTGGAGTCCAAATTCTAAATTGTTTTCACTTGCGACGACACTCATTAAAACTCAGAGGCGCGAGCCGGGGCTTGTACCTCTGCTTGAGAGGCCATAGGTCAAACCACTAGGCTATCACGGCTTTTTTCTAAGTTTACTAACTTGCCTCAAAATGTATGTATGTATTTATTGCACATAAAACAAAAAAAAAATCTAACGTATATAAAATACTTACCGCCCAACACGACTTGAACCTGCAATCTCGGCATTTCTTGTCTTGTTACGCTCACTTCTCATTGAATAGAAGCTTAGTGATACACCAAAGTTAACCGGAAGATGTTCCTTGGGGAGATACGCCCGCCTTTGTACATAACACTGCTCTGCAAACAGCGTTATCTGCTTGTGTTTGAACAGAGCAGCTTTGAATACAAACGTACCAACATACCGACTGCTATAATTATCTGCATGTACTGTATGCCTGACTATACTTACATATCTAGCAGTTTAGAAAAATCTTGTAAAGCATGGGACATCTTGTCAACAGGTAGTTTTAAGTATGACAATTGATGAGCTAAAATACAAATGACGACTACGACTAAGACACCTCATACGTTGAAATCCGTCGAACAGTTTAGGCTGTAGAGCGTGCCAAAGAATTAGACATACATATGCTTAAAAAACATAACCCTTCTTCGGCAGTCAGGTGACAGACCTCATGAAATATTGGTCCAACTTTACTCAGAGTTATTCGGTTGTTACATATTTCGTAAAAGTAACTGAACGGTCAACAAAGACTAAGTAGAGCCGCGTTATACACACGACTATCGCCAAGACTGCAAGAGCTTAGTACATATGTATCAATTTGTTTTTTTAACTGTTCTGCTACTGATGCTGTTGACTGTATTTTCCCAGCTTATTCTCAATGCACAGTTTTCAGACTCCCGGGCTGAACAAAAATAAACTCTTGTGTCGATTAACGCTAATTGTCAACTCGACTGATGACCACAAAAAATCTTGAATGAGATCGGTCTGCTTCTGACATTAATGCGTATCAGGTTATCAGACCTATACATTCTTAAATATTCAAAAATAGCTTCAGTGTTTTAACTTGCATCACACATCATGAGATGTAAATAATTACCTACGTAAACAGTCATGTGCTTAATTTTACAACATGACTTATCTTAACAGTTACAATTTTCTTAAAAAAGTAATACTTACATAACTTATAAATCTGTTATTCGCACTTGACTTTAAAATAACAGGAAAATTGATTAAGATCCCTGTCACAAATCGCTGATTTAAATATCTTGTTTGCTGTAAAATTATCCAATCGATAATCAGGTAACAAGTTTATTATATCCTGTACAAGACGAGAAAAGTCCGAACAAGCCATGAACAAGCTCATATAATTTACTATTCAATTTAAGGGAAATTGCGTGAGATGTAAAAACCATACCTACTTGGGTTATTTTGCTACGATTCGTCAAAACTATTTACTGCATATATTAAGTAGAGAAAATGTAAACATTGACATTACATACATTACAATTACAATACACATTATTTATAGCCACGAAGAGGCGGAAACTACCTTCGGAGAGCTACATTTTATTTGAAAAGGCGTTTCCTAGGTAAGCGTGTTACACCTTTGTTAAATTTTCCAGGAACATATCTTGTTTCCCTTTCGAACCCGGGGACTTCTATTTCTGAATGTAGGTGTCCTTCGAACCTTCACGAGCGAGGTTATGCGAATATCTACAGTATCTACATTTACTAACTACCTCAAGGATATACGAAACCGAAATATTTCAGGAACTGAATGAAAAAGCCTAGGTGAATACCAATATAGAGTTTTTTATAAACATTATTCCAATCATTCATTAATTTTTTGAACGAGCGCAAGCAATTTCTCAGTATCGAGAAAGGTGGCAATTCGGCGGCTGTCAAAATTTGTCCGACGATAATTTGAATGCCTGATTTTATTAATGTTTTGAAATAGGTACTGAAACTTGAATACACAGAAGAAGCCAGAAAATATAGGTAATCCAAGGGGCTAACTCTGACGTAGTGACGCACATGACAAGGCATGTCAAGGATCCAGGTTCGATTCCCGCAGTTAGCTATTTGTTTCTGTTTTTTAAGTTGTCCAGTGTTAGCAGAGCTCTGCTGCAAAGCAAAATGTACGCAGTGTGGGGTCATCTTATATTGGTTTGTGAAATCTACAATGTGTAAATTTAAGATTTTGAGAATTTTCTGAGTAGTTGTGCTATAAGTGCTACCTTTATACCAAATTTCAGGTTTCTAGGACAACTGGAAGTACCCTTTAGGTTTTCAGGAAACAACCTTTTTAATGACTGTATCTTTTGATTGCGTTGACTTAGAAGTTTGTTTTTTTCACAACTTTATGGGATTGCAGGCTTGAATATTTGATGTTAATTTCAGCCTACTACCTCCACGCGTTCCAGAGAAAAGGGGTCTTGACAGACAGACAGACAAACAGACAGACAGACGGACAAAGTGATCCTATAAGGGTTCGTTTTTCCTTTTGAAGTACGGAACCATAAAAATTGAGAAAATATACAAAAAGATAATTATGTAAGTAATTAATTGTGATCATGACTTAAGTCACATGAGTATTTATCTACTCATGTGCTTGACTACCGTTGCTCAGACGTTCATGAAATTTCATAGACCGTAGTTGACGTATTTAATATATTCAAATTCGAACAGGAGCAGAATCTATTCAGGGACTAGACTACCGACATCCAGATCTGGAAAGAATAAAGCGGGCGCCACCGTCTATACTAAAGAGTAATACCTGACGTAAAAAATTACTCGCGAGTTCATAGTTCGGTGCTAATTTGATTTGTATTAAAACGCCCTTGCAAACTGAACTAACCTTTTCACCTTTGTATCACTTAAAAAAAACAGATAAACACTACATTCACTCTTCTTACATACCAATCTGTACAAACAGTGATAAGTATGACCGTAATCATTTTTTTACCTCAACGGTCAAGATGCTAACTACAACCCTACTACTGTACCTATGCCATTGCGAGTACAAAAAACTTCGATTCACGCTCCGTATCATCCAATTATTATAGCCTATGTAACCGATACAAACACGACTTCAATCTCGTAGGCCAATGCCATTGCCATGGCCATCGAAAAAAAAGGAGATAATTAAAGGACGAACTATGCTGACATGACTTGGTAAGTTGAAGAATTGCTACAAAAAATCCGTGTTAGCTTTTAGCCATTCTTATTTGGATCAATCGATGTCTTTAAACATAATAGGTAATAAGCTTGTTGAATGCACGAGATCACGTAAGTTATATACTAGAGTTGTAGAGGAAAGTGTTTAATCGTACACAACTGAAACACACTAGACTAGCACTTGAGAAGTCTCAGAATTATCCGATTTTTCAAACGAGCAAAACTTGTACCTATATTGCTATGTCGGAACGATTCGATTTTACTATTTTGGGGTTTCCAGGCCGAAAAATCGACGTAGCTAGGTTAAATTTCCGGGAAAACTCGTTTTCCGAGTTTAATACACGTCTTATTTTCTGAGCAAAGGTCCAAGTCTAGGTACTTACTGTTAGCCGGGTGTCTGTATAGACACGGCTATTCGGGTAGGTGTAGCAGGATCAACTACTTCTTGGCTGTGAGAGGAAAGTATTCTTCGCTATGAATAAACACTTATTTGATTAAACTTTAGTTTATTTTCATTATTAGGCTAATACAACCCGACCTTTCATCCAAAGATCTATCAGGGAGTCGCACTTGTTTGCTGTTCGCAATTAAAATAACGAACTAACACCGACATCAACAAGCAGAAAACGACCTCCTTACAATACCTACTCGTACTTAAACAATTTGGTTTGTTTTTTTTAAGCCGTCTTCTTTTCAAATGGCCCAATTAGGAACGTATTCGTAATTGTTTCTGAAGCCTTTGTCCTGGAAAGGTGTCTAAACAGCGTCACAATGTCAATGAACGATGACATATTCGTGCAAAACAAAAATACAACGTTGTTACCAAACTGAGCGGTTGTAGATGTAGGTAGATATATGTACATATAACCGCTGTTTCGAAAGCTTTAGCGGTTCAGCTGATGACGTCAACGAACACGTGGAGTTTCTTCTAAACGGAAACTTGCGCAAGTGGGGATCGGGCTTTACGACTCGATCAGTGGCGTAGCGTAAGGGGGCGCACCACCCCGGCTGGCACATTCAAGGGGGCGCCAGGAGGCACAGGAAGACATACAATCTCAGTTTTGTTTCTTATTTACAAGAAAAGGAGCCGGTGGAGTTTGTTTGAGCGAGCAGAGCTAGTCTACGCTTTGCCCTTGGACCTGATCCATGCTTTTACAGATTTATTAGGCATTTATATCTGCCTAGAATACTCTCTTAAAGATACTTATATAAAACCTTTCCGATGATTCTCTTGTGAATGAGTGTACGTTGAATGTGTCGAAGTGAGAGTCCGACTAAACTTCCCTCAATATAGCGCGTTGGCAGCAAACGACAAGTATATAGGGCGTATAGAAGTTCCTAGTACATATGCCATGGCTCTACTTGCTTTTTGCCGATCCATGATACATGGAAATTCTTTAATGAACAAAAGAGGGCCAATTATAACTCTTAACTTTCACAGAATTAGAGGTAGTATATTAATCTACACTTCCGCAGGCTCTAAATACAATAATTCCTACAAAACTACCTACATACATTTTATGGGTGTACTTGTATGCGTCTGTGAGTTTATTATACTTAAATACCACACTTGTAATACTTCGAGGATTGATAAAAATATTAATAATGTATCTGCAGATCAGCCGAAGCCGTCTGAGAGATTACGTGTCTCCAATCTATCAACCATACCTAGCTATAACGCGAATCTAGATGCAAGTATTTACTTGAAGCCCCGGAAAAGAGTTTTCGTGATTTCTTTGTCCATTGCGCTGTCGGTACGCTCGCTCCTCAGCGGTTAACTAACAGAACATGCAATGTATTAAAAAACACTCTCCCCGCCGCCGGTCGCGCATAACTTTGATACACGTAAGTTTAATCCACGGGGATTTGTAACAAGTCTAGCGCGAGTTGGATCGTTTTGCAAACTAACTATTACTAGTTTTCAGTTGGAATCTCAAAAGTTTGTCCTTGGCGTTCAGTTCAAGTTTGAGAAGAGTAATCGAGTGCAATTATTTAATTTAAATTAATTCCTTTAAAACATTACACTTATGAGCAGCTCACCAAATTCTCAACTCAATTCACCACATTCTCAGTTTACCCAATTCTCGTCTCACCATGCTCTCAGCTGACCACATTCTCATCTCGTCACGTGCTCAGTTCACCAAATTCTCATCTTCCATCGCAGCTCACCAATTATGCTCGATATGTTTAAAATTATGGTCCGCAGAATCAAAAGATAGAGTCACTATTGAATTGCCGTGGTATCAAAACCTAAAGGGTACTTCCATGTTGTCCGAGAAATTTGAAATTTGGTATGAAGGTAGCTCTCATAGCACAATATATGAAAAATCTGAAAATCCAAAAAATTATGTCTGTCTGTACCACAGGCCAATATTAAATGACTCCACACTCCGTACATTTTCTTAGAGGCAGGGCTCTGCTAACACTGGACCATCGGTGCGTGAGTCCGACTGGCACCTCTGGCCGGTTTTTTTATTTATTTAAAAAGTCCATGTAAACTGTAACCCTTTTGGAGAGGACTCCAATAGAGAGATCTCTCTCCAGGCAGATGTTATGCTTAAGTCCGAAGGAAGAGAGTTGGAAGTTGTATTTATGCAACCAACTTGAGAAAATTCGTTAGCGCGATGTAGAGCAGTGATGACGTCATCCGCGTGTGGCGCTAGGGTCGCTACACCCTAGAAAGCGTACCACCCAAGTCCAATAGTTCCATCTTCCCTACAGAACGTTTTATCCATGCCGAGATCGGATGGTACCTATTCGGAAAAGCGGATTACTGATGTGATAAATGACGCCAACGTATACTGCAAGCCTTTCAAGGCAAGACAAGACATAGAATCTTGCAGTGGCTAAGCGGGAATATCCTGAGCACATGGCCTGATATTTAGAATGGACATCTTTGGCAAGACCCAGACTAACAGATATGTTAAATAGCCACCGATTACTCACGTATGTTATATCTATATCTTAGTCAAATAAACGGATTGATAAGTATACATATAAATCGAGTTTTACATTTGGCTAATTTGGCTTACTTACTTTGTATCTCCTGCACGGTTAAATAAATAAATAAATAAATATCGTGGTACAATTGACACCAATTGACCTAGTCCCAAACTAGGCAAAGCCTGTACTATGGGTACTAGACAACGGATACACATACTTATATACATAAATACATACTTATATACATATTAAACATCCAAGACCCGAGAACAAACATTCGTATACATCATGCAAACATCTGCCCCGACCGGGGATCGAACCCGGGACCTCAAGCTTCATAGTCAGGGTCTCTAACCACTAGGCTATCCTGTCGTCAATCGTGTGTGTGTTTGTGTGTGTGTGTGTGTGTGTGTGTGTGTGTGTGTGTGTGTGTGTGTGTGTGTGTGTGTGTGTGTGTGTGTGCGTGCGTGCGTGCGTGCGTGCGTGCGTGCGTGCGTGCGTGCGTGCGTGCGTGTGTGTGTGTGTGTGTGTGTGCAAATCGGTGGAAATCGAGTACTGTGGACATCCCCCCGGTACTGACAAAAATAATCGACATTATTACATCTTAATTATTATTTTTTTGTAGAAGAAATGCGTGGCGAGACTTTTTACATGAAATGTTTTTGATGGTCAAATTTTAAGGCATGAATAGGTATCAAAAGTCATACATCACCTCGAGATATAAACTAACTGCATTCGCAATATTGATGTAGGTAATAAACAACACACGTTAACCTCATTTTAAATAATAAGTTAATTCCACGGTTAATGCAATCTGTCGCAAATAGCTTAAGCTGAGTTCGCTCTACTTTTTTTTAGTTTGTGCTGATGCTCATTGAACACAATATTTAATATTGCGCTTGAAAAAAATTTGTCGTACTTACACAATTTGCTTTCTGAATAAGAGATGTAAAATAAGGATAGAACTTTATACTTAGCACGAGGTTTGCATAATTTTATTATTGCATCCTTCTTCTAGGACGAGTTAAAAAAATTACGCGCATGACGAGCAAGCAAGACGCAGCAGAATGTTACTTTTTGATATAAGTGCGGAAAGTATGTCATTTTAAGTAGTATAGTAAGTATGTGTTTAGGCCCGAGCCGATACGTTTTTTAATACATTTGCGAGCTCCCCCCCCCCCCCCCCCTTCTAAAATTAAACTACTTAGTGCGAAAAATCCAACTTTTCACACGATGCGTAGCCAAGCCACAAAACCACTTTTTGAGCAACTGTATTAGAAACATTATTATTTACTGCTACTTTCTGTCAGTAATGGGCGCTTTGATACTTCGCTTCCCTTGTGCCCGGTACCTAATATCAAAGCGCTTCCAATATAATCTCATTGGTCGGCCGCCACAAGCTCGTACACAGGCAAATAAAAAAGAATATACCTACATAATACCCTATATAATACATATTTACATGTAATTTACACGATACGTTATGAGGCTGAAATTTACCTATTGGCTGTTAAAATTAAATATTACCTGGAAAATTATATTCTTACTATCCTTGCAACTTGAATGGACAAAGAATTATTCCCAACGAAATACACGAAACAGCCTCCTTTATTAAGGCTTACAACATATTTAATAACTTAACCAACTTAGCAAAATTTAAAAACCGCCGACATTTTAATTTAAAAGTTCAATAACTTCAGAACCATCTCGATTAAACTAACTTCCGATTAAAGAAGCCGCATCCAAATCGGTTCATCCGTTTGGGAGCTATGATGCCACAGACAGATACATAGATACACAAGTCAAACTTACAAAGAAACTTATAAAGAAAGAAAAATATGTTTACTGGATACTAATTCGACACATAGCTACACGTACAATTAAAAAAGAAAATAATAATTAAACAAACACAAAGACCTAACAAGTAAACAGCTCTCTTTTTACATCGGGAATTAAAAATAACAGAACGTAATTCGACTGATGTACGTGGAAATGCGTTTTCCAACGTTCGCGAGAATTTTTCTGAGTTGATTGCATTTAGCATGAAACGCGGGCGAGGGTTGCCTAGGTATAGCGCGAGTGCCGTTTTCACGCTTGTCATTCATTTAAACTTTTGGGCTGGATAAGTATAATTTGATATATGTAATGACGTTACTATTTTACTTATTTTGGTTTTAGTCAATATTCACGACGCGATGAACCACAATACGCCAGTTGACATCTTTTTCTAATGAAGAGTTGACGAGTCTATAATAATGTGTAAATTTTTCTTTAAAGTTTTATTTTTTAATCAATTTTATCTTTATTTTATGCGAAATTATAATTTGTTCATACTTAATTTTTCGAAATAATACATAACACAAAAAATTCAAATGTCAAGTGACGTAGTAATTTATTTGTAAAAAAAACCGCATCGAAATCGGTCCATCCGTTTGGGAGCTATGATGTCACAGACAGATACATACAGATACACAGACACACAGATACACAGGTCACACTTATGATACCCTTCTTTTTCGTCGGGGGTTAAAATAACGGTCGTGAAGACCGCGGACCAAGAACAGTACGTAGAGTCGTACAGTCAACCAACTTTGATTCCCATGCCACTATAAAACCATGTCATAGTGAATCAACTTTTTGACTTCTCCGACAGATACTTAAATGTACTATCAAGTACTATAAAGACAAATATTCTGAGGGTCGAGCACGACTTTACGAATGCTGCCAACGTTACGGTTATCATAACGATACTCGAGAAACCTCATACAAAATGTTTGTTCCAAATACGCTCACGGGCGGGCGCTGTTCCAAACGTCATACAAACTCGACAACGTTTATTATTCTATTTACATACGTTACGCAGCATTCGTAAAGTCGTGCTCGACCCTCTGTACGACAGTGCTCACTGAATGACGTAAAAGTCATGATCACATCTTGAAACTTGTGACCACGGGTCAATTATAATAAGTTATAGTTTATTTAGTTTAAGCTTAGATTTAATGTCATTGTAAATTGCTTTTATTATGTAAATAAAGTAGTATATTTTAAAAAAAAAAAAAAAAAAAAAAAAAAAAAAAATAATAAATAGAAAAGGAGTTTGCTATACCACATTGATAAGTTATTTTGAAAGAAAGAAAGAAAGAAAGAAAGAAAAAATGTTTATTACTACCAGCACACATAAAATTTACATAACATTAAAACAAAAGAGTATTTTATGGGTAATCTGAATGAAAACCTTCGAAAACCGTTAAAGCGACATGGCTCTATGTTCTGCATAATATACCTATAGCGGCCTATAGGAATCAAATTGGTTGACTGTACCTAATTAAAAGCAGCCAGCTCTTAATCAACTAGTTATTTTACGGTAAACAGCTCATTTTCCGAATCGCAAAGCGATTCATAAATCGAAGCCGAATGCACGCTTTATTGCTCAATATTCGAACGTAAAATAAAATAAACCGCTAACTTATGTATGACTAATTTACGAACTTCGATTCGAATACGAAAATTGTACGAGCTTGCATAAAATGGCAACCATGTACCGAAGTATTTTTAACCCCCGACGCAGAAAGGGGGGGTTATTATAAGTTTGAACTGTGTATCTGTCCGTGGCTTCGTAACTCCTAAACGGATGAACGGATTTGGACGCAGCTGTTTTCATCCGAAAGCTAGTTTAATCGAGATGGTTCTTTGCTAAGTTTCATAAAAATAGGTTTAGCCGTTTTTCGTATATTACATTTTGAAATGAAAATGTCTGTGGGTTTTTGTCAAGTTCAGATCCCAAATGTAAGAGCCCGGTGATGTCTTTAGTATGGCTAAGTTCTCGGAACCCAAATCCGAGACCGCGTTGATATCTTAGAAAGTGAATGTAAAAAGTACCAAAAAAAAATTAATTTAAAAACCCCCGACATAAAAAAACCTACAAATGTCATCCAAATAGCTGCCTTTGGTGAAGGCAGCCGTAAAAGCTGCATTTTTTCTCGAATGGCTGTGCTCAAAACGTTTGCTGAGGCTTTATCGCACATAATCATGATCTCAATGTATTCTTTTCAATTTTCGGACCACATGCAGGACACGCTCTGAAGCCCCTTCAGTAGTTGATCATGCAATAACTGCAATCAAGACGTAACCCGCTGCTCGGCGGAAATGCGTTATCATTATCAATGGAGATGCGCCGGCGCAAGTCGATCTAAGCCCGCGCAGTTTCGTGCTGACAGCCGAGCGAAGTGCACGCGTCACCGTCGCGCTATCGCGTGTTAACTTTAATCATGGTGAGTGCCCGTGGTCATTGTGAATTGCTTGTGCTGTGTGGCGGCAATCAAAAAGTATTATTCGTGCTTGTGGCCTTTTATAGGATTGTAAAAAAATATGGTAAAAGATATATGACACGTTTGTTGATTAAAGTTAAACTTCATGGCATAGACTGCAATTATGGTTAAGAAACATGCAGCAAACTTTGGCATACTAAATTTACACCTGTTACAAACACTATATGTACCTATAGTAAAAAACTTTTTCCACTGGCCAGGCAAAAATTAGTCTTATGACAATGTCATAAGATTAATTTTTAGACATGGAAAAACTTTTCTCTCTTTGACTACACTTACCTACTGTTATTTAACTGGGTTACGGAGTTTAGGAAGTTGTCTGTGAACTGAGTATTTCGTCGAATTATTGCAGAACTACGAACGTAGCCTGCACACGCATAAATTTTATCTTTTATGCAAAAATTGTGTCACCTGACCGTTTTTAGGTTTTATTACAACAGCTCTACAAGTTGTTAGGTATTTTCAATACTATCCTAGAAACACGTGCATAGCAGATATGCGATATCATGAAATTGCATTAGCAGCTGTAAAAAAGTCCAAGTTTTATGCTAAGATATTTTATATGGAGAATCTTTTGTTGGTATTAAAACTGGTGGTTTGCGGTAAACCCCATCACCATCTAACATCTATAAAAGTAAAGCATGCTGTGATTCAGTGCCATTATATTTGTCCTTAATTGTATTAAAAGACCAACCCGATTTACATTGCGGTATAGCCCGTAAACACATGGTTGGAACAACTTTTTGGACAATTTCAAACCCCTTTCGCTTAACCTCGGGTAGAGCGGAAATTGCCGATCAAGCTGATTTAGAAGCAGTCTCTGAAGCACTCTTTGAACAGTGGTGTTATTCTTTAAGTTGACAGCGTTACGTTTACGACTATTTTACCTTTTTTTACGTGTGTAAAATGCAGCTTATATATGCATTTCCCGTGTTTGGGGCAACAGCGGGCTCTGTGGGGCTCTCCCACAGAAAGTGATGGGCAATGGACATACCCACTAAAACCCACACGAGTTCCCTCTTGGCCATTGTGGGTAACCTACCCTAACCTTAGATAGTAACACCGCATACCTATACATTAGGGGTGGCCACAAGCATTTATTACGTAGCTCTTGATGTGCATCGTGAAATTTTAAAAACTACATGGATAACGTTTTCAATGTAATTTATGCTGATTTTTAATGTTTGAAATTTACGTGCCAAGGTGTTAAAGCTATTTCAACTTGCACAGACACAACAGGGAGACACTTTACTCAAAGGCGTTTATTGTTAGCAACAAAATCTAATCTCTTTGGGCCCTATGGGACTGATGGCCGCACTTCGAAGGTTCTGGCATTCTACTGAAAAGAGGTGTCACGAAAACTTATCTACTTTACTTAGATTACATTTATTGTTTTAAAATACAATTATTAAAAGTACCTATCCAATTCAGATGACGCTTATTCAAATATCGTTTTAATCTGCAGTTTTATCGCAGATAAATTTAAATAATCTCACGTTATCTTCTATCGATTAGTTGTTAAACTCTTGTGAACACGATGTTATTTGATAGTCTCAACAATTGTTGTTAGGTACCTTTCAACGTTTTTTTGTTATTTCAAGGATTATTCTTTGCCTTGAATTGAGCACTTAAGGCAGAGTTTTGCGAGATAAGTATAAAGTAGAGTCATAGAGAGGTAGGTAGTTGGGTACAAAGTTAGGGTAGGTACCTGCGTATTGCAGCATTTTGGTAATTCAAGTTATCATGGTTAACATTTTTTCAGCTCTCCGAGATTACAAGATTGTCGAAAGCAAATAGAACGTTAATGCCTTAAGCAAGAGGAGTGTTATTAAAAGGATTAATTAGGTACATAATACGGTGCCTAATCCGTGATAGCAGTTCTTGTTACTTGAATTTTCTCAAGAATGGCTAAGAAAAAATGTATGCGACGATTTTGTAGCAATAACTTGTGTTTTTCTACTAATTTTTCACTTCATTGATTGTAACTGGCGTAATTAATAAAAACCATTTAGATTATTACAAATGATCGCATTAGGCAATGCAATACCCTGGTATTTAACGTCGTAATCTTAATATGGATATGACTGGAGTAAGGTAGGTAATAATTATTTATTTAGGTAATATGTAAAAACTAGACGCAAAGCGTTAAATCAATACATAGTCATATTTCTACTTCAACTTAATCTGGACTGCTTATCTTGTGGTATCCCCGTGTTGTTTATTAACTTTCGGCATTTCTAAATTATTTGTTAAGAGTTGTCCTAAGGACTCTTCCTAATTTTTCTTGTTTTTCATTTTCTGTCTCTTTTGCATTATACCTGTACATAACTATGATGCGACAGTGAAGTAATTTTTGAATGTTTCTGTTAAATATAGAACCGGTTTTGCAAGCTTGTTTTTTTTAATTATTTTAAACATTTTTCTATTAAACTTTAAAAACACCAGCAATGGTGGCATATTCGTGTTAATTATAACGTTTAAGGTCACTCACCCCAAATTGCATTGCCTCAGCCGGTTTTTGGTCATTACATACTTTTCAATATTTTCTTAAAAACACAGCCAAATAGGTAGGTAGATACATAAATACTTTAAAAAACTTAGATACCTTTCGTGAATCGATATACCGCAAACGAGTGTTAGGATAACTTCTAGAAAACATGATGTTGAAGTCAAGATGTTTTGTATTTTTTCTCTAATTTTTATAATTTAATTTTTGCACTTTTTTTAATCCATACTTACGTGACACGGAATGTCAAGGATCCGGGTTCAATTACCGGGGTTAGTCATATTTTTCTGGTTTTCTGTGTATTCAGTGAGTATTTAAAATAATGCAATACAAGTAATAATTATCTACTAATACTAGTCTGACTAGGTATATTAATGGTGAATAAATAAACATTTTAAATTTCACGTATTGATACCATTATATTTTCGACTGAATTTAGACAATACAAAGCAACCAAATTTTGCCAACATGTCTTTTATGAGGAGATGCATTATGATTAGTTTATAAGATAAATGTGATTTACATTGCAAAAGGTGAATTTATTAGCCATTAGAGGGCTCCTTAGAACACTCTTTATTTATACTTAGCACACCTTGCACTTGACTTCTTGATATTATAATATGTATTTCTTTGCTCGAGTACCACTATCTGTACTATGACCACTACTACAACTACGAATTGTTGTATACGAGCAAATATGTATCACATTTTATCATCATCACCAGCCTTTTTTACGTCCCACTGCTGGGCACAGGCCTCCTCTCAGGGTGAGAGGGCTTGGACTATAGTTCCCACGCGTTCCCAAGGTTTCCTCGCGATGTTTTTCATCACGGAAAAGCTCATGATAAATTACAAATGTAATTCCGCATATAAATTCCGAAAAAGTCAGAGGGGCGAGCAGGGATTTGAACCCACGACACTCTGCTTGACAGGCCATAGGTCAAACCACTAGGCTATCACGGCTATGTAATAGGTATTCTTAATAGTGGATCACGTGAGCTGTCACCTCGAGTCGGCGTTATTATCCATTGAATGATCAACTTCACGGTTAGGGCTCATCACTACAACTAAAAACTAAAGGTTTCATATTACTTTTCAACGGAATCCCTCATTCGCAGTAAACACTTCGTGTTGACAATCCTTTCGTTTATTTAATACTGACGGCGTGTGCAATGAAACCAATTAGGTATGTATTGAGTTGGTACTACATTTATTAACGCGAAAGTTTGTGTGGATGTTTTGATGAAACTTCACAGTAATATGTTAAGCATAGACTTCTTTTGATTCCGGAATTTGTATACTTCCCGCGGGAAAGCGACTATCGAATTCTACGCAGATCGCCCAGTAAAAAAATGTATTACAGGTGCTTTGAGAACAAATACAAAGGTTTTTATTTATGTCATACGAGTACATAACGTCCTTTCTGATGACTCTTTAAGTCAACGAAAAGAAAAGCATGCTTCTTTAAAACGAAGATACATTTTATTGGAATGTTTAGAGGTTGGTAGCATGCGTAAAAACTTTTATTATGAAACCTACCGACACGGCTTCATTTCGATAAAAAACTAATTTGATCACGCTCCTTATAAAAAGAAAAAATGTAGAGTCACCGCCAGTAGATGCTTTTTTCTATTCGAGGCATTTGAGATTTTTTTAATGAGGTAAATGTCTCAATGAAACTACCCTGAGACTCAATCATAGTGAAATGAAACGGATCACTCACGTATACATACAAGTCGAATTTAGCGCGACATGTTTTGGACTAATTCGTAGTCCTTTTCTGGGAGTCGGGCTAAACTCGACTTATATACGTGAGTGATCCGTTTTATTTCATTACGTCAATTCCAATTATCAACACCCTGGTTGTCACCTTTATTGCTAGGTATTAAGATTGAAGGTGAATACTGTGTCGGACACAGGGATATTTGCCTAACTAACTATATGTTTACGATTTGAGAGTTGATATTAAAAAGTTTATCTCAAAGGATAAATACGATTTTTGTGTCATAAATCTTGATTTTTTTAAATATAATTTTCGCGGATTCTCTTTCGTGAACGGTCATGAAAAATTATACACTGTGGTCACTGTGCTAATAATATCTTGTCTTGGCGCATTATCTTCTATTCTACCTAACTTATTTGCATAACAAAGCCTCAGACACCTTGGAAGGAGCACCGTCAGGCAAGAGTTAATTGCGTAACTGATAAGACCTGAAAAACAGATAACAGACGTTTGTGTCGACAAACTGTATTACTTAAATACAGACTGTACAACTCATCAGCATTCCTTTGTTTCTTACATGAATGTGACGCTTATTAATTAAAAGGCACTGTAAATCAGCAAGTAAACACTTTGTTGTATAAAAAAAGAGAATTATTACAAACAATAGAATTCTAGACGCGGACTTACACTGCTCTGTACGAGTAATTGTACTTAGCACTGTTGTTATTAATTTTAAGGGCTTTAACTAGCATTAAACATGTAGTCGTGAACATAAAACGTCCATCCCTTTCAAGCACGTTTCTTGATGGAATATAGTAAGTACTGTAGTTGCATAGTTTACCGAATTAGCAAATTTCTTTATGATGACGTTAGAATGCGTTCTCTGCCTGTGAAAGTTTGTATTAAAGCAAGTACTTACTCAAATATAAAGTCATAACTTCCAGTAATCAAACTGCCTTCTTTTTTTAGGGTTCCGTAGTCATCAAGGAACCCTTATAGTTTCGCCATGTACGTCTGTCCGCGGCGTAATTCAAAGAATCTTGGTACTTGGTATTTACTTGGTACGTGCAATACATATCAATCACGCCGACAAAGTGGTGCAATATTTTTTTCAATACCCCTTACACATAAAGTGGGGTTGGGGAGTTTCTTATCTATCCCATGGTGTGAAGTGCCATTGGATAGGTCTTTCAAAAATGTTGATGGTGTACAAAGACGTTTTAGGAATCCGTTTAGTATCAGCCTTATAGGCTTTACAGGTTAACGAGTTAGAATAGTTGGCCATTTGACAAAGTAATAGAATTCACTTACATTGGGAAAAAAATAGCCTATTAAAATATGATAGGATCTTTTCGGAACTCTATCCTGGGCATGTATGGCACGCTCTTGGCTGGTTTTTAGTTTTTGTTTAATTAAAAATCGGTCAGTAACCTATTTGTATTGGACATAATGAACGGGATATTGAAAGCGATTGTCTTATAGGTTTGAACTGAAAAAACTGGAACTGTTAAAACTGTTAACCTATTTGTAATTTACCATACGACGATTGAAGATTGACAAAAGTGAAAAATTATTGACCCATAATCCTGATTTTTTTTATGCGGCAAGGAAGGCAAACGAGCAAGTTACATGATGGTAAGTGATCACAACTGCCCAAAGACACCCACAACCCCGAGGGGTTTGCAGATGCCGACCTAGAGAGCTAAGATGAAATGCTTCTTGTGCCCGTAATTACACCGGAACACACTTGATGTCTATAGCACGGGTTTCTACGAATAACTTTCGCTAATCTTTTTAACCCTTCCAGCGAGAAAGGTGTGAGAAAATGGCAAGCGAACTGCCGCACTGCTACATTTCTTAACGGCGTGGACACATTTTCCTAATACATTACGGGCATTGCAAATTAATCGAAGTGATATAGGCGTCTCGACCGCGCAATGAATTCAGAAATCACTTACCGCGCCGCAGATCACGCAAAGTCGTAACAATTGTGCCTCTTGTGTAATCGACGGCCAAAAAATACATCTCGAATGCGTTTGCGATAGAGAGTCAAATAGTATGAGAATTGTTTGTTGTCGATACGTGCCACTAGTGGCGCTGCTAATTTGCCCATAGTAATTCAGACGTAAACGCGAACGCAATCTCTCGCGTATGTCAGTCGAGTATGGCCCGACTTATCCGTAGTTCTATTTAATTTACTCCATCCATCCATCCATAGCAGCCCTTAGTACGCCCGTCTTCGGACATAGGGCTCCTCTCCATTTCTCCAATTTACTAATTTTATACAATTTAGCTCTATGAACTAATCAAATGTTGACAATGTTGTAGTTTTCTGCTTATCCATCCTAAGTAGACTTAATACGTATTGTGTGTCTTTTACAAGGAAAAAGTGTCCGTGTCGATCTATTGCATATGCGTATTAAACTTGTAATGACATCGATAGTATCAAAATGCCGCTACCCGTTTTGTGACAACACTGACCTTCTGTCCTTCGCCTACTCGCGTGTTCTTAACTCAAAAATTTGAAATGTGTGACCGAGAATGACACGTTCAAATTTGCATTCCAATTATTCATACCTACGCAGATTTACAATGAAGTTGGTCTCCATCTTGTAATTTTCTTCTTTAGACATTTAAGGACTGCCTTCGAATGGCAATGATTCGAGTCAGACGGTTTTTGTTTAGACTCTTCTTGTTTTGCCTTTGAGGAAGGTTGTTTGTGAAAGAGCAAACATTCGAATTATTTTGATTTGGCGAGTTGATTTGCTAAGTTGGTATTTTTTAAAGTCAAAAGTAAAAAAATCCTATTGATCAAAATCCTAAATGCAAAACAAATTTCAGTGCGCATGTTTTAGGCATGGATCGTGCAAATCCAATGGCTTAATCGTTGTAAGTAGGTACATGTAATAAACATTTACATTAGGTAGGTACGATTAAAAACATTGACCGTTAGAATTTCTTACTTCCACAAGCAGAAATACTTTTTGCTTCCACGAGAATACATTTATATAATCGAGTCGGTTAAATAGTAGCGCTCTGTGGAACCTCTTCACATCAAAAGTCGTACCGACATCGCCTGTTAAAGAAAATCGATATAACTTAGGGAAACTTATCTAACATAGGGAAATGGATAGTCTATGATAATGATGACAGATTATGAAATTAAGAAGAAGTATATTCAAAGAAAAAACAGATTCTTCTAAGGACGAATGACATGAGGAATGGAGCTCGTGTCATCGCTCCGTAGATCGATTCATCTTAAGCTGTACACCGGGTGACCTAGATTCTTGTCTCAGTTTATAGAACCTAGGTTCTATTACCTAGAATATCGCCTTTCCCCAATCAGCGTTGCCCATCGGCCATCAAAGATAATCAAGTTATAAAAAGGTGACGTCAACCTGGGACGAAGTAATGGGTTGAACTCTTTTTACGTAGGTATTAGTTAACTAATCTAGTTAATCGTTAAATAGTTAATCTGGTTAATCGAATAAATTTTCATAAAAAAGTTAGTTTGAATAAGACCAATACTATTTGCCGTCGGTATGGACTTCTTCAAACTTTCAATGCTTAATTTTTTTTAACAAATGTCAAAACTTTGTTTAAAATGCTTAAAACACTGAGCGCATTGGGCTCATTTCAATTAGTCATCCAATCTGTTCGAATTCCAGTCAAAGACGTGTTCATTAAACTGATGCATCAGCATCCATTATGTAAAAAGAACCGTAAATCAAAATTCAATTAGCGAATAATTATGAAATTAATTAAACACGTCAAACGCACCAAAATGGTTGGCGCAATGGTTTGGTTGACACACGGACATCCGTTCATCCGCAGACAAGTGCTGTTTGCGCTTCTCTTTAAATTCATCGAAGGCATTCAACGGCACAACAACGATAATTATGTGTAGGTATACTTATTATAATAATACATCATACGTGGATTGTACCTATTAGCAGGGCGAATAATGCTATATTGTAGCAACGTTGAGTAATTGAAACCAGAGAGAAGTGATTTCTGAGCAAATTCTCGCGATTTTGCTACCACGTAATTAATATTCGTACTTAATTATTAAGAACAGTCATTAAAAAATATCCCCCCCCCCCCCTCCCCCATTATCACCCCGGATCTATCTATTTTTGTTTTTGCGTCTGTCAAATGAACTAGAATTGTATTCGTCTCCGAATGCCTTTGCAAATCATTAACAGTAAGTAGGTAATTTTTAGTTAAGATCTCAATGCCACGACAAGCGCCGTGACCCCGAAAATCAACACAACCTGCAAAAAGTAATGTTAGTAACAACCAAAGTTTGATGGGCAAACAATATACCTACCTTTTAACATGAAACTACCGTGAGACTCAATCATAGTGAAATAAAAACGGATCACTCACGTATATAAGTCGAGTTTAGCCCGACATACCTACCTAACTAAAATTTCCGAAAGCTGCAATCAAGTGCTTCATTTAAAGAATTATTTTTATTTTAAAACATCAGAACGTTCGACAGGTCCCCTAGGTCAACTAAAAACCTAGGCCAAAAAAACTTAACCCAAATGTCATGGAAATCCGAGTAAAACTATGCCCCTGCCTGCCGGAAGGTGCCTCGAAGCCAAGGCTATTTTTTAATCCTAGTTTTGGGCATGGTGTCATTTTATGGACTCCGTATCGGCAGATCTCTCATCATTATTCACAGTTCAACAGCGGAAGATTATAAACCATTTTATTATTTTAAAACCCTCGCATGCATATACGTGGTGACCAAACCAAAGGTACTTAGAGATAGAATCAGCAAAGTACCTAACGATACCGTCATTGCTTAATATGGAGTAGTTATTAGCGATACTGTCAATCATCGTCAAATATAAATAATTAATCCATCGATAGAGTTGAGATTAAACAATAATAAATAAGCCGCTCAGTTCCGTACCTTGTGATTATCTGAATTATGATACGCAATAAACGTGCAAAGACGAATTCACGCAACGAAAATTAAAAAGGTAAAGCAAGACGTGCTCTGAAAAGTAAGCAATTTAATGATGCTTAAAAATGATCAATCCAGATTAGTACAGAACAAATTAGGCCACTTTTTCGTATCAGCTCCAGACCTTTTTTAGGGATCCGGGTCCTGTCAAGACCCTTCTTCTTTGGAACGCGTGGAGGTAGCATGCCGAAATTCATATCAAATACTCAAGCCTGCAGTTCCTTGAAGCTGTGAAAAATCAAACTTCTAAGTTAACGCACTCAGAAAAATCACAAAATCTCAAAATTTTTATGTCTGTCTTTATATGTCACAGACCAATATAAAATTACCCTAAACTGAGTACGTTTTGCTAAGAAGCAGGGCTCTGCTAACACTAAACAACTTAAAACACTGGGGTAAAGCGGGAAAACCTTTGTTCGTAACTCTCGGTGCCCGACTCGCACTTAGACGGTTTTTTAGGGTTCCGTACCTCAAAAAGAAAAAAACGGAAAACTTATAGGATCACTTTGTTATCCGTCTGTCTGTTTGACAAGACCCTTTTTCTCTGGAACGCGTAGAGGTAGCATGCTGAAATTAATATCAAATAAGTACTCAAGCCTCGGTCCCTTGAAGCTGTAAAAAAATCAACCTTCTAAGTCGACGCAATTAAAAGATACAGTCATTAAAAAGGCAATTTCCATACAAATTGCCGAAATCCGAAAACCTAAAGGATACTTCCAGTTGTCCTAGAAACTTGAAATTTGGTATGAAGGTAGCTCTTATAGCACAACCATCACTCAGAAAATTCTCAAAATCTAAAATTTTTATATCTGTCTGTAGATTTCGCAGACCAATATAAGTTGACCCCACACTGCGTACATTCTGCTTAGGAGCAGGGCTCTGCTAACACTGGACTCTTTAGAACACTGGGGAAAAGAGTTAAAATCTTTCTACGGAACCGACTCGCACTTGGATGTTTTTTTCTAAATGGATATTCATTTCTGACAATCATATGCTATTGATATCCAACTAGAATATTTTTAGCTCTTTTACCTATTCGATGAAAGGTGAAAGGCACAGTTCTAATTCTAACTTAGTTCAATATAAGTCCGCTAGCTTTTGGAATAGGATTCGAGTTCGGGCGAATTCAAATAGTAATAATAGCAGAGTTGCAAAAGCGCTTCTTGGTCGATGCAACTTGTGACCAAAGGGCTGGCAGTTTTCTCTCAAAGAATCAGCATCGCTATTCAGCGAGGCAACGCTGCCAGACTTTTGGGCACCATGCCACGGGGGCCTTATTTAGATTTAATTTAGTTCTAAGTTTTAGTTCCATTCGTTTTAATTTGGATTTGATGTCATTGTAATTGCTTTTATTCGAATTGACATCTCTTTCTTTAACATAAGAAGCGACATTAACAGACGAAGTATTTTTGAAATCTGCATCCTGCTCTATACATTTTCACTGGTTTTTAACTGTAAGCCTGTTATTGTTTTGAATGAATAAATAAATAAATAAAATGCTCGTAAACTGTACATCATATAGGCTGGTCAAGGTCATCGATGTATGTCTTTCAAATCTCAATGAGCTGTAGTAAAATCAATCATCATATGGTTAAGTTTTCCCACCATTGGGTTAGACTAATTTGTCCGCCGTTTTTATTCGAAGCGATTATGTGCAGTTTACGGGTCATAGCCGCGTCCTGAGAGTCGAGCACGACTTTACGAATGCTGCGTAACGTAAAGTCGAATAGTAAACGTTGTCGAGTTTGTATGACGCCCGCCCATGAGCGTATTTGGAACTAAAATTTAGCATGAGGTTTCTCGATCTCGATACGATAACTGTAACGTTACGCAGCATTCGTAAAGTCGTGCTCGACCCTCTGCAGATCCTTTTGGACCGTCTGAACCAAACAGTGAAGGGTCTTAAATGCGGAGCTGTAATAAATATAATCGGAAACTAAAATTACTCTTCCCTAATGTCAGGTGTAAATAACCTAACCAACTTCGAAAAGTTGTAAAACCCCCGATATTCTGACACTTAACCGATTTTGATTAAACTTAGCTAAGAACCGTCTCTATTCAATTAGCTTTCGATTTAAAAAAACCGCGTTCATGCATGTTCATCCGTTTAGGAGGTACGATGCCACAGACAGATACCATATAGGTCAAACTTATAACACCCTTCTTTTTGTTTCAGGGGTTGTAAAGGGCGTGTTCATTTCATTTGCCTTATAACTATAAGTACTGTTAAACAAAACCTAAGCCCCAACCGTCGTATCGACAAACCTTGTGATAACGTTTATGGCCATTAACTTGATAAAAATGCAGATTAGCATTATACGCAACGAATTATGATAATTAACTTATCAACTTCTTATTTAAAATAAATATTATTGGGGCTTACCATACCAAGCCGCTGCGTCGGTCAACCATCGTCAAGTTTCCGCTTTCCATCCTAAACTAACAATCTAATAAGCATATAAATATTTATCCATGAATATCAAAGAGGTAATAAAATTATTCCGCTATTTCAGCAACTCTACAAAATCAAGGATTTTCCTGAGAGAGTAATTTTCGCTTGGCTTAGACAAGACCAGATTAGCTTTTAATTTTTCACTGTTTACTTACCTATTATCGAGTGTATTTTATTTGTACTTTTAGCGATTTGTTCCGTCAGTAAGAGTTTCGGAGGCACGATCTACCCCCCCCCCCCCCCCCACCCCTTCTTTCCTCTATCCCTTTTCCTCCTTATAGGCCGACAACGGACTAGTGAGTCTCTTGGGGTTGCTAGTTCTCTTGCGTGGCGGTGATCGCTTATTATCAGGTGACCCGCTTGCTCGTTTGAATCTCTCTTTCAATAAAAAAGATGTTCAAGCGTCCCAAAACAGTTATGTATCTATAACTACTTTATGTATAATTGTGTATATTATATTTGTATAAGACAATAATTCAACAGGACAGGTGTAAAATTCGGCGTACCTTCAAATAAGCGATAACAAATCCCCATAGCTCTTCAACTTTTCGAGCAGCTCCTAAAGTCGTGTCTGACCAAAACTTTGAACATTCACTGCGTCGCACCTTACTTACGAAGTTAAAGTCACAATGGGTTCGCAGTTATGTCCCAAAAGGCACTTTTTATCCCGTTGCCTTGTAACTGTTTCTGAGAAGCGCAGGTAGCATTCTGGAGGCCTATTAGGGAGTTCAATGAACGACGTGGACTTTTTTGGCGCCAAACGCCATCTTGTGTTGCATAATATAATTCCGTAATAAACCGGCTACTTTTGGAGTCCCGCACTCAAAGATTGTCAACAGGACCCTATAAGTATATTTAATGTCCGACGGTCTGGATCATTGCTGTTACTTTTTAACCATGATAGATAGGCTCTTCACGTTTTTGTAGAATGTGATGGCAGCTATAACAACAAAAAATGTAAAAATAAAGATATGTTTCTCTTAAAAAAACAAATTGTTACAAGATATTTTGCTGTCTGCACTTCTATAACACAATAATTGTCATTACCAAATTTTAAGTCGATCCCATTAACTATTGGGGTTCCTTGTTGCTTAGACGATCCCGGCCGGGCCACCTGGACCGTGTTTTATAAAGCTACAAGTTGCAATTTACAAGCGGAAGTCTCTTTCTAACAAAAGGTGATAGAATGAGACTTCCGCTTGTAAATTGTAACTTGTAGCTTTATAAAACACGGCCCAGAACTTTCACTACCAAATTATATATTGTATTGTCACCAGCCTTACATAAGTACCTATGTCATATTTCAGCTCAATCAAAAACCAACAAGCGGTCGAAAAATGGTTTTGCAAATTTGGAAGCGGACAACATAATTATAGTTTGGTACTTAATACGAACAATGTAAGTTATATAAAAGCTTGTAATAAAGTTAAAAATTAAAGGGGTTCCCTATTGTGCCCTAGTTGCGTTTTTGTTCGATCGTTAATGGCAGTCCTGCGGCATAAATAAATAAGTAAATATCATGGGGCAATTGACACCAATTGACCTAGTCCAAAACTAGGCCAAACCTGTCCTACGGGTACTAGACAACGGATAAACATACTTGTATAGATAAATAGATACTTAAATATACATATTCATCATACAAACATCTGCCCCGACCGGGGATCGAACCTGGGACCTCGAGTTTCATAGTCAGGGTCTCTAACCACCAGACTATCCGGTCACATCCGGTCATGGTACAGAACCCTTCGTATGCCGGGCCGACTCACACTTGGCTAGTTTTTTTTGGCTGAATTGGGTTTCAATTATAATAATAAGTTAGTACCTTTTGCAGCAAATTTTTAAACCGTTTTGATCATTCGTAGGTAAAACGGCTACGATGCCACCATAAATAACTGAATATACCACACCAAAAAACCCCGCCAATTTCTTCCTATCCCAGGCTAAAAGAAAATCCATTCTTATTTACATTTCACACTTCAATTTCCCTTATCCAATGCTTGTGTGGCAAATTGCTTATTTGGGAACAAGGACGTGTCGTTTTGAGCAGAATGAGGCATCTGGAGTCAATTGCCAGTATTGCCCCGGCAAGGCCAAATTGGCCTGGGATGAGCGCAAGTCGATAGTTGACGGGAATCATATAATGACTATACCAGAAAACAGCAAATTGGACGAATTTGTTCAACTAGACACTTAGCTTTTTTTCTTGGACAACACAGAAACAGAAATGTGGGTAGTAGACGCGACATCCTAATCCTAACTAATATTATAAATGCGAAAGTAACTCTGTCTCTCTGTCTGTCTGTTTGTTACCTATTTACGGGAAAACCGCTGCACCATCTAAATGAAATTTGGTAAGAAGATAGTTTGAATATTGAGGAATAACATAGGCTAGTTTTTATTCGGGAAAATTATACGGTTCCCGCGGGATAGCGATAACAGAAATCTACGCGGACGAAGTCGCGGGCAACAGCTAATATACTATATAGGTAAGTGGCAGCTAAGTGTGAGTCAGACTCGCGCACCGAGGGTTACATATGAAACGTTTTTCGTTCTTCAAACTGCAAACTTCTTTATTTGCATAGAACAATACAGTGTTATTTTTCCTTGACTTTGTCTCGTATGACCTTGCTTCGTGCCAAATTTCATGATTACCTATAATTAAATGAGAAGTACCCTATAGGGCTTCATTTACGTCAAATTAACAGAAACAAAGACAGTCAGACAGACAGGACCACATACCAGGGTTCAGATTTTTTTTAAATGAGGTACGGAACCCAAACAGCTTAAAGTAAATCAGGTTAAAACAAGAACAAAAGATTTTCTTAACACTTTATATCGTGCCATTATGCCATCTCATAAGAGAATTTAGCAGTAAAAAACTGTAATCACAATGAGAGGGCCTGGGCTATAGTAAAAAATAAAAAGGCAAAATTCTCTTCAAGCCGATCTCAATATCCTTGCATTAAATCTTAACACGACCGGGATGTTACCGCCTACTACTCGAAAATTTAGTCGTTATACTTCTTCATTCATACAATGAGTGAAGACGGCACAAATTGAGTTGCAGTCACGCTGAGACCAATTGGAGGTCAGCGCGGCACTGTCTAAGAAATAAAACCGCCTTCAAAAAAAAACCTTAGAAAAAAAACGTAAAATAATCCTCTAAAATAATGATAAATAAATAAAATAAAATAAAATGCGTTTATTTCGGACAACAGAAACTAAAGCCTAAAGTTTTATGGCCTAGCACTAAGCAGCAGAAATATGAAGTCGGTGCGGTGCGAACGGAATATTCTTTGAATGAAAAAAAAATTAAAAGATTAACTTTGTTAAAAGATTTTTATTTCACAATTTTACGTTGATTTAACATTTTCAGAATTATCCTCCAACTCCTAACCGTTAAGGAGTTGTACCTTCCATCATCAGCTCATCAACATAAGATGATGACTACCGGACGCAAATACTTGAATAGCCTTAGAAAATATATGAAACACATGATATGTGCCTATAAAATTTGAGGGTTGCCCTCGATTTCCCTGAGATCCCATCATCAGATCATGACTTGGTGACAGTGGGACCACCTCAGGAGTATACCCTTTCGAATAATGATTTAACATTTTCAGAATTATCCTCCAACCCCTAACCGCTAAGGAGTTGTACCTTCCATCATCAGCTCATCCACATAAGATGATGACTACCGGACGCAAATACTTGAATAGCCTTAGAAAATATATGAAACACATGATACGTGTCTATAAAATTTGAGGGTTGCCCTCGATTTCCCTGAGATCCCATCATCAGATCATGACTTGGTGACAGTGGGACCACCTCAGGAGTATACCCTTTCGAAAAATGATTTAACATTTTCAGAATTATCCTCCAACTCCTAACCGCTAAGGAGTTGTACCTTCCATCGTCAGCTCATCATCATGAGATGATGACTACCAGACGCAAATACTTGAATAACCTTAGAAAATATATGAAACACATAGTACGTGCCTGTAAAATTTGAGGGTTGCCCTCGATTTCCCTGGGATCCCATCATCAGATCATGACTTGGTGACAATGGGACCACCTCAGGAGTATACCCTTTCAAATAAAAAATTGAAAATCGGTCTAAAATTGACGGAGTAATCGATGTACATACATAAAAAAAAAACATACAGTGGAACGTAGACCTCCTTTTTTTGAAGTCGGTTAAAAATGAATGCTATAAGTATGCATTGATCGACGCTAACCTAGAGATTTTTCTCATTGAAGAGCCGCTGTAAGTAATTTTAATGTAACGCGTGCTTGATGAAATAGGTGATCAAAACTGTTACTTACTTGAAATCTCGATGTCATAGCCAAAAACCAATCAGTAAAGTTTCAAAAGATCTAGCACCTAGGGTAGAGTCTCAATGCATAGGCTTCATAGCAGACTAGGTATTAGTATAGCTTTATGTACCTACGAGATAAAACCTGCACGCTGTTATCTTAACTTATCATAATAGGAATTTTATGTTTATTGTTTAACGTGCACATAGTCACAACTGCAATCAACATAAATCTATCTGTCAAACGGTATAAGATGGTGGTAGAAAGAGATAATGAACATATTACATTTGTAAATTTCCTCAATTCCAGAACATTCTAACAGTAACCGTCGTGCTGGGGGCAGCAGTGCTCGCATCCAGTACGGTCATAAAGACTTCGGAGAATGGAGCTATCCCTCCCAACTTCGAGCTGCTAATCCTCCACAACAACGACATGCATGCGCGCTTCGAACAGACCTCGCAGCTGAGCGGGGCTTGCACCACAGCTGACAGGGATGCGGGGAAGTGCTATGGAGGGTTCCCTAGGGTTGCTCATGTGTAAGTTACTTAAGAATATTAGTCGAACCGACCGTCGGCGTTGACTTTCTGGCTACACTTCCATTGAGGCGCAGCGGAGCAAAAACGTGAGGAATCGACCAATCACATTAGTTGGAATCTATATTATTCCCAGCTTGTAACGTGATAATGTGATTGGTAGACTATGCACTTTTCCGCTGTCCTTTCTCTTCACAAAAGTATTCGCAAATGTAAATCTTGTATAACGTCACAAAACTACTGCTCGAATGGTATTTGTGATAATTAAGACGGTAATTTTTTACTACACCACTCTTAATTTCAAAATCAGCAAAGGTTTTCGTCCGTTTTCTAAATGTATTTTCGCAGAATTGTGAACTCGGCAGATTTTAGAAATCATAAGAAATTATTCGGCGAAATTTTTGCCTGTGAGGCATTTGTAGCGTAGTATAGGGAAGAACGTTTACATGAATTCTTATGTCTTAAAACCGGTATTTATTAAACACAGGTTAGTACAAAATGAGTAACAAGCAGGTAAACGGTAACCTGCAGACCTTGACACGAAATCACGGATAGAATGTCATTATTAAGATTATCACCTAGACTTTTTATAGTTTTACCTACCTACTCAGTTCTTACCTATTCACTTCTTACCTTTTTGCACCATTATGTCTTTTCAAATATACGAGCACTGCAGTCGTTATCGATTTATTTAATTGGTTCTTATGCTTTAATAACAGAACAAAAATACGTCACAACCGCTGATCCTACAAAGCAAGAATAAAAAATACAGGTATCGTTGATAGATCCCTTTTTGTTATTGATCGACTATGTGGCTGAAAAAGCCACAGCGATAGAGCCACAAATCAAAATAGGACAGAGCGCGAATTCGAAATGTCTAACTTCAATAATAGTTTCAACTTCAAAAATGGCCGTTACGATTTCTACCTTTTGAAACATTTTACATTACGCAATTGAGATTACTCAGATAACTCGCGATGACTACGTAAATACAATAAAAACATAATTGAAACAACGGGAAGCGAGTACTAATCCTCTAACATCGCAAATACTATACGGCTCTACTATCCACATCCGAGGGATTTAAACGAAAACTACGCTCGTATTTTAATTGCACTCTAATCTGCCATTTCGTGGGGACTATTTTAAAATGTTCCGCATATTTTTATCCCGACATCGTCAGTGTCAATGTAAAACTTAAGGTAATTTAGAACCAAACATGACGTAATTTAATGTACAACTTAGTTATAGAAGGAATTTTACTTAATTTAGAACCAAATGACCGGTTGGTTAATTTAACTTAATTTAACACAGACCAGAAACGCAATTTTTGCCAGTCATAACTAATCCCTTTGGTTTTCTGTGGACTCCATTAGTCCAAGAAACCCAGCATTCCAAAGGTCATCTTACTAATCGGACTACTTGGTTCAAATCGGTAAACATCGAAACGCATATTTACCACCGTTATACATAAAATATTATTATGTATACACGGCAGCGGTGGTGGCTCCTGGGTTGTCAAAAAGGGATAGGTACCTAACCTAACCTGCATGAATGTCTGAATATTTGTCTGTACCAAAGTGTCTTGGAAAAAGGCCATGGCGTTAGCTATAATTATAGTTAGTAGCCTAACTCGTCTGTACGACCGACGCAATGTACTGGAGAAATTCTGATTGACATATTAGACGGCTATAAATATGAATTGTACGAGGAATGATTGGAGCAAGTAAAGAGAATTCTTAATTATAGCTAACGCCATGGCCTTTTTCCAAGACACTTTGGTACAGACAAAGCTGTAAGCATCGGCAAAGCATAGTCCAAATCCGATATTCTACTTATTTTTTCAGAGTTAAGGAGGCGAGAAAGAAGGCCGCGACAGGCGAAGGCCCACCCGTCCTCTACCTCAATGCCGGCGATACATACACGGGAACAGCCTGGTTCACCATTTACAAGTGGAAAATCGCAGCAGAGTTTATCAACGCTCTGAGGCCAGACGCTGTTGTAAGTTACCTCTTCCCCTTATATGTACATTCGATGATAACTGTTTGGAGATTCATTAGTTTCTGGCCAGATAAAAATATCATGCGTTTGATATAATCGTCCCACGATAACTCTGCATAAGATATTAATTGGCAACCCAGAAAAATCACGCTGTGGTAATACTTTTTTCATGTCACTCAGACATTTCTTTAATTAAAAATAATAATGATAGTAGCATTCAAAAGTTGCTGTTTTTTTTTAATATGGCTCTGTCCATTGGAGGACAATTTTGTCAGTGTTTAGTAGGTTTTGCTGTTGTACGGTAAAAAATCTAGAAAATCCGGGGTTGCGGGTGTCTATGGGCAGTGGTAATCACTTCCCATCAGGTGGCCCACTTGCTCGTTTGCCTTCCTCGTTGTATAAAAAAAAAAAAAAATATGAGAAGTATTTTAATGTTGGATGGTGAATGAACGACGACCATGTTTAATTTAATCAAGAGTTCAAAAAGTGTTGTTTGACTATAAATCAGTGTTGCCATAAACAAACTTTAGATTTCTACTGTTGTCAATTCGTTGCAGAGTTATCGTGGGACGACTATATAATTATAAACGACAAAAAGTTTCGAAGCTCGTCTGAATTGGAAGCAAATGAAAAGATCAAAGGTGCAGTGTATACGCAATGTGAATTAAATTTATATTAGAAATGACATATAACTACTTTGGCTACGGTTAGTGAGGTGTAGTGGGTTCTAACAACTTTTATACTTTAACAAATAATTCACTGAGAATGAGTTTCAGTGTTGTTTCACCACTTTCTTCGTAACTTTCACATTTTTGGTGTAATTACTATCTTAGTGAATGAGCAGGTTAGCTGTTTTAATTTTTTTTTCTTTTTCCGTACAATAAAATAAGCAAATTATTTACGTCGATAAAATCCTTTCATTTGCTTTCACGTAACTTAGAACTGGCTCAGCTGCCTATTTTTGGCACTTGCTAGATTTAAAGAGAACTTATTCGGCCAAGCGTCTATTTATTTATTTACTTAATAGCTTCAAATTTCGATTAAGGTCACTTTTTATTTAGATAAGTGCAAAATATTGTATTCTTTTGTCGTGTGACGTAATCGTATATTTAGCTGCCGCAAAAGGAAGGGGCTATTTTGTCGCTCAATTGTTTGTGACATTGTGCGTGTTAATGTGACTCTTTATCGTGATTTCAGCTCGTGACGTTTATGTGTAATCATGATTTGCGCATATTTCAAAATTTATTTCCCGCCTACTTTAAGTATTTCTAGAAGTGCTCTAACTGTACGATAAACTCACGTCAAAATATCAATTGTTTGACCGAGTATTCTGTGAAAAACATTGTTCTCTGATCCGATGGCAGCAGTCTCTGTAACTATGGAAACCTGGTCTCACTATATATAGGTTTGCAGCCTCAGGGTGTAATCGGAAAAGTGGAGCACGAGGGAGATTCATTTCAGTAAAGAAACAAAATAAGAAGATTATGAACTACCTACGCACTCGTACTATCATTGGCATCTGCGACGAGGGCGTAGATCTTATCTTTATACCTACCTATTAGTTTCGCGTCTTTCCCGTGAAAGTGATAAATAATCTTTAGCCATTAGTCTATATCATTCATAAGTCGATCGAGCCTGACCACAGAAAAGACAAATTTTGCTTCTTCCTATGTTCACTGATGTATGATCCTTTTACACGCACATTGCTAAATGTAACAAAGGGAAATGGTACTTTTCTTATCTTAACGTACACGGTGTAAAGGGTTTAAAGCCTGAAAACTTTTTTTCATTACGCAACGTTGCTCTCCAATGTTTTGTTCCCAGCACGAGCATAATGAGGTTTGGCAGATCCGTGCGTTCGTGGAATTATAGGAAAAATCAATACATAGTCAACTTGTTGCGTCACAGCTAGAGATGGGCGTTGGGTAAACAACACGCTAGTTTTGTGAAATCTTCATTTTCAAGCACATATCGAGATAGTATAAAATAGACTACACTGAGCTATATGAGAACTGAGCATGTAAACTTTTGAGAAGTAGAAGCAACATATTGGAAACTTTTTGGAATGCGCGGAAAGGTTTCAAATAACCGTTTAAATCAATAAGAAAATGAAACACTAAAACAAACTCATTACCGCGGCGTGAAAAGAAGACTTGATTTATTATGTCTCATTTGCCGATATTAAATAGATCGTACAAGGTAAAAACAGTTTGTTACATATCAGCGTTATTTACCTCAGTCTGTGCCCAACTCTACTGCCAAAGCTACATAATGTACAGTACATCGGTACATAGTGCCGCATTTAATTTAACTTTGAGCATCGTTTGCGGAATATTTTGCCGCCGTAATTTGGTAGCACTAAATCCGGCGAGCTGCTGTTTTTAAAACACCATCTATGTAACAATTCGTATTTAGAGGAGGGAATTTGTCGTTTTTGTTGAAAAATATTGTCCTGATTTCGCCAACAAATCGCTAATGTTGGAGAATGTTTGTAAATCGATTTTGAACTTCAATTGAGTAGTTCTCACAGGTGTTTCAGGACTGTAGCTTCATTTCCAATATGCTGCAGTTGCGGTCGCTTTTTTTGCAGCGTGTGCAATCTTGACTGTATTTTGTTAACTTCGGCAAACAAAATGGGAAAATAAATAAACAGGATAACACGGTCATTAAAAACGTAGTTACGTTCCCTACCTACTTTTATGACTTAAGAAAAAAAAATTGTGATAATGATAAAATTCTCACAAATATTTTTTGTTCTAAAACGTTAAATAAATTCGTTTTCCTTCTAATTAGGTAATCTCCCAATGCACTTCTTCAAATTATTTTAGGTATTTCCAATAGCTACAATAAAAACCTACCTAATCAAGATGTAATTTAAAACCTTCTGCAATAGGTATAACTTCAGAGGTAAGAGGTTTAATTAGCGTAAGTCAATATTCTTATCACAGGGTGTTTGGAATTTCCGCTATGCCTAATTAAAATTATTTGCTCCAAGACTAACACGTAGGTACCTACTTCTTTCTCTTGTTTACTATCCTCATGTACTAACTTCATCATATTATTTATTCTCGCCGACGCCTACTATTTTCTATGTACCTATGCAGGTATATATCTTCATTATCATTACTACTAGCACTCGCGCCGTTGTCTCGCTTGTCGCTTAGTGCGTCCCTTTCTTAGTGGTTGAATCAATGAAGGACGCACTGTGCGACAAGCTAAAAAGTGCGCCCGTGCTAGCCCCCTGGTACTTTTTAATGATTCGTATTTATAAGTAACTTCGTATAGATTTTATATATTAGATCTATATAAATGCATATATTTATAAATTTTGCGTTTATGGTGGTGGTGCCTGAGGCCTAAATTGGTGGTTAAATTTATTTTCTCTTACAAAAACTCCCTTGATATTGCTTTATGGTTTCTGCTATTGTAACAAAGAGCAATACTATTTTTCCTTGATATTAAATTAAACAAACAGAAGAACTTCCTATTTCTGAAAATGATTTTCCATATTTTCTATCCTGTGGTATTGTTTCCATCTTGATCTAACTTCTTCTATTATTATGTTTTCTCACTTTAAATAAATTACTAATTCCTAATCGTCATCATCATTCGCCTTTTTTTCCGTCCCACTGCTGGGTACAGGCCTCCTCTCAGAATGAGAGGGCTTGGGCTATAGTTCCCACGCGGGCCCAGTGCGGATTGCGAACTTTACACACGTCATTGAATTGCTTCGCAGGAGTGTGCAGGTGTCCTCGCGATGTTTTCCTTCACCGAAAAACTCATAATAAATTACAAATGTAATTCAGCACATAAAACAGAGGTGCAAGCCGGGGTTCAAACCACGGGATTGAACCCACGACCCGTGAAAGCCGTAATAGCCTAGTGGTTTCACTATTACTAATACTAATTTCATTTACTCAAGGTGCATGTTACTAACACACTAACAAACATTTTTAATTTTAATTTCAGTCACTGGGTATCAACGACTTTGAAAGTGGATCGGAGAAACTTTCTGCTTTCCTCAATGAAATTCAAACAAACATCTTAACAAGTAACGTTTTCCTGAACAACGTAAACGAGAAACTACAGAAATCTGCAATCTTTGATGTAAATGGGGTTAAAGTCGGCATTGTTGGATACTTGACACCTAGCAATAACATAATTGAGAACAAAAATGTTGAATACATAAATGAACTCATAGCCGTCAGAGATGAAGTTACGAATCTCAGAGCTCAAGGTGCCAAAATCGTAATTGCTTTAGGTCATTCCAATACAAACATGGACCAAGAAATAGGCAAAGAAATTGAAGGAGTCGATTTAGTCATCAACGGTTACAAAAACCAATACTTGTGGAATGGAAAATCTAGGATCGACGAATTACCAATCATTAGCAATGCCGCTACCCAACGTCAACAATCTGGCAAAGAAGTTCCCGTTTTGCAATCAGTTGCGTATGACAAATACCTTGGAAAATTGAACATTAAATTTGATGTTAACGGTAATCTTGAAGATGTCCTGATAAACCCGATTCTCTTAGACGAGTCCATTCCACAAGACCCGGAATCCGTAGCAATTATTCTAAACTACTCTAATGACGTTGCGGAAAGGTTAACTGAAGTTATTGGTAATACAGCAGTAGTGTTGGATGGCGACGCATGTGCGACTGAAGAGTGCAACCTAGGAAACTTGATAACAGATGGTATGGTTTACTATCATGCTCTGGATTTCGAAGGAGAACGTTGGACTGACGCCCCTATAGCGATGATTCACAGCGGAGTTATAGCCGATTCCATAGCGCCATCGAATAGACCGGCGGCTGTCACAAGAGGTGACCTCATGTCAGCTTTACCTACTGAGAGTAATGTTGCTCTTGTGACCGTCAGTGGTACTGTTTTGAACCAAATACTCGAACATGCCGTTGCCGATTACAGTATACGAAATCCTACTGGCCAATTCTTACACTTTTCTGGTATTCGTGTGGTCTATGACTTTGCACGAGAGCCGGGCTCACGAGTGGTCAGCGCGGTCGTTCGCTGCCATGACTGTTACTTGCCTTCTTTCTACGTCATTGATAGCTGGCGCGATTACCCAATATTGATGCCCGCAGCTTTAGCAGATGGTGAATACGGCTTTGAAATGTTAAGAGGTCAGCCGAGGGTTGACTTCGAATATGATGAGTTAACGAGTACCGCTGAATTTATCCGCTTGCGTAGTCCCGTGTACCCTGAAATCTCTGGACGAATAAGTCTACTCAACGTAGACGCATTGCAAGATTCATCGGTTTCTCTGACTTCTACCTGTACAATGACCTTCCTGGCAGCGATATTTTCTTCTTTTTCTTTAGTTCAATAAACAATATTTATACACTAATAAAACATAACGCAAGGATCAATTATTATCTTTTTCGGTACGTGACCATTTGGTTCATTAAAGTCATTGTCAAAAATTTCATAATTCTTAACGTACATTTCCTTTTTTGACGTTCCTCTAAACTTTTTCTTAAATATTAATTAAACTATAGGTACGGATAGCTGAGATTGGGCAAGGAAATCGTAATTTTTGCTTTTGGTACTTTTTATGTAGGTACACAAGACCATTATCATTAATTGCAAAAGGCGTAGTTTGTTTTTAAAAGTAAGTTCAATTTAATTGACAATGTGATTTAATAGGATTTTCTTTACTTTGCTTTGTATTGCATGACGTTAATTGCTACAAACTACAAAATTGTTAATATTGCGAATAGTTAATAATAGCTGCTGTATCCTCGATCCTCGCATGAAACTCGAAAGTGAAATTCGCTTGTGTATTAAACTAATAATATTCGTAAGAGCAGGTACATTTAAATGAATATAAAGCAAGAATTGAACAATTTATACCTGGGTACTCTTAACTACTGCTTTATTTGTTCATACCACAGCTTGAACTAACATAAAGGTAAGTCTTTAAGTGTAAAAATTACTAACCAAATACATGTTAAATCAGCGAATGTTGTTTGACTTAACAATCGGGGACTTTGTTCAGGAAATCAAAATGAAATACGTAATATTTATCTACGGGCATGCATACCAGCAGATCTTGGACTGTATTATCAGTATACTTATCAAATGTTTCTATTTTCCAGTCCCTCGGAAACCACGAATTGGACAACGGTGTTTCTGGGCTCACGCCGTTCATCGCAAACTTGACGTGTCCCGTGCTGGCTGCCAATCTCATCCTAACCAACGAACCCACGCTGGAAGCTGAACAAAACCTGATGAAATCCGTCATTTTCAACATAAACGGAACTAAAATTGGCGTCATAGGCTACCTCACACCCGATACTAAAATCCTAGCCATAAGAAACGATGTGGAGTACGTCGAGGAAACAATTGCCATTAAACAAGAAGTAGCTAGACTAAAAAAAGAAAATGTCACCATATTAATTGCACTAGGACATTCAGGTTTCACTAAAGACTTAGAAATAGCAAAAGAAGTTGAGGGCATCGATTTAGTTATAGGCGGTCATACCAACACTTTTCTTTGGAACGAAACCACTCCAGACACGGAAACACCTCAAGGACCGTATCCAACGTTGGTCAAACAAAAATCGGGGCGATTAGTTCCTGCAGTACAAGCTTATGCATATACAAAATATTTAGGAAAATTACACTTAGTGTTTAACTCCGATGGCGAAATTGTATCTTATGATGGTAATCCAATACTTTTAAATGCTTCAGTACCGCAAGATCCTGAAGTGTTGGCAATTGTCGACCGTTACCGTGGTGAAGTAATGAATATATCCGAAGTGGCCGTTGGAAACACTTCTGTTTTATTAGACGGACATACCTGTCGATTGAGAGAGTGTAATTTAGGTAATCTCATCGCCGATGCTATGGTTCACAAGTACGCATCATTATACAAAGGGGATGGCTGGACTGATGCGCCGATTGCAATCATTCAGGGAGGCGGTATAAGATCCTCTATAGCTCACATTAATTTACCGGCTGTGGTAACAACTGGTGATTTACTAACCGTGATGCCATTCGACGGAAACATGGTAAAAGTATCTGTTAACGGTACTATTATTTGGAAGATGCTTGAACACTCGGTGGCAAAGTATAACACTATTCGTGCTCCCGGTCAATTTTTGCAAGTTTCGGGTCTAAGAGTAGAATATGACTTTAAATATCCCCCTGGAAAACGAGTTGTTAAGATCTACGTCCGATGCGGAAACTGTTCTGTGCCGATGTATTCTGCGTTAAACAAAACCGAAATGTACAATATACTAATGCCATCTTTCTTATCAATGGGAGGCGATAGATTTTCAATGTTTGGGGGAAGACCAGCGTTCCCCTTGGATTATGATGAATTAAATGCGACTTCTGAGTACATCAGTAAAAGTAGCCCGGTATACCCTGCAACAGAAGGCCGAATAATGATACTTAATATAGCAAATTCTGCTCTAGCTATTTCGACGTCAATAGGCTTTATATCTTTATCTTTGTTAATTCTACTAGTCCAGTGATCTTTGTGATCAGTATTAATTAATCTTAAGATACTTTACCTACTTGTAGGTAATTTGATATACGTACCTACATACCTACCTCAAAGGTTGTAAATAAGTACCTATTTATTAGGTACACTACTAATGTTTTATGATTTTGTTTTTATAAGAGTTAATAAAAAGTTACTCTCAATCCTTTTGTTTAGTGAGCTATGAACGTGAGTTTCATGTGTGATTACATTCACAATTAAACCCCCGAAATATTTTTAAAACTACGAGCCAAAACTTATGTATCTTCCTACTTACCTACTTATACCGAAGTAGAAGTTTGACATTCGTATTCTATCTGTATAAATCCGAAACAAAATGGTAACAGGTAATACGCTTCTTACTTTATTATTATAAAGGGACTTATGTAAACGCAATAACCGTGTTTTTTTTGTTTACAGTCTCTTGGAAATCACGAATTCGACAACGGCGTAAGCGGGCTAACTCCGTTCATTGAAAATTTGACATGCCCAGTCGTCGCTGCCAATCTCATCCTCACTAAAGTGCCAGAGCTAGCTACGGAAAATAATCTTAAGAAATCCACCATCATAGATGTGGATGGCGTCAAAATAGGTGTCATCGGATACCTTACACCAGATACCAAAACATTAGCTGTTCCAAACAATGTCGAATACATCGACGAAGTAATAGCTATTCGAGAAGAAGTCAAGAAATTACAAGACAGAAAAATACGAATCATTATTGCACTTGGCCATTCAGGTTATGTAAAAGATCTAGAAATTGCAACGGAAGTAGATGGAGTAGATTTAGTGATTGGTGGACATACTAACACATTCCTGTGGAACGGCACGACTCCTGATTCAGAGCAGTCTCAAGCACCTTATCCCACTTACGTAACGCAAGCCTCAGGCCGCACTGTAGCTGTGGTTCAAGCTTACGCGTATACTAAATATTTTGGTAACCTACTGATTAATTTCGATTCAAATGGAGAAATCAATCACATAACTGGACATCCGATTCTCCTCGACAACTCAATACCTCAAGACCAAGAAGTTATGAAAATTATCGAGCGATACAGAGGCGATGTTCTCAACGTGGCAGATCAGATTATAGGAAATACATCTGTATTACTTGACGGGGAAGGTTGTAAATTTAACGAGTGCAATTTAGGAAATTTGATAACCGACGCTATGGTATATCATTATGCGGCGCTTTACAAGGGACATTACTGGACAGACGCCCCCATTGCTGTTATTCAAGGTGGAGGAATAAGATCCTCTATATCATACATGCAAATGCCCGCAAATCTTACAAAAGGAGACCTACTTATTGTTATGCCATTTGAGGGAAGCCTAGTGACAGTGGCCATGAACGGCAGCATTCTGTTACAAATGCTAGAACACTCCGTTGCTAAGCTTGACCCGCTTACTCCTCCGGGTGAATTCCTTCAGTATTCTGGGGTAAAAGTTGTTTACAATTTTCAAAAGTCGCCAGGATCAAGGGTAGTTGAAGCATATGTGAGATGCTCGGAATGTCAAATACCACAGTACTTTAAACTAAATGAAACACAGATATACAAAATTATAATGCCTTCATTTGTCGCCAATGGCGGCGACGGGTATGCCATGCTTATTAGTCAACCGAAAGTCACTTTGTTTTACAACGAGTTGCAGTGTACGGAATATTACGTCAAACACCGAAGTCCCATCTTCCCGCAAGTTGAAGGAAGAATTTTAACAATTGACGATTATCACAAAGACTCTTCTCAGGGTTTGTCGGTGCATATAAGTTTGATCCTAACCTTCGCAATGAGTCTGATATTTGTTCCTATAACTAGCTTGTAAGGTTTGCTGACGTCAATCAGTGTACAGACAGAGCTGTATATTAAAATTACTCATTAGAACGTTCCTAAAGTTGTCCTTGAGAATGTTCTGGCAACACTTACCCTGTTATTCATAAACCTATTTTAACTAAAATGCCATTAAAGTTCGTTTGGCCTTTTTTGTCACATTGACATTTCCGTTAGTAAGAAAAAGACAAAACCTATTACATATAGCTAATGGAGGCTTGAATGACGTTTATGAATAAGGCCCTAAGACTTTAGTTTAATACAATTACAATGTAGTTAAAATATAGAGGCTATAGGTACTATTAATGCACATCAATGCAACAATGACACGAAAGCCACGGATTCACTGTGAATGTGAATATTTTTTATGAACACGGTTTTAGAAACAAAATCTAAGTGGTGCAGAGACCTAATCTACGTGTTTTTGAAACAGTAGAACCTGTTGCGGTAAACACGACTGTTTATCGAAATGTTTTTGTACTCACCGCTGGCGGTGAAAAGCAAGCGAGAGAAACATTGTTTGCTAAACGGTGCACATTGTGCACTCCGTTTTTTTTTTTTTAATGTATGTAACGTTACGTAGTAGCAAGGATAATTAAAGTAGGCACTTACTTACAACCAGTGTATCTATCCGAAGCATTGTTCATTGTGTGCTGAAAGGTGAATTGAATTTTAAGTCGCGACTTGAAAGGTTGTTTATAAATTTGTGTCAATATTGTTAGATTCTAAATGCTTTAGAACAAGGTTTTTAATTGTAGCCGTCCCAAAATTAAAATCAATATTTATAATGAAATATACTACATACTAGTGGCTTTGTGAGCTGTAGGTAGACCTAGCGATGCGAGCTAATTTTTGAAAAAAAAAACCGAAAAACCAATCGAAAAAAATCTATACATACATACATGCCTATACAACGGGTTGCAAAATAACCCGTAAAAAATGTTGAGTTAGAGTTTGCATATCGTATGAAAAAAATATTTTTCTTTTGTTTTATACAGTGATTCAAATATTGTAAATAGACTCTTTATAATGGACCATTTAACCACCTTTCGGCTTTACGGGTATATTTGTAACATGTATAATTATCGAACCTGATCACAAAATTTTACAAGAATCGGCTCAGTTTTTAATTTTAAAAAAATCAAATAATTCTGTATAATTATTGAACTTGCTCACAAAATCGGAGAGCTGCTCACGAGAATCGGTTGAGAAATGTGACCTGTGACAACCGACAGGACAGACATACGAAAGCGTTCTGTAAACATACCGATTTATCTGTTTACCTAAAACAATTACAAAATCAAAAAACGTGTTATTATGGGCCCTATTTCACCAACGTTACAAATGTCAGTTTACAATCACGTTCGGTCTACATTTCCATCGTTTATCTTGATACCTATAAAACAGTACCGTGACTGACTGACTGACAGACAACGCACTGGACCTAGAGACTTGAAATTTGGCAAACACGTACCTTGAGTATCCTAGAGGTGCACTAAGAGATTTTTCGAAATTCCCACGGGATAGGGAACTACTTAGCCCTTTTTGAAATATTTCATGGGGGCAACGCCGCGGGGCATAAGCTAGTTGCCAACATGAAACGCACTCAAACAAAAACTCCTTCCAGCAAATTGCACCGAAGTGTCATTGTCATCCGACATGCCTAACGTTCGTTGGTGAAATACGAGCATACCTACACTTACGTTACATTACATACATTTGATACAAATAGTACAAATACAGTATTGATGCAATGCGTGGTTAGAAATGTCAGTAAAAATTTTATTTAGAAACGTGACACTTTTGTTTGTCACGTGTTTTTCATCTTGTCGCGTACTTGTATGTTGTTAATAGTATTACATCACAAACGTGTCTGACTCGGCGGTGGTTAAAATTGGAACTAATGCCGCAACCATACCATACCAATTCTAACACAGTTCACAGTTAACTAACAACAACGCCGTCACTGAGTTAGATACGTTTGTTATACTGAACTATTATATTAGGTAAGTAAATAATTAAGTCAATTTGACTGTGAATAAATAAATGGATCTGTGTTTTAATTCCTGTTATTTTATTCTCTCATTAGCATGTCTCCTTGCAATGCAATTTGAGGTGGGTCTTTATTAAAAAGTTACTTTGTTACGTAAACAAAAATATTTTTTACTGATTTGTTATTATTTTTACTTGCAGTCACTTGGAAACCACGAGTTGGACGAGTTAGTGGATGGGCTGATTCCTTTCGTTAGGAATATATCCCCGCCTGTGGTGGCGGCCAACCTTATCCTAGACGAAGTGCCACAGTTAGAAGAAATAGACAATTTACACAACTCCGTAATACTAGCAATTAATGGCGTTAAAATCGGAATAATGGGGTACTTAACTCCAGACACTGCTTTTCTTGCTCCGAAAAACAAAATCAAATATGAAGATGAAATCCCAGCCATAAGAAGGGAGGTCGAAATATTGAAAAAACGCGGAGTCGATATTCTAATAGCCTTAGGACACTCCGGATACACAAAAGACATAGAAATAGCTAAAAACGTCGAAGGACTCGACTTAGTTATCGGAGGACACTCCAACACTTTTCTGTGGAATGGAGAAAGTACAGAAAAACCAGAAAAACCACAAGGACCTTACCCGGTTGTAGTGAGCGATCCATTGGGCAGAAAAGTATTAGTCGTTCAAGCCTACGCTTACACAAAATACATAGGACGCTTGCACTTGACTTTTGATACTAAAGGTGAAGTAATTGAATTTGATGGTTCGCCTATACTACTAGATGACAGCGTACCGAGGGACCCAGAGCTTTTGAACATCGTTGAAACTTACAGAAACGAGGTAGATCGCATCAGCAGCGAAGTTGTTGGAGTCTCAAACGTTTTCTTGGATGGTGACTGTCGTTTGAGAGAGTGTAACATGGGAAATTTCATTACTGACATGCTATTAAATTGTTCAACCGGTCAGTACCCAGACGTAACAATTGCTATATGCCAGAGCGGCAGAATCAGAACATCAGTAGACAGCAAAGATAAACCGTTCAACCTTACAAAAGGAGAGTGGATGAGCGTCTTGCCTTTTACGGACACCATGACTATAGTGACGATGAACGGATCCGTCCTAAGGGAGGCACTGGAACATTCAGTGGCACTTTGGCGGCCAATTGACAGTGCTGGACAATTCTTGCAATTTTCGGGCATGACCGTTGTCTACGACTTGTTAAAACCAGCAGGAGCCCGAATTATCGAAACTTACGCGGTGTGCTCCAGCTGTGGCTCTGGCGCAGAGTTGTCAGTTATAAAAGATAATTACGAGTACAAAGTTATAATGCCCTCTTTCCTAGCCGAAGGCGGTGATGGCTATAGCATATTCCTGGGTTTACCACAGGAACTTTGTAATTATAACGAATTGTCATGCATTTATGCGTACCTAGAGAAATATCACACAATAAGCCCGGAGTTGACGGGTCGCATTAAATTATTAAATGAAGATAAAGCAGTGGAGATTTTCAAGAATACGCTGAATACGAATACTCTGATGGAGAGCCAGTTGCCGGCGAATAGCCCGGCTGTCCGGTCAAGTATCACAATTCTACTATTCTGTGTACTTTTATCGAGACAGACATGAGGTTTATCTTCCTCTTTAGGCGAATTAACACTCTTGAACTAGGTACCTATACATTTATACTATGCATGTGATTCAAAACGGGTTTTACATTTTAATTATTAAAATAATAGATAAATTTAAGTCAGCAAAAATATTTAATATCAACTTTTCATATAAATTGTTAATACATACCTTACTGTAAATTGTTTACAAAATTTAAGTACATATTTTATATAAGCACCTAGTATTTATATTAAGGAGTTATTTGTTAATGCTAAGTATAGAATTTTACTGATTAAAATACTTTTAATTTGAAAATGTGTTTCTTACTCCTACATACCTAAGTATGACATTTCTTGAATAAACTTAAAAATTACAAACTTAATGTACCTAGTAGGTAATTTCCCTAAAAACTTACCTTTCAACTTTCAGCATAGCACCAGATCTAGATTCAACACCTTTTCAATACATACTAGGTAATAAATATTTAAAAAATGATTCATTTCAAGAAACTTACTTATAAGGTAGGGCTTTTACTTTTTGCATCCCATTCAACAACCTCACTGTATCCATAAGGCACTAATCCTTGAAATATCACAATGCACTGTTTCAAGCTTTCCTGGCACTCTGCTAATTCTGGGCAAGGAGCAAAGGGGTCCAAATCCTCAGCCAACTCGCAAAGAGGTTCGAACAGATCTAAGGCTGTAGTTCTATCTCCTTTCCGAAGCTTTTCTATTGCATCAGGACTTAAAAGGGTCTCTTTCCGGATTAAAAGTTTCATAGGAATGTTCTTCTTTGTAAAACCTGCCATCATTTCAATATATGTAGGCCAGTTATTGACGCATGCTTCGCAGGAGCATATAAATTTATACTGCGACTTGAGCTTGGCTTGCCGCTTCTGCCGATTTTCTATAGCATGATGGAGTCTGTAAGTATTAAAAAGCTAAAATTTTAATTCATCTAGGACAAAGTAACTAAGTTATACTAAACTATAGTCGGTAGTCAGACAGTAGTTAAGCAAAATAAAACTACATTTGTTACTGCAATGATGGAAGTTATGAAATCGTTTTTTTAACAAGTCAATTGACTAACCAATAAAAAAAATTTTGCTTAGCTAGTATTTTTATGACTATGAGAATTCGTTTTTGGTGGTAAGTTTAAGTAGGAAACTTTGAATAAAACATCCAACTCGCGCTGATTAGCGAATATTATAATTCATTTTAGACCACTTTTTATATGGGTCAAATTGTTACAAATAACTTCTACTACAACCTCTTAAAAGAAAACACATTATGGGACTCTGCATTGCGATAATAAGAATTGAACAGTCTTGTAAAAGGATGTAAATCAACAAAAAATTGTGTGTCAAACAAAGTTAACTCCATCCATCCATGAAGGAAAGAAAGGAAAAACTTACCCATAGTTGTCAAAGATCTGCATTCCTTTCTTGATGGGTCTCAAAGCAAACAAACTCATCTGTCCGGACCCTATTTTGCTGAACCTCACCACATTGGGAGCACAGGAGTGGTTCACAAGACTGTGGTAGGCATATGGAGCACTAGCCAGACTGACTTCATCTACAAAGTTGCCGTTAACATCCTCCATAACTGTACTCAAGCCATGCATATTGGTGGGGCTCGTCATAACATGTAAAAGCAGCATTCCAGCAATACAGCTACGTTTCTCGTCATCATCAGGCAGAAAAGTTGTCTTATCAACCAAGAATTTTAAAAACACTGCTGCAGTCACAGCTTTTTGGAATATATCCGCAACAGAACGCTTTTCCACATTAGAAGCAAGAGTATGTATTGATGCATAGTGTTTAGAATCATATATCCACTTATTATCCTTCAGAATGCAACCTCTATGTGCTGAATTTAAATTTGACTCTGCATCTTTAATTGTTTTTAAGAGACTATCCCAATCTGAATGGTCACTGCAAGCCTTGATTGTAATCCTCAATGACAGTAATTCTAGCTTAGTGAATTCTAAATTGACCAATGAGGCCATTAATGAACATTCTACAGAATGATATTCTTTCCATGCCAATTCTTTGCACTGTTTACTGCAATATAAAGTGAAACAGCATTTCTCACAAGGAAATAAATTCATTTCTCTGGAAAGACAGTAGCTGCAACTAAACAAATATTGAGTTTCTGGAATTAGAACTAGATATGGGTCCTCTTCCACCAAGATTTGCCCAACTTTTATATCTTCTTGGGCAACAACATGTCGCCCCATTTCTTCACTATAAGCCACACATAGTTTATTGCTGGCACATAAATAAGTACAATCTCTATCACTCTGTAATTTCAAAAGCTCATCTATTTTGTCAGATATCTTTGGTAATATATTTTTAGAGTCTTTTTTGAGGAACTGCTCACAAGATCTTTGTCTCTTAGTTAGTTTATCTTTAAGTTTTTCAGGGTATTTTAATGAATACACTTCTTTCACATCAGTCAAACACTCCTTATACATTCTCATCGAGAAAAACACTGCTGATCTATTTGATAATGCTAGTGCATAATCATCTGATTCTAAAGGAGCATAAAGAAGGGATAAGTTGTAGTATTGCCAGGCTTTGAAATCAGCAGATTTCTTGAAACACTCATTGCCATGGTTACGGTAGTATGTAGACAAATCACCAGTCTTACTAACCGTCAGTGCTTCAGGAAAAGCATTTAGACTGCTTAGAATGTCATAAACTTGCTGAACTCTTTCATTGTTGGTCTTACATGACAATAGATCCTGAGAAACAGATTGGATTCTTCCTTGTAATGTTAATTTCTTAATCACATCTTCATAACAAGAATCAATACTCATTTTGACAAGTAATTGTATTGATTTTCAGTGATTAAAGGACTAATTATATTCGTCAGAGATGTCCCACTTCGCGACGCCTTGTATCGTAGTAAACTTGGGCTGTGAGATGATCTATGTCATTGAGCAGAGATTAAAAGCTCAGAATATCCCGGCGGAAAAATCCGAAAGAGGTTAGTTAGTGACACTGAAACGAAACAAAATATGTGCATTAGCTGCATTGTCGATTACACTAAACATACTATGTGCATTAATTTTGGATACCTAATTTCGTTACAGTACTCACCGAAGTTGTCACAGTGCTGCTACACCCGACACTTTTAGAAGAGCTATTTATACCCCAGCCGGTAGCCACACACGCGGTCGTCAAGCAGCTTCTGCAGGATGTCTCCGCCACTTCGATTATGAAACTGGACGATTATTCCATGAGCAAACTATGGGACCTTATGACTATGATTTACAAGTGGCAGTTGGCGGTAGCCACTAATCAAAACATTTTTGACATTACCCTGCGACATTTAAAAGGTGTAGCCACAATAATGCCAAAAAATTTCCCCAAATGCATTGTAGAACATACTATAAGGAAATTTGAAGCACTAGCCCAGCGATTCACTGATGATGACTACAAGTGCTTAAGTAATACTTTGATCCTTTGGTTTTCTGAATATCATACCAAAATATCGGTCTTGCTTAGACTTGGGCTCCAAAGAAAAGATGGAACATTCAATTTACCCTCAACAGTATCCTCAAACATAATTAATAATTTAGGTGAAAACATTTATAAATATGATCGTAAGAAGAAACCTGTGGAAGAATATGAGAGCCAGTGTGCCGACACTCATGAAATTAGTTGCCTTTTGGGGCCAATAGAAATTATATTACCCGTACATACAATGATTGAGTTACAGTTACCAATTGAACTGTACAAAAAAGATTCCGAGAAAAAAACTCTTGAAATTAATAGGAATACGCAATTTGAAACAATAACTACAGTCAAAGTCAAAAATAAAAATACTGACCTCAGTTTTATTCCAGATGTACCAAAATCTCCACAGGAAGATTTATTAGAGATGATGGATGATTTTAATGTGGGTTAATTTAATGGTTAAAAAATATGCTCATTAAAAATGTGCTTAAAATAAGAAGTGCAAAACCAAGCCTTTTTTTCCTTTTTAGGGTTCCGTACCTCAAAAGGAAAAAACGGAACTCTTATAGGATAACTTTGTTGGCCGTCTGTCTGTCTGTCTGTCAAGACCCTTTTTCTCTGGAACGCGTGGAGGTATAGGTCACGCGGCGAATTAAGATCGCTTGTCAAGGGGATGCGCAGAAGTCTATTTGGTCTATTTGGTGGCGCAAAGGGGTGAGGGGAGGGTGCGCGCTGGCGCCGACACGTTATTGGTAGATCAAGTCGTTCTTCCCCTCCCTCGCTTCGTTCACGTGTCACGTGTCTCTTGAGTACTGTTGCGCACGGATTGTTTTACTGTATTAGTAGTAAGTACGTTATGATGTCGTAGTTAGTGAAAAAAATGCCCAAATATAAAGTTTGAACATGGCAAGCCAGAAAAATGGTTTACGACGTGAATGGTTATGTTAAAAAGAAAACTAATTAAATCATGGGTAATTAAAAGCACGTAAAATATACTACCAAGATTCTGAATAAACATACTAGCAAAATAAGTCACAAGCAAAAACGAGTGTTATATGTTAGGTATAGAGTAATATAATATACGGGGAATAGAGCGCCCTCTCAGCGGAAAAAAATGTCACCCTCAACCAGCCTCTACAGCAATGCCATCTTTTATCTGTGATAGTCGACAGAACAGATTTCATAACACACACACGCGCGCATACACACGAATTATGTGTACACACTCTTATTAGATTAGAAATTATGAAAAATTCAAACTCAGAATTCAAAATCGTTTATTTTGTAAATTATACATTTAAAGCGTCCAAAATCGCAACAACTAACAATAGTTTATTGAATCAGGCGTTACTTTGCGGAGGTCCATATTTATGAACTAAAAAACAATTACTTTGCTCACCCGCGACCACTAATGACAAATAGTTATATCTGTGCGGCAAATGTATGTTTCCATGCAACACCTCCACCTCCACTGCTACACGAATCAACACATGCCACACAGACCCAACTATCACCACCACCACTATACTAAACGCTGACGCGTTTCGGCACTCTCCACGAGGCCATTTACGAAGCACAACAACAACCGCTCAACATGCCACCACTTCCACTACTGACATATGTAAACCATGTATTCAACTTAGTTAATGACAAAACCAACGTACCCACTAATATTTTATAAATTCCAAACTACCCTTTTATGTAAGTCCTAAACTACCCTTTTTTAAGAAATGAATTCCAAACTACCCTTTTTATTTTTATTTTTAATCTACGCCAGGTACCCCGTTATTTTTAACCGAGTACGGTAAAAAGAGAAGTCATGTTTTGATACTAGATTTAAAGAGCATGTCTCGTCATATAGGCATGATCATCCAGAGAAATCAAACTTTGCCAAGCATTTATTAGAAACGAATCATTCGTTGTTAGACTCAGATACGTACGAAATTTTACATTATTGTGATAAGGGTTTGCGGCTATCGGTTTTAGAACAATTGGAAATAATTAGGTACAACAACATGGGGTCTATTATTAATGAACAAGTTAATTTGGTTTCTTCGCCTTTGTTACGACTTGGTTCTAATTTTAATAATGTGTCATAGTAATAATGAGAACATGACTTCTCTTTTTACCGTACTCGGTTAAAAATAACGGGGTACCTGGCGTAGATTAAAAATAAAAATAAAAAGGGTAGTTTGGAATTCATTTCTTAAAAAAGGGTAGTTTAGGACTTACATAAAAGGGTAGTTTGGAATTTATAAAATATTAGTGGGTACGTTGGTTTTGTCATTAACTAAGTTGAGTACATGGTTTACATATGTCAGTAGTGGAAGTGGTGGCATGTTGAGCGGTTGTTGTTGTGCTTCGTAAATGGCCTCGTGGAGAGTGCCGAAACGCGTCAGCGTTTAGTATAGTGGTGGTGGTGATAGTTGGGTCTGTGTGGCATGTGTTGATTCGTGTAGCAGTGGAGGTGGAGGTGTTGCATGGAAACATACATTTGCCGCACAGATATAACTATTTGTCATTAGTGGTCGCGGGTGAGCAAAGTAATTGTTTTTTAGTTCATAACTAACAATAGCACAAATCACAAGCATCTGATATCGCAATAAATAACTGAAACAACACAGAAAGATTGTAACTAAAGCGTCCGAATTTTCGCCGCAACGTCCAATACACACGAACTGACACTGATAAAACGGAGGAGCTGAAAATCGACTCTACGCATTTACTAGTTGTGCGAACTCGGGTACTGATAGCTGGGATGGAGTCGTTGGAGATAAATAAAATTGAAATCGATTTTGAAAAAGAAGGCGTGTACTGCCATAAAAAATACAAATTAATAATATTTGGACACAGCCTAACTCGTTGACGGTCCTTTGGCGAGTGGCGGCGGCGCGGCGCCCGCGCCGATCGCCGTGTGCGTGTGTGGGTGCGCCGTGTTGACACGCCGCCGGCACACACACATGCTAGGCGTTAACATGCTGCCGCCCCAGGAACGACGTTCTGGTCCATCACTGGTAGCGGGCAGAGTCTGTTGTAGGCTCGTCGCAGCGTCCCCGACGTGGTCAGCACGTCGGCCACGCGCGTCACGCCGTCCGAGCCGGGGTGGAGGCGCGTCACGCGCCCAGCAGCCAGCGGCTAGGAGGCAGCCGGTCATCTCTCACCAGCACCATCTCTCCTAGTTGAAGTTGTCCTCTCTGTGTGCGCCATTTCTGACGTTTTTGGAGCTCTGAAATATATTCTTTATAATATCTTGTCCAGAAATGGGCCTTTAATTGTTGAGTTCTCATGTATCGTGATAGAGTAGGTATCGCTGAAGGATCTGCTTCCTGAGGAGAGGGCAATAATGTTAGCGTTCGTCCAATAAGAAAGTGAGATGGAGTGAGAGCTGAGAGATCTGATGGATCTGAAGATAGGGGAGTGAGAGGCCTCGAGTTCAAGATAGCCTCGATCTGCGTAAGAACAGTATTCATCTCCTCGTATGTTAAATTTGCTAATGAAAATACTCTTTTTAAATGATGCTTTACTGATTTGACCGATAATTCAGCTAAAGAATTAAAGTGGAGGCTGTATGCTGGCGAGAATTTAAAATTTATACCCATGCTCGACGCTTTACCGCTGATTTGATTAGAATTTAATTTTAAAAATTTAGCTAACTCATTGCACGCGCCTACGAAACAAGTTCCATTATCTGAATAAATATTTACAGGTTTTCCCCTGCGAGCAGTGAATCTGCTTAATGCGGCTAAGAAAGTCGAACTACTTAAATCAGTGACAAGTTCTATATGCACTGCTTTGATTGCCATACATACGAATATGCATAAGTATGATTTTATTAATGAGCTGCCTCTACCTTTACGGTTCAATATCATGACTGGCCCTGCGTAGTCCACGGCGGTATTACAAAACGGATAATCCGCGTGAATGCGATGCTCAGGAAGATTGCCCATGATTGGTTGTATAATTTTTCCAGAATAACGACAGCATTTAACACAAGCGTGGACAGTCTTTCTGGCAAGATTTCTACCATTTAGAAACCAAAATTCATGACGCAAAGTGGATAATAATGTTTGTGGACCTACATGCATCGATATAGTATGATAGTGTCTAAATATCAAGGTAGCAATATGATGACGCGAGTCTAAAAGGATAGGGTGTTTAAAATCATAATCGTAAAATGAATTGCGGAGTCTGCCACCGACTCTAATTAAACCGTCGTTACTGTTATAAAATGGATTTAAGTTAAGTAGTTTATTTTTACTTGGGAGCTGTTTATGATTTTTTAATAGGTTATATTCATACTCAAATGACTCGATTTGAGCGAACCTGCATAATGAGTTTAATGATGAATTTAATTCAATAATTGTGAAATGCCCCGTACGTTTACTATTAGGGTTACAAATATTGTGTATAAATCGGTGCACATAAGCTATCACGCGTCGCAATTTACAAAAGTTAGAATACCGTTTAATGAAATTTGAATAATATGACACGTGATCGTTACCATCGGTATTTAAATTACACTGAGCTTTGAATTCTGGTAGTTCATCATTAATTTTAAGTGATGGCTGTGTAGGCCAACCAGATTCATGTGACGAAAGGAATGGAGGTCTGGACCACCACAGGCTACTCTGTTCTAATTGCTGCGCGTCTGCACCACGTGACCCGACGTCAGCTGGGTTGAGCTTAGTGGGCACATAGCGCCATGCAGATACTTCGGACCTCTCGACAATTTCGCTTATTCTGTTAAAAACAAATGGTTTAAGAAGATGAGCCTTAGGTGATTTTATCCAACCTAAGACAATTGTGGAGTCACACCAGTAAGTGCAACCACTTGTATTCAATCTAAGTGATGTTTTAACTTTATCTGCCAGTCTAACAGCGAGGAGGGCCCCGCAGAGCTCTAAACGAGGCACTGTCATTGCTTTTAAAGGGGCTACTCTGCTTTTCGCTGCTACGAGATGAACAGAGACATTATTATTCGAAACGCATCTCAAATAAACGCAAGTTGCATATGCATGCGTAGAAGCATCGCTAAATGTATGTATTTCGATTGATAAAGGACAATCATTCAAAATGTGTCTAGGTATTTTAATGTTATTTATGTAGGTCAATGACCTTATAAACTTGGACCACATTGCTTCGATGTCAGACGGTACTGCATCATCCCATGTTATTTTTAATGACCATAATTTCTGTAGAATTACTTTAGCTAGAAGTATACATGGGTTAATTAAACCTAAGGGGTCAAATATTTGTGACATAATTGATAATATGGAGCGTTTACTGACATGGTTATTATCTTTAATGTTTACTGAGAACAGCAGAGAGTCTTCTCTGCATGACCAAAGTAGTCCTAGTGTCTTGGAGTACTCATTATTGCTTAAATTAAGTAGTTCATCACTGCTATTCTCACCAACAATTTGATTGACAATATTTGCACTATTGGAGTGCCATTTACGGAGATAAAATTGACCACTTTCTAATTGGTTAGATACACCCTTACTGGTATTTATCAGCTGACCTTCAGTCGCTGCTCCTGTAATGAGATCATCGACATAGAAATCATAAAGAAGGACTTCAGCTACATTTTTATCAGGACATTCATTACCTAACTGAACTAGACAGCGCGTCGCGAGATAGGGTGCGGAAGCTGTACCGTAGGTAACGGTTTTTAATTTATATTGCTGTAATTGTTCATGAGGTTCAAACCGCCATAAAATTTGCTGTAATAATTGTTGTGATTCTGTTACTTTAATCATACGGTACATTTTCTCAACGTCCGCAGTGGCAACGTACTTGTGCTGACGAAATCTAATTAAGATGCTGACAAGGTCATCTTGCACGGTCGGACCGACCATCTGAATATTGTTAAAAGAGACGCCAGATGTCGTCACAGCGGATGCATCGAACACAGCCCTGAATTTGGTGGTTAGGCTTAATTCGCGAACGATGCCGTGGTGTGGCACTATGTAGGTATGAACATCATTTTTATAATTTTTATTAAGTGACATATGGTCTAGATCGATATACTCCCTAATAAATTTACAATATTGTTCTTTGAAATGTGGTTCACGTTTAAATCTCCGTTCTAAGGTCAGGAACCTGGACAGAGCTTGCTCGTACGAGTCGCCTAGTTTGTCAGGAGACTCCTTTAATGGAATTGTAACTTCATAGCGCCCGTCTGGCAGACGAACTGTATTTTTTATGAAACTCTGTTCACATTCCCGCTCTTCCTTAGATATTTGCTGTCGACTAGTAACCGACTCTAATTCGAAAAACTGAGTAAGTTGATTTTGTAATTGGTCATCGTAATTATTTAAAGCTAGGTGATTGCAATGGACTGTATTAATTGTTGTATTAAGTGCTTGTGCTTGACCTGAAATCAACCAACTCAATTTTGTTTCACTTAATGTTGGTTTGTTTTTACCTAACGATATATTCTGAGAACAAAGTATTGCCCAGAATATATCAGCTCCGAGGATTATGTCAATTTGCGAAGGTACATAGAATGTAGGATCCGCTAAAACAATGTTTTGGGGTATATTTAATGATTTATAATCCACTTTTGTAGTTGGTAATAATTGTGTAATGCGGGGAACAACCAAGCAATTAATGTTCTCGGTGTATGAATTAATTCGTGACGATATAAGGACGTCACAGCGCTTTGACAAGCGTGATGATTGGAGGTTTAACCCTTCAACTAATGTTGAGGTTGAAGAAGTAGGTAATTTAAGTTTAGCACACAGGCTATCCGTAATGAAACTGGATGTGCTGCCGTTGTCTAACAAGGCACGCACGTCGTGATGTTTACCGTCGCTATCGGTAATATTAATTAAAGCTGTGGATAACAATACACAGTTATTGTGAACAGCTGACAACGCAATGTTGTGAGTAGGACTAATCGGTTGTCCTCGGGGTTCGGGATTAGAAGCAGAATGTAATATGACGTCATTGTTAGAAGAAACATTTTGAGATGTAGAAGCCTTTTGATGATCATGCAACAAGCTGTTGCGCATTAGCTTACACGAGCGGCAAGGATCCAACTTACATGCACCTACAGCGTGTCCCTGGCGTAAACAATTTAAACACAGTTTAAGCGCCCTAGCCCTTTCAACTCTTGTTTCCAAAGGAAGTGAAATGAATTTTTGACAGCGATAGATAGCATGATTATTTTTACAGAAAGGACAAAGGTAATTACGCGCTGGAGGCGAATGTGTATTTGTCACAAAGGACTTTTGACGGACGTGTGTAGGATCACTAGACCTCCGTTTTTTACTAGCTTCCTCCATTGTTTCCAACAAATCAGCACGATTCTTTAAAAAGCTATGAAAATCTGTTAATGTGGGTAGCTCTTTTAAATTATTGCGATGAGTTTCCCATTCTCGCGTTGTTATGTAGTCTAACTTGTTCGAAACAATGTATATAATTAGCATATCCCAATGCTCAGTTGGTAAATTAAGTGAATTTAAAGCTCTAAGATTTCTTTTGACAGTATCTATAATGTTACGCAGCGATTTCGAAGACTCTTTCGTCAATATCTCAATGTTAAATATCGCTTGCATATGATTAGTGACAAGAAGTCTTTTATTGTGAAATCTGTCGCATAGCAAGTCCCAAGCTACGTTATAATTTTCTGCGGAGAAATCAATCGACCGAATAATTAAAGCGGCACTATCCTTTAGAGCGGCCCGTAAATAGTGAAATTTACTAATTGCAGGTATAGACCCATCTGAATGAATAAGACTATTAAAAGTATCGTGGAATTCTAACCAGTCTTGATAATGTCCCGAAAAGGTAGGCAAGTGAATAACAGGTAACTTAAGTTTTGGCCCACCTTCGCGTGCAGTGCAACAAGAACCTGTGACCGAGGAGCCGCGGCGGCCGGGCGGGGGCTCCGCCGCCGGCGCCAGCAGCTCGCGCGCGCGCGCCAGCACGCTGAAGTACTGCGTCTCGAACGTTTCGCGTTCGTTGTACTGCTCGTCTGGAATTTCACACGAATTTTCTATGTCACATTGGACGCAATCATAATCGCAATAAAGTTCCTCAATTTTGGACAAACGGGCATTTAATTCATTTTTTTGGAGTCCGCTTAAAGCTGAGCAACTTTCGACTGTTTCTAAATAATTTTTAAATAGCGTAAGCTTAGCCTTATGAGAAGCACGCTTCTTAATTAAGTCTTTAAAGTCCATGTTGAAAGAAAAGATAAAGAAAGTCTTTATAAATGGCTTTAAAGTAGAAGATAGGTAATAAATAATAAACCTCTAATAATTTTTAACAAGATGCGGTGAAAAATGTATGCGGTGCAATGAGTCGCTAGAAGGCAATGCAAAATAATTAGTTATGCAAATATTGAACAAAAGAAAATAAGAAAAATACTTAAATGAAGCGAAATGCGGGTGTGCGAGCATACGAAAAGTGCGGTAGCGGTAGGTAGCAAGCGAGGCGCCGGGCGTAACCGGTTTAGCTCGAGCGGCTAGCGCGCGACCCAGCGCAGCGACGATTCGATGGAATATTCTAGAACACACGGTTAACAATAATTAGCAAAAAATGAAACAGTTCGTACACAGATCGATAAGATCCAAATCTCGGGACTCTGAAATGAATTTAATTTTAATGTTTTGGGAATGCTATGTTTAGGAATCTACTTTAAAAGAAGATTTAATTTAATTTAATTAATGAAGGTGAAAAAACACCGTAACTAATTATGTAACGAAATAACAGAATAAAGGATCTGCTATTTATCTTAATATGAACGGATAATTTTAGCCACAAAATAAAGGATTTGTGGGAAATTACAGAATAAAGGATCTGTATTTTAATCTTAATTTGAATTGATGATTAATCACAAAATAAAGGATTTGTGAGAAATAATTTAATTTGAGTAATTTGTAGCCACAAAATAATGGATTTGTGGGAAATCACAGAATAAAGGATCTGCAATCTAATGTTAATTTAGATCGATAATTCTCACAAAATAAAGGATCTGTGAGAAATAATTTAATTTAATTAATTTGACTGCCAAAGGGGATTTTACGGGAATGAAAATTGGAACGAACTCACAATAATACCACTACTCCTCCTGCATCTGTGCTGTGCCCTTTCTCGGCTAATTTATCTTTCTTCCAGTAGCTTCTCTTAGCTTCTCTTAGCGTCACTTCGCCAGAGCTCCACGTCAGCGCAGTATTTCCTTTGTTCTTCGTTGAGTTGCGTGGCGTAAATATCCAGGGTAGAAGGACCAAAATGTGCGAACTCGGGTACTGATAGCTGGGATGGAGTCGTTGGAGATAAATAAAATTGAAATCGATTTTGAAAAAGAAGGCGTGTACTGCCATAAAAAATACAAATTAATAATATTTGGACACAGCCTAGCTCGTTGACGGTCCTTTGGCGAGTGGCGGCGGCGCGGCGCCCGCGCCGATCGCCGTGTGCGTGTGTGGGTGCGCCGTGTTGACACGCCGCCGGCACACACACATGCTAGGCGTTAACACTAGTGGACAATTAACGAAATAACAGTTAAACACTGCGCATTTTCTAAAAAACAGAAAGCCGCTGGGCGCTGCATCGGCTGCATGCTGTATGACGTTTACTTGAGTCCGAAAATTGAAGGGATGTAGTAGGTGTACCAAAAACGGTTTATTTTTCTTCTTTGCATGATGATAATTTTTGCAATTTTTTTAACAGAGGTACAAGCAATAATTTGTATCTGAAAATTACAAGCTTTCGGTTCGGTATTTTTTCATAAAATTTTGCAATATATAATGAAAAAAATAAATAAACCGACAGCAATGATTGACGCACTAACTACTAAAAATTAGCCTTACACAGGTAAGAGATGGCGCAGCTAAAAACTTCAACTGTCAAATACAGGTAACTTTCCTCCCCCTGATGTTAGGTGACTAAAGGTACAAAAAAATGCGAAATAAGAAAAATATATTTCAAAGAAATACACTCAGAATTTAACAGTTTTGTGTGCAATTGTACAGATGCGCCTAATTGCCCCCACCAGTTTCGCCGAGCGATTTTAATCCATCGCGCGGCCTATAGCATGCTGAAATTAATATCAAATACTGAAGCTTACGGTCCCTTAAAGCCGTGAAAAAAACAACCTTCAAGTCAACGCAATCAAATTATACAGTAAAGGGTACTTCCAGATGTGTTAGAAACTTGAAATTTGGTATGAAGGTAGCTCTTATAGCACAACCACTCGAAAAAGTCTAAAAATCTTAAAAGTTCATGTCTGTCTGTAGATTGCACAGACCAATATAAGTTGAACCCACACTGCATACATTTTGCTTACGAGCAGGGCTCTGCTAACACTGGACTTCTTAAAACACTGGGGAAAAGCGTTAAAATCTTTCTACGGGACCCTCGTGCGCGAGTCCGTCTCGCACTTGGCCGGTTTTTTATTTATGAATACAAATAAGTAAGTAAGTACCTATTTAAATTTATAAATGCATAAAGTTATAAAACCAATTCTTACCTACTTTAAGAGCAGTTCGCCCAAAAGGTTTTGTAAGTTTGGGTTGGCAAAAAAATTATGTCCTTTGGCTTAAAGTTAATTTGATGTTAAAATTAATAATTATTTAAAAAATATTTTGCCTTTAATATTGGTAAATTTGGATATTTTTACTGGCAACATTTTAAAAAGAAAATAAATTGTCTATTGCCCGGAAATTCCCAAGATCCGAAATAGGATCTTTTATATAACTTGGTCATTTTCATAAAACATTTCAAGTTCTGGTTTCAAAAAGTTTCACAAATATGAAACTAAAAAATATTCTCAGTGCCTGTGCATCATAATTTGAAAGAAAAAAGATTTCCCGATGTGCCTCAAAGAAAATGCATGGGATTATTGCCTAATATTGTATTTGGTTTACATTTTTTTGGTTCCTATGAAAACGACCCAAGCAATGAAAGAAAAAAAAAGTCACTCAATAGGTCGCGTCGTCCGATTCAAAGAAAGAGAATTACCTACGTTTTAAATAATAGCAAATAGGAAATTCCCTGCCCCCCTACTACGAAGTGCAAAATTCTAACTTCGTGCCGTGCCATCCCGCTTACCCTAATATTATTTATTATGAGAGTGAGCGGGACGATACGATACGAACTTCTATTTTCGAATTTCGTAGTAGTCCCCCTGTTTTAAACTTTTAAATCAAAGAGTGTATAATAGCAAGTTGTTTTAAATCGTCTACGTGCCGTCGGTGCGGTGCGGTGCCGTCTTATCTAATCGTGGTCTTATCTATTCTTCTAAATTAATTCGATTCGATTTCATTATTTCAGTATTGTAATTTGTGATTGTACTGTATATCCGTGTTACTACGTAATTTCGTTGGGAACTGCTAAAAAGGTAAAAGTACTTGCCAAAATAAAAAGTGACACCAAGAGATCCATTCAATTCGCGATTATTTTTCAGCTCTGTCGTCTTTTTATTTTTAAAATATGTTAAAAACTTGTCTTATATATTTGTTACATATGATCAAACGAACTTAACAGTTATCAAGTGAAGTTCGATCGATATTAATATGAGTACGCTTCTTTGTTGTATTGTTGGTTCAAGGATATATGTATTTATGGCGTAAGTTCGGATTTTAGATCTAATCCAAATATATGGCAGTTGTAGTTGCATAAGGCTTTGAAACAAATTTCACGCTACACTATAGACTATAGGTATAGTTGAATTGAAAAATATTTTTACATGTCAGTGTTTACGACCTTGAAGATTGATTTTTGCTTGATCCATGGAAAAACTTTTCACTACAGCTATAGATACTCTGTTTATTTAAAGTGCTTACTGTGAAACCCTAGCAAAAAGTAAACCCTTTTTTCCAGCCTGGGCACAAGTAATACCCACCTTCAGTCGAGTGGTAGTAGGTCTAAGGAAGTATCTAAACAAATTTTCTTGTGATTAAGCCCTAAAATATTATCTGTATGAAATAGGTCAGCTTTCACTTCTCATCTCAGGCACAATGGGGAATTTCATCTCCATGATTGTTGTCAACTCCATTGGTGGTGTCCTACTGCTGACTGGGGCAACGTGGGCAGCTCCGATCCTCGGCTTCACCAGGCTTGGGATAGCAGCCGGGAGCATTGCTGCTTCAGCACACTCCTGGTATGGAGGCTACCTCGGAGGTGGAACCATCATCTCTATTCTTATGTCCAGGACTATGGGTTTGTAAATCTAATGGTCCTAAGAGAAACATGAATAGAATAAAGATTTTGTAAAATAACACCAATATTTTTTGTGGCTTAGAAAAGAATCTTAGGAAATTGCAGAGTACATACATACATTTTGTTTGTATGCAAAAAATAGACTATAAAATTATTAAACTTTAACTTTAATGGATATCTCTTCAACTCTTATCAAATTATCAACTCTATATTTTTATAATTCCTCAACTTTAGGTGAATAAGCAAGCTCTGCCTTTTTCGAACAGTGCAAGAGGTAAAAAGTATACACAGAGTTTGAAAAATACTTTATTTCTTACTCAAACACCTTACAACCTATGAGAATTATGAGAGTATAGGTAACAAACACAAATTTTTGACACATTTTATTACCAAAATGTATATCACAAAATAATACGAAAAGTCAAGTTCCTTTGGCATTTTTAGTTTTTTTTTTATAGCATAAGTATAAAAATGTGTGTTTGTCTTTACCTTACACTAATTAGTAATAACTGACTAATTTATCAATACAGAAAATTTTATAAAACAACCATTTCAAACACCATTGAACCATATTTTTCTACAAAGTTTGTACCATTTTTAAATAAAAAGATGTCTTGGTACAGAATTTCACGAACAAAATAAAGCACTAATTAAGAAATAAAAAAGTACAATGTTAGATAGGGTCATTTTAACTAGTTAATCCTCAATTTATCAATAAGTAGTAATAACAGTATGTATTATAACATAATTACAAGTAAGTTAATAGATATTCTAGTCTAAAATGTAAGGGACTTAGTATCACATCCTTATTATCAGCAATTTATTTCCAAACAAGAAAAAAAAACAAATAAAAGAATTTTCTGTTTTCTTCACATTAAAATGTAACATGTATCATATAAATTGTATGGAATGGCCTCACAAAAGTGTGAACTAGTAACTAACAATGAATAATGATGGACATACAGCTTGGCAAATAAATTAATCGTGAGTACAAAAAATAACATCCGATAAACTGACATTACTCTCTTTAGGAATTAGTGAAAAATATTATGTGATTTTGATTTGAAAATATTACGCTGCAAGTTTCTTCGAAGTCGACCCGTGTTTTACGTGAAATGCTTGAATATTAAATGATTTGCCAAGCTGTAGTTAAAATCAACTGTAGTTTGTAGTCTCAAAACTATAATACATCAACAAAAATATAATACCAAAATAAGTCCGCAAGAAATGCTAAGCGCCCACATTCAAGGACAGTGCCATTTCATTATTTTTATCAATATAGAAGTACAATAAAAAATCCCGACCTAATTTAGGATTTAAGTGCAGGCGGAGCAGAAAAAAATTCATACAATAGCTTGTTACTTCAGTCCATGAGCGTTTAGAGTAGGGTTCGGGTGACTTCGTATTGACATCTCTTTCGTTGATATAAGAAGTGCAATTGACAGCCGAAGTATTTCTAAAATCCGAATTCTAGGCTCACAATCTACAGTATTTACCGTCCCGCTCGCACAGAGGAAAGCCGTAGATTTTTATGCGCGAGTGACAGAGACATGTAGTGACAGGTAATATTGTACGTAATCTTTTTGTTCCGGAAACGCACTTCAGTAACGCGGACTTTTCCAGTCACAGATAAAAAAGGTTCGTTATAATAAAAAAAACTCTTCCTGCTAGTCTACAATCGGGTCGTATTTTCAATTTCAAAATGACTATCTAAAAGTAATTATAGATTTAAGGTAAGTAACAAAACACGAGATTATTATCTCAAGACCGATTTTGTCAGTCTCCTCTAAAAACTATACAAAATGTATTTACAAAGTTCAAAACTTCTTCACGAACTTAGCATATTTACTACATATTTACATAAGGCTGGTGGTTCTATCTTTCCTAGATTCATGCAAAAAATATTTAATTACTTAGAATAGATGTTGAACGAAAATTTACTAGCAAACCATCTTTTATCAAATCTAGGAAGTAATTGAAGGAAGGTTTTTCCTTAGTCAAGTGATCTGATGTCATGGCTTGTCGCCCAATGCTATGGTTGAGACCGGCCTGTCGGGGAAACAAGGCTTGAAATTTAATGATAACTAATAAGTACACACAACAATTTGAAATACACAAATTTGATGTCTTCTCATTTGATAACAATTGCTCATTTAAAAAACAACGACTTAAAATTTCTGTGAATTTTAAATTTAAATCTCAAGAGCAAAAACTCTAAAAGCAGTCGTCTCGCGAGGTAGTTAAAATAATTTATTTTCCAAGGGGCTGTTTACACTTTATCGCAAGTCCCAAATGAATGAACTTACACTCGTACTAATCAATACGTGAACAGTTCCTAACGTGCGCTCTGTCACAAACACATTCACCAACTTTTTCTATCACCATCTTACAGTTGGACGGCAATTGAAAAAAAAAGAAGATGAACGCGATCACGATGTCACGGACAACAAGCCTAGCCTTCCGACTAACGAAAACTTAATGCTTTAGTCCTGGTGGTGTATTTTGAGATCCGGTGGTCTGACTCGTATCGTGTTGCGAAACAACATGTATATTAGCAATATCGCGTATTTAGTATAGGTACATACAGTCTGTTGTTGCTGTGCTCTGCTTTAGATCTAACTGGTCCACATGGAGCGCGTGAGGCGGGTGTTGTTGGGCGAGAAGCTCTGGTCGGGCGGCGAGGCGTCGCCGTAGACGGGCGCGGGCGCGGCGTACGGGCTGCGCGACCAGCTGCGCCGCGGGAACGGGGGGGACTCCGGGGGCAGCACCGTCTCCGGGGGCGAGGGCTGACGCAATATTGACTTCTGGTGGATTCGCTGTTGGACTGCGGCGAGAAGATGAGCATGATTAGGCATTGAGTCAGCTTATCAATATGTTTAAAAAATGTTTACCATCAAGAATATTAACACTTGTAAGCGTTAATATTTCTGGGCCCGCTTCGATATATCTGATGCGCAATTAAATAAATAAATAAAATAATAAATATCATGGGACAAATTGACACCAATTGACCTAGTCCCAAACTAGGCAAAGCCTGTACTATGGGTACTAGACAACGGATAAACATACTTATATAGATAGATACATACTTATATACATAATAATATTAAACATCCAAGACCCGAGAACAAACATTCGTATTCATCATACAAACATCTAACCCCGACCGGGATTCGAACCCGGGACCTCAAGCTTCATAGTCAGGGTTGCTAACCACTAGGCCATCCGGTCGTTAATATTTCAAGATTTTTTTTTTGCAAGATTAGGTACAAGAATACAATGCATATAAACTTTGACGAAATTGGAATAACCTCTATAGGTTCGCGGTCTAGATTGGTTATTCCAATTTCGTCACAAGTTTATATACGAGGTCGAGTCAAGAGTACCGTCGCGTCGTCGATATAAGTAAATTCTCAATTAAAGACGTAGATATAATATGACACCTCATAATTTACAAAGTAACAAATACTATGTCCTACCACAGAACTAGAGTTAACAAGTTTTCTGTAATTGTAATATCATTCGACTTACATAGCCATACTAGATTTGATTTTTTAACCATTAAAGTGTTCCCTCTGGACAAGACAATCGTGGCGAGGCCACCAAAACTTCACTACCAGATTACTATGTCACCGGACTTACATAAGTATTCAAAATTTAAACTCAATCTAATACCAACAAGTGATCGAAAAATGGTTCGCAAAATATTGAAGCAGACAGCATAGTTACATAAGAACTGAAAGATAAATAAAAGCTAATAAAAAGAACTAGACTTACTGAACATATACGCGGCCGTGACAAGAGCCACAGCGATCATAGTGGGCACGTACGGCCTCAGCAGCGCAAAGAGCGCGCCCAGGAGCGTCCCGCACGCCACATCACACTCTCTCTCCACCTCGACCCGCAACTCTTGAGCTGTCAACCGCGACGCAACGTTGACCCACCCCAACCCACACACAGAGGATTCACTGTTCACAGTCACAACTATTTCTTCACCTAGCGTCTTCTGTTCCAACTTCAAGGCAGGCGACGGTGTTAATCGCACAGATTTCAACGCGTGCGTGTTTCCGTACACTGTGAATATCGCAGGCGGATTGAGAAGCGATATTTTGGTGCTCGATAAACGGATCGGCGGTAACAGCAAAACTCGCGTGCATGTTCGGAATACGCCCCATTCGGCGCAGAGCTCGATTTCAGAGGATTCCGTGATAGGCCCCGCTGGGACCACTGAACAACCTAGTTGACCTGAAATATAAAAGCCGTGTAGTTTTAGTGCTATGTGTCTGTATTGTGGGTCTAGTAAACCTAACTAAATTTAGACTGACTTGCGCTCACTAGAGTTTGACACGAGTTTGACACTAAAGCTGTGTTGACTAGAGGTATTTGTAACGTCTGACGTCATGAACACCAAGTGTGTAACCCAAGACGGCCTTAATTAATTAAAATCAATTAGCTAATTATCAAAAAGTACACGCGGTCGTGGCGACTAGGTATTCACTGAAAAAATACCCTTTCAACGGACCATTCTTGCACGGTGAATATATAGGTATTTCCGTCTTACCATTAAGAATGTCCAAAACAGCTTTAGCCGAGTGAGGCGGTTTCGTGCGGCAAGAGTAAGGCAGCTCGATCGGCACGCCCTCTAGCGCGAACTTTTGTTCCTCGGAGCAGAGCAGCGGGCCGGCCGTCAGACCCACCGCCTCGACCGACAAGGGCACCATTGACGACGGCCATTCGCCTTGCAGGAACTCCATCTGGAGAGCAATGTGCCAAAATTAAATAATCAGTAGTAAGAGATTGATGGAAACGGGACTGTCTGTCGCGTATCCTAAGATTCCATATCCATGAGGGCTATCGCCACAAATCCGCTAGGATCGCTGTGTCGAGTGACGTCTATCTGTCAATTTCCACCAATCATAGGCCAGTAGTTTGTCTCTCATTGGTGGAGAATATGACAGATAGACTTTATTTGGCACTACTAGGATCCTGGCGGATTTTTGATTCGCGATACCCCTCATTAACCTCCTCACATACAATTTATGAACCCTAAATTGGCTGCGTATCTAATAAGATACATAGGCAGTTCATAGCACAAACGTCATAAATGAATTGTTCTGCCGTCCAAAATTATGTCATAAATCAAAGTAACTGAATGTCAAAAATAATTAGCAATAGATGTTTACTTAAAACATTTTTGTTTTGAACCATCATCAATATCTATAGCAGTCTTTTCGTATTTTTATTTTATTACACATTTTTAGTAGATTTAAGATCAAATGAGACTAGAATTCAGGTTTTCTCTTTTTACAAAAAAGAGGGGTGTTATAAATTTGACCTGTGTATTTGTGTGTCTGTGTATCTGTGTATCTGTCTGTAGCATCGTAGCTCGCAAGCAAATGGACCGATTAATCGAGATGATTCTTAGCTATGTTTCATTAAAATCAGTTCACCCGTTTTTGAAATATTCAACTTTCAAATGACAATGTCGGGGGTTTTCAACTTTCCTAAGTTGGCTAGGTTATCATTTCCGCCAATTATAGGGTAAACAAGAAAATGTAGCGTGTGGCTCCGGTGTGCGGGCGCCGTTGCTACGTACCCTGTCAACGGGCAGCTGTATGAGCGTGCGCGCAGCGGCGGGGCGGTCGCGGCGCAGCGCGTGCTTGGCGGCGTCGGCGCGCGCCATGACGGCCAGCGTCGCGCCCGCGCCGGCGAACACGCGCACGCCGCCCGGCGCCGCCCAGCCCACGCCCTCCAGGCACACCGCCCACGCGCCGGTCACTGCAAGCCATTACACCTTGATGACTGGTGGCAAGATTGGTTATTTGTGATACGAGGTCGGTAAGGAAGGTTTTACGAATGAGTGGACGAGTGACAAAACCGAGCCATGGGAGGGTTTTCATCGTCACGAGTTTGTAAAACCTTGCCAAACGGGTTAATACAACATTTTTCAATACATTTGTAAGGAAATACTAGCGATCCTAGCGGATTTTTGACTCTCCATACCGCTCCTTAACCTCGTAAGGTCCCCGCGTACTTGTACAAATACAAATTACTAGTAAGATACTGAAAAATTTTGTATGTGAAGTAAAAATTATTCAATTAAATGTTTAAGCATGTTGAAATAATTTCAAAAATCAAAAACTGCGAACTATCGTGTCTCGGTCTGGAGCACTACTTCAGTCGTAAAAAGTGAGGACGTAGAAGCTTAAGATAATTTACAGATTAACAAAAACTAATAAAGGGGTTTGACCAGTGAAAATTATGACCTACTAAAAATACTAGACGGTACTTTAACGTGTCATAAAAAGTTGCCGATTTGAAAAGCTTAGCATCATCCCCATTAAATAAAGATTGAACACGATGGTCAATAGGCTGTTGGAATTATACTGCTACAGTGACCGCATAGTGCTTTGCGCGAAGTAATAAGGAAGAAATAACTTAGATATAGTAGTATATTTGTCACGTAAGTATTATGAAATGAAAAAATCTTTATTAAAGTAATAAATGTTATCACTACTTACTCGCTACTAAACTATTATATTCATTATCACTTATCAGTTTTCTCGAGCGATTTCGAGCACAGCCAAAACATGACTATATCAGCGAATTCAAGAGAGAGTACAACGGAAGCGGTGCCAATAACACGATAGCGAATGACAAGTTTTCAGTCATTGATTGGAACAGCTCAATATTCCGTCACACGTGGCCGTAAATAGGTTGAGTTACTTACCCTGTTATTCATAAACCTATTTTAACTAAAATGCCGTTAAAGCTCGTTTGTCCTTTTTTATCACATTGACATTTCCGGTAGTAAGAAGAAGATAACCTATTTTAGCTAATGGAGGCTTGAGTGACGTTAGTGTTCCTAGAAATTGCGTTAGTAAACTTACCGGCGACTCTGTCAGCGTTCGACTCGGATCCCGTAACCCACACCTCGTCTTTGACGGTGACGCCGCTCGCCGTGCCGTGGAACGTCATAAACGCTCCCGCGGCATCTAAGCCCGTTATCAGCAGCTCCGGGCCCAATGCACTGTAAAAAAAAGGTACCTGTATGTTTATCTACACACATATCATAAGTCCTCTATAATGCGTTCAGAAACCGTAGAAAATGACCAACATTGCAGCACGACGACGACTTCGCCGCCAGCGCCCCCCAACCACCACCCCAGCAGTAAAATAATAGTGAAATAAAACGGATCACTCACGTATATAAGTCATGTTCGATCCGACATGTATAAATAATAATGCGATTTTTTTTTTACAATAAAAAAAACAGTTTACGAAACGTCAGCTCGGTGTGTTTGTCTATATTTTTTTTTAAAACAGTCAAATTCGTGACAGATATGGGTATGGCTTCTGAACCCATCTTAGAGTACTTATAATATGTGTGTAGATAAAGTAATGTATGCAACTCCACATAATTAGGCCTTAAAACACTCATTATGTAGCAGTTGCATAAACTACTATATTATTGTGCTTTCCGCATTCACCGCGGTCCCGCGATTCTTACTAAGTCGTCGCTCCATCTTGTTGGAGGCCTACCGACAGCTCGTCTCCCGGTCCGTGTCCGTGGACGCCATTCGAGAGCCTTCTGACCCCAGCGGCCATCAGACCGGTCTGAGTTGAGCCTTGGGGGAGGCCTATGTCCAACAGTGGACATCTTTCGGCTGACATGATGATGATGTTATTATTTATTATAGAACATTTTAATAAAAATACTTAGTCTTTTTTAACAGTATATACATATTTTGTGCATCGCTCCGCTTCGCTTTGAAGTAGGTGTCTCACTTTTTCGCTATAAATCGTATAGGATAGAGTTACGGTCGAGTAGTGCAATGTAAAGATAAAGATCGCGAGACCGCGGTGGATGCGGAAAGTACAAGACCGATCTGACCGGCTGACATGATGATGATGATGAGTGTAATGAAAGTGTATGTGTGTGTGTGTGTGTGTGTGTCACCTCTCGGGTACGCGGCGGACATGTGCGGGCAGCGGCGCGGCGCTGACGTTGGCGGCGGGCGCGAGCAGCGGGCGACCGAGCGCCGTCCGCAACACGAGCCTCAGCGCACCGTCGTCACCGACGCTAGGTTCAGCTGTGCAGTATGCTGGTATTGCTACCTCCACGTGAATCGCCTGAATACAAACACCGTTTATTTCTGCTGTTCTTAATCTATACTTAGTTTATTTTAGCGTTAAAAAATAAAAAACCATTACAGTGAAATAACTAAATCTCACTGTTATTTAATTGTTACATGCTGTTATTTATTTTTAAAAGGCGTTTATCAATAATAAGACATATCAAGATTGTTTCCTTCTTTTTAATGTTAAAATTAACAAAGTATAACCATGTCACTACAATCCCCGGGCCAAAATAAAGTTGTCAGCGGAACCCTAAAACGGATAAACAGACACAAATTAATTTCAACACTCACCGTCTCCCTGTAAATATTGTTCCGTTCATCCTTGTGCTGTGCGACGAGCACGCCGTACCCCGGGCTGAGGGCCCGCAGCTCCCCGTTGGCGGACACCTCGAACGAGCCGCCACCGTGGGCCTGCCACGCGCCGCGGGGCAGCGCCTGCAGCCGCAGCGCGGCGCCCGCGGCCGCGGCCAGCCGCCCGCCCGCCCCGCCCGCCCCGCCCGCCCCGCCAGAGGGGAGCCCGAGCACGGACACCGCCACGTCGGCCACGGCGAGGATCTCTATGGTGCTGTCCCAGGACCGCGTCTCTGCTACCTGCGCGCAAGTTGATATAACGTACAGGGCCGTGTTTTATGAAACCACAAGTTACAATATACAAGCGGAAGTCTCATTTTATCACCTTTTAAATAATTTATTGAATCAGGCGTTATTTTGCGGAGGTCCATATTTATGAACTAAAAAACAAAGTCGTTTGTTGTGGTCGCGGGTGAGCAAAGTAATTGTTTTTTAGTTTATCACATTTTGTTAGAAAGAGACTTCCGCTTGTAAATTGTAACTTGTAGCTTTATAAAACGCGGCCCAGGTCTTAACGTGCTCTACCTATTTCCTCTAATGTGACACGTTTCAAAATTCACAGTACAGTTGGTTATTGCGAGAAAGTAGTCAGGTGTTTGGCCGCTTCTGAGACTAGTGTTATTTACCAATGATTTTATAAGTAAAGATACGTCATATGCTCACAAGACAATCGAAAAACATGTTCCGAACATTTTGACATTTGCACGCAAGTTTGAACCTTATTTGAGAGAGATTGTGGAGAGATTGTACTACGGTTTGTAGCATTTTTCGCGCTTCATTTTTGGCGTGCTGATGACATATCTACCTCTTTCTATATGTAATATCATTGTTATTTACCTGTCCCATATTTCGTACTCTAACGTCGATCGTGATGACCCCGGGTTTGAGAGGGATCACCCTCACGGACAAGCCCTCGGCGACGCTTCTTTCCAGTTTGTCTACAACAAAATGAAATTTCTATTGAAAAAATTACTGAATCAGGCGTTAATTTGCGGATATTTATGAATTTAACAAAATTACGTTAACAAACACATACGAAACTTAAAACATAAACTTCATAGCTGTGCAATGTGTCAGGATTGAATTCACAGCGGCGGGGCACTATAGTGGTGAGAGTCCACATACCGTCAGCGTGCGAGACGTGCAGGCGGGCGGCGCGCGCGTCGCGCAGCGCCCAGGCCACGCGCGGCGCGGGCTGCAGCGCCGCCAGCGCCGCCGCGCCCAGCCCCGCCGCCTCGAGCCACAGCGGCGCCGGCTCGCCCACCAGCAGCGTTTGCGTCGCCGCGCGCACGCGAAGACCCGTTACCGGGATCACCTGACAATTTTATCCAGGGTGCATTATAACCCTTTCAACGCCAACGACGCTCATACAAAAGTTGTCATCCACACGCCAAGTTGGCATAACGTCAACGCGGACTTAAACCTTAAACATAAGTCAGTAGGTCGCATTTGCACTGTGCAGCCGGACGCCTATACGCGTTGGTGGCGTCGTAGGCAAGTCGGCTCATGACGCTTTTAAGCGTCCTTGGCGTTGAAAAGGTTAATGAGCCGTCAAGAATTCAGCCAGGGGTCGAGTAAGTCTAAGTGAGCATCACTGTGAAGTTAAAAAAAACTATCTTCTCCATATTGTCAACCAGCATTGTCAATGAATGTATGGGGGAATGTTTTTTTATTCACTTGAAACTTAATCAACCTATGACTTCCACCAATGAGAGTGGTGGAAATTGACAGGTGAGACTCACTCGACACTAGCCATCACTCTCGCCAGTCCCGACAACTCGCCATCATCACCCCTTACCTCGAGCTCCGCCACCGCGCTGGCTAGCTCTACGTCCGCGATGTCCAGCGCAACTAGACGCACGCGCGCCGCGCCCGCCGCCTGCCCCAACACCAGACCCGACGGGCTAACCTGAAATTACCAACAGGTATAATGATTAATGAAAAAGTTATTCCGCCTTTGTACTCAAATGTTATTGTTGTTACTTGTGTTTTATCCTGTTTTTTGTACAATAAAGTGTTTACTTACTTACTTAATTTTTTTGTCCAAAGGAATTATTATTTAACGCGCTCGGCTTCGCTTGGGCACTCGCCACCTCTTTCTCACACGATCCTTATACAGTTTGACAGAAAAAGATAGCGAATGTTACGTTGACATGTAAAAACATCTCAATTTTACTTTATAATTTATATTATGCTCATTAATACAACATGTAAAAAACCGACTTCAGATAGCGAAGATCCGGTTCCGCTGAAAGTTAGGATTTTGACAAAAGTCACATGTGAAAAGCTATACTCATTTAAGGATATGTTCCATCCCATCCCAACATCTAAATTTTGATAAAAACGGGACTATCCAAATAATTGCTACAGCCACTGTTTTCAGAGTTATCTAACCTTGTCTGATTTGTGGCATCCTTATCTTATGACCATGACATATCTTTAAAAAAAAGGCTGGATACCCTAGTGTTTGACTTAAGGCCTCAAACAGAAAGTTGTAGGCGAATTTATGTGCGAAATTACATCTATAATTTATCATGAGAATTTCGGAAGGAAAACACCGTAAGGATCAAACTGAGAAGTAATTCAATGGTATGTGTAAAGTTCCCAGGACTATAGCCCAAGCCCTCTCAATGTGAGAGGAGGCCTGTGTTCGGCAGGGGGTCGTAAACAGGCTAGAGACGAACATACCTCGACGGCGGCGGCGTGCGACACCAGCTTGTACTGCAGGGCGGCGAGGTGCGGCGGCGGACCGCCCGCGTGCCGCAGCTGCAGCCGCCCGCCCGGCGGCAGGCGCGCACGCTCCGGGACCACGCTCAACGGCGGGAACACTAGCACCTTAAGCATATACAAACAGTATTTTTTTATACAGTACTTTTTGTGGCGACGCATAGTGCGGAAAGTTGGATCCGTCAGTCTTTTGAAATTTAACAAGGGATTAGTGTTTACGGAAAATTTTAAATCCTGCTGTAATCGAACCTCTTGCCTTTTCTTGTTATATTTTGAATTGCATACAATACGATACAAGAACTCATCATTGAACACCACATAACAATGAAAACAGAAAAAAGGTACAAAGGAAATACAAGGCAGCAATGCAAGGTAGGTCAACAACATATTTGGGTCAATCAACTTTTCATTGGCACTCGTTGCCATGGAGAAATGGAGATGAACCCTGGGTAACTCATCAAAAATACGATTTTCTAAGACCCCACTCCCCCGAAAGTCAGGATGTGCATGATTAGGAGATGAAACATGAAGGATTTGGCATATAACTGTCGAAAATCCTAACGTTTGATGGAGAGTGGTGCCTTAGAAAATCTTATTTTAGACGAATTACCAAGGGGACCATCTCCATGGCAACGAATGGCAAAGAAAAGTTGATTGACCCACTTACTGACCTAGCGCAATCACAGTTAAAGTTGAAAAAAAAACATCCTCACCTCAACGTCAGCACTCGAGACGCCTCCGAACGTCGCCCTGACTTTCCCCGCGCCTTCTTTGAGTCCGCACAATAGTCCATCCTTAACAGTAAAGTGTCCGCTGAGCCGCCATTCGGGCGCCCTGCCGGCCGTCAGTACTGAGTGTGACACGCCTCTAACTATGGCCGAGATGGGCACGCAGGCGCCGACGCAAACCGCTCGTGACGTAGACACCTCCACACTTTGCACTTCTTCTATGTGGACCTGAAGAAAATTGTAAGGATACAAGGCAAGAAATATAAGTAGAGATCGTAACCATAATGAATGACATATGACATCACTCAACGTAAACGTCACTCAAGCCTCCATTAGTTAAAATGTGTTTTGTCTTCTTCTTACTAACTAAAATGTCAATATGAGAAAAAAGGACAAACGAACTTGAACGGCATTTTTTTAGTTAAAAGAGGTTTATGAATAACAGGGTTGACAAAGATTTTTTTTAATGAAGTTTTCATAAAGGAGTCAGACAATAGCACTGTCGGTTTTGAAAGAGGTACATTCTGTCTAAAACAAAATATGTTCTATCAATTTCGCGACATATAGTCGTCCCACGATAACTCTGCAACGAACTGACAACAGTAGAAATCTAAAGTTTGTTTATGGCAACACTGATTTATAGTCAAACAACACGTTTTGAACTTTTGATCAGATTAAACATAAACAGGTTCATCCACCATTAAAATACCTCTCAAATTTTGTTTTCTAGATTTTTTTACCGCACAACGACAAAACCTATTAAACACTGGCAAAATTGTCCTCCAATAGACAGAGCCATATTTGAAAAAAAAAACAGCGACTTTTGATTATCATTATTACTTATAATTGTTATAATTAAAGAAATGTATAAGTGTTATGAAAAAAGTATTACCACAGCGTGATTTTTCTGAGTTGCCAATTAATATCTTATGCAGAGTTATCGTGGAACGATTATACCTAGGTGGTCAAATAAGCAACTTTTTTGAAATGTCAAAACGATCAGTCATTACGAAGTTTGTATTGAATTACAGAACTGTGACGTCATAATTTTAAGTAATCAAACTGCCTCCTTTCAATAGTTCTTGTTAAATTAAAAATTGACGTAATTGCAGTAGCTCGGTTTTTTACAGACTATTTTCGGAAGTTGAATTATATGAAAATCTAAAATCATCAACCCAATTTGCAGAAGACAGAACAACCTTTACGTTTCTCTAAATTTATTCTTACCTATATCCGTAAACAGGATTATAATCAGAAAAAACTTTCATCAATTCGTTCAAAATGCTGTCAAAACAAGTCATCACATCAAAATTCTAAAATCAAAGTGTTCTGTCAAAAAGCAAATCCTACCGCTAAGCAGCAGTGCTTGCACTGTTGTGTTCCGGTGTGGAGAGTAAGACAGCCGGTGTAATTACGGGCGCAAGAGACATTTCATCTTAGCTCTCTAGGTTGGCCACACATCTGCAAACCCCCCGAGGTTATGGGTGTCTATGGGCAGTGGTGATCACTTAACATCAGGTGACCCACTTACTCGTTTGCCTTCCTTGTCGTATAAAAAATAAGCATCAAACCTACCTCAACATGTTGTCGGTTGCCGCTGACGCACTGGTCAGCGACCACCAGGTCGTAGCTCCCGGGGCCAGGCACGACCGCCGCGAGCTTGCCGCCGTCCGCCGTCCCGGTGGAGCCCTTGGGCGCCTCCACGGCGTACCGGCCGCTGCCGCCTGATACGGATGCAATGTTGGACACGGTTTCACCCTCCCATGCTATGTGGACCTGGGAAAAGAAGTTTTTTCAGTCTTGCAACATCAAATAACCGAGCGAGAGCAAGTATTATACAGGGTGTCAAATAATGCTTTTACGATATTTCACCAGCTCGTCGGGCTAATTCGTCTGAACACCCCTGCAAATTTTTGTATTGTTATGGTTAATTAATTACCATTTAGTTAACGAATGTTTAAATTAATTACGGTAAACGTAAAGACATCTGATTCTTCGACGTGTGCGTAAATTATAAACTGTCATTGGTGCACGCTCACTTACGTCGCATGTCAAAAACGTGTCGAAAAGAAGGCAGACGCTTCTTCTAAAGCTTTTCTTTAAAAAAAAAAAAATCTTTCGTCACGTAAAGTCACAGTAGGACCGATAAATTTAGGCTCGGTTCTCTAAAAAATTTATGCGCTCACTCACTTGAAGGTATGTTAATGGTACTGTGGGGCGTAGCCCAGGAAGTGGGCACTGGAGAAGGTACGGTCGCGTCCTAACAGTAAAATTAATTATTGCCATGTAAATACTGATGCGATTAAATAAAAGATGGTATTCTTAGTCAGGACTGGATCTATATTCAAGTATCAGGGGCTTAAGACTAATACAAATTCTGAAATGCAACTATCTTAATCCGAGGTCCCAGCCCGACTCATCTACTGTCTGGGAAGGAAGTGAGGAAAGTGTCCGATTTTAGTGTTCACTTTATGTTTACTAACCTTTAAAGGGTCACATTTTAGGGGTGCCACGACCCTGGCTTGAATGCTGGCGGTGGTTTCAGGAATGCTCGCCTTCAGGGACCCACTCCAGCCTATGGCTTGTTCGTCTGCTACCACAAGCTATAAAGAAAATTACATCAATTTATTACAATAGAACCCGAACCTAAACAAGTCCAATAATTGTATGTTTCATTCCAAAGGATTAAGTGGTAATGATAATGATCTAATGATGGTACAGAATCTTAAAGTTCCCGTGAAAATCTAATAACCGCTAACGGGCGCACGTTTAAAAATCCTCATTTTATCACGCACGCATTTAAAACTGGTTGGAAGGAACTTGCCGTTGATAGAGACGAGTGGCCAGGGGAAGGGGAGGCCTTTGCTCAGCAGTGGGATACTTTATCAGGCTAATAAAAAAAACATATATATATCACTGACTGACGCAGGGATTGACAATAGAGCAAAAACCTAACCCACCTCCGATCGGCCTACAAAGTTGAAATTTGGCATCCAGCTGGGTAATTGTGTGTATACACATAAAAAATAAGAAAACAGTGAATTTTTACGCTTTGAAATATTTTCCAAGCAATCGATTTTATTAACACCTAGCGCGTTTCGAAATTACAATAGCAAAAACTTTTCCTTTAGCATAGGTTCCATGATGAAAGGTCACTTTTATTGTTTTGTATACCAGATTATTTATAAAACTTAAATAAGATAACATTATTTTTTGTTAGCCTAGGGATCGTGTCCTAAATATTTACCTGATAATATTTGTAAGGCACCGGCACCGGGACATATTCCGGATGGGTCTCAATGAATAGCCGGTCGACCGCCCTGAACTCTATGCCGGGGTGTTTGGGGTCAGTTTCCCACGACACGCGCGGCCCGCGCTCGTCAAGCAACTCTCGACCGATCGCATCGAGGAGAGTCACTTTCACCGTCACTTCGTGGCCGGGACGGAGCCAGATTCTGGAACAGAATCCATAATTGGAAGTTTTTGACACAATAAAGTACCTAACTTTTGACAGCTGTCATCCAGTGCAGTCAGTACCAATTATATTGGTGCGGCCATGTTGCTCGGACTTCTTCTTTCTTTGTTGTTATTCTCCATTCACTTAAATGGTGACGAAAATTGTCTATTATAAAATATTTGTGCGATCTCGGTCATCGTCCACGGTAAAAACGGGCGGTCTTTTCGTTTAGGTCGATCTTGTGCAGATATTTAAGACAGCATTATTAATGTTATAGTTACCTGGGTCCTCCAGAGCAGTTGGTGGGCGCGTCAGCAGGCTCCAGGCGTATCCGAGACACGTGCGGCGCGCAGGCCGCCTCGAATTCGGCAGTCTCTAGCTCCTCGTCCGCGTGAGCTATCAGTTCCAGGCGGGAATCACCTTTCTGCAAAGATAATTATAAATTTAAACGTTTTAAGAAATTGTCCATGTAATTTTTAAACGAGTAGATTACTTATTTTAGTTACATTGAAAATCCCTTTATTTTATTATACAAGAGAAAACGCACTAAATATTCAGACGAAACGGGATTTCACTGGTTTAACACCGGTTTCTCACGTGCCACTAAAATGAGGTGCGCGCGACGGAAAAAAGTTCGTAACTCTCGCTTTCCTGTACAGTCGTAGTTACTTGATTAAACAATGTTAAGGAATAATAAAATTTTACTTCACCGCCTCTATTTCTAACCTTATAAATATCATCATGGGACAATTGACCCCAATCAACTTACTCCCAAACTAAGCAAAACCTGTACTATGGGTACTAGACAACGGATAAACATACTTATATAGATAAATACATATTAAAAACCCAAGACCCGAGAACAAACATTCGTATTCATCATACAAACATCTGCCCCGACGGGATTGAGCCCGAAACCTCAAGCTTCATAGTCAGGGTCTCTAACCACTAGGCTATCCGGTCGTCTTGCGTCATTAAAAAAAAAACTTCCTACCCTGCGACAGGTGAAGGTGAATAATTGCAGGTCTGGGTGCCGGTGCGGCGCCGGGCCGTCGCGCGGGGAGAGCTCGGCCACGCGCGGGTCGCTCGACCGCGGCTCCAAAGCCTCGCCCTCAGCTAACACCTGGAAATCAGACAGTGACAATAAGTCAGACTTGCACTAACCTGAGTTAGAACTAAACCAAGGTTAACGGGACGCCAGATGACACAAATACGTCAAGTTAGTGTCTAAACTAGGTCGGTGTAAGTCGGTTTAAGAGTATTAAAACCATAACTAGCTGCCTTCTCGTCGAGTGTAACTTCATTCGCGCAGTAACGAATAAATGTTCGCGACGAGTCGACTCTCCGTCTCCGCCTGGGTGGCTACTCGCTCTGTGCGCCTTCACTGACTCAATCACTAAGACTGACCTGCACCAAACTGGGTTAGACACTAAACCAGGGTTAACTTAACGTTAGACGACACAAATACGACAAGATCACCTCGGGTTAGTGTCAAACCGAGGTCATTGCGAATCGGTTGCTAGGATTCCAAGCTCTATTGCAGTGAAATCTGTCGCACACGGACCAACCATCCTCTTGACACCAAATGTCAGGGCGAACGTTTCCGAAACACATATGCTCATTTGCACCTATAAATCTCTGTAGCCTCGAATCGCGGCTCACTTTCGACCAGATGACAAGCGAGATGACAAGCTCACGACGCATTCCCCTGGCCCGCTCACGGCGGCGTTTTTCGTAATGACTTTCCAAGTAAATTATAAAAGATGCGGTGTCGAGAGGGCGGTTGGTCCGTGCTGTCGCAGCATCACGCGTACATACTATATGTAGGTACATAGGTACATACTACACGGGACACAAGACAGACATTAGCATACGTACAGGCAGATCGGAGCCGACCAGCGCGGCGGCGTGCGGCGGCCACACGAGGCGCGGCGCCGCCCGCACCGCCACGCGCGCAGTGTCGCCCGCGCGCCCGCGGGACACGCGCAGCAGCGACACGCCACGCGCACTCCACGCGCACTCTATCACGCAGCAGGCGCCGTCTAAAACAAGATAATGGGGTGAGGACTGTATAAAAAAAAGATCGCTTAGTACAGTGATGGGTATAGGCTGCATAATGGTTTTTATGCTCTGGTGCATAACGTAAAATCTTCGTCTAAGACTAAGACCAAGGCAATCAGGCCAAACATTATGATTATGACCACTGCTACACTAGATGCTAATGCGTTTCAACTCGCGTTTATATTAAAGCGCGCGAGTATTTGCGATCAACTTTTGCTTTGTTTGTTCTATGTTGCGTTCACCGCGTAAAACAATGTTTAGCAATAAGATTATCTGATGTAAAATGACGTACGTCAAAAGTATCGCGTTTAACGTAGCGATAAAACCTCGCATAAAACCTCCGTAACCAATCGACAAAAGCATCAACCATCCATTCGCTTGTGCGCGCTGTATAAATTCAGCCACCGCTTATCTCACCCAACATCGCTACCCAGAAAACTGCCCAGCTAAAATGAGACTGGGCCGAAACAGAAATTGACGGTACTCTGACTCAACCTCGTATATAAACTTTGCCAAAATTGGAATAACCGCTTTATGTCCGCGGTCTAGAGTAGTTATTCCAATTTCGTCAAAGTTTATATACGAGGTTGAGTTAGTACATTCTAAGTAGATAGAGTATATTCTAATTGAAATCGAAGATAAGGCAAACTTACCAATAGGCTGCACCCAAGGCGCGGCCGTCACATTCTGGGGCTCCGGGCCCTCAAGCAAGGACACTGAGAACGAGGCGCAGTTGCACCTGAAAATAGCACGAATCATAGAACTCTTTTTCGTTCACATTTCACTCCATAAAGGTACTTTTACATGGACAATTTCTTAAAACGTTTGCTTCGGTAAATGGCTATAAAGCCAAGAATTTCCATTGTCTGGATCAGCACCGGGGAAAGAATTAAGCAATTAACGTGGCCAAAGTCTTGTGGAAAATGTTTCTTGTAAGCCTGCACTGGATTGCTAATAATAAGACTGTATATATTTAAATTATGTCACTGACACAGCCCAAAATAAGGTGATGAGAACAGGTACTTACGTGTGGAAGTTATAATACTCTCCAGTACTCGGATGCGTGGCAGTCAAAGCAATATGCAGTTGATGTAGTTTGCCGACGCGCGCGTGGCCCGAACTCGACACTTGTATTAACTCCGGGGCAGCTGACAACACCCTATAAAATAATGCAAATATGTAGAAATTTTAAAAGTAGTTTCTCTGATATGACCGCTACGCTACGCTCACTCAAACGGGGAGCATATGTACCCATTGAATAACCCTAAATAAATTGTAATGAACTTAGATGAGAAACAAAATATGTCTTTAGACGCGAAAACGACGATGATAAAATGACGACGAAAACGAGGGTAGTAGTGCGGTGCCGTCAGCTGTGATGAGCCGCTACCGTTTCGCTACCGTCGAAGCGTGTGCTCCCGGTTGAAGGACTACGGAGTCCGAAACTTGTCGGGCTATATTCGACTGACATATGCGAGTGATCAGTTTATTTCACTATGATTGAATCTCACGGTAGTTTCACGTTCATAAATAAATAAATAAAAGTTAAAAGTCGCGATAAGCAAAAAAGTTAAGTTGAAACCAAATAAACAAATTTTCCTTCCGCCAGTGACTGGCGTGAGACTGCGCAGGATCGGGTTAGGTGGCGAGGTCTCGTTTCGGAAGCCAAGATTCTTTTTTGGGTCACTGAGCCAATCTAGTTAGTTAGTTAGTTCCTTCTGTTATTTTCTGTTCTTTACTCACTTGCCAAGAGCTCTCACGTGTGGATACTTCTTGAGTTGCACGCGCACGTGAAGCTCGCCGGGGCCGCGGACGGTGGCGACGCCTGCGGGCGCAAGCGACACGGCGCCTGGCGCCGCCGCTTCCGCCTCCGCCCACACCACCGGCTCGTCGCCGCCGCCGCGATGTCTTAATTGGATATCCCTGTAGAAATAAAACACATTTAAAGATTCAAAGATCCTCGGGTCACCGGGGTCGCTCCAGGACGTCGCCAGCAACGTGAAGAGTCTGCTTTGCTTCCTCCAGGAGCTGGGCTGGCATGAATAGTGCCGTCAGCAACCTCACGCAAAATAGGCGCAAACTAGTCGTCGAGTTGCGGAAAATAGCCCGTGCTACAATTACCATTACAAGACGTAGTGATTATATTCTCTTTGATTACAAGATTCAAAGATTAGTGGATGTAGATGGAAGACGATTTTTGAAACTTTACATAATGTTGCTGAGTTGAATAGTGTACTAGGTCAAAGTGAAGTTTATTTTAATTCATGACTTGACTGATCAAGCCATCTATGATGTGATCATAAGATCATAACTGATATTGTGCATCGTAAAACATCTTAATTATTGATTATTTGCTCATGCGTCAATTAAAAACTTGGCTTACTAATTCGTATTTAGATTGAATGAAGAATATATGAAGCAGCCAAAAAAAGGGACATAATAAATAATCAAATTGTTAATAAAACAGACTTACTGAATAGTATCGGTCCACGCCACATAAAGCTCTGGAGGTACCACAGCCAAGGGTTCTACAGCAACAGCCGACGCTGTACCCTCAACCTGAAATAAAAAAATAACATTTAACACAATTCGTAAGCCAAGACACCCAAAATTATATTCTAAATTAAAGTAAAAATAGAAATATATGTAGGTACAGTATCTTTTTCCCCAGCTTATTTACGTTAAACTGCTGGGCACAAGCCTCCTTCAGCATGAGAGGGCTTGGGCTAATGAGCTATAGTTCACACGCAGGACCAGTGCGGATGGGAATTTCACACTTACACCACTGAAATGCGTCTCATCCAAAAAATTCATATTTAATTCGGCAAAGAAATTTGGAAAAACTACGAGCCTTGGCTCGACTTGAACCCAATATAGTATCGTACCTGCTTAGAAATGGTCCTTCCAGCAATGGAATACAATTTAGCTGTTACAGTGAAGTGGCCAGCCTTCTGCGCAATTGCATCCGTAATAGTCCCATTCTCAGTAGATCGCACCAAATCCACATCAGCTTCGCCCTCCACAGTCAGTCTCACCAACATCTCATCACCCGCTGTCAACGGGTGCCCATTCACATCTAACACGAGACTGTGAATGATGAATGGTTCAGACTGTATAACCAAACTTGCTGGCCTAATTGACACTCTAATGCTATGGGGTTCTGCAACTGTTAGGGTGGCTGTAGCGACTTCCGTGGCACCAGACATAAGGTAGATGTTGGTTGTGCCTATTTCTGTGCCCCGCACGAGGCTGATTGCGTCCTCTAGGCGCGCTACGTCGGTCGAAGGTACTTTCATGTAGTAGAGGGTGTCTGCAATGTCTTGTATTGTGAGCCGGCCCGCTCGCGCCCGAACAACTCTGTGAATTAGAAGAACAAGGTCCAATCCTCAGCCTTAACTTTATTTTTCTGTTATTTTGTAAATGTCGACTGCAGAAAGCATCTTAAAACATGGCTCATATTCAATTTCATTTATGCAAAATAATCAATATTAAGCGCATACTTGTAACGCAATGTGTCCCCTGGCGCAATAGTCGCAGTGGCAGGTGTTAGCACCACACTAGCAACCACATTCAGCTTGAAGTCGGTGCATATTTTCTTCAGGCAGACTGTGACAATGCACTCTCCCATAGCCTGGCCGTAGAGAAGGACAGAGTAGGAGCGAGCTCCGAGGCTTTCCAGCTCGGCTATGCTGCGGGGGGCTTCGTAGTCTGTGTCGCGCCATCTTACCAGGCTGCAAAATTTATTATTTTATTGTGGACAAATTTCGAGCATAATGGTATGTATTTTTTTTTGTGGCTTTCACCCTCACTTTTTGGCACATAAGTACAAGTTGGAAGATGAGAAGAAAAGAAATAATAAATTATAATCCCAAAATCCAACCTGAGTCGGTTGGCTAGGTAGGAAAATGGGAATCATTCTAAAAAATCTACAATTTTTAAGGAAAAGTAAGACATGGCAAATAATTAAGAAAACTACTGATTCAGAGTGCAATTGACAGTCTGCATCTTGTCCAACTATTGCAAGTACAATATGTATTCGACATCTAGGGCTAATTGCTTTTAACAATAGAACAAGCTAATACAATGTAAGGTCTTATGAATATATTACTTACGTAACTAGTGGGTCTTCTCCAATATTACTGCCAAGGTTGGCAATACTCCATGTGAAAGTGACACCTTCTAGTGTTGAGAATTTGTTGCCTGATACAATAACAAGAAGGTTTTAAAGATGCATTATAATGTCCAGTAGTAGGGATACTTCTAAAACCACAAATCAATAGCTTTTCAACTTTGACATGGAAAGTAATATTTTCCTTACCTTGTTCATCATAAGCAACTACTTCAAAAGCCTCTGGAGCCTCTTCTAAGTACAACTTCCATGTTGTACTCATCACTTTGAGGGCACTTATTTTGTCAATGCTCACATCCCCTCGGAGTATCTGTAATTGACATTAATCAATAAATGGTAGGATTTTGTGTGACGCCATGCCATCCATTGCCGTAATTTTATAAAGAAATTAAAATTAAGTCGGTTGATAAAAAGCAGACAGAACTTGTGTTTTTTTAAAGGTGCCCAAGTGAGCGGTTTCCCGCCATAATAAACAAAGCACTTACTTCGCCGCTGTTGACTTCTTCGGCAAGAATAATCACGGAGCCAGGCGGCACGCATGTTTTAGACACGGAAACCTTCGCGGAGCGTGAACAATGACCCCAGGAGTCTTCGTATATCGGCTCCAAGTCGATGATGTCATCGCGAGATAAACTCCTATAAAAAAGCTATTGTTTAACCAGCCAATATAAATCATAGCTACAAATGAATTCAACAACCACTTACCAGGTATAACAGCCACCTTCTATGATCTCAAATGTGAAATTCACAGTCAGATTTTCAAACCAAGGCAAGAGCACCCTTGGCGTGTTTATTTTTGCACTTTCAGAAGTATGTACACATAAACACGTAATTAATGTTAATACAAGAGTCCTTTCCAATCCCTCCATACTTATTATTAATAAAATTACATATGTAACACTAAAAATGGAACAACTTCTTGAATACCTCTAACCTACAAAAACAAGCAGCTGAAGTGGCGCATTTTTGAAAAAAAAATTGACAGTTTATGGTAAGTGTTACCCAAAATGAAAATAGTATTTTTTTTTTGTTTATTACTAAAAAATTCGTTTGTAGTTTGTTGTGAGTTTGATCAACATTTTTGGCCAAATAAATCTCGTAATATTCTATGCAAGTTCCTGACAACGATGAAAACAAATCAAAATAATGTGAAGAATTTTAAATGTATTTTATAAGTAATAAAACAAAATATATATATAAAAGAGCTCTCCACACGCTAAAATGTAGACCACGTGAAAACCGTTAACTAAAAAAAGTTTCTGACAGCACTACAAAATGTCAAATTAAATAGAAGAAAAAAAAAACAAAACGTCAAAATATAAAAATTAAAAATGGCTGCTTGTGTTCGTCATTATGTGTTTGGTGTCGTTTTTTGCGCGAATTTTACACGTAAAATTCTAACGTGTCCAATTATTAACTGAAAACAAGCGTTATAAAGGTTTCATAAACTAAAACATTGTTATATCTGTAGCAAAACACCACAATCGGCGATGTCGGTCGACAAGGCTGTGGAGTTGAAGAGCAATGAGATCGATAAAAGCAAACGTCGTCACAGAACTGACGACACTGTTGTTGCGACAGCGGAATTGAGTGGCGGGGGAGATACACAACATTACGTGAAGATGGAGAGCGTGGAGGACGGAGCGGGGAAGCCTACAGAGTTGTGTTTACAAGGCAATTTGCATTTGGTGTCGAGTACTACGAGCAGTTTGGCCGATACACCCGGTGATTCTGGTGTTTTGTGTTTGGACAGTGAGGCTTCGGAGGTCACTAGCCAGGCGTTAATGTCGCACAGCTTGGTAGGAACCGAAGAATTAGCGTGTGACAGCCTTTACGACGCTGCGCCGTCATGCTCTCAGGACATGATTAGAAGCACCACTAGCAGCATCATGACTCGCAGCGACATCGACAACCAGAACGCGCCCGCATCTGACGACATGGTCCCTGAGCTACTTGTGGAAGCCAATAAAAAATCTGTCTATGAAAACTTACCAGATGTAGTGTTGAAAGCTTTGGAAAGTGAAAAGGTATGTACTGAAAATATAGACAAGCCAGTCATGAGACCCAACGAGCCAAAGAAATCTTTGTCTGAAGACATTGTGTATAGGAGGAAATGTAGAAAGAAGTCACAAAACAGTGCAAGCTCTCAGAAAAAACGAGTTTCATTTCATGAAGACATTTTGAACAATACTAAAACTGACAATATTCACATTGAACGAGGTTTTATCTCTTATGGACCAGATAGCTCATACTGTGATAGATTTAGGCAAAAGAACAATATTATGACTGATAGGTTTTCATGGTGTGCATCAGGAGACAGGACCCCAAAATATGCTGCAGATGTAGCGCAACAGACTATGTCCGATCTCTTAGTCTATGGTGACTCCAAAAGTGACAGGAGTGGGGTATTTGAATATTGCCAAAATTATGACCATGAGAATCAAGAAAACGACAACAAGGACAAAGACAATAATAATGAAATTAGACCTAGGGGCAAACTGTATGGATGTGACTCAAACAGCTCTGATTCTAATTTCAGCTGCGATTCTGAGACATCATCCAGTGACTCATCCTCTTCCCATTCTAATAAAACAGAAGCTACTCTAATGCACAGGAAGTGTGAGAAGGCTCAGAAATCATATTCCTGTGATGGGTTTCAAAACAATGCCCATGTAGCCTTCATGAGGAAGACATACTTTTCAGAGGCTGATATAGACCAACCCCATAACCGAGCCAAGATACCCTTAGAAGTGTCACAAAGCCCAAACACAGTTAAATCTGTTTTGAAAAAGAAACGCTACATAACTACCAATGTGGTTGAAGAAAGGAAGCAAAACATGAAAGTACTAAATCTTTTAGATGCTAATAATATAATTGATTCACTGAAAAGTTTTTATAAGACTTTCAATTTTACTCCAGAGAAAGGTCTGCCTGAAAACAGTATTGAGTTAACCAATGTAGTAGAAGCCTTGCCTTGTGATGTAAACCAGAACAAGAAACTATGTAAGAGTTTAGACTCTGGTTTCCAAATAGGTGATGAAGATGACTTTGTAGAGATAAATCTGAATGGAACCCCAATGGAAGCTGGACCTCAGGACATGGTATCATCAACAAAAAGCATCACAGGGGACAGGACACCAAAGGAAGGCTCGCCACGTCACAAACTTACTCTCAATATGAAAACACAATTTGACAAGAAAACTGCAAATAAAGCTGATTCACTCCCACCACTGAACAAATATGTTGTGAACTGTGAAAGCACTGTTTATGAACATAAAGGGGTGTCTTACAGCTATGTGCATGATACATTCCAAACTGCATTTGATGCTCCCAAAGAAACCTTTGTCCCTATACCTGAGAGCACACCTGTGAAAGAACTAATAACTAGCGCAACTAAAGTTGATTTGACTTCGAAGTTGACTGAAACAGACTCTTCTAGCAGAACATCCACACCGAAGCAGCATTTTAACAAGAATGTACAAGATGAAACTGAGCAAAAGAATGGTATTCCCAAGCATTTATCTTCTCCCAAAAGGCAAAATGTGAACCGGTACAGTCGAAAATCTGCATCAACAACAACAGTACAAAAAGAGAATGAGGAACAACCTCAAGTAAACAGTGACAACTGTTCTAACACTGACAATTCTACTCTGAAAGGCGGTGAAGATTTCAATGACGACTTTTTCGATAGTCCCTCAAACCTAAAATTCCAGTCTGACAAATCGGCACTACTTAACCTGTACTTGAAAAATGTGTGTCAGCGAAAAGACCTGGAACTGAAGATTCGGAATAACAAGTTCTTCCATAATAAGTTGCGTATGGAGAGAGGTTTCCCTTCCATCATATATCCATTTGAGGATGTGTCAGAAACATTTCACATTTCCGCCGCGCGAATGTCACGGCTTGTGGACAAAGAAGTGATCGAGAACAAAAGGCTCTCGGTGCGACTGCTCACGGCCGAGGAACCATCGTACTTTGACAGTTTCGAAGATAACGTCGCAATTGAGTGCAATGAAAAGCTGAGACTGCAGATATTTTCGTACCCCAATGAAACTTTGAACAGGGTGAGTTTATTAGTTTTATTTGTTTGTCTAATGATAAATAAGTCCATTGTGTTATTTAACTGCTAACACTAACATCATTTCAAAGTAATGAGAACTTTAAAAAACTAACCAGTCAGCAACTACAACATGGAATTTTGCTGAGTGGTTGATTTTATCATATTACATGGATACCTAATGTTACTAAAAATATTATCCTGTCCAGTCCATGGCAATAACAAACTGACTGAATTCACAATTTTACATGCAACTCTTTTATTCAGCATTTTGCTTTCCATTAACATTATACCACTTTCTAAACTTACTTATCTAAATTCAGCACACTTTCTTTGTTTTATAGAAACCAAATGAAATTTCTGTAGCCTAGCATATCTTCCGCCAAGATGTACTTCAAACTTAATTGTTTGTTCCAGATGATGAAAGTACAATCGCCCTATAACGTGGAAGACGGCTCCTGGTCCCCACTCCTCGTGTTCATCACAGACTACGCTCTCTACGTCGCCGGTCTGACTCCCGGCGGCAACGAATACAACATCCTCTGCCGACTACCTCACAACGAACTTGACGCTATTGCTGTAAGTTACAGACCTCAAGCATATTCGCTCTTCTATTATCTATACAGCTAAGAATAAGAAATGAAATTCCCTGCCTGCGTCTGTGTTTCTAGAAAAATAAAATCTTGCCGTTGTCTAGTCTAGGGTGAATGGGGATTTACTAAGCAAGATAACTCTATGTTAGATCACATCTTCGCTTTTCATCAGACTTAACGCGAGCTTATAATGTAAGTATTTAAAAAAAACTAGGCTTGCTAGCTTGCTACCAATCAGAAGTAATATGTAGACAATTGAATGGGTTATGTTTATTGGATAGGCTTGTATTTCCTCCTCAAAGTTAAGACCACTCAGCTGTTAACACCACAGAACTATATTGAAATACAAGGAGAGTTTATGTACCTCGCGTGCCAATGATGTAACCAACTTAAAATTAAAAACTGAGAACCCGACTGTAATTCTGGGAAACAATATACCTACCCTGTGTCACTCCCACGACTGAGGTGATTCTAATGACACCTCATTTGTTGAATTCTGTCAAAGGGTTTAATCCAAAGAATTAGACATACATACGTACGCTCGAAAATATAACCTTCCTTGGGCAGTCGGGTAAAAACACATTACTCTGCTTTGCGTTTCGCAGTCGGGTAAAAAGAAGGGCTCGCCGCCACCTCGCCGCGATCTTCACTCCGCTCCCGACCGCTTTCTTCCGCGTGCGACGTCAGATTTTAAAAATCAAAATGCCTTGTTCAATAATTACTGCTTAAACATCACCACAAGACCAACAAAAAGTTAAAGCTGTTGATCGAGGTGTTTCTTTTCTGTACCTACACTTTGTCCTAAAATATCGATGCAAAATGTTACATGCTTGATGCCCATACAAATCGACGGTAGTCTTGACTCAACGTTTAGATACGAGGTTGAGTCAGAGTACCGTAGAAATCGATAAATTCTTTCCTTCTATCTCGATATGGTTCAGTGGTTAGCACAAACCGCGCATAATTCCTAGCGAACCAATTTGTGTTCAACCATAAAGCCGACAGACGGGAGGCGCCGTTGGCTTATCTATGCACTACAATTTTTCTGCCACTTTTTGAGGGGGACGAGGAACACACACGTAAGCACACCTCTGTGCTCATGTCAAAATTTGTTACGTTCCTACAAACTCGCACTAAAACACACAAATGCCAAAAACACGCACACAATCAACAGACCCTGATCATTTTGATCAGACTTAATGATAGAGTTTTGGCAGAGGGGAAAACGCGTGTTAACATCTCCATTCCTTTCCTGCTCTAAGTGTTCAACCTATGTCAGAGTGAGATAGACATTACCATAAGTAGTTTTATCTATTATATGTAGTAGGTTTTAGATACTGCAAACTAAACTTAAGTTTACATGAAACACTGATTACTCATAACCTTACACAGCAGTAGGTAATGTTTTATTAGCATTCAACTCCAAACAAGATATTGTGTCATTCATTACATGTTTAGAATACTATTTCAATTAGACAGATATATCATAACATACCTAAAGTCGGGGAAAAACTACAAATCACGCTAAATCTAAAATGCCTATTGCATAATAGAGTTATGTTACATTTTGTTTGTACAAAAGTGTAAAGTTAAGCCAAGTGACCGTCTTATTGTTATGGAATATAAATTACGTCATTTATGAATGAATTTGTTAATAATGTAATGATAAACTAGCTGAATAAACTAAACTAGGAAATGTTGTTTCGTAAATTGTACGTAATTCTGAATTATCCTCAATTGTTTGCATCAAATAATTAGAATTTTGGTTTTTTAATAATTTGAAATGGTGACAAAATGAAATGAGGACTAACTTTGGGTGAATAATAAAAAATACAAGTGGCAAACATTGAGATAATGTGCAAAGGCGAACTCATCCCTTTACAGGATCTCTACCATTCAACATTGGAGAGGAACAAAGAGGAGAATTTAATATAAGTAACACTTGGAAAGTATAAGTTGTCACTTAATCATTTAAAAAATGTTCACTGAATCAGACTCAACTATTTTTTTGTTCTGTCATATTGACGTCCAATTACACAACAGTATATAAAAACTACATAATATCTATGATATTCAACATATTGTTAAACTAAGTTTCTAAGCCCAAGCCCTCTCATTCTGAGAGGAGGCCTGTGCCCAGCAATGGGACGTAAAAAAGGCTGGTGATGAGGTGATGTTAAACTAAGTTCAACCATTTTCATTGACAGGTGGGCCCCGAAGCTCAATACGTGCAAGTGATCGACGTGTCGGGAAACATAGCTTGCTCCGTGGTGACGGGCGAAGCGTCCCTCGGGGCGCGACTCGTCAGTTCCTTAGAGTGGAGCGCCCGGACCTCCCCGCTGAGGGTTCAACGACCGCCAGCCATCATACCGCTTAGCTGTCGACAGCTTGCTGCCGCGGTTGCTAGGCAACGGCATCAGGAAAAGGTAGGTCAATCTTTTTACCCCTGACGCAAAAAAGAGCCATTATATTTGACGTGTAACTGTGTGCCTGCGGCATAGTAGCTCCTAATCGGATATATTAATTCAACTGCGTTTTTTTTTAAGGGAAAGGAAAGGACTTTAATCGCGATGGTTCTTAGCTAAGTTTCATCAAAATCGGTTAGCCCGGGGTTTTCAAGTTTACTGATTTTTTTTTACAAGGAATCCTACGCTGCACTTGACCGGTTTTTAATATCGAAGAATAAAGTGGTGAAGTAAAACTTAACTTAAACTAATTTTATTACTAACCAGCTGTGACAGACCGACAAATAAACCAAGTCACACCGTAAGGGTTCCTTTTTGGCCATTTTGGTTCTGAACCCTAAAAACAGAGTTCAAACAAACTGGTGAGAAAAGTTTTTCCAAGCAAAAATCAATCTTATGCCCAGGTCAATTCAACTATATGGGCTTGGTTTACCTGTCAATGCACAATTTAGGCTGAATACTTTATTTAATTAACAGCATAATATAAACAACCTAATATTCCTCATCATCATCATCACCAGCCTTTTTACGCCCCACTGCTTTCTATATATCAACTTTGACGAAAATGGAATAACCATTCTAGACCGCGAACCTAAGGTGGTTATTCCAATTTCGCAAAGTTTATATACGAGGTTGAGTCAGAGTACCGTCGATATAATACTTACCTAGTAAAGAACTGTGTAAGCTTTAAAAACAATATTTATAAAATATTCCACTGGTTGGTAACAGTCTGTTCTATACAATGCTGCTATAGTTACGTTAATCATGCCCATAATACCTATATTGTTATGCTCTTCAACGGCATAATTTATACAATTACAATAATACGAGATAACCTACGCGTTGTAACCTACGTCATTGACTGTTCTCATTGGCTGTTATCAAACAGGTAATTGGCCTGTCTGCTCTCGGCCCATAAGACACTTTAAAATGCATTGACGTTTTACAATGGCAATTATAGATTAATAGTTTATGCCCCGCAGCTTTGCCCCCGTGAAATATTTAAAAATGGGCTAGTTCCCTATGTCGTGGGAATTTCGAAAAATCCCTTCTTAGTGCACCTCTGGGATACTCAAAGTAAATAGAAATAGAAAAATATTTATTCAACGTACACAAGTGACAAGTATAATAAAAAACAATTAAAAGAAGTAAACAAAGACGTTGAACAGGATCCCTCTGAGCATTGTGCCGCGGCTGCGGCCACGGCGCTGGTTTTCAGAGGGACCCCGATTTAAAACTAAACCTTAAAACGAAGACAAAAACAGTGTACACATGACGGTGAAAAGGGAAGAGGTAAGTAATTTAACAAATAAACAATAAAGATAATAAGTAGACAAATGACAAGTTATACAAGAGAAAAGTAAAGTTATAAAACAGATAAGAAAACTAAAATTATTTCATAAAACAGAATAAGGTTCAGCTATTCAAGTACCTATATGTTTGCTAAAATTCAAGTCTCTAGGTCCAGTGGTTTAGGCTGTGCGTTGTCTGTCAGTCAGTCAGTCGCGGTACTGTTTTATAGTGTAGGTATAGAAGATAATTAAGGACACCTTGGACAGTGCTTAAGAACTGTGGTCAATTTCTTAAAAATAAAGTCAAACTCGATAGCATGTTATGATATCTTTTTGTGTCGTTGACACATTTACAATTAATTGCCATAGATAATGAAATACATAACGGGCTGCTAATGTAAACGTTTAGATATGGGTATCCTTTGTAGATACAGAGCATCTAGTGTAATTTATGACATAAGAAATCTCGATCGCGTTCGCGTTAACGTCTCAACCACTATAAGCAAATTGACAGCGCCTCTAGCGGCGCGTGTCGACAGCAAACTATTCTGTTGACACGCGCCGCTGTATTGTACTTTAACGCAAACGCCAAGACGCTTGTTGCGACGTGAAATTCACACTAAGGCATTCATATAAACATCAGGGCACAGTGTAAAGAGCTTATACCTACCAGTGGTCCGACGCCTTTAATGTTTGCGTAAATGCCGACGCCGCAACCGCATGGCCAAAGCACCAAGGAGGGCGAAAGTTCCTAACTAATCGGGCAGCGGCGGCGTATGCAAGGGGGCCCGCCCTACCCGCCCCGCTGACCTGTCTAGAGGCCTTCGTCGGACGACTGTATAGACTGTGATCAGGATATGGCCCTTTGAAAAATTTTGAAATAGGAACGGTGCTGCCGAGTCCGCCGGGGGGGAGCGGTGCGCGGCCGACGGTGCCCGTGCGGACGTACTCGCGGTTCATATCACTAAGACTACTTTGTAGTCTCACTTAATTGGAATCAAAAATAAAATACCGAAGGGCAGGTCCGTACGCTATATGTATAAGTCTATGCAGTAAAGGCTCTGAATGTAATCACGTGATCAGCATCTGCCTATTATTTAATACCTACTCCTTGTCTTAAGTATTTTTGTAGCTTTGCTATGAGTAAAAAATCTCAATTTCGTATTTCTTTCTCAGTTGGACGAAATTCTGTACTACGGGCGTGCGTGTTCCGGCGACGCCGGAGACAGGCTGATGGAAGCCCCGGGGGCTTTCGCGCCGCCCCTGGAGGGCTACCTCATGTGCCGCACCGATCGCAGTCGCCGTTTCGAGCCCTGCTACTTCCTGCTGCGGTAACTATCAGTCTTTTTTTAACAACTCAGGAGCATCCTCTGCTAATCATTAAGTACCTACATTCATTATATTTCTTTTACCATCATCTTACCTACGTCATCATACCGTCTTTTATACTTTTTGCATTTAGGTAAGCAGCATCTTCGTGTAGTTTTATTATATATTCTCTTTAATAGATGCTTTCTCTTAGCATAGAACAAGAGTTCCATAGGAAATGCACTGATTTTTGTGGTTGATTGAATGTCATCCCTGCGAATGGACCAGACCAGATACCTTAAGCAAGACGCATGCCATCGAAGTTGCATCACGAACCTAGCGACATTAAATCTCACTCTTAAGGGTCATAGAATATACGATGCGATTTATCGTTACGATCCATCGTTTCAGACTGATCGAAATGACGAATCGATAGTGTATGTTATTCTTTAATAATCAGTCTGAACGGGGCCAAAGGGACGTAGGTCATGCGTTACAAGTAACGTAAAGTATTGAATACTCTCACTAATTTAGTTAATATGGTTGTTGACTAATGTCAAAATAAAATCATTTTACACTTTCGCTTAATAAGCTTCCAAAAATACTCATAAAAAACCGATTCCTCAGTGTATTACGCAATTAGGACAATTTTTAATTTAATAAAAACTAATAAAAAGAGGCAGTTTGATCACTGAAAATTATGACGTCATCATAGTTCTGTAATTCAATACAAACGGATCCGATCAAATCGTTTTGACATTTCAAAAAAAGTTGCTGATTTGACCAAGTAAAGTAGGGATCATCATCAAACTAGGAACCGTAGAGGTACAGTCCGTACAGTCTTCTCGAAGATCTCACGGTTCTAATTATACATGTCTCATGCTATGTCTCGCTACGCTCGAAAAAAGACTTCAAAACCCTCACGAGCGAAGCAGCAGATGATGTAAGTGAAATTTGTAAGCCATACGATAAATAATAAATCCCTTAACCATATAACCGTGAGGATGGATTTAAATTTTCAAATGTCTGGAATTCGGTGATTTCGTTATGCAAGACTTGTCCAGAATCAGTTTCGGGTACGCGTAGTGACACCGCAAGTGTTGTGTGCTTAAATCGAGTAATAAGTGAGAACGCGACCGATAGTATTGGCAGTGCCAGTAGTACAGTGCAGTAGTGGTAGACAGAGCCCGGTCTGCGCAACATTAGTATCTACCCTCGTTTCGTCAGTTTGCCCGTGATCATGATGCATGTAACTGCATCGAAATATCGGGAGCTCATCAAACCTGTGAGGTAATCGCGGCCAATATCCCGTTTTCATTGTGTATAATAAATCCGTGTTGTGTTGTTGCAGCGCGGGCGTCCTCCAGTGGGGCCCCCACGCTTGCGACGGCAGCACGCCCCTGCCGCACGCCATCGCGCTCAAGTCGGTGGTGGGCGTGCGGCGGCACGTGGACGGGTCGCGGCGGCCGCACTGCTTCGAGATCGCGCTGGGCTCGGGCGCGCGCCTGCTGCTGGCCGCGCCCGATGACCCCGCCGCGTCCAGCTGGCTGCAGTCGCTGCTGCTGCACGCCGCGCAGGTACACGCCAAGATAAAGAAGGAGAGAGGCGGGACGGAACGCCTTCACACATACCAATGCGCTGATATAAATATCTCGATATGCCCTTTGGAACATTTTGAAATAGGAGCGGTGCCGGCCGACGGTGCCCGTGCGGACGTGCTCGCGGCTCATATCACTGAGATTACTTTGTAGTCTCACTGAATTGGAAGGCACCCGAAGTAGTAAACGAAGTACCGAAGGCCCCGTCCATACGCTATGCATATGCACCAATGCCGAAATACCGCCATTCAAAATTATGGAGAGCTGAAATCGTATGAATATGGGCTGCCGGCGCACTCTTCCATTGGTTTTCTTGTGTCGGCGCACCGTCGGATTGCGTCTGGATCTGCACTAAACTAGGGCATAATGTTACAGAAATTCCTCGTCTTCTATCATTATCACCCTGTAACAGTTCCCTGCTGGACAAACGCCTCGCATAAGGCGCGCCAGTCGGCTCGATATTCGGCTTTTCACATCCATAACAAATTCCGTGATTATAAAAAGCCGTGATAACTTCTTAGTGGTTTGAGCTGTCGCCTCTCAAGCAGAGGCTGGTGGGCTCGAGCCCCGGCTCGCTGTGTTTTTCAGGATTTATGTGTGAAATTACATTTGATCACTAACTTTTTGGTGAAGGAAAACATAGTCAGGAAACCTGCACACTCATGCGAATGGGAGCCCTCCAGCCCTCTCATTCTAAGACGAGGCCTGTAGCAGTGGGACGTAAAAAAGGCTGGGCCGTATTGATTTAAACTTTTGCGATTTTCATATATACTCGGGATTTAATTGCGTAAAAAAAAAACTAAATAAATAAACTAAGTAAATTTAAATACCTCGACGTTTCAGCCGTGACGTTTACAAGCGCAAGTCTTTTTCTAACAAAAGGTGATAGAATGAGACTTCAGCTTGTAAGTTGTAGCTTTATGAAACACAGCCCTGGTGATTAAGATTGGCCAAATTGTCCTTAGGCCCTCGAAGAGAAAGACGGCGCGGCGAAGGCCGAGCGCGCCGGCGCGCCCGCCGCCTGCACGCTGCTGGTGACGCCGCGCGAGGTGATCAGCGTGCGCGACTCGCTCGACTTGGCGTTCGTGGCCGGCGCCGCCGCCTACCTGCGGGACCGAGGCTCCGACGCGCTGCTTAAAGGTACTATTCGAACTTAACTAACTTGCCAAAAAAAAAAAATTCCGACGAATTGAAAACCTCCTCCTTTTTTTGAAGTCGGTTAAAAATTAACATGATGGGATCATGGGCGTAAAGGGGCGGGGGGGGCAGCCGCCCCCTCCTGGACTTCGGGATCTTGCAATGAAACCTCAAAAAAGACTGTAATAATACTATATGAATGATTATTTTTCATCTCACGAGCTCAGAAAGGCTTACTTTATCATTCGAAGATCTTCTACTATCGCGGCTTAAGATTGTTTTGATCCCCCCGACTATTGCTGCCTGACTCTTATTATGAAAGCTAGACAAAGACTCGTGTACTTGCCGGCCGCATATTGCAGCAAAAATATAGCTCGTTTAGAAGCCCCATAACAAAAACATGATAAAAGGCCTCGTTTCAGAATACATGGAAGAAATGCGATCCGATGTCGAGATACTGGCGTGCGGCTCGATCAAGAATTTGACCGCGTTCAAGATACCGGACACGGATGAAAATTGGTGCTGCCTGGTAAGATTCAAACATTTAACAAACATACCGAGACGTGGAGGATGAATACGTCACACTTCAATCATACCGTTCATTTTCGTGCACAGTTTTTTACTGATAAATAGAAACTTTATTCTCCAAAACAATACATGACTTTATGACAAAGGACAAATAAAAACGAAAATATAACACTAAAAATAAAATAGCAATTAAACAGAGTTAACACATAGCAATCGGGGAACCATGTGATAGCGACGAAAAGGCGCTGATTCAGCATGATGTAATGACGCCGGCTAGTGCGGTAGTCGCAGTGTTATTTCGCCATCAGAACAAAGTGATCAAGCATTAATCGTGGTTTCACCGATGGCCTCTCAAGCAGAGGGTCGTGGGTTTGAGCCTCTGCTCTAATTTTTCGTGGGTTTTTCAGAATTCATGTGCGAAATTACATTTGTAATTTATCACGAGCTTTTCGGTCAAGAAAACACTGAGAAACCTGCACACTCCTCCAAAGCCATTCAATGGTGTGTGTGTGAAGTTCCCAATCCCCATTGGGCCCGCGTGGGAACTAGCCCAAGCCAGAGAATGAGAGCATCCATCCTCCTCTCTGAGGCCTGTGCCCGGCAGTGGAACGTAGAACTAGGCTGGTGGTGATGATGATGATGAAACGGTGGTGTCGTTCTCAGGAGTGGAGCGTGTGCGAGGCCCGCGAGCGCGGCTCGGGGCTGGCGCTGGTGCTGGCCAGCGGCGCGGAGCTGGAGCGCTTCATCGCCGCCGTTGAGCGCGCCTTCTGCAGCCTCACGGTCAGTACCCCCTTATACCTGTATAGACATAGTAGAAAAACCTTTCCCACAGGCCAGGTAAAAATCCATCTCATGACAATGTCATAAATATTTTAACAGGGGAAAGCTTGAGCGACTTCTCACTTTACACCCAACGAAATATAAAAAATAATTTAATTTTTAAATTAATAAAAAAAATCTTGATTCATCGAAATAAAATTTGGTTTAAACGATAAAATTTAATTCCTTTAATTTTTTTATAAAAGTAAAAGGTATGATAATTAAAATTAAAATAGATATAATTAAAGCAGTATCTCCTCCTAATTTATTAGGTCTGTAGACTGACAACAAGAAATAAAAGTACTCGTAGTTATAGCTATTTTATTGTTGCAATTATCAGTTACTTACATACATACAATCACGCCTGTTTCTCGAAGGGGTAAGCCACGGACTTCGAATATCAGTTACTTGACGCCAAAATAACGACCAAGTACGAGTTCCGTACAAATTTGTAGGTATGTAAATAGTTCGTCTATCACTGGAATCGAGTCTCTTAAGATTTTTCCCGCTTTTCCCCGAATGTTTTAAGCGGGCCAGTGTTAGCAGAGCCCTGCTCCTAAGCAATGTACGCAGTGTGTGGTCATTTTATATTGGTCATTGACATATACAGACACATAAAAAACCTGGAGCTACCATAGTACCAAATATCATGTTTCTAGGACAACCGTGTTGTATTTATTACGTAATTAATTAATACGAATAAAAAGGCAAATTTATTAATTGCAAAATATGTTTCTTTATTTTACCACAGACTGACTGACTACAAAAAAACATACATACAGTGGAACTTAGAACCTCCTCCTTTTTTGAAGTCGGTTAAAAACATACAGCATGGGCTACTGTGCTGCCATCTACATTATTTTAGATCCCCTGGGTTTTGATTCCACGGCAATTTTAATGGAAACTTTTTGGTTGTCTTGTAATCCCAGTCTATACCTTGTGCTCTAGTTCTCGTTGTAATAGTATGTATCATTTCACAGAGCGAGCCGTTCCCACTGAGCGTAGTAGAAGCTTCAAAGTCGGCTTGTAGCACCGCGCACTCCAAGTTCGAAGCCGAGTGGACGCACATGCTGCCTCAGCAGTAAACAGCAAGGTATCGTAGGAATGGCGGACAACCGCACCTGTAAATGAGTAGATTATTAATGAAGGATGGATTATCGACTTAAATCGACTATTTATCAATTCTAATAACGTAGCTTTCGTGCAATTCTATCGATGCGACTAAAGTGTAAGTGAATTTGAATCTTAAGGGTGTGTTTACGGTTCGTCCGCTCAAATAGTTTGAAGGGTGATCGCTACGAATATACAGCTGCTTCTTTCTATCGCCGGCGTTGCAAAGTCACTATGTGCCCTTGCAAGCTACTTGAGTGTATGATCTGTAGATAACCAACCAGAAAGTTTAAAGGGTAGGATGTAGTTTAAAATATTTAAGTAATAAAAAGAGCGCCGAGATTGCATCCTCGTGTCACAAAAAACGTTAAAGACGTGTCACTTTTAAAACGCTATAATATTCGCAGTCTCACTTCTGCGATACTGTGCCTTGCGTACTGTCACAGCTATAGCGGGTTTCGGGAGATCTGCTTAGATAAACGTTATTTATCAACCATTTTGTATTGTATGCAGAGTATAAACCTCGGTGAGATGGAAACGTGCTTTAAAATATAAATTTCCATTCGCTTTATATTACTTTTCTAAGTAAACAGTGGTTATTAATATTGCGGGGCTGGCTATGTAAAATAAAACTATCGGAATAAGACAGTTTTAAAACATGTCAAAGAGCAGCTAATAATGTAATTTTAATAGGAATTGAACCTTAATAAACTGAGGTTGTAGGAAACAGTTCGTTTTTAGGAAGCAGATGATTTATTTCGATATTTCATCTTGAAGGTTTTATAAATGTCTTATTGATGGCCTCACTAAAAGAAACATTGAATTGTAGGTAAATTATTTTTGCGTGTTATAATTATAAATTAAAAATCCACCTGGACATTACTTATCTAACCAGGCATTTGCCCTTCTAATTACACGGCTTAATTCCGACGTGAGACTCTTTTGGAGCGTTTTATATAGAGAATCTAAGAAATGGGAAAAAAATATGTAAATTACTAACTTGAAATAAAAGATCTCAAATTAATCAGCTTTTTGTGTGAAAATTACGAGTCCTGTGTAGAATATTTAACTTTTGTAATCGCGCATAATAACTATTAGTACAGACTTATAAATTCGTATGTAGTAAACTGAAAGTAGTATAAATATGTATAATAGTGAAATTATTGATTTCACGTGCTTCTCACTGGGTACAGGATATCGTCAATTTGCGTCAAGTTATTCATTCATTGTAAAAATAAAAAGCTTGTCCGTTTTCTCATGTTACAAATATAACTCTTTTTCCGTGGCTCGCCACAATTTGACCGTCATCGACTCATGTTTCAATAGAACAGTGATTGTGTATGAAATAATTTCACCTTAAAAGTAGGTACAGGGAAATTTTTGAAATCACTATTTTCGTTTTTCTGTGAACAACCGACTGACTTCAAAGCAGCTAGGTAGGTATTCAATTGTTGACAATTCTCTTTTGATATTAGTTTTGAAGTTCCTTATCCTATCCCTAATTTAGAGATATTTCGTTGATATTATTTGGACATGTAAATGAAATAACTTGTCGCAAAGCGGATTGTACATACTCACAACCTCATTCTGTGAACAGAAACAAGTTTGAAGCACAATTGAGCTGAGTCAAACTTTTAAAACCAATACGCTTCCCCACACAATTGTGTAAAAACCTCTCAAAGTAGCAAATACTCGTCATAACCTAATGTAACAGACATGACTTTTTAAATATTTGTAGAATAAGGCATTATACGCAATATAAAAAAAAACTATTAGTCCATTCCTTGTAATACGGAGTATTCTTTAGAAAATGAGTTTACTTATAAGTATTAACATTTTCGGACTTTTAAGAAATGTATAAGTAGTATTTTACGATATTTTTGCGGCTTGCTCTATTTATGATATTAAAAATGATAATTGCATATCTTCCAAGTCCAAGTACATACCAAGTGAAATTTTATTTTATATTTCAAAATGTAACCTACGTTTAAAATTTTTATTTTTGTATGAAGAAGGTTATTAAGAAGGTTAAGAAGGTAGTTGGCTTTGGCAGAGTTTTGTGAAAACGCGATATTCTGAAACTTGAACTTGACGTTTTCGTTGTGCATCCGTATTCCGAGTCGAAACGTTGAAGTGACGTGTTTTTTACGCGTTCCATATCGACATCGCGATGCGGGACATCGACTACTCTAGCAAGTTTGACAGAATACGGCCGCTTGTCGAGTGATGCTGGCTAAAGTAGAATTTATACGTGAACAAGAGAAAGTTTCAAACCTTTTGTAGCTTTATTGTTTTTAAAGCTATTTTTAATGGTTTCGTTTTTTAAAATTGTTTTTAACTCGTTTGTGAAAAACTGTTGGTTTGGTTTTGTGTTTTGGGCTCAGCATAGCCTTTACGCTTAGAACAATTTTCCCAGTGGTTGTCTTTTGCTATTCAAATTGTTACCAAATATAATATCAATGTATGATATCATTACGTATATATATAAGGCCACTGTACGGCCGTGTGATATTAATATATGTTAGGGTAGGCTCTAGTGAATCAATAGATGTTATGATCATTTATATCGAATACCATTTCTATGTTTATTTTTACGTTCAAATTTGTATTTTTATGCGGTTTTTGGTTACTTTATAAATTTTGTATACTTAGTTTTTGTTTAGTTTACATACAGGATTTAAATGTTTTGGTTTTTATTTGACTATTTTTGTATGTGAATGATGAAATCTATTAATAATCAAAGTGGAGCGCTTTATGTGGTATTTATGCGCTTTCGACTTGCGTCTCTGTGATTTATGTTGTTCACTATTAAGTTTATTGTTGCATAATAATATTTGTAATCGACGTTTTAGCTTATTATTGTAATGATAATGAAATGTATGGTCATTGAATATAATGTTATTTATTAGCTATATTAGCACGCAATGTTTTTTTTTTCGTGATATTTTGCTTCTTTCTAAATTAAATGAATTAAAATGGTGACAATATTTTCTGTTGATGGGTCATAGGTGCGCACGCGACTAAACTTGTGCTAGGGTTTACTCTTACAATGTCAGTCCATCCTCTTTCTTCGCTGTTATAACGAATGAGATAGCTGTACTATCTTTTCTCAACTGGACTGAGCAAGAGTGACACTAGTATCAAACGTCGCGCATAATTGGTAGCTATTAAGTATTAATACGAACAATAATAATAATAATAAAATCATGCTGTATGTCAAGTACCTAATGTTGTCACGATAATGCAAGTAATAATGAAATTGTAATGATTCTGTGTCAATCACCGTCATATTTTTAATCATCGAAATGATTCTTCAACTATTTGAATATGTTTATTCTTGCCTTGATTATGAATTAATTTGTTTTAGAATTAAATTTGTTTTAAATGTATAAACTAGCGGTTGAAGAGTCGTCCCCTTTTCCATTGTAGTATAGTCCCATTGTAATGTCATAAATTGTACTCGAATACAAAAACATTCGAATTGCTTAACATTATTGTTCATATAAACGAAATAAATAAAATCTATGCGGAAGTAAACCAAGTTTTATTTGACCCTTACAAAAATCGCCACTGATGTTCCATATCTTTTGAAGTAGGTACGGAAAACAAGTAGTAGCACGAGAAGGGAGACAACCAGGCCTGCTGGCAGTTCTGCTTCAATCAAATAGCTGTCATGGATCGTTTTGTCCGTTACTTTGCTGCATAAGGCCGATTTTTCCATCCCTGAATAATATCTTGTTGTATGTTGTGTACTTCCATATAGTCTTAGGAATAAGAGCTTATTTTTAATAAATAGCCTAACCAACTTAAAATTAAAAACAGAAAACCCGACTGCAATTCTGGGAAACCATATACTCTATGTCACTCGCACAGTCGCACAACTGAGACGAATCTAATGACACCGCATACGTTGAAATCTGTCAAACGGTTTAGGCTGTAGAGCGTGCCAAAGAATTAGACATAAGTACATACATATGCACGAAAAACATAACCCTCCTTCGGCAGTCGGGAAAAAATGGTCCTTTATTAAGACAATTGACAACATCACCTTGACAAGTTTCTCTGAAGGAACTTGGCGTGTGCGTTTGCCCGGTCGCCTGACCGACCAGCCTTGAACTGGTCCTATATTTCTCTAAAAGGACTTCGTTAATTAGGCAAAGTCGGTTATTCGGACTTGAGCTAAAATCATTACTGTTGCATTATCCTACTAAAATTATAAAGGTGAAAGTTTGTGAGGATCGTGGATGATACTACTGAACGGATTTTTTTAGTTAAACTTCGCAGTAATATACCTTATACCTCGAAATAACACAGGCTACTAGGGATAAAGATAAACGAATCCCGCACAGACGAAGTCGCAGCTAACAGCTAGTATGTACCTAGAGCATATGAAGGGTACATGAAAAGAACATGACTAAATAGTCACTTTTTTTTAAACGAAATGTAGAGCACTCAATAGACCATAAGTTACCACTCAGTTACAGATACAAATATTTATGTAACATGTGTTTTTAAACACTTTAAAAAAAGATGTATACGAAAATTATATAATTAGATACCTAAATAAAATTAAGGGATAGCTAATTACATCTTTACAAACTTTTAAATCGCGATAACTCGAAAAGTTGCTAAGGTGACAAGAGATGTTCTTTCCGTGTACCCTTAATAATTTATGACGCCAGTCACCCTGCAGTCTTGTATTTTTTTAATTCCAGTTTTGTAAATGCTCAAACCAAAGATTTAGACTAATACTTCCACGCTATAGAACGAGCCCATTTATGTATAAAAATAAAATAAACGCAACTCACACACCTACCTCATAAAATTGTTAATGCCATACGATTCAAGAAACCAGTTACAAATACCTCCACGACTTGTTTGTGAGGAGATGGGATATAAATAAACGATTGCATTTGTATCGAATAACGTGATTGTTTTTTTATTTAACCGTAAGGGGCCGTCTCTTAATCACGTGAGGCTTGAAAGGGGGTGGAGGGGTTTGACAAAAATCACGAAATGTCACAAGGGGGGAGGGGGCTGTAGTAAGATATGACGTGTATATATTTTTTCATTATTTTTATGCCAATCAAAATCAACCTGCAACCTTTCTGTCTAGACATTTTTATCATTTTTATTTTCAGAATAAAATAAGATTATACTTTATACCTGTATTTAAGACAATATTCTAAAATATTAAAAAAAAATTAAGATTTTTTGTAGATACTAAAAATACACGTGATGTTTGGTGGGGGGAGGGGGGGTTAAAAATCCTTAAAAAAACATCACGTGATTAATGGACGGCCCCTAACTTAAAAAGTTCTGTGATAACAGTAATGATATTCTTAACTTGAAAACACCGTGAGACTCAATCATAGTGAAATAAAACGGAAGACGACGTACATAATAAGTTGAGTCGAGTTTAGCCTTATTTGTTTGTTTGTGTTGTATTCGTAGTCTCGATGCCGCTGGGTCGTACGCTCCCAGAGGAAGGACTATGAGTTAGTCCGAAACTCGACTTGTGTACGTGAGTGATCCGTTTTATATCACTAGTTATGACATTCCCTTGAATTTGCGTAAATGTAGGCTAACGTCTGATGATAACCATACTAAAACCTCTGTTGCTGGTCATCATACATACGTTTTTTTTTTTTCTTATGAATGAAATAAAGTTTATTTACATAATAAAAGCAATTTACAATGACATAAAATGTAAGCTTAAACTAAATAAACTACAACTTAAAACTAAATTAAATCTAAATAAGGCCCCCGTGGCATAGTGCCCAAAAGGCTGGCAGCGTTGCCTCGCTGAATAGCGATGCTGATTCTTTGAGAGAGAAAACTGCCAGCCCTTTGGTCACAAGTTATACCTCGTAGGTATTTATAACTAGTAAATACATATCAATGAATTAAATGTTCTTACACCATAATAATCTAACGTGGTGCAATGTGGATCACGTTTCTACTTTTATTTTTATTAGTCTAAATAACCTTCGAGAAACGGGGGCCAGGTGGTATAATAGTACCTAGCTAATTAATATGTTTTAAATAAATGTAATGGCATAGTGAAATAAAACTCGACTTATATACGTGAGTGAACCGTTTTATTTCACTATGATTGAGTCTCACGGTAGTTTCATGTTAATCATGGCATAATTCATCATCATCATCACCAGCCTTTCTTATACGACAAAGAAGGCAAACGAGCAAGTGGGTCACCAGGGTCGTGTTTTATAAAGTTACAAGTTACAATTTACAAGCGGAAGTCTCATTCTATCACCTTTTGTTAGAAAGAGACTTCCGCTTGTAAATTGTAACTTGTATCTTTCTAAAACACGGCCCTGATGGTAATGATCGCCACTGCCCATAGACACCCACGACCCCGAGGGGTTTTCAGATGCGTTGCCAACCTAGAGAACTAAGATGAAACGCCTCTTGTGCCCATAATTACACCGGCTGTCTTACTCTCCACACCGGAACACAAACAGTGCAAGCACTGCTGCTTAGCGGAAGATGGTGGTAGCGATCCGGACGGACCCCGCACAAGGTCCTACACCCGATTTACTCCCTCACCTCGCATTACTTGATACCGCGCCGTGCACCCAGTTGTTTACAAGGCATGATAATACGCACTGTTTTTAAGAATACTCTCCGCGGCTCTAGTTATCGGTACCTACCTACCAATAAACTGGCTGGATTAGCATACTCGTAGAAATTATATACCAGCCTCCTAGTCAACATCTCGATACTTCGTTGCCGCCCGCGGTCCGAGCCGGCTGGATTGACTAAGTTAAAAATGTCGGAATTAAAGGTAAGATTATAATTATGTATAATACCTCGGTATTTACAGTCCGTGAGCACTTAGAATAGGGTTCGGATTCTGGTGTCCCTTGAATTCGTGTTGACATCTCCTTCTTTGACAGAAAAAGTAGTTACATTCTAAATGCTCACAAAATGATAGTATAGTAAGATAGGATATTAACTCGTCTGAGTAGGTACTTTCTTTATCCTTGTGTGATTATTTTATGTATTAGTTGCAAGGTCACACAAGTGAATAATATTTTGTATTTTGTTTACTAACTCGAGAAGATTAAGCACTTAATAGGTATTTTTATTGTTGTTGTTATCATTATCACCTTAACACCCCTAGTATGCAATATG